>WOAB01000065.1:2400000-3115838 GCA_027886185.1 Rheum nobile
TCTTGTGATCGTTTGACGCATTTATTTTGGGCCGATCCCGTGTCTCGCAAGAACTTCTCTCTCTTTGGTGATGTTGTATCGTTTGATGCTACATACCGAACCAACAGGTTATTTGGCTATCCTTCTTCATTGCATTTTTCCTTTTTCCTTTTACACTGTAACTATCCTTGCATTTACTACTCTGTTTTTTGTTCTTTTGCTGTTAGTTTTATTGGATGAACCTGTTAGTTAGATTGTATGAACCTCTCTATTGAAACTGATGAACCTAGTTTGCAAACATGATGAACCTAGTTTCAAATCTGATGAACTACCTGTCAAAATATTCCAGTCTCTTTGTTGAGGTTCCAAATGCACCTTCTAGTTGTAATCGATGCCTTAATAGACCATCTATACAACCTTTCATTTTAAACTGCATAATCCTATTACAACTCTGACGAAACCTGTTCCTCATACTTGGTGAACATGTTAGTTATACATGATGTACCTGTTTGTTATAGTCAATGAACCCAACTACTTAGATGAACTTAGTTAATTTTATATGTTGCACCTAGCTATTTTCTTTTAATGTTCATAGTTATTGACCTTCTTTTTACAACCATGAACTTGTTTTTGTATTCTGTTGAACCTACTCTAACTTTTCGCCCTTGTAGTTGTATATTCATTCTAATCAACCTCCTTGTCTACTTATGAATCCTCCTTTCATTGCTCTTTTTATTACAGACTATTCTAGTGTTTTATCACTTTTTATTTATGCATCATTGGCTTTGTTTACATTTCTTCCATATAGGTACAATCTGATTTTCATACCATTCACCGGCCTAGACCATCACAAGTCGAGTGTCACTTTTGCGGCTAGTTTAATTTTCAAGGAAGATGCTGGATCATATGTTTGGTTGTTGGAGAAATTCAAGGCAACTATGGTGCACGAGCCAAAGGTTATAGTGACAGACCAAGACCAGTCCATGAAGTCCGCTATTGAACAAGTTTTCCCCCGGTCGCGCCACAGGCTTTGTATGTGGCACATCATGAAAAAAGTCCCCGTAAAGACCAAGTACGGCACTGCCACTGGTTCAGAATTTAGGGCTAAGTTGGACAACATTGTTTGGACCCATGACCTTTCACCTGCAGAGTTTCAGTCACAGTGGACTGCGTTGCTTGATGAATTCCCCTTGGTGAAGCGGAGGTGGTTTGATGACATGTTTGCAATCCGAAATTTTTGGATCCCAGCCTACTTCAAGGATGTGATGTTTGGTGGTTTGCTTAGGACTACTTCTGTTTCCGAATTTGCAAATAGTTACTTTGGTCACTTCACGGACAGATATTATCGCCTAGTTGAGTTGGTGATGCACTTTGACATTGCCTTGGACACGCAGAGACACAAGCAGGCAAAGCTGAACTTTGATTCTTCAACTATGCGTCCAGATCTTAAGACACATTTAAGATTGGAGAAGCATGCATTTGAGGTGTACATGCTCTCAATTTTCAAACTTGTTCAGGATCAGATTATGGAATGTTGTTTATCATGCTTTATCGTGAGCATATCTGAGGTCAATGGTATACAATTCTATGGTGTCAAGGATTGCTTATCCAAGACGTTCACAGTCGAGCACTCAGCTGCAGGTGGGGATTTTTTATGCAGCTGTCATATGTTTCAAAGGATTGGTCTGCCTTGTTGTCACCTCATGTTTGTGTTCATGAACCTCGAGTTTGATAGGATTCCGAAAAGGTATGTCCTTGCCCGTTGGACCAAGGATGCCACTATTACACCGGTGTTCACTATCGACGACACCATTGTCACTCAGTGTGCGGCCCTTGAAGAGCGTGAGGCGGTCATGAATGAGTTGATTTCTGACTTTTATAGTTATGTCGGGCTATTGGATGACAAGCCAAACCTCATGAAACAGTTTTCCCTTCTGCTTAAGGAGAAAAAGGCGGCTCTGTTGTCTGCGAGTGGTGCTTCGTCTAGTTCTAGTCCGTCGAACCTTGAACAGCTGCAGTCTTATGCTGGAGTTGAAGTCCCTTCAGTTGTTCATGTCCTGCCACCAGAGCAAGCTAAGAACAAAGGAAGCGGCTCGCGTATCCGGAGTGGAAGAGAAATTTTTATTGCTTCCAGCCGTGCAGGCCAAAGGCATTGTGGAAGATGCAACAAGTATGCCACTCACAATAGTCGCACTTGCACTGAAGTGCTTGATTCTTAGTACTATTTAGTATTTTTCCATTTCATCTTTATTTTCCTTTGGATTAGTTATTTTTATTACGTTTGCAGATTTTTTATTATTTTGCTCTGCTAAACATCATTAAGAGTTCAAATTTCACATGCTAATTCTAGTTCATAAATCATTTCCTTCTATTTTTCCTTCAAGAATCTACTGTTTACATCTAATGAACCTCTTATGAAACTAGTTCATTATGGTCTTTCATTAGTGCACGTATTGTTTGAGTTCTAATCGATGAATCTGTTAGTTTCATTGTATGAACCTATCTGTTTAAATTGATGAACCTAGTTTGCAAACCTGATGAACCTCCTATCAACATATTCCAATCTCTTTGTTATCATTCCAGATGCACCTCGTCGTTGTAATCAATGACTAATTAGGATGAAGAAGATGTAGACTTCAATAAATTGCACATGCAGTCTTTTTTATTTAAAGTGCATAATCGTATTACAACTCTGATGAACCTATTCCTTATACTTGATGAACCTGTTAGCTATACATGATGAACCTGTTTGTTATAGTAGATGAACCTAGTAACTTAGATGAACATACTTTCTATCTTCTATGAACCCATTTTCACTTTTTCATTTTTAGGGTACTTGAATGACAAAAGTTATTGAACTTTGAACTATTCAATGAGTTTTGTCACAAAAAAAATTTTAAACACAAAACGAGTACCCGCTTGATTTTTGAAGTGTATAACCTATTATATATCTTATGAACCTGTTACTTATACTCGATGAACCTGTTAGTTGTATATGATGAACCTAATTGTTATAATTCATGAACCCAATGCTTGGACATAGTACACACATATCTAACTATGCCTACAAGTCAAAATCAATGAACTTGGAAGACAAAATCAATGAACCTACAAGACATAATCAATGAACCTGTAAGACAACACCAATGAACTTGCACGACAAAATCGATGAACCTGCGAATATATTGAAGTCTACATCTTCTTCATCCTAATTAGTCAATCAATCACATGATTAGTGCTACCTGCTAGTAAACAATATTTTCCTTTGCCTACAGAATACTACCAAATCTGAAATCCTAAATTTTCACAATCCACACAAGCAAACTAGTATCATTCTAACCAAAATGCTAACAATCATCCAATGTTCATTCAAATGGTCCTTCAGGGTTTTCTCTAATGGTTTGAAGTGCCTTGTCCTTGATTTCATTAGCTTCCGAGGTGATGATGGTATGGACATATTTGATCCTTAGTTCTTCAATGGCCTTCTTCTTGTTTTTGTTGTTCATCCAGTCCTCCCAGTTGTCATTCGGCACCCCATGTACTTCTCCATATGTCGCATGGCATACACCCCAGAGCTTTGCTCTTGTGCACTGTCAGATTGGCATGGAAGAGGAATCAATTGCGCCTTAGCATGTGCAGCTTCGAGGTCGTTTGCTCTTTTGATCAAGTGATTCTAGTGGAGGTAAATTGCAGGCATTGATACCTGCACACAAAAAATGGATAAATTTCATCTTATATGTGTGTTCACGTGCATTTTTCACCAAACAAAAAAAAATTGTTCAAAACAGCACAGTTTTATACACTCTTGTACCCTTACAATCTTCTGAATAGCTGGTTGATAGATGCCCATATGACCGTTGTTTGGCGTATTGTCGAGCACATGTATGCATTTACTCTTAATGTTCATGGCAATGACAAAGTAACGGTCATTGTGGACTATGACAGGTACAACAACCTATAATAATGCCTTCATTTAGTGACCTTTGAATTTTACTCCAAAAGAATAATCAACAAAAAAAAAAAACAGACAAGCTCAGACTAGTAATAATTTTACCATGTCTATGTCCTTAATTTTTCGTCCATGCACCTCATCCACGGCGAAGTTGAAGTTCTTCATGAACTCTCCTAAATGATCTTTCAAGTTGACATTCTGTTTTCAACATTTCATAATTTTTTGTTAGCATACACCAATTATATATACAAGCTAAAAACTGCACAGAGAAATTGTTGAACCTTGATGTACAATTTCATGAACCTTATTCACTAATCCATGAACATCTTTTTTAATAAATGAACCTCTCTTACATGAATCTTATACAAGAACTTTACTTTTTTTATGATGAACCTCATTTTGTTAACTTTTGAACCTTATAGTATATACCGATGGACCTTATACTATATATCCATGAACCTTATTTTGTTAACTTTAAAACAGTTTACGTACCATTTGGTAGACATACAAGAATGATCTGCTCGGTTTGTTGCTGCTCTTCACTTCCTCATTATTGTTCAAAATTGTTGTCCAAGCATCAATAGCTTTGTAGTGGATGTCCATCCATAGCCAACTCCATTCCGGTTACTTTTAGAGACTTGTGTTTGAATAGAGGCTCACTATTCAATTGTATATAAATAGAAATTTTATCCATTAGTAAATATTTATCTCTAATATTGACCATAATAACAAAATAAAATATGTCATAACATATCTAGATCTTACCCTCCTATGCTGCAGTGGAGACAGTAGTTGTACACCACCATTGCTTCCTCAGTTCTTTTTGCAAAGATGCCCACAGTTCGGCTTTTGTAGGGGCTTCTGAGCTTTTCTCCAAGTTTCTTGTGCCTTGGCCCATGAACCACATCAGCAGGATCCTGCAGTTGCTTCCCCTTCCCCTTCCCCTTGTCCGTTTCTCTTGCTTTTTCAGTTTCAGCCACCTCCTTGTCCTTGTGTGCATCAGCCACTTCATGTTCTTCATCCATGTCTTTCTCACCATCAAAGTTCTCTAACTCCTCTGAGCTGATAAGCACCTCCTTGTCCTTCTGTGCATCAGGCACTTCATGTTCTTCATCCATGTTTTTATCAATATCAAAGTTCTCTAACTCCTCTGAACTGATAAGCTTGAAGGATGGAATTGTCAAATCCGGTGACTTTGTGGCCTTCTTCCTTGTTTTTGGTGTTGCGGGTGTTGGTTCCTTGTCCTTACTTCCAACTATTGTCTCTTGCTCAGCGCCCTCTGCCCCATGCACTGCTTCCTCTGTGTTCTCCATCACAGAAATGGACCCTTGTCCCTTTTCTCCCATGCCTCCTTCATTTACAATGTTTAGTTGCTCACTCTCATTACCTAACCCATCCACCTTCTCTTTCTCCACCTCTGCGACTTGGTCTCTTACCTCTGCTTTGTCTCCCAGCACATCAGTGTACTCATTCAGAATGTTGTTGATATCCTCCCAATTTTGTGTGGCATCCACGCCCTGGTTTGCTTTAGAAGTTGAAGCTCCAGCTTATGAGAATTTCATCTTGTCTTTAGAAGCATCAGCCTTCTCAACTTGTCTCAAGCATTCAATAAGCTGTGGATCGCTCCAGAAAGGGTGGTAAGCATCATTCCATATCTATTCGAACTCACTTTGTTCCTCTTTCTCTTTTTTTTCTTCACAATCAGCGTCTGCGCTGTCTTAATCATGCTTCTGACCTTGGGCTCCTCATTGAACTCAGTAGGCAAATTTTCTACCATGTCTGTGAGTTTCAACATTTTTGTTGCTACTACAATTTGTTGGTCTGTAAAGTTATTCAACCACTCCTGCATTCAAGAAAACAATTTTAAGTGCTAAATAGATGGAAAAAAATAGCATACGATACTGATAACAGGAATTTGTCGTTCTAATTCCTACTATGCAAAATATCCAAACAAACCTTAAACCGTAGTCCTAGGTAAGTAAAGGTCGAGTCCACAGGGAGACAGAGTCTATCTTAATATGCAATTTGTATGTCAATCCAAAGTAACCAAAGGGGGGTTTTGTATGTTTTAATGAATCTAAGCATGCAAAAGTAAACAAACTAAAAGTTGATGAATTCAGTAATGGGGAAAATAGCTCAGTCAAACAAACATCCACTATTCGTATGACAAGTTGATCCTAGATAATCATTCAATATCTCATGCAATGGAAATTCCAATTCCTTTTCAGATATAACTAATAGCACAACCAGATACTATTAGCACTAACTAATTAAACAACCCTGAAACTATCAAGATTCAGTTTAACAGCAGCGTTACAGATAGGAATATAGTTGGATACAATTCTAGCATAAAACAACCAGCTTTTATCCTAGAATGTAAATCAGTTCTCTTCTGCATAAGACTAGCACAACCAGATACTAGTACGATGCAGTTGCTACTCTGAAATAGATATGCTCAACTAGTAACAATCTAGATCTAGCAATCAATCAATAGAAACAAACCCTAGTTGCGCAGGCTAGAGATTATCAATATTAATCATAAGCAATCAAGCAAGAGAATAGATAAAATCCATGCAATAGATAAGGAACGAGAATCTCACAACTGAATCAAAATGAAAGCTTCAGCGTCTGACTAAGCAAGAGTGGCTTAGTTCTTCATAGCAAAGTACGTAGAAAGGGAAAAGATGAAATTAGGGTTCGAGAGATTAGGGAGGCCAAGCTCCCTTCTAACCCTTAAATGCTAAAAGGAAAATGTCCAAAATTAACATTAAACGAAATACTAAAACGTAATAAAAAATAATCCAAATAAAACAAATAAGGAAAACGGGCTCGGTGGGCTTCTGACAGCGGCGGCGGTCGCCGTAAGCCTGGTGGCGGTCGCCGCCTGATTTCTTCGGTTCAACTCCTGCGACAGTTCCGTAAAAATACTATAACTTTTGATTCCCAACTCGGATTGCGCTCCTATTTTTAGGACTTGTAGTAGACTTCAAGATCTAACTCCTAGAATTGGAATCACTCCATTTGGACATCTGAGTAGAGGGAACGAACCAATTGAATTCAGCACATTGTTCTTCTACTCTTCAATGCACTTCAAACCTCTATAAATCCCATGATTTCTTCACTTCTCCACTCTAACTCCATAATCCACAGTTGTACACTAAATCCATCCAAATGGCACCTCAAACCTGGTAACAACCCCTAGAAATGCACTACAAAATAGTGTCGATCAAATCCCCTATGCTTAAACCTTGCTCGTCTTCGAGTAAGCTAAAGTAAACCTACTCTTCCAATCAATCTCCAAGGTCTCAGGAAGCATAGAAAACTCAACCCCTCTAAGAATCACACCTAATAATAAACTCCAGGCACCCATACAATAAGCACAACACAACATATAATAACTCACAACACCACACACATCCAAGCTAAAAGGAAAGCAGAGTACTTCCCCCAAGCTTATCCCAAACACCATAGAGTGAATAAAAATCTAATCCTATCTCCCATCTAACTTCTTATCGCTCCAGAGTGCCCTACCCGAATCCTCCTTATATCACCTCTTCTTATGTCGCCACACCAGCAAAAATGATGATTCCTATAAATCACTCTTCTTCTTTTCACTCATTTTGCCAAGGCGCCCTTTCGGGTTTTCACCAAGCCACTCATTTCATTTTTTAATAGATGGGCTCACAATATACTCACATCACTCTTGACCAATTATTACCCCAGCCTAATGCTGGTCCAAGTCACCTGCTTATTACCTAGGCCGCCTTTTGAGATTTTCGACCTATCCTAGGATTTCAATTTTAGCCTTTTTTCAAATTTTTGGCTCTTTTTCATTTTTTTCTTCTTTTCCTCAACGACGTAGCAAGTATAGAATCCTCCCCCATGCTTAAACATTACATTGTCCTCAATGGAATGAAAGACAAAAAGAATAGAGCACAGGGAAGACAAAGAATGGACTCACAAACGTCGCCAAGCTGCTTGGACACTGAAGGTGTCGCTGGCAGTCTTCACAATATATGCCCAGGTCTCTAGTGTTGGGCGGGTGTCTTCATCTCAACTCTACCGTGCAACCATAGGGAACCACTATAAGGGGTGGTGGTCATTAAGGAAATCAGGGCTGCACGGCCTTCAACTCCATCAACTCCTACCATGCAACCAAAAGGAGCCACTCTGGTGAATAGTGGTATAACAAGTATGGCGGGGTTGCATGGCCTTCAACGAACACAAAAATGGGGCCCAGATGTAATCGTGGTGTGGGCCCTAGTGTTCCTCCTCCTTAGCTGCCAATTGTAGGGCCATCATCGTTGTCAATTAAAAGTGTAGGTCTAATGTCTCCTCCATGACAACATGATGCGCACCATCTCCGTGGAAAACTCTGGACAACTGGCCTTGGTCGATTTTTGTTATTTTTTTTTCTCTCCCCGTTTAAGGTTTTTTCGGGGAATATTTTTTGTTTTTTTTTTACCTGAGAAATGGCGGCGGTCGCCGTAAGGAGGGCAGCGGTCACCGTAATTAAACGGCGGTCGCTGCCATTTGCCGTAGCGAAGCATTCGAAAGTGGGATTGGCGGCGGTCGCCGTAAGTTTGGCAGCGGTCGCCGCCCCTCCTTCTTCACTTTTTCACGCTTCCTGCAGGTTAGTTCGACACAGAACTGCAAAACTAAAATAAAATCAATGGAAATTAACTAAGGGAAGGGAAATAAACTACCTAACATCGGGTTGCCTCCCGAGAAGCGCCTTGTTTACTGTCCTTGGCTCGACATAGTGCTCAACCCTCCTCAACTCGGGATTGTCTTAGCACTTGAACTCCTGAGGTCTGTATCAGGGGGATGCCGCTTTGTGTGCTCCATGTTGAGCCTTTCCTCCATGCTTGTGCCCTTGCTGATGGTTGGACCACTTTTTACATCTATGATTGCACTTGCCATCTTCAGAAACGGTTTACCCAGCATCTCAGGGGCTGCATGTATGTCATGCCCCGTATCCAGCATGTAAAAATCTTCCACCTGAATTAAGGCCTCCTTCTTGAGCTTCCCCTTTGGTTTCTTCTTTATATTGCCCAGCGCCCTTAAAAACTCTGTGTAGCGAGGGATGCAATTTGCCAGTTCGATCAAGGGACTGGTTGCCTCGTAGATACTGAAGGTTTCATATAGCTCTTTGTCGTTCTTCAGCCTTCGAGTATCTTGTAATGCCTCAGGGAAGGGTACAACGGGATGCAGCGCAATGAGCGGGGAGGAGTTTAGACGCACATACTCATCATAGGCCGCCTCGAGAGGGTCGGGGGCTGCCGGGGCATTTTCGAGAGGAACGAGCGTCGCATGATCGTTTTCGCGATCGCGGCTCTCCTCCTCTTGGTCGCTGAATTCCTCCAGTCCCAAAAAATATTCTTCTTCAGAAAGCACAACGCGGTCCAAAATATCGTCTGGAATACCCATCTCCTCAATGGGTGAACCGAGGTCGAGGTATACCTCCGGCGGTCTCGGGTTCTCTTCTACAGATATCTCATTGTATTCTGCACCCGTCTCACAAATTTGTTCTTCCCTTTCAGATAGGTCCACACAAAAGTTGACACACAAATCGCACACAAAATAGATTATTGCCTCCCCGGCAACGGCGCCAATTTGATAACAGGAATTTGTCGTTCTAATTCCTACTATGCAAAATATCCAAACAAACCTTAAACCGTAGTCCTAGGTAAGTAAAGGTCGAGTCCACAGGGAGACAGAGTCTATCTTAATATGCAATTTGTATGTCAATCCAAAGTAACCAAAGGGGGGTTTTGTATGTTTTAATGAATGTAAGCATGCAAAAGTAAACAAACTAAAAGTTGATGAATTCAGTAATGAGGAAAATAGTTCAGTCAAACAAACATCCACTATTCGTATGACAAGTTGATCCTAGATAATCATTCAATATCTCATGCAATGGAAATTCCAATTCCTTTTCAGATATAACTAATAGCACAACCAGATACTATTAGCACTAACTAATTAAACAACCCTGAAACTATCAAGATTTAGTTTAACAGCAGCGTTACGGATAGGAATATAGTTGGATACAATTCTAGCATAAAACAACAAGCTTTTATCCTAGAATGTAAATCAGTTCTCTTCTGCATAAGACTAGCACAACCAGATACTAGTACGATGCAGTTGCTACTCTAAAATAGATATGCTCAACCAGTAACAATCTAGATCTAGCAATCAATCAATAGAAACAAACCCTAGTTGCGCAGGCTAGAGATTATCAATATTAATCATAAGCAATCAAGCAAGAGAATAGATAAAATCCATGCAATAGATAAGGAACGAGAATCTCACAACAGAATCAAAACGAAAGCTTCAACGTCTGACTAAGCAAGAGTGGCTTAGTTCTTCATAGCAAAGTACGTAGAAAGGGAAAAGATGAAATTAGGGTTCGAGAGATTAGGGAGGCCAAGCTCCCTTCTAACCCTTAAATACTAAAAGGAAAATCTCCAAAATTAACATTAAACAAAATACTAAAACGTAATAAAAAATAATCCAAATAAAACAAATAAGGAAAATGGGCTCGGTGGGCTTCTGACAGCGGCGGCGGTCGCCGTAAGCCTGGCGGCGGTCGCCGCCAGATTTCTTCGGTTCAACTCCTGCGACACTTCCGTAAAAATGCCGTACCTTTTGATTCCCAACTCGGATTGCGCTGATATTTTTAGGACTTGTAGTATACTTCAAGATCTAACTCCTCGAATTGGAATCACTCCATTTGGACATCTGAGTAGAGATAACGAACCAATTGAATTCAGCACATTGTTCTTCTACTCTTCAATGCACTTCAAACCTCTATAAATTCCATGATTTCTTCACTTCTCCACTCTAACTCCATAATCCACAGTTGTGCACTAAATCCATCCAAATGGCACCTCAAACCTGGTAACAACCCCTAGAAATGCACTACAAAATAGTGTCGATCAGATACCATGACACACGAAGGAAATCAACCTAAACCACTTATATTTTTGCTTATTAATATAATTAGTAAGAAAAAAGGTCAAATTTGAACCTCATGAACCTCTTTGCCCAACTCCATGAACCAGAGATTGATTTTACATTTACCATGAATCAAATTCACATTAAAGTACTACCCTAGATTATATCACCGGCATCATACATTATTATTCAGTTTAATGAACCTTATACTATTTATTCATGCACCTCTTGATCATTTTTCATGTATTACTCATCAGAATTACATGAATAGGCAAGTCAATTCACATTGAACCTTCGTCTATACATGGATGAACCTTAATGTGTAAACTCATGAACCTTGATGTTTAAACTGATGAACCCACTATACTATATTTTGAACTTGAAGTGTCATTTTTTTTTGCTTGTGTTTTACATTGAACCTCACTATGTGTGATGCATGAACTACAATGTATAAAGTCATGAACCTAATTGTGCAACCAGATGAACCCTCAATACTATTTCTGAACCTTGATGTATATATAAATGAACCTCAATATGTAAACTAATGAACCTTGATGTTTAAACTGATGAACCCACTATACTAATTTTTGAACTTGAAGCTTGATGTTTACCTATAGCTTGTTATTCATAAATCTGTGTTCTTTCCTCTCCTTTGCTGCTCTTGGTTGTTGAAGTGTTCCTAGTCCAAAGCCACCAAACTTCATCTTCTTGCTCTCCCTTTCCTCCAAAATCTCGTCAATCCATCCTAGGAAGACTGGTGTATTGTTTGGGTTTGTGTTTCCAAAGACAGATACCCTGTCTAAATATAACAACTATATAGAAGAACATAAATATATTACTACACACATGACATTCAACATAATACACAGTAGAAGATGTTTTTTTTGTAATTAAATAAGAGTTGTTTACCACAAGGAAGATGATGGGCCCTCTGTAGAACCTCTCTTTCTTCCCCTTCCATTCATTTGTTGTTTGAGGCAAGACACTCATTACAAGCTCACACCAGTTGTAGCCATTCATATCTTCAACGTCACTGATCATCATGTGTTGAGGAATTGTGCCCTTTTGGTTGCTTTCCACAAGTACCGACATGAATAGCACGATGAACAGCCTTTTGAACCATACTTTCGATGTGCACTCTTTGAGCTTCGCTGCCACATGACTTGGCTTGATTTGCTTGAATTTGTCAAAATACTCTTTCCATTCTTTTATAATGGCGTTGCCAGCGGCCTCTTTGCCTCTCCTTTCTACCCTCCTCTGCCCTCTAGGAATCTCTAGAACTCTCTGCACTTCCTCCTCTGTCACTTTTATGGTGCTTCCATCCACCATCTTTATCTCACATTTGATCTCATCGTAGTTTTCGAGGATCTACAATGCCAGGCAATGAGGCACCCCTTTAATCTTCAAATGAAGCATGCTTTCAAACCCCATTTCTCTAATCCAGACCTTTGCTTGTTCCTTCCTTTTTTAGGGATACTGTCCAGTGCGTTAACAAACGCTTTCGGCACATTTCTTGTGTTCAACCACTTGTACTGTGATCCGTCCTCTTCTGTTTTGATTTTTAGGTGTGCAGGAACTATTTCCAGCTTGTTGTTCTTCTTTGTTTTTTTCTCCTTCTCTTTTTTTTCCTTTGTAATTACTAGCTTCCTCTCTCCTCTTTCCTTGACTATGACCCACTTTGCTTTCTTCATTTTCTTTGCAGTGTCTCCCTCTTCAACCTCCATTACTCGCTTCCCATTGTCTTTCTTAACTTTCTCCTCTTTGGTGTTTGCTTGTGCAACCATTGACCTAGTGTTTGGTCTTGTTGTTGGTGTTTGTTCAGAACTTTCTAATGCACTGCTTTTGGTCTTTTCCTGTGAACTCACGCTTTCCTCCTCTTGTAGTTCCTTACCCTCCCCCTTCTCTGCAGAACCGAATATATCTTCACTTGTTGAGCTACTGTTTGGAGTCGTTGGCAGTCTTGTTGGTGTTCCTTGAAAACTATGTGATGCAGTGCTCTTGTTCTTTTCTTATGAACTCCCTATGTCAGTCGTTGTTCCCTTTGTTTATGTTCTCTTTGACACTGTGATTTGTAGGCTTTCCTCAGTCTCTTTGGATGCTTTACTCTTCTCTTTCTCCTCTGAACCCAGTTTTGTTGCAACCGTTGTCGTTGTGTTCACTGGTGTTGTCACATTTTCTATAGTGGCTTGTAATTCCTTCTCTGCAGAACCTAATTCCTTCTCTTCAGCTGTTGTTGTTGTATTTTGCTTTTTGTTGGTGGTTCTTCTTCTTGTGAACTTTGAACCTTTGAAGTATTGGACACTATTTGTCTCACTCTTTTCTGTCTTGCCATTTTCTGTCTAGGCTTTCGTGTTTTCTTTGGAGTCGGTTGTGTTCTCTTTCGAGGCTGGTTTGTCTTTCTCTTTGAAACCAAAGACTTCTTAGTAGACACTCTGAATGTTTTTGCAAGTTCCTCACTCTCAGTACTTTCATAATCTATCTCTATGTCTTTGTATGTTGGCCCTTTGTTTTTGGAGTACCATCGTGATCGATTGGTAGATCCTGCTAAGAGAAACAACACAATTGTAAGATCAACCTCAGACTATGAAATAAACACTAAAAAAAAGTAAATGAATCTCATACACAGCAAATGAAACTAAGTATCCAAATCTCTAACTTCAAGATCTGTTCAATCCAGGCATAAACTCTGGAAAAAAGCAAATGAACCTCCAACTCACAAAATGAACCTCATCAAATGAGTTCCAACTCAGGTAGGGAAAGCATAATGAACCTAAGTTTTTTATAACACAGGCATGAACTCTGGAGAAAGCAAATGAACCTCCAACTTATAAAATGAACCTCATCAAATGAGTTCCAACTCAGGTAAACCTAAGTTTTTTATAACACAGGCATGAACTCTGGAAAAAGCAAATGAACCTCCAACTCATAAAATGAACCTCATGAAATGAATGCCAACTCAGGTAAACCTAATTTTTTTATAATAAAGGCATGAACTCTGGAAGAAGGAAATGAACCTCCAACTCATAAAATGAACCTCATGAAATGAATGCAACTCAGGTAAACCTAAGTTTTTTATAACACAGGCATGAACTCTGGAAAAAGCAAATGAACCTCTAACTCATAAAATGAACCTCATGAAATGAATGCCAACTCAGGTAAACCTAATTTTTTTATAACAAAGGCATGAACTCTGGAAGAAGCAAATGAACCTCCAACTCATAAAATGAACCTCATGAAATGAATGCAAATCAGGTAAACCTAAGTTTTTTTATAACACAAGCATGAACTCTGGAAAAAAAAATGAACCTCCAACTCATAAAATGAATCTCATGAAATGTCAGATAAAGCACACTTGTCAAAGGTGACACCTTGTTATGAACCTGATGTCATGATATTCAACAAAAAGTCCTAGATTCTTGATGTGTTCTTGCCTCCGATGACGAGCACACTTGTCAAAGGTGACACCTTGGATCTAGTCTTGGGAGAGAAGTCACTCTTGTCCTTGTCAAACCTGCCATGGAATCCTTGGGTGCAATCCCTTGTTGTCTTGCACGAAAGGTTGACAAGATTGGTGGTGAGATGAACAGTGCATTTAGAGGTTATCGGACACGGTGGTGGCCGATAGCGAACCCGGTGAAGGTTGTCTGGGTGGTGTCGGTGGCGGCGACGACTAGTGTCACGATGAGTGTCACGTTGGCGAAGACGACGGCGATGGTAGTGTCAATGACGAAGGCGATGGCGGTGACGAACGATCGACTGGGTGAGTGTCTGGGCTCGATGGCATCAACGATAGCGAAGGCGAAGATGGATGTCAGACGCGATGCTAGCGAGGGCGACAGCGAAGGGTTTGGGTTCGATTGTGGGTGTGATGGGAAGCGATTAGGTGGCGATGGTGTTGCGATGGCAGAAGCGATTAGATGGAGGGATAGATGACTTGAAAGACAAGTCTTTGGCCGTAGCGTCGGCAGCGGAGTGAAGGGAGATGCGAAGGAAGACTTTGCTTGAGAGGCTCAAGCGGTGTCGTAGCGTCGGCGGTGGAGTGACAGAGATGCGAAGATAGAGGGTGACGTCCGATCAAGGGTAGGAGGATAAACACTCTACTAAAGCCTTGATTAAAATTGAACGTAAACAAAACAATAACAATGTTTGAACTTAAATAATAAAGGCGAGGACTCGGATGGGCCGAGTCGAGCCTAGTGGGCTAGCCCATGCAAGCATGCAAAGGCACACACCCTAAAAATAGAAACTTGCTAAAAAAGGAAACTATCTAAAACAAGCAATAATAGTAAAGATAGAAATGTCTCAAAACAATGCCAAAACAATGGCAAATAAACCTCTAAGTGTCAAAACCCGGTGACGACGAGAGCATGGGCGCAGACAAGGCGAGCGACGGCGACGATGGGTCGATGGGCTCGGCAGTAGGTGCACCCGGTTCCGGCTGTGATGGTATTGGTTCTCCGATGCCGATGGTGGCGAGGACGACGAGTCTGGGTTCGGTGTCTTGGCTTCCTTGGCTAGCAATGACGCGAGCGACAAGGGAGTGCACAGCGTCGGCGATGGCCTTAGACCTAGACCTTGTCACTGGGCCCTCTGAGTGAAGGCTCATGGCTTCTTCCTCATCTGTGGCCGTCATGGGAGGTGGGATCACATCACCTTCCCCCACTTGGCTGTGAAGCATCCCCGCTTCACCATCATCGAACTCAGGCTCAACATATGGCATCAAGTCCGCTACGTTGAAGTACGCATGGACTCCAAAATCGGGTGGGAGCTCGAGTTGATAGGCATTGTCCCCTATGGCTTTGATCACGCGGAATGGACCATCTCCACGTGGTGCAAATTTGTTCTTGCGCCGCGAGGAGAATCTTACTTTTCGCAAATGCACCCAAACGAGGTCTCCGGGTGCGAAAACTATACAGCGGCGGCCAGTGTTCTTCTGTGAGGCATACTGCGAGGCCCTTCTCTGCAATTGATCCCTGGTCCGGCGATGGAGCTCTTGCACATGCTCGGCATGATTGGCTGAAGAGACGTGCACTAGGTCTCGGAGTGGGCGTGGCGACAAATCCAGCGGCGTCAATGGGTTTCTTCCATACACCACCTCGAACGAGGTCAACTTGGTCGTTGTGTGCCTGCATATATTGTAACAAAACTCGACAAGTGATAGTAAGTCCTCCCAATGCCTAGGGTTGGCTTTAAGCATCGTGCGAAGGAGGGCTCTTAGGGTTCTATTTGTGACCTCCGTTTGGCCATCGGTCTAGGGGTCGTTTCTAGTGGAAAATAGAAGCTTAGTGCCTAGCTTACCCCAAAGTGTTCTCCAAAAATGACTAACAAACTTAGAATCCATATCACTAACAATGGTACGTGGGACTCCATGAAGGCGCACCACATGTTCAAAGAATAAATCGGCTATCTCACTAGCACTATGGGTGGTCTTACAAGCTATAAAATGTGCCATCTTAGAAAACCTATCTACAACCACAAAAATAGAGTCTTTACCTCGTCTAGAGAGGGGCAAACTGATGTGTTCTTGCCTCCGATGACAAGCCAATTGTCAAAAGGTGGCGCCTTGGGATCTAGTCTTGGGTGAGAAGTCACGTTTGAACGTCACAGCAGTGAAGAAGATGGCAAACGCGTTGAAGAACGCGATGATGAACGTGTTGGTGAACACGGTGGTGGTGCGGTGGTGAACGCGGTGGAAGCTATTGTTGGGGCGAAAGGATAGCGTTGGCAGAAGCGATTTGATAAGGGATAGATGACTTGAAGAGACAAGTCGTTGGTGTCGTAGCGTCGACTGCGGGTGTCATAGCGTCGACTGCGGTTGAAGGGAGATGCGAAGGAAGACTGGCTTGAAGGCTCAAGCGTTTGCCGTAGCGTCGGCGGCGGAGGGAGTGGGGATGCGAAGATAGAGGGTGACGTCCGATCAAGGGAAGGAGGATAAACACTCTACTTGAAACCTTGATTAAAATTAAACGTAAGAAATAACAATAACAAGGGAGGCTTTAAATAGCCAATGTATCTCGGTCAAGACCTAATGGGCTTGGGCCAAAACGAGCCTAATGGCTAGCCCATGCAAGCATGCAAAAGGCACAAATCCTAAAAGATAGAAAGACTATAAAAGGAAACTATCTAAAACAAAGCGGGAAATACCAAATATAGAAAATGTCTCAAAAGAATGCGTTAAAGGCATTGAATGCGAGAATCTTCAGATAGAACGCGATCAGTATTGAAAGAGGTTGAGTCGCTTGAAAGAGATCGCGTTCAACATTGAGTCGCTTGAAGGAAAACGCGTTGAGGCACGCGATCTTTGGTCTTGGATAAAGATGCTTGAATGAGATCGCGGACTCTGTTCCAGATGCGAGGAGTATGACGAAGAACGCAGTCTTTGTACTTGGATCTTCTGAGCTCACGGTCATGGCTTCGTCCTCGTCTTGGGCTGTCATGGGAGGCAGGGTCACATCACCCTCCCCCACTTGGCTGTGAAGCGTCCCCGCTTCACCATCGTCGATCTTGTGCTCGACATTGTTTTGCAAGTGCTCCCACGCGATAATTCCGGTGTCGAAAACGAATCTTGGGCCGTCTCATGGCGGATAGGCACCAAAGACCCAGTGGATTGTGTGGTGAATGCTATGCAAGGTTGGTAGCGTGTTTGGTGGTTTTGCTGGCAAATCCGTCGTGAACTCTGCCTGCAACGAGGCGACAATGTGTGGCAAAGGCGTGGCGAGGAGGTAGTTGTGCATGCCCGGAGTTGGAACCTTGCTATTCAAACGGGCGATGAAGTCCCTAGGTCGGGTTAGAAGCACCTGGTGATCACAATGGTCCTGCAACGCAGTGTTCGGAGGCGCATACCCCTTGTCTCTGCAACGCGTGTTATCCTGGGGCGCGTCATGGTGTGAGATGAGTTGTGGCCTCAAGGAAGAATCTTCGGGATCTGAGGTGGGTCGCTTTGGTGTTGACGCGGCCTTAATGGCTTTCTGGCGATCACGCTCAACCTGGTCCTGCAAGATCTCATGGGGAGACATTGGATGCAAGGTGACGCGCTTCCTGTGGTAATTGAACACATAAGTGTTCAAATAGCCATCGTGGAGCACGCGCCTATCAAATTGCCATGGGCGCCCAAACAAAATATGCATGGCATCCATTGCAATGACATCATATAAAACGGAATCACAGTATTGCCCTATGGAAAAGAAAATTAAACATTGGCGAGATACTGTGTTACCTGGACTTGAAGAGATCCATTGGAGGGTATAAGGCTGGGGATGAGGCGCCGAACTTGAAGTTTGACACGACCTTCTCATTGACAATATTAGCACACGATCCTCCATCAACAATGACACTCAAGGAAGCCGTTTGGACGAGAGCTCTTGTGTAGAAAAAGTTCTCCTTTGATCCCGTAGGCTCGCTTCCTTGACCGTGAGTAGACGCCTAGTCACCAAGCTTAATGGTGTGCCCGCGTTCAGAGAAGCAGGTACACAGTCATAGGCGTCGTCCTCCCTTGCATTGCCTTCATCGATCGCGATAAGTGTGGCCTCCTCATCGTCACAGGACTCGTAGCCAGCGGCGGCGGCGGAGAACAACACCTTGTGAGCATTGGGGCAATCTTTCTTTTAGTGGCCTCACCCACCACATTTGTAACACTCAAGGTCGCGCGCCCGATTTGTGCCCACTGGAGCTTGGCTGGTCGCGGTCTGGCGCGGCGCGTTGTTTGGCGTCGACGGCTTCGTGTTGGGAGTTTGGCCTGACGCGGCTGTGGTAGACACACTAGGGTGAACATTAGTAGAAGGTAATCCACTAGGGTTAGAAGAATACCTTTGTTGGCCACATGGATAAGCGTAAGACTTCCGGCGAGAGAGTTGTGCATGAATTTACATCGCCGTATGTGTGAGGGTGTTCAAATCCTTGATGGGCAAAATCTCGAGTTGATCACGGATGTTGGTGTTCAAGCCACTCAAGAATTTCGTCTTCAAAGTCGATGGTGCAACGGAGATGTTGGCCTTGTAATACATGTCTTCAAGCTTGGAAAAGAACTCGAGTGGAGACATCGACCCTTGGCGAGCCATGGCTATCTCCATTCGCATTTGATTCCTATAGTCTGGAGGCACATATTTCCTTGTCATCATGTACATGAGTTGGTGCCACTCCGTGACCCATGTCCTTTGGCGTCGGACGCAGTCATCCTCGAAGCGATGCCACCACACTCTCGCGGCTCCTCGAAAATTAAGTGTCGCGGCGTCGACATGCTCCTCAGGGGGCACTCAACAATATCGAAGTGTGTACTTCATAGCCTACACCCATTCAAGAAAAACAGAGGGGTTGTATTCACCATAAAAATGCTCGATTTTTACCTTGACTTGGTGGCGTTGGAATCAAGGATGGGCAGGTGCTTGGTTGAACGCGTTGTTTGACGCGACGTCGTAGAGATGGTTCTCAAAGGCGCGCACTCCATGTGGTCTATCGCATCCAACCTGGTGTCTATCGCGTTCTTGGCGATCTTCGCAGACATACTCATCCCTGGGCATGTAGGCGTCATCGCGGTGACGTCTTTGCGATTGGGCATCGTAGTTGTCGCGTCGAATGTCTCTTTGCATAACATCGCGGCGCTCGCCGCCAATGTCACGAACGTGTTCTCCTTGGGGCTGGAGACACGGTGGAGGTATCCAATCTGAAGGGCGATCCTGCAATTCTAGTGGATCTCCAAGAGGGGGGTGAAAAAAATTAGGGTTGACCATACCTAAGTCCTCGATCTCTTCGTCGTCGAAGTCATCATGGACATTGGGTGTGATCGACGCATAGCCATCAGATCCGTAACGCGGCGTTCGAACACTCTGGTGTCAAAGGTGATCGCGTACATCATGGCTCCGTGGCTGGGTAGTTGGTGTCCTCAAGTTGGTCTCATTGCATCGCGTATGCCCACTTGGTCGGCGACTGGGTCTCCTTGGCGTCGCGTCGGCTGGCTCGGCGAGGGAGGCCTTCGCGTGGCACTGAGTTCGGTATGCATCTCTGGGTTCTCCTAGAGGCATAGCGATCATCAAAGTTGTATGGTTCAGAATACTCACCTTGAGTGTCCGCGGCATCACAGTCGTAATCAGAGCCGTTGTCGAAGTCGGCGGTTGTGGCTCTGGGCACGTAGCGGTCCGCGTTGGAAACAAAGCCTTGGCGACTCTCGATGACACTCTGCATACGATTGAGTTGCGGTTGGTGATGAGACGTCGACGGCATGATTCCTTTACCTTTGTCGACTCTTGTCTTTGATGGACTGGTGTCGGTGGCTCGTGGTTGAGCCGGTGCATCCATTGTACTCAAGGGAGTCGGGTTGGGCACGAGTTGTGCATCGCGTTGTTGGGCTCTCAAAGCTACATTCTCTTGTCTAAGGGTTTGGATCTCCCTTTGCTCCTCGGACAACGCGATGAGAGGGTCCTGTTGTGGGAGGTCAACCAGTGGTTGGTCGAGGGGTAGATCCAACGGTGGTTGAGGTGGGTTGGTGTTGTTGACTCCAGGTTGATTTTCACCGTGTTCAATCGTCATGGTACCTATAACAATATGGCCAGACATGGGAGTAAAAACGAACCAAAAGACAACGAAGAACAACAACCAAGAAAATCACTAGTCAAGTCACAAAGTTCACGTAGGTAGAGCGAGTTTGGGCTTGCCGTGAGGGCGGCTTGACTTGACAAGAGATGGTGTATCAAGAAAGTTGCAATCAAACAAACAAGAACAAATTGAAACCCTAAAACAAACGTAAACAAAGCAACCTAATAAGCAAGAAAGTACCTTCTAGGAAGCTTGACCTAGACGGTGGAGAGAGATAGAAGATGAGCCTAGACCGAGAGTGGGTTAGGGTTGCCTTATTTTGGCTTTACCTAACTTTGGAAACTTTTTTTTTTTGATAATATATTTTCGATATCTTTTTTTTTTTAATATTCGAGATCTTATCTTTTTGGATTTTGCAAAAGGAAACAAAAATAAAATCGGTCCAAGTAACAAGAATATCACAAGTGTGATCTTAGATATAGGAGAGAGAAGATAAGATTTGATGATATCTTATATAAGAAAATTGCGGCTAACAACCTAAGAAGTAATATCTAGCAAACAAGGAAACTCTATCCATGCAAGAAATAAGGAAACAAAATATTCTAGCATGCAAGATAACAAATTACATAACACACCAAAACTTAGGGAACAAGAAAAAATTCCGGCCAAGATAGGATCTTGTAGAAACCGAAGGTGTTGCAAAGATGGTAACTTTGTGGTTTTTCTCTTCTTTTTCTTTCTTCTTTTTTTTCTTCTCTTTTCTCGCGAGATGTTACGAAAGCAGACGATAGGGGCAAGAAAAAAAAAATGTGAACAAGATGCAAACTTGAGTTCATGACTTACAAGACTGATGGGCTCTGATGCCAGTTGATGTGTTCTTGCCTCCGATGACAAGCCAATTGTCAAAAGATGGTGCATTGGGATCTAGTCTTGGGTGAGAAGTCACGTTTGAACGTCACAGCAGTGAAGAAGATGGCGAACGTGTTGAAGAACGCGATGATGAACGTGTTGGTGAACACGGTGGTGGTGCGGTGGTGAATACGGTGGAAGCGGTTGTTGGGGAGAAAGGATAACGTTGGCGGAAGCGATTTGATGAGGGATAGATGACTTGAAGAGACAAGTCGTTGGTGTCGTAGCGTCGACTGCGGGTGTCATAGCGTCGACTGCGGTTGAAGGGAGATGCGAAGGAAGACTGGCTTGAAGGATCAAGCGTTTGTCGTAGCGTCGGCGGCGGAGGGAATGGGGATGCGAAGATAGAGGGTGACATCCGATCAAGGGAAGGAGGATAAACACTCTACTTGAAACCTTGATTAAAATTGAACGTAAAAAATAACAATAACAAGGGAGGCTTTAAATAGCCAATGTATCTCGGCCAAGACCTAATGGGCTTGGGCCAAAACGAGCCTAAGGGCTAGCCCATGCAAGCATGCAAAAGGCACAAACCCTAAAAGATAGAAAGACTATAGAAGGAAACTATCTAAAACAAAGCGGGAAATACCAAATATAGAAAATGTCTCAAAAGAACGCGTTAAAGGCATTGAATGCGAGAATCTTCAGATAGAACGCGATCAGTATTGAAAGAGGTTGAGTCGCTTGAAAGAGATCGCGTTCAACGTTGAGTCGCTTGAAGGAAGACGCGTTGAGGCACGCGATCTTTGGTCTTGGATAAAGATGCTTGAATGAGATCGCGGACTCTGTTCCAGATGCGAGGAGTATGACGAAGAATGCGGTCTTCATACTTGGCTCTTCTGAGCTCACGGTCATGGCTTCGTCCTCGTATTGGGCCGTCATGGGAGGCAGGGTCACATCACAAACCCGTGATGAAATCCATAGAAAGGTCTTCCTAGGGGGCACTAGGAATGGGCAAGGGCGTGTAGAGGCTGTGTGGGCTAGACCTAGCTTTGGCTCTTTGGCACGTCACATAACTCCTACAATAGCGGGTCACCTGGTGGGTCATCTTAGGCCAAAAGAAGTGTTCTCTAAGCGCGGCCAAGGTCTTGCTAATCCCAAAATGTCCACGAGTGTCGTGTGCTTCCTGAATGAAAATGAGCCTAATGGAGGACCTAGGGATGCATAGGCGGCCAACCTTGTATTAATAACCCTCAGAAATAAAATAAGACTCAAACTCACGTAGTCTAACACAATGCTCGAATATAGGGGCAAAGAAAGGATCAATAGCATATAATTCTTTAATCAAAGCAAAGCCTAGAATCTTAGTTTGCACATGAGTCAAGAAAACGTACCTACGAGAGAGTGTGTCGGCTACAACATTCTTTTTTCCCTTCTTGTGGACCACGACATAGGGAAATGTTTCAAGGAACTCCACCCAACGAGCATGGCGTCGGTTGAGGTGGGCTTGGCTCTTCAAATAGCTCAAAGCTGTGTGGTCGCTATGGATAACAAATTCACGTGGCCAAAGATAATGTTGCCAAGTCTTTAGCACACGTACTAGGGCATACAACTCCTTGTCATAGGTGGGGTAATTGAGTGTGGCCCCCGTGAGCTTCTCACTGAAATATGCAATGGGCCTCTTCTCTTGGTGTAGCACACCACCAATGCTTATGTCTGAGGCATCACACTCCACCTCAAAGTGCTTGGCGAAGTCGGGGAGCTGGAGAAAAGGCGCCTGGCACAAGGCCCGCTTCAAAGCCGTGAAGGTCTTCTCGTGGGCCTCCAGCCACAAGACTGTGCTTCCCTTCTTCGTAAGCTCGTGCAAGGGCGCGACAATGGATGAGAAGTCTCGCACAAAACGCCTATAAAAGCCTGCGAGGCCGAGGAAGCTTCGCACCTGGGTCGGCATAGTCGGCGTGGGCCCATATCCTGCAAGGCGACGAGAAAAGATTAGTCTTTCTAAATATAGAAGCAAACTTACTATATCAGACTGGAAATAAGGCACGACTTGAATGGCACAGATTTTGCAAATGTACTTTTTACTCAAGTATGGTTTTATTCAAAATTTTCAACTTTTGGATTCAACCAACAACTTTTCACAACACGAACGGGTAAACGGTTTATAAAAATTTTGTTTTAGGTAACACGTTTTTGAAAACCCAACCCGTTTTAAAACATTCGGCTCTGATACCAAATCTGTAACACCCCCAAATATTTTCTTGAAAGTATTACCGCCGGTGACCTCAGGGGTCACCCAAGGCTCTAATACCAAATCTGTAACACATCTGGGGTCATCCAAGGCTTAACCATTTTATAACAATCATGTACCAACACAAAACTTTATTAATACTCATATATTATTTAAACCAAAGTCACGGATTACATCTGTGAATATCAAGTACGTCCAAATACAGAATTATTTCAATACAACGGAAGTCTTTAAAATAAATAACAATACGAAGGGTCTTGATCTGTGCGATCTCACGCCTAGGATCCTTAACCTTGGAAAACTCTTTAAACGTCATCTGCCTTCATCATCGCGTACTAGCCTTCAGGGAAAGGGAGTTTTCCTTATGTGCCGTATGAGACGGATGACACCAGCCAACCATGCAAAGGAATAAACCGGTTGGTTAGTCTAATGAAAGACTATGCAAGGGTAAAATAGAAAAGGTTCTAAGTAGTTGTATTAGGTTACACCTGTCGTTTCTCGAATAATAACCGATGACGACAGTGAACCTCAACACTTATACGGAAACATACGAAAAGGTATGAACAAGAGAAGACTCCAAAAGAGTGAGTCTTATGGGAAACGTATGAAGAGAAGACTCCAAAAGATTGAGTCTTATCGGAAAGTATGACAAGTGTTTGGGAACGTTATAGTTTCACACAAGCGTTTAAAACGACTTGATCATTTGGGTCCACGACCAACCTCATCGCGTAATGCGAATTCAGATTTGGAAGGAGGACTTACTCTAACCGAAGTCCGAGCGGTTTCCACGTTGTACTTCTCGCCCGAGGGTTCATTAATTATGTGCAATAGTCGCACTTATCTTCTTTAATTCCAAAACATACATTTACGTTAAAGCTTTTAAGGAATGTCATCTCATCACGAGAGATATCTTGGGGAATAAATCCCGATTGTCAGCACCAGCAGTGTGCACCTACCCTGAGTAAGGGTACAGTCATGACCAGGGAAAGTACTAGGGCAAAATCCTCCTAATACCAGTTATAAAGAAATGCCTAGACCTCGCGAGTCACATAGCGTTCCTACGAATACTCGTTCTAACTACACAGTTAAAACCACACAATAATCCACACCAATACCATCATGGTAATTGTTGGGCCTGGCTTCCCCTGGGAGAATGGGTCGAGTAAATCAAGCCCAAGCCCACGATAGATCGGAAGAACAAGGGAAAAGCCCAGAGGAGGCGACGAGACTTCTCTGGTCGAATACCCTCCGACAGGATCGCAAGAATCTCGCCATACATTAAATGCCCAGATCACGCAACGGCCACAACATTCAAGCCACCGTAATTACAATGATTTAATGGCATAATCCCCGCCATTACTCTCAGCATTGAAGATAAAATATACGATCAAGACATAACGGTAAGAAGAGTAAAAAGACTTACCATATTTGGACGAAGAGGAAGATAAGAAGGATACAAACACAAATTACGCCACACTGATTCGTCATCGGTCGCAACCTGAAAGCCACCGGTCGAGTCCTACCCGATCTCTTGTCTTAATACGATAAGTTGTATCTCGATTCGATCCGATTAACACGACATATAATAAAATCATCTCGCTATTCTATATTTATTCTTTGTTTGTCTATTATTTATTTGGTTTGGATTGTTTTCTATCACCCGATCGACTAGTTACCCCGTCTAAGGCGATTTAGGTCATCCGATCTTTTCGCCCCAAAACAATTTGGCGCCCACCGTGGGGCAACTTGCCGATCACCCTTCCGAAACTTTCCAACCATGACTATTGACCCACCTACCAACTCTGAAGAACCACGTCTCGAAGACGAAACCCAAACCGCAGGGAACACCACCGAAAATCCTACTCTAACCCAGTTCCAAGAACTTTCCCAGAAAAATGGCCACCCTACAAGAGGAACTAGCCCAGCAACGCCAAAAGACCGAAGCCCTAGCCGCTTTGTCAACCCAATCCGAAGCTGAGATCGCACAACTAACCCGTGAAAATGAGTCTCTTAAGTCGCAGGTACAATCAATGGCTTCGGGATCTAGGAGTATGCCTATCCACAGCAACGTCTGAACACGCCTCGACATGGACAACATCGAGCCAACGCCCCTGGGCGTGCGACGATCCGGATACGCAGAGGGTACATCTCGAACTCCTATTGCCCATCCGTTTTTGACTAACCATGTCACTTTTTCCACACCGATCGGGTCGACAGGAACCCGAATCGACGAACCACAGGTTACCAATCCACCAGACGTCCTGGCTCTCTTCCAGCAGACGCTCGACCAACACATGAAGACGATCGACGATCGCTTCAACAGGCTTCCAGGAGTCCCGCAGCCAATCGAGAGGGAAGCGACCGACGGATTCAAAGAATCCCCGTTCATTGAAGAAATCGCCAGGGTCGAGATCCCCAAGAAGTTTCATCTTCCCAGCATGGCGACATTCGACGTCACCAGCGACCCGGATGACCATATTTCTATATATAAACAAAAATTAATGGATGCATCTGTTTCAAGGGAGAACCGCGAGGCCGTCATATGCAAAAGCTTTGGCACGACCCTCGCAGGTTCCGCACTAACTTCGTTTATGCGTTTGCCTCAAGGAACGATTGCATCGTTTGCGGATCTGGTCAACTCCTTCAAAAGTCAATTCGTCAGTAGTCGGAGGCTCGAAAAGCAGTCGAGTGACCTCTACCGAGTCATACAAAGGTATAACGAACCTCTCAGGAATTAGCTCAACAGGTACAATAAGGAGAAAGTGGCGATTCCCCACTGCGACGTCACAACCTCCATCGAAGCCTTCATACAAGGACTGATCAAAGACAGCAACCTTTATGACGAGATTACCAAGTACCCATGCAAAAGTTTTGAAGACGTCCAGGCCAAGACCATGGCCGAGGTAAGATTGGAAGAGGACCGTGAGTCGCGTAAAGCCTCACGCGGACCCGATCCATCCGATCGTAAAAATCCCTCCAACAACCGTCGAGACAAACGCCCTTATCCTTATTCTCATAATCGAAACGAACCAAATCAGGTAAACTATTTCTAAGACAAGTCACAGGAATGGAGAGACGGTCCGGCGTTTCCTCCTAGGGTCCAGTCTTATAACTTCAATGTTTCCGTGTCGGAGCTCGTCAAGAGTTTCGACAAGTATGGAAAAGAGGTAAGATGGCCCCGAAAGAGCGACCGACCGGATGTCAAGAAGGACATGAGCCGATGGTGCGAATTCCACGGCGACCACGGTCATTCGACCGATGAGTGCATCGCCCTGCGAAAGGAAGTTGCTAGGTTGCTCGCACAGGGGCTCCTACATGACGTGATCTCGGAGTGGGCAAAAGCCACCATGGAACGACGAGATGAGGTAAAACAGAACAAACCCCCATCTTCCGTCCATACAAAAGTTGTCAATACTATTTCAGGTGGATCAGACATATGTGGGAACACATACTCCGCGGCTAAGCGGCATGCCAAGTAAAGCAAGGGCGACAAGCCCGAGACATCTGAGTTCAAGCCGAGGAAGGCCTCCGACCTTTCGACGGTCACATTCGATGAGTCCGACTCCGACGGGTCGGATAGTCACCACGATGGTCTGGTAATCTCTTTATCCATTGGTAATTGCTTAATACGGAGAGTACTAATCGATACAGGGAGTTTGAACAACCTCTTGACCCTTGACGCTCTTAAAGAAATGGGTCTAACTGAGAACGACCTAATCAAGAAGTCGACCCCACTGGTCGGGTTTAGCGGTGAGGTCAAGCATACGACTGGCGAAATCATTCTAACCACATACGCTAGAGGAATCAACCAACAGGTGAAATTCTTAGTCCTAGATTGTCCGTCTCCCTATAATTGTATTCTTGGCAGGTCATGGATACATGCTATGAAGGCAGTACCTTCAACATATCATCAAGTCATCAAATTCCCCACTGAATGGGGAGTCCAAGAAATCAAAGAAGATCAAAGGACCGCTAAGGAGTGCTACATCGCTTCTATGAAGAGCGCAGTCAAACACAAGACCGCATAGCAACCACAGAGCGGTGAAGGACCTAATCGGTACGTCGAACCAGAAATGGAAAAACTCGACGAGATCGTACTAGATCCTTCAAAGCCAGATCAAACGGTAAGGGTCGGGTCGGACTTGGACGACTCGACCAGACAACAACTCCTTGACTTTCTCAGGACCAATGCCGACTGTTTTGCATGGTCGCATGAGGATATGGTCGGAATATCTCCAAACATTATTACTCATAAATTAAATGTGGATCCATCTCATCCTCCTGTCAAGCAAAAACACAGGAAGTTCGCCCCTGAGCGGAACAAGATAATCGAAGACGAAGTCAAAAGCTTATTGGAAACAGGAAAAATAAGAGAGGTCCACTACCCTGAATGGCTAGCCAACGTGGTCGTAGTCCAGAAGAAGAATGGCAAATGGAGAGTCTGCATCGACTTCACAGATCTCAACAAAGCTTGTCCCAAGGACTCATTCCCACTACCCCACATCGATGCCATGGTCGACGCCACAGCAGGGCACGAAATGCTTACTTTCATGGACGCTTTCAGCGGCTACAATCAAATCCTCATGGAACCCGACGATCAGGAAAAAACAGCATTCGTCACTAGCCAAGGTATCTACTGTTACAAAGTAATGCCCTTTGGCCTAAAAAATGCAGGGGCTACCTATCAGCGACTAGTCAACAAAATGTTCAAAGATCAAGTCGGAGACACGATGGAAGTCTACATAGACGACATATTGGTCAAGTCCAAAAAGAAGGAAGATCACATAAACCATCTACGCGACAGCTTCGAGGTGCTCAAAAGGTACAACATGAAACTAAACCCTACCAAATGCTCCTTCGGAGTGTCGTCAGGAAAATTCTTGGGGTACATGGTAACACAAAGAGGAATAGAAGCCAGCCCAGAACAGATCAAGGCTCTCATCAACCTTCAATCCCCCCGATGCATCAAAGACGTACAGAAACATACAGGTCGGATAGCAGCTCTGAACAGATTCATCTCCAAATCGTCCGACAAGTGCAAACCCTTCCACGACACTCTCAAGAAGAACAAATCCTTTCAATGGATGGGAGAACACGAAGCAGCGTTCCAGAACTTAAAAGAGTACCTGGCCAGTCCCATGTTGTTGACCAAACCTAAAGGCGACGAACCCTTATTTCTATATCTTGCAGTGTCAGAATCAGCCGTAAGCGCAGTATTGGTCAGAGAAGAAGATGACAAGCAGTCACCAATATACTACGTTAGTCGGATGCTGTTGCCAGACGAAATGAGGTATTCGTCACTTGAAAAGCTCGTGCTATCATTGGTAATGGCTTCGAACAAACTCAAACCGTATTTCGAATTCCATACTATTATTGTTCGCACTAATCATCCCATGAGAGCTATCATGAGGAAACCTGAGTTCACAGGACGAATGACTAAATGGGCTATACACCTCAGCGGTTACGACATCGAATACGAGCCCAGGACAGCGATCAAGTCGCAAGACTTAGCCGACTTTGTGGCCGATTTCAATCCGACCCTAGAGCAAGAAGCCACAAGAGAAGCGACGCAACTACTCGCCATGAATGAAACAGGCACATGGGAGCTCCACACAGATGGAGCATCAAATGCCAGAGGATCGGGGCTAGAGGTCGTACTGAAATCACCGCAAGGGGACAAGATAGCTCAGGCCGTCAGATGTGAGTGGGACGCAACTAACAACGAAGTTGAGTACGAAGCACTCATATTCGGACTCGCCCTGGCTCGCGATCTAGGAATCCGAGAGATCGAAGTCGTTTGCGACTCCCTGCTGGTCGTAAACCAGATACAAGGATCGTACAGTGCTAAAGACGTCAGGATGATAGCCTACCTGGAGGTAGCCAAGAAGCTGATCGGACAATTCCAAACATTCAACATCAGACAGGTACCTAGGGATCTTAACTCCCAAGCCGATGCACTCGCCAACCTAGGGTCCGCCTTAGACCCGAAAGAATTTCCGTACATACCATTGGCCCACATCATGACGCCAGTCGTCCCAAGGACATCCGTCGAGTCAACAACACCGCTTGAAGAACTCGTCGCCATGGAAATAGGCGACCGACCAGAAGAAGACATCGTCGACACCAATGATGACTGGATGCTACCTTACATCAGATGGTTAAAAGACGGCATTCTGCCCGACGATAAGACAGAAGCAAAAAGGCTCTTGGTACAAGCACTCTCTTACGATATCATGGAAAACATCTTGTACAAAAGATCTATTATAGGGCTACTCCTACGATGCCTCAAGACCCCAGAAGTCGGACGTATCTTGCAATCGTTACACGAAGGAAAGTGTGGCAACCACACCGGCAGACAAACCCTCTCGGGAAAAGCCCTACGAAACGGATACTATTGGCCAACGATGAACAAAGACGCTATGGAATACACCAAGAAGTGCGACGCCTGTCAGCGACATGCACCCGTCCATCATCAACCCTCAGAGCTCCTCCATCCGACTTTGGCTCCATGGCCCTTTATGAGGTGGGGAATGGACATTGTCGGGAAGCTTCCGCCTGCGTCGGGACAAAGAGTTTTCTTCCTTGCCATGACGGACTACTTTTCTAAATGGATCGAAACAGAAGCCTACAGAGAGGTAAAAGATCAACATGTCATTTCATTCATAAAACGCAATATCTTGTGCAGATTTGGCGTCCCATCAGAAATCGTGTGCGACAATGTCTCCCAATTCATCAGTCATAAGACTCGAGCCTTCTGCAACCAATGGAACATCAAATTGGCCACGTCCACACCTCGGTATCCGCAATCCAACGGACAAGCCGAATCCAGCAACAAAATCAGTATCAACAACCTCAAGAAACGCCTCACTAGGGCTAAAGGCAAATGGGCAGACGAACTCCCACTCATTCTCTGGTCCGACATGACCACTCCAAAGAATGCGACCGGACAATCACCTTTCTCTCTCGTCTATGGGAGTGAGGCGGTCATCCCGGCCGAGTTACTGGTTCCAACCGCTCGTTGCAACCTTCAGACAAACGAGAAAAACGACATCGAACTAGCACACAACCTGGACACAGTGGACGAGATTAGAGAAAGAGCCCGAATCAGGATGGTCAGATTTCAACAACAGGTCGCAAGGAGTTATAATAAGAACGTCCGAATCATGGCATTCAAGGTCGGAGACTGGGTCCTAAGGAAAACTTTCCAGAACACCAAGAACCCATCTGACGGAAAGCTAACACCACAATGGGAAGGACCTTACTTAATCACCAAAGTAGTCGGACAGGGAGCATACCAATTAGAAGACAAGGACGGACGACCGATCCTGAGAAGTTGGAACGCAACACATCTAAAGATATACCATTTCTGAACCAACGAGGTAAAAACATCACACAATTTTATACATCGCTATCTATCGCATATGCATCGCTATCTATCGCATATACATTGCTATCTATCGTATATACATCGCATCTTATCGCATGTACATCGCTATCTTCTTTTACATGTTATCACCTGACACTAAGCGAGGACTTCCTCCTTACAAAAACACAAATGCAGAACAACATTTACATTGGATCCAGTCATCCGCAAAAAGCGCTTACATTACATTACACGATCGATCGGAACAAGGGGAGATGACAACACAGGCACGTCGGCACACCGTCTGCCTTACACAAAACATAAGGTACAACACCTTATTACATTTACGCAATAAAACATATTGCTTACCTCCCCGGCATACAGTCATGACTAATACACATACGAACATTCACAGGCCTGTTCTACACACATACATACGGGAAGCCCCACTCGATGGAGCACACGGGCGAAACCGACACATCAAACACAAAACGTCATCGACAGTTCTCTTGAATGTCTTACGACATGTACAAAACAAGCAAATGTACGATCTTATATGTAAAGACAAATTGCATTAAATAAAAGTACTAGCATTTTTATACAAATACGCAACCCGCGATGGTGGACGGGTCGCCAAAACACATTGTCTGCCTACACATCTGTAGGACTTTACCAACATTCATTCAGAAATATCCTGCGACCCGCGATGATGGACGGGTCGCCAAAACACATAATATTCAAACCCACACACAGGTGGGGCAAACGAAGTCAAACTATGCAAAGAAAACAAATCAGGCGTCGGGGACAATGGCATTACCTTCGACAGGGGCTGGCTCCAGAGAGGCTACCTCGTCAGTCGGCTTGACATCGCCAGAGTGGGCCTCGTCCTCATCCACGACTTCTTCTCCGACGCCGGCCAAGCAAAACAGCTCCTGACCAGGATCGCCCTTTGGGAACATGGAGTCCAAGGTCTCCTTCTCTGCCTTCAGATCCCAGAGCTCATGCTTGCCTCTGTTGAACTCTTCGATCATCTCGATACGCGACTTCACCGCATAAAAGGCCCCAACGTCACCAGCAGTCTGGCCATCCGCAATCCGAGCCCGCTTTACCTCTTCCTCAACGCCTGACCAGCACTCTTAAAACTCCTTCCGACATGCGACCAACTCCCCTTGAAAGCTTTTTAACTCCCTGGTGAGGCGACGCTCAATCTCACGGAAACGACTCTCCGCTCCCTCCAGCTTGGTCCTCAAGGATGCAAGGTCGGACTCTGACCTAGCAACCATGTCCTCAGCCTTGACGACCATTGCCTTGACACTGGAGTATGCCTCCAAGAGGTACTGGAAAGACTGAAGTCTCACACAACAGCACGACACACAATCAGAAAACACGGTCGAACGAAAGAAAAAGAAAAGAGCACAAACAAAAGGCAACTCACCTTCCACGCGGAGCACCGTGCTTCACCAATGCAATCAAGAGGGGAGACGTCATCGACCTCCGACTTCAAAGTCGGGTCCTGAGCGTGAAAAAGGTCGGCGATCGATTGTCCGACGGCACCGATCTTGCCGATCCCCTCGGCTATCGCCTCCTTCTTCCTAGGGACCTCTTCCACCTTGACGTCTTTAGGGCGAGCGCTCGCCTTCCTCTTGGAGCCATCTTTGACTAGAGATGTCAGATCCACCAGAGCCGGTTTACTTGATGCGGCTTTGGCCGCCGCCTTCCTTTGCTCGATCAGGCCTTTCCCTGACACTACCCTCAGACGAGCACTCGTTCGACCACCAGGGGAACCTGACACGATAGAACAACAAAAAAGGAGAAATCCTAAAGTACACGACAAAATGAAAAACAGTAAAGGACTCCTAGATCTGAGAGTCTACCTTTTGCGCGAGACGATGAAACAGTCGACATGACTTCCGGACCAGAAGGGGATGCTGACAACAAATTGACGTTGGTAAAACTCCTCTCTGACGCTGGGACAGCTAGGACAATCTTGGACAAACCTTCCGATCGACTGCTCACTTCCAAATCTTCTGGTTCGGGAACTACAAAAAAGAAAAGTTAAGACAAAGAGTTAAGACGCATAAAACAAGCAAAAGGGAAGACAAATACATACTCTCAACTCGCCACTCCATCAACAAGAATGGACATTCCCCCTCCTTCTCCAGAGAAGAACGTTCGACAAAAAAGAACTTCGACCACCATCCGCGGTCGTTGACATCCAGATTCTGCACCAAAGGCTTCCGACCATGTCGGATACGCAACTGAACGTGATAGGAACTCTTCGATCCAATGAAGTAGTTATACCATAGAGCGTCAAAATCAAAATCGGCCCCAGATCGAACATTTATAAGGTCCAAGACCCTTAGAACTCTCCACGCGTGAGGCATTACTTGGTATGGCGCCAACGCCAGAGTAGCTAAAAAATCCCTAACAAGGGGAGAAAAAGGAAATTTATGCCCTATTCGAAACGGGTACACATAAAAACAAACCCATCCTTCATAACGAGCATCATCCCTCTCATCTGGATGAGGCAACCTAGCGATCGTCTCCAGGGGAAAGCCCCCAACTTGAAGAATCTGATCCAGTTCTGCCTGAGACAAAGTGTTAGTCAGCACATCCGACTCCTTCAAGATGAAACGAGGAGGAGCTTCGCCTTCATGCGGATCAGAACGAGCCTCGCTAGAAACCATTTCGAGAATGGAAAGAGAGGGGAGTCGAAGAGCTATGACTAGAGAAATCAGAAAGCTATGGCGAGAGAGACCGAGAAGCTTACCAGAAGAAGCTTGCAAAGGAAGATGAGATGAAGACTAATCAATTCCCTCTGCTCCTAATTTATGGAGGGAAGTGAATATTTGCAGAGGCGTCGCATCATGCCCCGATCACACGCCACGTAGCCCTGAACAAACGCGCCAAAAAAGGATGGTGGAGATCGTGTTTACGGAAGTTGCCTCTGATTCCACTTTCCTTGCTTAAACCGAAAGCCCAAGGCAACTTGGGGCTATTGTTGGGACTGGCTTCCCCTGGGAGAATGGGTCGAGTAAATCAAGCCCAAGCCCACAATAGATTGGAAGAACAAGGGAAAAGCCCAGAGGAGGCGACGAGACTTCTCTGGTCGAATGCCCTCCGACAGGATCGCAAGAATCTTTCCATACATTAAATGCCCAGATCACGCAACAGCCACAACATTCAAGCCACCGTAATTACAATGATTTAATGGCATAATCCCCGCCATTACTCTCAGCATTGAAGATAAAATATACGATCAAGACATAACGGTAAGAAGAGTAAAAAGACTTACCATATTTGGACGAAGAGGAAGATAAGAAGGATACAAACACAAATTACGCCACACACAAGCATTCTCGCTCAGAAATACATCAGAACAACATATCTGCTCCAAGCTTAGCTCTCCGAGAGTCATCCACGCTGATTCGTCATCGGTCGCAACCTGAAAGCCACCGGTCGAGTCCTACCCGATCTCTTATCTTACTACGATAAGTTGTATCTCGATTCGATCCGATTAACACGACATCTAATAAAATCATCTCGCTATTCTACATTTATTCTTTGTTTGTCTATTATTTATTTGGTTTGGATTGTGTTCTATCACCCGATCGACTAGTTACCCCGTCTAAGGCGATTTAGGTCGTCCGATCTTTTCGCCCCAAAACAGTAATAACAGATATAATAGCATTGTCTCTAGCAATATATATAACCTATTATAATATGATATTTTAATCACACATTTATAAAATTGGTTCCCAAACGAAAACAACATTTCATCCCAATTTAATTAATAATTAAAATAATTGATAATTAACGGAAACATGGAATGATAAGCAAGAGCGAACCGCCACTTGCCTTGATTAGACGAATGAAGATTTACGGGTCGGGAATATTGGACACGAATTTCACAGTCTTCTGGAAATCCCGTCGAAGCCCACCGACGTTCCACGGTCCATTCCGACGACGCATGCAAAACGAGGCACAAATATCTAATTTAGATATGGCACGAAACTATACAAAACAAAGGAAAACGGGCTATGCCGCGGCCGCGACAGTTATGGCCGCGATCATGGCTTTGCTCGGCAAAGCCGCGGTCGCGGTTTACAAACCCGCGGTCACGATTTTCTGGGCAGGGCCGCGTTCGCGGTGTTCATAGCCGCGGTCGCGGTCCTCCCTCCCGACGCGAATGTAAAACATGAATCGAGGCTTACCGACGACGAGACGACGATCCTAGCCTCCTCCTCTGCAATGCTACCTTCACTGACTTCCAAAGACACCACAACGACCACCAAAAACTCCGGCGAGATACTCCGACGAACACACACGACACCGACGAGAGCAAAAACGAGAGAAATAGATCGAATGCTGCAGAAGTGGATGATGGATCCCTCGTCTGAAGCCCCCTTTTATAGAGCTGGGAGGAGCCCAATGCCGGACAGACGAAGTGCTTCATCCTCCCCCAACGGCAGCATTATGAAAACATGCGAAATTCCGACTGTCGTTCTCGGATAAGATCGACGAGGATGACAATTCACAGAGGCCCACGATCGCGGGTTCAAAATCGCGATCGCGGTTGTCCACGTACAAAACCGCACCCGCGGTGTCAAAACCACGATCGTGGCGTACCCGTGGTCACACCTCTGGGTCTCTGGTCGCGGTTGTCCTCTCGCGGTTCTTGCTAGAATCCTATTTTTAAATACCTTAAAAATATTCTAAGACCCAAAGCATACCAACGTATGTTTTGGGGCGAAAAGATCGGATGACCTAAATCGCCTTAGACGGGGTAACTAGTCGATCGGGTGATTGGAAACAATCCAAACCAAGCAGATAATTGACAAGCAAAGAGTAAATGTAGAATAGCGAGATGATTTTATTAGATAATGTATTGATCAGATCGAATCGAGGTACAAATTATCGTAGTTTAGACCGAGCGGTCATGTAGGACTCGACCGATGACTTTTAGGTGACGACCGGTGGAGAGTAAGCGTAGAAAATTGCTAGAGAGTGAGGCGGGGAGCGTAAGTGTTGTTCTGATCTATCTCTGAGCCAGAATGCTTGTGTGTCCCGGGCGTAATTGTGTGTACGCTTCTTATCTTCTTCTTCGCCCAAATATGGTAAGTCTTGTGTCCTTTTTACCGTTATGTTTTGATCGTATATTCTGTCTTCAACGCCGAGAGTAATGGCGGGGATTATGTCATTAAATCATTGTAATTACGGTGGTGTTGAATGTCGTGACCGTTGTATAATCTGAGCATTTAATGTCTGGCGAGATTCTTGCGACCTTGTCGAAGGGCATTCGACCAGTGAAGTCTCGTCGCCTCCTCTGGGCTTTTCCTTTGTTCTTTCGATCTGCAGTGGGCTTGGGCTCGATTCACCCAACTCGCCTTCTTTGGGGATGCCAGGCCCAACAATAGCCCCAAGTTGCCTTGGGCTTTCGGTTTAAGCAAGGAAAGTGGAATCCGAGGCAACTTCCGAAAACACGATCTCCACCATCCTTTTTTGGCGCGTTTGCTCAGGGTTACGTGGCGCGTGATCGGGGCATGATGCGACGCCTCTGCAAATCTTCACTTCCCTCCATAAATTTGGAGCGGAGGGAATCGATTAGTCTTCATCCCATCTTCCTTTGCAAGTTTCTTCTGGTAAGCTTCTCGGTCTCTCTCGCCATAGTTTTCTGATTTCTCTAGTCATAGCTCTTTGATCTCTCTCTCTTTCCATTCTCGAAATGGTTTCCATCGAGGCTTCTGAGTTGTCGAAGACTCTTTCCGATTCTCGTGAAGGCGAAACTCCTCCTCGTTTCATTTTGAAGGAGTCGGATGCATTGACTAGCACTTTGTCCCAGGCGGAGCTGGATCAAGTTCTCCAAGTTGGGGGCTTTCCACAGGAGACGGTCGCCAGGTTACCTCATCCAGACGAGAGGGCCGATGCGCGTTACGAAGGATGGATTTGCTTCTACGCATACCCGTTTAGAATAGGGCACAAATTTCCTTTCTCTCCCCTTGTCAGAGATGTTTTAGCCACTTTGGCGCTGGCGCTATGTCAAGTAATGCCTCAGGCGTGGAGAGTTCTTAGGGTTTTAGACCTTGTGAATGTTCAAACTGGGGCCGATTTTGATTTTGACGCTCTGTGGTATAACTACTTTATTGGGTCGAAGAGTTCCTGTCGCGTTCAGTTGCGTATCCGACATGGTCGAAAGACCTTGGTGCAGAGCCCTGATGTCAACGACCGCGGATGGGGGTCGAAGTTCTTTTTCGTCGAACGTTCTTCTTTGGAGAAGGAGGGAGAGTGTCCGTTTTTGTTGACGGAGTGGCGAATCGATAGTATGTATTTGTCTTCTCTTTCGCGTATTTTATGTGTCTTAACTCTTGCCTTAACTTTTCTTTTTTGTAGTCCCCGAACCAGAAGATCTAGAAGTGAGTAGTCGGTCGGAAGGCTTGTCGAAGATTGTCCTTGAAATTCCCACGTCTGAAAGAAAGTTTGTGAACGTCAACCTGTTGTCGACGACTCCTGCCTCTCAAGACGACATGTCGAATGTCTCATCGTCTCGAGCAAAAGGAAAAGATTCTTGACTCCAGACGTCTTTTGCTGTTTTTCGTTTTGTCGTGTACTTTAGGATTTCTCCCTTTCTATTGTTCTGTCATGTCAGGTTCCCCTGGTGGTCGGTCGAGTGCTCGATTGAGGGTGGCATCAGGGAAAAGTCTGATCGAGCAGAGGAAGGCGGCGGCCAAAGCCGCGTCAAGCAAATCGGATCTGGTGGATCTGACGGTTCCAGTCAAGACTGGCTCTAAGAGGAAGGCGAGCGCTCGCCCTGAAGATGTCAAGGTGGAGGACATCCCTAGGAAAAAGAGTGCGACTGCTGAGGGGGTCGGCAAGGTCGGTGTCGTCGGACAGTCGATCGCCGACCTTTTTCGCGCTCAGGACCCGACTTTGAAGTCGGAAGTTAAGGATGTCTCCCCTCTAGACTGCATTGGTGATGCGGGATGCTCCGCGTGGAGGGTGAGTTGCCCTTTGTTCTCGTTTTTATGTTTCTTTTTGCTCGACCGTGTTTCTTGATTGTGTTTTTGTGTTGTCGTGTGTCTTTCTGTCAGGCCTTCCAGTATTTCTTGGGAGCTTACTCCGGTGTTCAGGCGATGCTTGTCAAGGCCGAGGACAGGGCTGCTAGGTCAGAGTCCGACCTTGCGTCTTTGAGGACCAAGCTGGAGGGAGCGGAGAGTCGCTGCCGTGAGACTGAGCGTTGCCTCACCAGGGAGCTGAAGAGTTGTCAAGAAGAGCTGGTCGTAAGTCGGAGGGAGTTTGAAGAGTACCGATCAGGCATTGAGGAGGAGGTGAGGCGGGCTCGCATTGCCGATGGCCAAATCGCTGGTGACGTTGGGGCCTTTTATGCGGTGAACTCGCGCATCGAAATGATCGAGGAGTTCAACGAGGGCAAGCATGAGCTCTGGGACCTGAAAGCGGAGAAGGAGACTCTGGACTCCATGTTCCCAAAGGGGGATCCTGTTCAGGATCTGTTTTGCTTAGCCGGCGTCGGAGAGGAGGCCGTGGATGAAGGCGCCGATGAGGACGAGGCCCATCTTGGTGATGTCGAGCCGACTGATGAGATAGCTTCTCTGGAGCCAGCCCCCGCGGAAGGTAATGCCATTGCTCCCGATGCTTGATTTGTCTTCTCTGCATAGTATGACTTTCTTTGCCCCACTTGTGTATGGGTTTGAATATTATGTGTTTTGGCGACCCGTCCACCATCGCGGGTCGCAGGATATTTCTGAATGATTGTCGTTAAAAGTCCTACATGTGTGTAGGCAGACAATGCATTTTGGAGACCCGTCCACCATCGCGGGTCGCGTATTTGTATAAAGATGCTTTTATTTCGATGTGATTGTATTTTTACATATAGAGTCGTATGCTAGTTTGTTTCGTACATGTTCGTCGGACCTTCAAGGAAGTTGTCGACGACGTTTTGTATTTCGTATATGTTGGTTTCACCCGTATGCTCCGTCGAGTGGGGTTTCACCGTGTGTATGTATGTAGAGCAGGCCTGCGATGTGTTTGTGTATGTGTTAGTCATGACATTATGCCGGGGAGGTAAGCAATATGTTTTATTGCGTAAATGTAATAAGGTGTTGTACCTTATGTTTTGTGTAAGGCGGGCGGTGTGCCGACGTGCCTGTGTTGTCATCTCCCCGTGTTCCGATCGATCGTGTAATGTAATGTAAGCGCTTTTTTACGGATGACAGGATCCAATGTAAATGTTGTTCTGCATTTGTGTTTTTGTAAGGAGGAAGTCCTCGCTTAGTGTCAGATGATGACATGTAAAAGAAGATAGCGATGTACATGCGATAGCGATGTACATGCGATAGCGATGTACATGCGATAGCGATGTACATGCGATAGCGATGTACATGCGATAGCGATGTACATGCGATAGCGATGTACATGCGATAGCGATGTACATGCGATAGCGATGTACATGCGATAGCGATGTACATGCGATAGCGATGTACATGCGATAGCGATGTACATGCGATAGCATGTGGTATGTATGCGACATGTAGCAATGTATATGCGATAGTGTGCGATTTGTATACGACAGATAGCAATGTATATGCGAGGTATAAGATTTGTGTGATGTTTTACCTCATTGGTTCAGAAATGGTAGAGTTTTAGATATGATGCGTTCCAACTCCTCGGGATCGGTTGTCTGTCTTTATCCTTTAGCTGATATGCTCCCTGTCCGACCACTTCGGTGATCAAGTAAGGTCCTTCCCACTGTGGTGCTAGCTTTCCGTCGGATGGGTTCTTAGTGTTCTGGAAAGTTTTCCTGAGGACCCAGTCTCCGACCTTGAATGCCTTGATTCGGATGTTCTTGTTGTAGCTCCTTGCGACTTGTTGTTGGAACCTGACCATCCTGATTCGGGCTTTCTCTCTGATTTCGTCCGCTGTGTCCAGATTGTGTACTAGTTCGATGTCGTTTTGTTCATTTGTCTGAAGGTTATGGCGAGCGGTCGAAACCAATAACTTAGTTGGGAAGACCGCCTCACTCACATAGACGAGAGAGAAAGCCGATTGCCCGGTCGCATTCTTTTGAGTAGTCCTGTCGGACCAGAGAATAAGTGGGAGTTCGTCTGCCCATTTGCCTTTAGCCCCTGTGAGGCGTTTCTTGAGGTTGTTGATAATGATCTTATTGCTGGATTTGGCTTGTCCGTTGGATTGCGGATACCGAGGTGTGGATGTGACCAACTTGATGTTCCATTGGTCGCAGAAGGCTCGAGTCTTATGACTGATGAATTGAGAGCCATTGTCGCACACGATTTCTAATGGGACGCCAAATCTACACAAGATATTGCGTTTTACGAATGAAATGACGTGTTGATCTTTTACCTCTCTATAGGCTTCGGCTTCGATCCATTTAGAAAAGTAGTCCATCATGGCAAGGAAGAAGACTCTTTGACCCGATGCGGAGGGGAGCTTTCCGACGATGTCCATTCCCCATCTCATAAAGGGCCATAGAGCTATTGTCGGATGGAGGAGCTCTGAAGGCTGATGATGGACGGGTGCGTGCCGCTGACAGGCGTCGCATCTCTTGGTGTATTCCATGGCGTCTTTGTTCATCATTGGCCAATAGTACCCGTTCCATAGGGCTTTTCCCGAGAGGCTTCGTCCGCCGGTGTGATTGCCACACTCCCCTTCGTGCAACGATTGTAAGATACGTCCGACTTTTGGAGTCTTGAGGCATCGTAGGAGTAGTCCTGTAACAGATCTTTTGTACAAGATATTATCTACGATATCGTAAGAGAGTGCTTGTACCTTGAGCCTTTTTGCTTCCGTCTTGTCGTCGGGTAGGATGCGGTCTTTTAACCATCTAATGTAAGGTAGCATCCAGTCGTCATTGGTGTCGACGATGTCTTCTTCTGATCGGTCGCCTATTTTCATGGCGACGAGCTCTTCAAGCAATGTTGTTGACTCGACGGATGTCCTTGGGACGGCTGGCGTCATGATATGGGCCAATGGTATGTGTGGAAATTCCTTCGGGTCTAGGACGGATCCTAGATTAGCGAGTGCGTCAGCTTGGGAGTTAAGATCCCTGGGCACTTGTCTGATGTTGAATGTTTGGAATTGTCCGATCAGTTTCTTGGCTACCTCCAGGTAGGCTATCATTCTAGCGTCCTTGGCATTATACGCCCCTTGTATCTGGTTTACGACTAGTAGGGAGTCGCAAACGACTTCGATCTCTTGGACCCCTAGGTCGCGAGCCAAGATGAGTCTGAATATGAGTGCTTTGTATTCAGCTTCGTTGTTAGTCGCATCCCATTCACATCTGACAGCTTGAGCTATCTTGTCTCCTTGTGGCGATTTTAGTATGACCCCTAGTCCCGATCCTCTAGCGTTTGATGCCCAGTCTGTGTGGAGCTCCCATGTACCTGCCTCGTCCGTTGCGAGTAGTTGTATTGCTTCTTTTGTGGCTTTTTGCTCTAGGTTCGAGCTGAAATCGGCCACAAAGTCGGCTAAGGCTTGTGACTTGATCGTTGTCCTGGGCTCGTATTCGATGTCGTAACCGCTGAGGTGTATGGCCCATTTGGTCATTCGTCCTGTGAACTCAGGTTTCCTCATGATAGCTCTTATGGGATGATTAGTGCGAACAATAATAGTATGGGATTCGAAATATGGTTTGAGTTTGTTCGAAGCCATTACCAATGATAGCACGAGCTTTTCAAGTGACGAATACCTTGTTTCGGCTGGTAACAGCGTCCGACTGACGTAGTATATTGGCGACTGTTTGCCGTCCTCCTCTCTGACCAGTACTGCGCTTACGGCTGATTCTGATACTGCAAGATAAAGAAATAAGGGCTCGTCGCCTTTGGGTTTGGCTAGTAACACGGGACTGGCCAGATACTCTTTGAGGTTTTGGAACGCTGCTTCGTGTTCTTCCGTCCATTGGAAGGACTTGTTCTTCTTGAGTGCGTTGTGGAAGGGTTTGCACTTATCGGGTGATTTGGAGATGAATCTGTTCAGAGCTGCTATCCGACCTGTGAGCTTTTATACGTCTTTGACGCATCGGGGGGATCGAAGGTTGATGAGAGCCTTGATCTGTTCTGGGCTAGCCTCTACTCCTCTTTGTGTCACCATGTATCCTAAGAACTTCCCTGACGACACTCTGAAGGAGCATTTAGTAGGGTTTAGTTTCATGTTGTACCTTTTGAGCACCTCGAAGCTGTCGCATAGGTGGTCTATGTGATCTTCTTTCTTTTTGGACTTGACCAACATGTCGTCTATGTAGACTTCCATCGTGTCTCCAATTTGGTCTTTGAACATTTTGTTGACTAGTCGTTGATACGTAGCCCCTGCATTTTTCAGACCAAAGGGCATTACTTGGTAACAATAGATACCTTGGCTGGTGATGAATGCTATTTTTTTCTTGATCGTCGGGTTCCATAAGGATCTGATTGTAACCGCTGAAAGCGTCCATGAAGGTAAGCATTTCGTGCCCCGCTGTGGCATCGACCATGGCGTCGATATGGGGTAGAGGGAACGAGTCCTTGGGACAAGCCTTGTTGAGGTCTGTGAAGTCGATGCAGACTCTCCATTTGCCATTTTTCTTCTGGACTACGACCACGTTGGCTAGTCATTCAGGATAGTGGACCTCCCTGATCTTTCCTATTTCCAATAAGCTTTTGACTTCGTCGTCAACTATCTTGTTCCGCTCGGGGGTGAACTTCCTATTGGTTGATTCCTCCAGCGTATATGGTTAGAATGATTTCACCAGTCGTATGCTTAACCTCACCGCTGAACCCGACCAGTGGGGTCGACTTCTTGATTAGGTCGTTCTCGGTCAGACCCATTTCTTTAAGTGCGTCAAGGGTCAAGAGGTTTGTCGAACTCCCTGTATCGATTAGTACTCTCCGTATTAAACAATTACCAATGGACAAAGAGATTACCAGACCGTCGTGGTGATTATCCGACCCGTCAGAGTCGGACTCGTCGAATGTGACCGTCGGAAGGTTGGAAGTCCTCCTTGGCTTGAATTCCGATGTCTCGGGCTTGTCGCCCTTGCTTTCCTTGGCGTGTCTCTTAGCCGCAGAGTATGTGTTCCCACATATGTCTGACCCACCTGAAATGGTATTGACAACTTTTGTATGGACGGGAGATGGGGGTTTGTTCTGTTTTACCTGATCTCGACGTTCCATGGTAGCCTTTGCCCGCTCCGAGATTACGTCGCGTAAGAGCCCCTGTGAGAGCAGCCTAGCGACTTCCTTCCGTAGGGTGATGCACTCGTCGGTCGAATAACCGTGGTCATCGTGGAATTCGCACCATCGACTCATGTCCTTCTTGACGTCCGGTCGGTCGCTCTTTCGGGTCCATCTTACCTCTTTTCCATATTTGTCAAAACTCTTGACGAGCTCCGACACGGAAACATTGAAATTATAAGACTGGACCCTAGGAGGCAACGCCGGACCGTCTCTCCATTCCTGTGACCTATCTTGGAAAGAGTTTACCTGATTTGGTTCATTTCGATTATGAGAATAGGGATGAGATCGTCTGTCTCGACGGTTGTCGGAGGGATGTTTACGGTCGGATGGATCGGGTCTGCGTGAGGCTTTACGCGACTCACGGTCCTCTTCCAATCTTACCTCGGCCATGGTTTTGTCCTGGACATCTTCAAAACTTTTGCATGGGTACTTGGTAATCTCGTCGTAGAGATTGCTGTCTTTGACCAAGCCTTGTCGGAAGGCTTCGATGGAGGTTGTGATGTCACAGTGGGGAATTGCCACCTTCTCCTTATTGTACCTGTTAAGATAATTCCGAAGGGGTTCGTTATACCTTTGTGTGACTCGGTATAGGTCACTTGATTGTATTTCGAGCCTCCGACTGCTGGCGAATTGATTCTTGAAAGAGTTGACCAGATCCGCAAAGGATGTAATCATTCCCTGAGGCAAACGCATAAACCATGTTAGTGCGGGACCCGCGAGGGTTATGCCAAAGCTTTTGCACATGACTGCCTCGCGGCTCTCCCTTGAAACAGATGCAGCCATTAGTTTTTGTTTATAGAGAGAGATATGGTCATCTGGATCGGTGGTGCCGTCGAACGTCGCCATGTTGGAGAGATGGAACTTCTTGGGGATCTCGACCCTTGCGATTTCTTCGACGAACGGGGATTCTTCAAATCCATCGGACGTTTCCCTCTCGATTGGTTGAGGGACTCCTGGGAGCCTATTGAAGCGATCGTCGATCGTCTTCATGTGTCTGTCAAGCGTCTGCTGGAAAAGAGCCAGGACATCTGGCATATGGGTAACCTGCGGTTCGTCGATTCGGGCCCCAGTAGACCCGATCGGTGTGGAAAAGGTGACATGGTTAGTCGAAAATGGACTAGCGAAAGGAGTTCGAGACGTACCCTCAGTGTGTCCGGGACGTCGTATGCTCGGAGGCGTCGGCTCGATGTTGTCCATGTCGAGGCGTGTTCGGACGCCGCCGTGGATGGGTACATTCCTAGATCCTGAAGCCACTGATTGTACCTGCGACTTAAGAGACTCATTTTCACGGGTTAGTTGCGCGATCTCGGCTTCAGATTGGGTTGACAAAGCGGCTAGGGCCTCGGTCTTTTGGCGTTGATGGGCTAGTTCCTCTTGAAGGGTGGCCGTTTTTTGGGAAAGTTCTTGGAACTGGGTTGGAGTAGGATTTTCGATTGTGATTACTGCATCTTGGGTTCCGTCTTTGAGACGTGGTTCTTGGTTGTTGGTAGGTGGGTCAATAGTCATGGTTGGAAGGTTTCGGAAGGGTGATCCGCAAGTTGCCCCACGGTGGGCGCCAAATTGTTTTGGGGCGAAAAGATCGGACGACCTAAATCGCCTTAGACGGGGTAACTAGTCGATCGGGTGATTGGAAACAATCCAAACCAAGAAGATAATTGACAAGCAAAGAGTAAATGTAGAATAGCGAGATGATTTTATTAGATAATGTATTGATCGGATCGAATCGAGGTACAACTTATCGTAGTTTAGACCGAGCGGTCGTGTAGGACTCGACCGATGACTTTTAGGTGACGACCGGTGGAGAGTAAGCGTAGACAATTGCTAGAGAGTGAGGCGGGGAGCGTAAGTGTTGTTCTGATCTATCTCTGAGCCAGAATGCTTGTGTGTCCCGGGCGTAACTGTGTGTACGCTTCTTATCTTCTTCTTTGCCCAAATATGGTAAGTCTTGTGTCCTCTTTACCGTTATGTTTTGATCGTATATTCTGTCTTCAACGCCGAGAGTAATGGCAGGGATTATGTCATTAAATCATTGTAATTACGGTGGTGTTGAATGCCGTGACCGTTGTATAATCTGAGCATTTAATGTCTGGCGAGATTCTCGCGACCCTGTCGGAGGGCATTCGACCAGTGAAGTCTCGTCGCCTCCTCTGGGCTTTTCCTTTGTTCTTTCAATCTGCAGTGGGCTTGGACTCGATTCACCCGACTCGCCTTCTTTGGGGATGCCAGGCCCAACAACGTATATTATTACGTTTGAAAAGATCATTACAGAACAAGGGTTGGGAAAAAATTACCCAAATACCCTTACTAAAATTGAGGGGTATTACATCACTTTCCCCTTAAAAAAAAATTTGACCCCGAAACTTGGCCGAAAAACAGCTCGAAAAAGAGGGATATTACATCATCATCCCCTTAAAAAGGTTTCGTCCCCGAACCTAGGCCGAAAACAGGTCGGGAAAACGACTAAGCATATTAGTCTCAGTCTCCCAGGTTTCCCAAGTAACCTCCTCAGATCCAGACTTGGACCACAGAATCCGTACTAATGGTACCACCTTGTTCCGCAAGTGCTTCTCGCGGCGTTCAAGAATACGCACAGGTATCTCTTTGTAGGTACCATTTGCCTGAATCTCGATGTCTTCATAACTCAGCACATGAGACACATCTGGCATGTACTTTCTCAGCAAAGACACGTGGAACACGTTATGCATTGGATGCACCGATGGCGGCAATGCTAAACGATACGCTAGAGTCCCCACTCTGTCAAGGATCTCAAACGGTCCCACGTAGCGAGGGTTAAGCTTCCCACGCTTGCCGAACCTGAACACACCCTTGGATGGCGATACTCTGACAAATACCTTGTCACCAACCTCAAACTCGACTTTTCTGCATTTCAGATCTGCGTAAGACTTATGTCGACTCTGAGCTATCAACATCCTCTGTCTGATCAAAGCAATGTCCGAGGCAGTTCTTTCGACTAACTTTGGTCCGAGCAAAACCTTGTCGGCATTCTCATCCCAACAAATTGGAGATCTACACTTCCGACCGTACAATGCCTCGAATGGGCCATCTTAATGGTAGAATGACAGTTATTGTTGTACATGAATTCGATCAGACATAAGTTGTTCTCCCAACTGGTCGGACGATCTAATACGCAAGCTCTTAGCATATCTTCCAGTGTTTGGATGGTCCTCTCAGATTGTCCATCTGTTTGAGGATGAAACGCAATACTAAACCTCAACTCAGTTCCCATGGCCTTGTGGAGTTATTTCCAGAATCTCAACATGAATCGGCCGTCACGATCCGATACAATGGTTTTTGGTGTACCATGCAAACGGACAATTTCATGTAGGAACACTTCTGATAGCTTCTGGGTTCCCCATGTTGACTTGATATCCACGAAATGAGCACTCTTCGTGAGCCTGTCAATGATCACCCATATAGCATCCTTCTGACTCTGAGTCTTCGGCAACCTCATGACGAAGTCCATAGCAATATCCTCCCACTTCCATTCTGTCACTGAGAGAGGTAGCAATTCACCACCTGGTCTACGGTGTTCTATCTTGACCTTCTGACAAGTCAAGCATTTCGCCACAAATTATGCTATGTCCCACTTCATATTGGGCCACCAGAATTTCTTTATGAGGTCTTTGTACATCTTGCTGGATCTTGGATGTACAGAATAAGCTGACGCATGGGCCTCCTTCATCACCAACTGGCGAAGGCCGTCCACGTCAGGCACGCAAATCCGGTCCTGAAACCAGAGTGATCCATCATTCTGAACCACGAATCCGGGATCTTTCCCGTCCATCACTTCACTGCTTATCTTTACCAAGCCCACATCATCAACCTGCTTCTCCTTGACCTGATCCAGTAGCATAGCCTGAATCTCCAACATACTCAGGTATCCTCGACGCTGATCGTACAAGATGTCAATCTTCCACAATCCTTGTCTTAGCTTGGTTTGAGCAGTGAGTAGAGCTACTACAGTCTCGTGCGGTGTATTCCGGCTCAATGCATCGGCTACTACGTTAGCCTTGCCCGGATGATACAGCAATTCAATGTCGTAGTCTTTGAGTAGCTCTAACCAGCGACATTGTCTCATATTCAACTCCTTCTGAGTGAACACATACTTGAGACTCTTATGATCGGTGAAGACTTGGCACCTAACACCATAGAGCTAGTGCCTCCAAATCTTCAACGCGAAAACCACAGCCGCTAACTCCAGATCATGCATCGGATAGTTTGCCACATAGGTTTTTAACTGCCGAGATGCATACGCAATAACCTTTCCTTTATGCATCAGTACACATCCTAACCTATACTTTGAAGTGTCACTATAGACCACATAACCATCGGTTCCCTCTAGTAGCGCCAAAACTGGTGCGGACGTCAAGCACTTCTTCAGCTTCTAAAAACTGGCCTCGCACTTCTCGTCCCATACAAACTTCTTATGGACCTTGCGGAGCAAACCGGTCATTGGTAGAGCGATCTTAGAAAATCCATCCACGAACCGTCTGTAATATCCAGCAAGTCCCAAGAAACTGTGCACCTCCTTCACATTTTGAGGCCGCTTCCAGTTGGCTACCGCTTCAATCTTTTGAGGGTCGACCATAACCCCATCCTCATTGATCACATGGCCTAAGAAAGCCACTTCCTTGATCCAGAAGTCACACTTAGACAACTTCGCATAAAGCTGATTTTGTCTAAGGACAGACAAGGTGATACGAAGATGTTCCTCGTGAGCCTCCTCACTCGGGGAATATATCAGAATATCGTCGATGAATACCACCACAAACTTATCCAGGTACTGGTGGAAACATCGATGCATCAGATCCATGAAAACTATCGGAGTATTAGTAAGCCCAAATGGCATGACTACGAACTCGTAGTGCCCATACCTCATCCGAAAAGCAGTCCTCAGAATATCTTCCTCACGAATCCTGAGTTGATGGTAACTGTTGGGCCCAGATTCATCCCATGAAAACGGATCAAATGAATTGGGCCAAGATCCAAGCGGAATCGGAAGCTAAGAGAAACCAGGAAGAAGCGTCGGACTCCCTACAGTCGAACGTCCTCCGACAAGATCGCGAAGATCCCGCCAAGCATTACATGCCAGGATTGATCAACGGCCATAGCATTTACACAACACCATAATAGCAGCAATTAGTGACAGAATCTCCGTAATTAAATCCCGGTGTTGAAGATAAGGATGGGATCGAAATATAACGGTCAGGGGCACGAAGAACTTACCATATATGGACGAAGAGGAAGATAAGAGGGGGACGGATACAAGCACGTTACACACTCAAACATTCTCGTTTAGAAACAAAACAGAACAACACTTTCACTGCCCGTCTAGCTCTCCAGCAATCACCCCCGCTTATTCACCACCAGTCGCAACCTAAGAATTACCGGTCGAATCCAACAAGATCACTCTGCCTTATTACGATAAGTTGTATCTCGATTCAATCCGATCAATATATTATCTAATAAAATCATTTCGCTATTCTGCATTTGCTCTTTGCTTGTCTATTATCTATTTGGTTTGGATTGTTTTCTATCACCCGATCGACTAGTTACCCCGTCTAAGGAGATTTAGGTCGTCCGATCTTTTCGCCCCAAAACAATTTGGCGTCCACCGTGGGGAAACTTGCCGATCATCCTTCCGAAACTTTCCAACCATGACTATCGACCCATCTACCAACACCGAAGAACCACGTCTCGAAGACGGAACCCAAACTCCAGGGGACCCAACCGAAAACCCTACTCTAACCCAGTTCCAAGAACTTTCTCAAAAAATGGCCGCCCTCCAAGAGGAACTAGCCCAGCAGCGCCAAAAAACCGAATCTCTCGCCGCCTTGTCAACCCAATCTGAAGCCGAGATCGCACAACTAATCCGTGAAAATGAGTCTCTTAAGTCGCAGGTACAATCAATGGCTTCGGGACCTAGGAGTATGCTCATCCACAGCAACGTCCGAACACGCCTCGACATGGACAACGTCGAGCCAACGCCCCCAAGCGTGCGACGATCCGGATACGCAGAGGGTACATCTCGAACTCCTATTAGCAATCCGTTTTCGACTAACCATGTCACTTTTTCCACATCGATCGGGTCGGCAGGGGCCCGAATCGACGAACCACAGGTTACCAATCCGCCAGACGTCCTGGCTCTCTTCTAGCAGACGCTCGACCAACACATGAAGACGATCGACGATCGCTTCAACAGGCTTCCAGGAGTCCCGCAGCCAATCGAGAGGGAAGCGACCGGCGGATTCGAAGAATCCCCATTCATTGAAGAAATCGCCAGGGTCGAGATCCCCAAGAAGTTTCATCTTCCCAGCATGGCGACATTCGACGGCATCGGCGACCCAGATGACCATATTTCTATATATATAAACAAAAGTTAATGGATGCATCTGTTTCAAGGGAGAACCACGAGGCCGTCATGTGCAAAAGCTTTGGCACGACCCTCGCAGGTTCCGCACTAACTTGGTTTATGCGTTTGCCTCAGGGAACGATTGCATCGTTTGCAGATCTGGTCAACTCCTTCAAAAGTCAATTTGCCAGTAGTCGGAGGCTCGAAAAGCAGTCGAGTGACCTCTACCGAGTCACACAAAGGTATAACGAACCTCTCAGGAATTATCTCAACAGGTACAATAAGAAGAAAGTGGCGATCCCCCACTGCGACGTCACAACCTCCATTGAAGCCTTCAGACAAGGTCTGATCAAAGACAACAACCTTTACGACGAGATTACCAAGTACCCATGCAAAAGCTTCGAAGACGTCCAGGCCAAGACAATGGCCGAGGTAAGATTGGAACAGGACCGTGAGTCACGAAAAGCCTCACGCGGGCCCGATCCGTCTGATCATAAAAATCTCTCCGACAACCGTAGAGACAGACGTCCACATCCATACTCTCGTAATCGAAATGAGTTGAGTCAGGTAAACTCTTTCCAAGACAGGTCCCAGGACTGGAGAGACGTTCCGGCGTTGCCTCCCAGGATCCAATCTTACAAAACGTTTCCGTGTCGGAGCTCGTCAAGAGTTTCGACAAATATGGAAAGGAAGTAAGATGGCCCCGAAAGAGCGACCGACCGGACGTCAAGAAAGACATGAGCCGATGGTGCGAATTCCATGGCGATCATGGTCATTCGACCGACGAATGCATCGCCCTGCGAAAGGAAGTCGCAAGACTGCTCGCACAGGGGCTCCTGCGCGACGTAATCTCAGAGCGGGCAAAAACCACAATGGAACGACGAGACCAGGTAAAACAAAACAAACCTCCATCCCCCGTCTATACAAAAGTTGTCAATACTATTTCAGGTTGATCGGACGTATGTGGGAACACATACTCCGCGGCTAAGCGACACGCAAAGGAAAGCAAGGGCAACAAGCCCGAGGCGTTAGAATTAAGGGCAAGGAAGATCTCCAACCTTCCGACAGTCACGTTCGACGAGTTCGATTCTGACGGATCGGACGGTCACCACGATGGTCTAGTAATCTCTTTGTCTATTGGTAATTGCTTAATACGAAGGGTACTAATCGATACAGGGAGTTCAACCAATGTTTTGACCCTCGATGCTCTTAAAGAAATGGGTCTAGCTGAAAACGACCTAATCAAAAAGTCGACCCCACTGGTCGGGTTCAGCGGTGAGGTTAAACATACGACTGGTGAAATCATTCTAACCACATACGCTGGAGGAATCAACCAACAGGTGAAATTCTTGATCCTAGATTGTCCATCTCCCTACAATTGTATTCTTGGCAGGCCATGGATACACGCTATGAGAGCGGTACCCTCGACGTATCATCAAGTCATCAAGTTTCCCACTGAATGGGGAGTACAAGAAATCCGAGGAGACCAAAGGACCGCTAAAGAGTGCTACGTCGCTTCCATGAAGACCGCAGTCGAACATCAGACCGCATAGCAATCACAGAGCGGCGAAGGATCCAGTTGGTACATCGAACCAGAAATGGAAAAACTCGACGAGATCGTACTAGACCCTTCAAAGCCAAACCAAACGGTAAGGGTTGGGTCGGACTTGGATGACTCGACCAGACAACAACTTCTTGATTTTCTTAGGATCAATGCCGATTGCTTTGCATGGTCGCATGAGGATATGGTCGGAATATCTCCAAACATTATTACGCATAAATTGAATGTAGATCCATCTCATCCCCCTGTTAAGCAAAAACGCAGGAAGTTTGCCCCTGAGCGGAACAAGATAATTGACGACGAAGTCAAGAGCTTATTGGAAACAAGGAAAATAAGAGAAGTCCATTATCCTGAGTGGCTAGCCAACGTGGTCGTAGTCCAGAAAAAGAACGGCAAGTGGAGAGTCTGCATCGACTTCACAGATCTCAACAAGGTTTGTCCCAAAGACTCGTTCCCACTACCTCACATCGACGCCATGGTCGACGCCACAGCAGGGCACGAAATGCTTACCTTCATGGATGCTTTCAGCGGCTACAATCAAATCCTCATGGAACCCGACGATCAGGAAAAAACAGCATTTGTCACTAGCCAAGGTATCTACTGTTACAAAGTAATGCCCTTTGGCCTAAAAAATGCAGGGGCTACCTATCAGCGACTAGTCAACAAGATGTTCAAAGATCAGATCGGAGACACGATGGAAGTCTAAATAGACGACATGTTGGTCAAGTCCAAAAAGAAAGAAGATCACATAGACCACATACGCGACAGCTTTGAGGTGCTCAAAAGGTACAATATGAAACTAAACCCTACTAAATGTTCCTTCGGAGTGTCATCAGGGAAGTTCTTGGGGTACATGGTGACACAAAGAGGAATAGAAGCCAGCCCAGAACAGATCAAGGCTCTCGTCAATCTTCGATGCCCCCGATGCATCAAAGACGTACAAAAGCTCACGGGTCGGATAGCAGCTCTGAACAGATTCATCTCCAAATCATCTGACAAGTGCAAACCCTTCCACGACGCTCTCAGGAAAAACAAGTCCTTTCAATGGACGGAAGAACACGAAGTAGCGTTCCAGAACTTGAAAGAGTACCTGGCCAGTCCCATGTTACTGACCAAACCTAAAGGCGACGAGCCCTTATTTCTATATCTTGCAGTGTCAGAATCAGCCGTAAGCGCAGTACTGATCAGGGAAGAGGATGCCAAGCAGTCACCGATATACTACGTCAGTCGGACGTTGTTGCCAGCAGAAACAAGGTATTCGTCACTCGAGAAGCTCGTACTATCGTTGGTAATGGCCTCGAACAAACTCAAACCCTTGTTTGAATCACATACTATTAGTGTCCGCACTAATCATCCCATGAGAGCAATCATGAGGAAACTCGAGTTTACAAGACAAATGACCAAATGGGCTATACACCTCAGTGGTTATGACATCGAGTACGAGCCCAGGACAGCGATCAAGTCACAAGCCTTAGCCGACTTTGTGGCCGATTTCAGTCCGACCCTAGAGCAAGAAGCCACAAGAGAAGCAACACAACTGCTCGCGACGGAAGAAACAGGTACATGGGAGCTCCACACAGATGGAGCGTCGAACTCCAGAGGATCGGGGCTAGGGGTCGTGCTGAAATCGCCACAAGGGGACAAGATAGCTCAGGCCGTCAGATGCGAGTGGGATGCGACTAACAACGAAGCTGAATACGAAGCACTCATATTCGGACTCATCTTGGCTCGCGACCTAGGGGTCCGAGAGATCAAAGTCGTTTACGACTCCTTGCTGATCGTAAACCAAATACAAGGATCGTACAGTGCTAAAGACGTCAGGATGATAGCCTACTTAGAGGTAGCCAAGAAGTTGATCGGACAATTCCAAGCATTCAACATCAGACAGGACGTCCATCGAGTCAACGACACCGCTTGAAGAACTCGTCGCCATGGAAGTCGGCGGCCGACCAGAAGAAGACATCATCGACAACAATGACGATTGGATGCTACCTTACATCAGATGGTTGAAAGACGGCATTCTGCCCGACGACAAAACAGAAGCAAAGCGGCTCAAGGTACAAGCACTCTCCTTCGATATCATAGATAAAATCTTGTACAAAAGATCTGTCATAGGGCTACTCCTACGATGCCTCAAGACCTCCGAGGTCGGACGCATCCTACAATCGCTACACGAAGGAGAGTGTGGGAATCATACTGGAGGACGAAGCCTCTCTGGAAAAGCCCTACGAAACGGGTACTACTGGCCGACGGTGAACAAGGACGCTATGGACTACACCAAAAAGTGCGACGCCTGTCAGCGGCATGCACCCGTCCATCACCAACCTTCAGAGCTCCTCCATCCGACTCTGGCTCCATGGCCCTTTATGAGATGGAGGATGGACATCGTCGGGAAGCTCCCTCCCGCGTCGGGTCAAAGAGTCTTCTTCCTCTCCATGATGGACTACTTCTCTAAGTGGATCGAAGCCAAAGCCTACAGAGAGGTAAAAGATCAACACGTCATTTCATTCATAAAATGCAATATCTTGTGCAGATTTGGCATCCCATCAGAAATCGCTTGCGACAACGATTACAAATTCATCAGTCATAAGACTCGAGCCTTCTGCGACCAATGGAACATCAAGTTGGTCACGTCCACACCTCGGTATCCGTAATCCAACGGATAGGCCGAGTCTAGCAACAAAATCATTATCAGCAATCTCAAGAAACGCCTCACCGGGGCTAAGGGCAAATGGGCCGACGAACTCCCATACATTCTCTGGTCCGACAGAACTACTCCAAAAAATGCGACCAGACAATCGCCTTTTTCCCTCGTCTATGGGAGTGAGGCAGTCATTTCGGCCGAGTTACTGGTTACGACCGCCCGTTGCAACCTCCAAACGAGCAAGCAAAACGATATTGAATTGGCTCATAACCTAGACACAGTGGACGAGATCAGAGAAAAAGCTCGAATCAGGATGGTCAGATTTCAACAACAGGTCGCAAGGAGCTACAACAAGAACGTCAGGATCAAGGCATTCACAGTCGGAGATTGGGTCCTTAGGAAAACATTTCAGAACACCAAGAATCCATCTGACGGAAAACTCGCACCACAATGGGAAGGACCCTACTTGATCACCAAAGTGGTCGGACAGGGAGCATACCAATTAGAAGACAAAGACGGACGACCAATCCCAAGGAGTTGGAACACGACACATATGAAATTATACCATTTCTGAACCAACAAGGTAAGACACTAACATATCTTCATATGTCATACATTGCTTATCGTCGCATGCGCAACAACATATCTTCATATGTCATACATTGCTTATCGTCGCATGCGCAACTATATATCTTCACATGTCATACATTGCTTATCGTCACATGCGCAACTACATATCTTCACATGTCATACATTGCTTATTGTCGCATACACAACTCTATTTCTTGAAATTTAGCATTTGACACTAAGTAAGGACATCCTCCTTGCAAAAAACATGAGTACAGAACGACATCGACATACACACTGGATCCAGTCATCCGCAAAATGCACTTACACTACATTTACACGATCGATCGGAACACGGGGAGATGAACAACATAGGCACGTCGGTACACCGCCTGCCTTACACAATACATAAGGTTAAGACACCTTATTTCATTTACGCAATAGAAACATATTGCTTACCTCCCCGGTATAAAGTCATGACTAAACACAAACACATACATAAAGGCCTCTTTCTTTACATACATACGACAAGCCCTACTCGACGGAGCACACGGGCAAACCCGACATACATACGGCAAGCCCTACTCGACGGAGCACACGGGCAAACCCGACATACATGCGGCAAGCCCTACTCGACGGAGCACACGGGCAAACCCGACATACATGCGGCAAGCCCTACTCGACGGAGCACACGGGCAAACCCGACACACAAACCAAAGGCGTCAACAAAAATCTTCTCTAGAATAATCCAACGAAACGTACGAACACACAAATGTGCGATCCTTTATAAAATAGATTGCATCAGATAAAAGCATTTTTTACATACATACGACCCGCGATAACGGACGGGTCGCCAACGCACATTGTCTGCCTACACACACGCAGGACTTCCAATCGTCCACTCTACGACCCGCGATGGTGGACGGGTCACCGAAACAGAAAGTATTCTACCCACACACTAGTGGGGTCACAAATCAAATTACGAAAAACAATCAAGCGTCAGGATTTGCAACATCACCTCCAGCAGGGGCCGAGTCGGGAGAAGGCTGGGGCTCAAGCGATACGGAGTCACCAGAATGGACCTCGTCCTTATAGGCACTTTCGACCAGAGATTCCTCTCCAACACCGGCCAGATGGAAAAGCTCCGAGCCTGGATTCCCCTTCGGAAACAAGATCTACATGGTCTCCTTCTCCGCCTTCAAATCTCAGGTCCCCTTCTTGCCCTCTTCAAACTCTTCCATCATCTCGACACGCGACTTCAACGCGTAAAAAGCGCCTACGTCGCCTGCAACCCGACCAGCCGGAGACGCTGACACAACAGACAATACATAAATCACAAGCAAACAAAGAGAAACGGCATACTACGAACTACTTACAAGACTTGTCCTGTCCAAGGCACTTGTCTTTTCCTACAATACATACAACTCCTCCCCGGACATACGAAGCATGCTATATTATAAGTCTATACGACCGACGATAGGTCTATACGACCAACGATAGGTCTACACGACCAACGTCGCACACAATTACAGGTCTATACGACCGACGACAGGTCTATACGATCGACGATAGGTCTATACGACCGACAACAGGTCTATACGACCAACGATAGGTCTATACGACCAACGTCGCACACAATTACAAGTCTATATGACTGACGACGGGTCTATACGACTGACGATAGGTCTATACGACCAACGACAGGTCTACACGACCAACTTCGCACACAATTACAGGTCTAGATGATCGACGACAGGTCTATACGACCATCTCCGCACAATAATTACAAGTCTACACGACCAATGTCACACGACTTGACCTGGAAGCGACTGACGAGTCCACCTACAAAACAAAACAAACGACAAACAAGGAGCGGTCCCCTGACCCTTCATCGTCACAAGAAACGCCATCAGTCGTCTTCACACGATTATTGGCTGTATTAGGCTAACTCTCAGTTTGAGCAATACACATGTCGGCCCTGTCGCCAGGACGCCTGTAACAGAATCAAAATCATGCCAGAAGAGAGAAAAGTTATAAAATCAAACCGTTCCATCACTTGAAGCTCTGGCCCAGTTTAATTTTTGGGCTATTGTTGGGCCCAAATTCATCCCATGAAAACGGATCAAATGAATTGGGCCAAGATCCAAGCGGAATCAGAAGCTAAGAAAAACCAGGAAGAAGCGTCGGACTCCCTACAGTCGAACGTCCTCCGACAAGATCGCGAAGATCCCGCCAAGCATTAAATGCCAGGATTGATCAACGGCCACAGCATTTACACAACACCATAATAGCAGCAATTAGTGACAGAATCTCCATAATTAAATCTCGGCGTTGAAGATAAGGATGGGATCGAAATATAACAGTCAGGGGCACGAAGAACTTACCATATATGGACGAAGAGGAAGATAAGAGGGGGACGGATACAAGCACGTTACACACTCAAGTATTCTCGTTCAGAAACAAAACAGAACAACACTTTCATTGCCCGTCTAGCTCTCCAGCAATCACCCCCGCTTATTCTCCATCGGTCACAACCTAAGAATTACCGATCGAATCCAATAAGATCACTCTGCCTTATTACGATAAGTTGTATCTCGATTCAATCCGATCAATATATTATCTAATAAAATCATTTCGCTATTCTGCATTTGCTCTTTGCTTGTCTATTATCTATTTGGTTTGGATTGTTTTCTATCACCCGATCGACTAGTTACCCCGTCTAAGGCGATTTAGGTCGTCCGATCTTTTCGCCCCAAAACAGTAACCAGATCTCAGATAGATCTTGGAAAAGACTTTTGCTCCCTGCAGTTGATCCAACAGATCATCAATTCTAGGCAATGTAGACTTATTCTTGACCATAACCTTGTTCAACTCTCGATAGTCGATACAAAGTCAGAACGACCCATCCTTCTTCTTGACAAACAAGACCGGAGTGCCCCAAGGAGATGCACTCGGCCTTATATATCCTTTTTCAAGAAGGTCCTCGAGTTGCTTCTTCAACTCTTGCATCTCCAAGGGAGCCATCTGATACGGTGCCTTAGAAATTGGCGCGGTACCAGGCTCGAGGTCAATAGTGAACTCCACGTCACGATTAGGGGGTAAACCGGGAATCTCCTCCGGAAAGACGTCTGGATACTCGCAAATTACAGGAATATCAAGAACCGAAGTCTCATCTCTCTTGGGCTTATCCAGATAGCACAGGTACCCGACACAACCTTGTCGAAGTAGCTTACACGCAGCCATCGCATTGATGATCTTTCTGTTATCAGCGTCATTACGACCCTTAAATTTACATACAAACTGGCCCCTAGATGACACTGTTACAGTCCTTGAGCTAAAATCGATTACCGCCCCATGACGCGTCAGCCAATCCATCCCGAGAATAATATCGCATGGAGTCATGGCTATACAGATCAAATATGCTTCGAACTTCTGACCTTGAATAGTAATCAGAAATTCTGACAGGCGCTTGGTTCCTACCAACTGTTCACTATTTGGAAGATTTACTACAAATGGCTCACAAGCCTCATTGCACACTAAGCCTAGCTTATTCACACAGTTCTCCGAAATGAAAGAATGTGTGGCACCCGAATCAAACAATATACACACAGAAGTAGAATGGAGGTATAGAGTACCTTGAGCAATCGGAGCATTAGGTCCGTCAGCCTCACGCATCTCGTAGAGTCGCTGACCTTGACCTCCTGAAGCAGCTGGGGCTTTCCCCTTGTTCTGGGCCGTTGTCTGCGTTGAAGGGCTAGGAGTCACCACTGGCTTGAATCGGGGTCGGTTGTTGTGATTAACAGACCCTTGCTGTGACTCAGCTCCCTTTTGTCTCCTTTGCGGACAAAACGTCTACAAGTGCCCCTCCTTCCCGCAAGCAAAACACGTCTTCCTATCCTTCGGACACTCATTGCTCTTGTGTCCCGGCATGCCACAATTGTAACACTGGATCGGATTCTTGCCCTGACCCGAGCGCTGAGTAGACCCTGCCTGAGTAACCTCCGTTCTAGCCCGGCCAGACTTGGCAAAATTTGACGGTGGCGCGGGTCGTTTGAACCCACTTGCCTGAGGCTGGCTCTGTGCCGGTCTCTGGCGATTGCGCTTTTTCGCCAACTCCTACAGAGTCACCTCCAACTTATAGGCGGCATCCACATACTGCTCCAGAGTAGAGCATTTGTGGCGCACCATCAGTGGCTTGATGTCTGGATTCATCCACTCGTGGAAATGCCAGATCTTCTACTCCTCACTGGACACTTCCGGCCCAGCGTACTGGAATAGGTGATTGAACTTGGCCGCAAGCTCAGTCACTTTCAATTCATCCGTCTTCGGATAGAGAAACTCCTTATGCTTCTCTTCCCTCATAACACGGGAAAAGAAACGATCGGTCATCTTTGTCTTAAACATTCCCCAGTTCAAATCAGGATGATCAGCTAGACCAGTGCTTTCCCACCATTCGCAAGGCACCTCCTTCTGTTGAAGGGAAGCAATAAGCACCTTCTCAGCCTCAGTGCACTCGACATTTCTAAATAACCTTTCCATGTGCGAGAACCAATACGCCACTTTAACTGGTTCTCCCTTGCCATCATAGCTGTCGGGCCTCATGGAACTAATGGCCTTCAACGCTCGACCATAGTTCCCTCGGTTCCTGACGGCATCTGCCTGAGGCACATGAACAACTGGTTCCTCGAATCCAGGAACAACCTGAGGAATTGGCACACCTTGTGCATGTGGTACGATTGGCCATATAATATCGGTGACCGCTTGCATAATGATCCCCCGAATAACTTCTATTGTCGCAGCGTCGAACACCACTTGAGGATTAGCCGGAACTTGGCCATTGCCCATGGGGTTGTTGTGAGAGACCGACTCGCTCTCATCGCCTTGATTCACGGCATTCCTCCGATTTATCCTAGGGTCGTTGCTCGGACCAGCACCAGCACGAATAGTATTCCTTGTGTTCACCATCTGTTTACCGATCAATTTCCCAAGTAACTCACAACATTAATATCATATTATTAAAATGCACAACGCATAGAGTAGACTCGGAATAGATCAACTGGTAAACTTTTATTGATGTAGCGAACTGAAACTGAGTTTAACGAGTTTTTACGGGAAGCCCTCCTAAGCAAAAAGACAAAATTGCTAGGAGGCTAAAATTCTAAACAAACGAACAAACAGCTAGAAAAAAAAATCACTAAGGCACAACACTGCCTCCTTCACGGTGCTATGAAGAGTTTTCTATACCTAGTGGACCTCTGACATCTTCTCTTCAGAAGTAGACCGTTCTCGGGTTCCGGTGTCAGACTCCTCGACCTACTAGGGCCCGGAGCACACGGATCTTCCCTGGGTCTCGGTACTATCGGTCCTTCTCTAGACACGGGAACACTCGGCCCCTCATCTGGTCCTGGTGGTTGGCAAAACTCCTCAAGAAATCCTAGTTGGAAGTCTTCCCTGTTCACCTCGTACTAAGGGTTGAGTAGCAACTTTGCCTGCCGGATGTACTCTTGGAGCTCGCGGACGTCCTCAAGCATACGAGAGAGACCGAGTTCAGTCTCGTAAGTCCTCTCCTCCATATCATACAAGGCATTCGTCCATTCCTCCATGCGCTCAACAAGCACTTGGGGCCTAGGTCTGGCCTATTGGGTCGGGACCACCCTAGGTGTACCCATCGCCTCCCAAGGCCTTGCCCTTATGCGAGCATGCTCAACCATCTACTCTGCCTGGCGACGAGCCTCAGAGGAAGCCATCTCACTCTGATGAAGCACGTGCCGAGAAGTAGGGCTCACCATCGGCCTTGTCGGAGTGGGGATAAACTGCGGGTTCACTGGTGCATCCAGTGGCCCGTATCTCCTCCCACTAATACCCGAGATCCCAAGCGCCTCCCAAGCAGCAGGGGAAAATGGTGTATACTCCTCATCAGGCGGCAACTCTGGACTCGGGAAAATGATCTGCATTCCCGGGTCTTCGCTGTCCTCCAGCAAGTGCTCCAAGTCGTAGCCATACTCCTTGAGGTCCTCCTCAGGGTCCTCCTCCTCCGGATCCTCATCTTCCTCTGGGTCTTCCTCTGGATCCTCTTTCGGATCCTCCTCGGGATCTTCCTCGGGATCCTCATCCACCTCGAAGTCGTCATCGTAGTACCCTCCATGGTACTCCGATGGCTCCTCCTCCTCCGTGTCCTCCCTCGGGTCTGCTTCGGGCTCTACCTCGAGAACCCTTGCCCCGTTGGACACCAACACTACCGACTCTGGAAGTACGGTCTTCACCTCCTCGGGTGGACAACTTGGCTCCCCGACCTCAATGCAACGAGGGGGAACCGGAACATCAAGCCTCACTGGAGATGGTGGAACCACCTCGGCTTCCTTCTTGTTCCTAAGTTGAGATACAAAAGCGCCCATATCCTGCAAGGCGACGAGCAAAGATTAGTCTTTCTAAATATAGAAGCAAACTTACTATATCAGACTGGAAATAAGGCACGACTTGAATGGCAGAGATTTTGCAAATGTACTTTTTACTCAAGTATGGTTTTATTCAAAATTTTCAACTTTTGGATTCAACCAACAACTTTTCACAACACCAACGGGTAAACAGTTTATAAATTTTTTGTTTTAGGTAACACGTTTTTGAAAACCCAACTCGTTTTAAAACTTTCGGCTCTGATACCAAATCTGTAACACCCCCAAATATTTCCTTGAAAGTATTACCGCCGGTGACCTCAGATTACACATCTGGGGTCACCCAAGGCTTAACCATTTTATAACAATCATGTACCAACACAAAACTTTATTAATACCCATATATTATTTAAACCAAAGTCACGGATTACATCTGTGAATATCAAATACGTCCAAATACAGAATTATTTCAATACAGCGGAAGTCTTTAAAATAAATAACAATACGAAGGGTCTTGATCTGTGCGATCTCACGCCTAGGATCCTTAACCTTGGAAAACTCTTTAAACGTCATTTGCCTTCATCATCGCGTACTAGCCTTCACAGAAACGGAGTTTTCCTGATGTGCCGTATGAGACGGATGACACCAGCCAACCATGCAAAGGAATAAACCGGTTGGTTAGTCTAATGAAAGACTATGCAAGGGTAAAATAGAAAAGGTTCTAAGTAGTCGTATTAGGTTACACATGTCATTTCTCGAATAATAACCGATGACGACAGTGAACCTCAACACTTCTACGGAAACATACGAAAAGGTATGAACAAGAGAAGACTCCAAAAGATTGAGTCTTATCGGAAAGTATGAACAAGTGTTTGGGAACGTTATAGTTTCACACAATCATTTAAAACGACTTGATCATTTGGGTCCACGACCAAACTCACCGCGTAATGCGAATTCAGATTTGGAAGGAGGACTTACTCTAACCGAAGTCCAAGCGGTTTCCACGTTGTACTTCTCGCCCGAGGGTTCATTAATTATGTGCAATAGTCACACTTATCTTCTTTAATTTCAAAACGTACATTTACGTTAAAGCTTTTAAGGAATATCATCTCATCACGAGAGATATCTTGGGGAATAAATCCCGATTGTCGACACCAGCTGTGTGCACCTACCCTGAGTAAGGGTACAGTCATGACCAGGGAAAGTACTAGGGCAAAATCCTCCTGATACCAGTTATAAAGAAACGACTAGACCTCGCGAGGTACATAGCATTCTTACGAATACTCGTTCTAACTACACAGTTAAAACCACACCAATACCATCATGGTAATAACAGATATAATAGCGTTGTTTCTAGCAATATATACAACTATTATAATATCACATTTTAATCACACATTTATAAAATCGATTCCCAAACGAAAACAACATTTTATCCCAATTTAATTAACAATTAAAATAATTGATAATTAACGAAAACATGGAATGATAAGCAAGAGTGAACCACCACTTGTCTTGATTAGACGAACGAAGATTTGTGGGTCGGGAATATTGGACACGAACTTCACAGCCTTTTGGAAATCTCGTCGAAGCCCACCGACGTTCCACGGTCCATTCCGACGATGCACGCAAAACGAGGCACAAATATCTAATTTAGATATGGCACGAAACTATACAAAACAAAGGAAAACGGGCTATGCCGCGGCCGCGATGGTTATGGCCGCGATCGTGGCTTTGCTCGGCAAAGCCGCGGTCGCGGTTTTCTAGGCAGGGCCGCAGTCGCGGTGTTCATAGTCGCGGTCCTCCCTCCCGACGCGAATGTAAAACACGAATCGAGGCTCACCAACGACGAGACGATGATCCTAGCCTCCTCCTCTGCAATGCTACCTCCACTGACTTCCAAAGACACCACAACGACCACCAAAAACTCCAGCGAGATACTCCGACGAACACACAACACCGGCGAGAGAAAAAACGAGAGAAAGAGATCAAATGATGCAGAAGTGGATGATGGATCCCTCGTCTGAAGCCCTCTTTTATAGAGCTGGGAGGAGCCCAACGCCGGACAGACAAAGCGCTTCATCCTCCCCCAACGGCAGCGTTACAAAAACGTGCGAAATTCTGACCGTCGTTCTCGAATAAGATCGACAAGGACGAAGATACACAGAGGCCCGCAATCGCGGGTTCAAAACTGCGATCACGGTTGTCCACATACAAAACCGCGCCCGCGGTGTCAAAACCGCGGTCGCGGCGTACCCACGGTTACGCCTCTGGGTCTCTGGTCGCGGTTATCCTCTCGCGGTTCTTGCTAGAATCTTATTTTTAAATACCTTAAAAATATTCTAAGACCCAAAGCATAACAACGTATATTATTACGTTTGAAAAGATCATTACAGAACGAGGGTTGGGAAAATTTCCCAAATACCCTTACTAAAATTGAGGGGTATTACATCAAGCGCATGAAGGTGATGGGTGCGTTGGTTTGCCCAAAAGGCATGACAAGCCACTCATAGAGCCCATACTTGGTCTTGAAGGCGGTCTTCCACTCATCACCTTCTTTCATCCGAATTTGGTGATAACCACTCTTCAAATCAATCTTGGAGAAAAGTGTGGCACCATGGAGCTCATCAAGCATGTCATCCAGGCGTGGGATTGGATGCCTATACTTCACAGTAATCTGGTTTATAGCAATCAACACACATTCTCCATGTGCCATTTTTCTTGGGCACAAGAATCACAGGCACATCGCAAGGGGAAAGTGATTCCCTCACGTAGCCGCGATCTAACAACTCTTGCACCTGGCGCTGCAGCTCTTGGGTCTCTTCTTGGGTGCTCAATGCCTCTTAAGGGAGGTAGACCTTGTGGCAACTCGTCGGGAAAGACATCGTCGAAGGCGGCAAGCAAGGCAGCGATGGCAGGCGTCACGTACGCGACGCTTGATGACTCCGGGATGCACGGAGTTGGCACAAGTAGAAAACATGGAGCTTTGCCAGACAACACAGCAGTGAGCTCACTGGGCCTGGCTAAGAACAATCGGCGCTCGCAGCGGCCTTGCAATGGGGGCGTCTGCGGCAACGGAACGGCCAACTGTGTCAATGGCGAGGCGCTTGGCGATTTTTGTGAGGCACTGGGATTATGTAGGCCAATGCTCGAGCCAGAAAGGGGAGAACCTGGCCAAGCTTCCGCTATACCTATTTTGGCCTTGCTAGCGGCAACAGCAACGGCGCCATGACGATCCAGATGGGAACTAGGTGGCCCACCTATGGCGTTCGGCTTCTTCTGGGCAGTGCCTGGTGGAGACAAAATTTTGCCAGAATTAGAGGAGTTTGGCCTCTGGAGTGCCTCTGGGGACTCGTTTGGTGCTGTAGCGGCGGCCTCAATTGCTTTCTGGCGATCTCGCTCAACCTGGTCCTGCAAGATCTCATGGGGAGACATTAGATGCAAGGTGATGCGCGTCCCGTGGTAATTGAACACATAAGTGTTCAAATAGCCATCATGGAGCACGCGCTTGTCGAATTGCCATGGGCGCCCAAGCAAAATATGGGTGGCGTCCATTGCAATGAAATCACATAACACGGAATCACAGTATTGACCTATGGAAAAAGAAATCAAGCATTGTCGAGATATTGTGTTACCTGGAGTAGAAGAAATCCATTGGAGGGCATAAGGTTGTGGATGAGGCGTCGTGGGCAACTTGAAGTGTGTCATGACCTTCTCATTCACAATATTGGCACATGAGCCTCCATCAATAATAACGCTCAAGGAAGCCGTCTGGATGATAGCTATTGTGTGGAACAAGTTCTCACGTTGGTCGATTAGGCTTGCTTCCTTGACAATGAGTAGACGCCTTGTCACCAAGCTCAATGGTGTGCCCGCGTGCAGAGAAGCGGGTTCGCATTCGTAGGCATTATCCTCTTCTTCGTGGCCTTCATCCATAGGCTCGAGAGTGGGCTCCTCATCATCGCAAGACTCGTAGCCAGCGGCGGCCGTGGAGAAGAGAACTCGACGAGCATTGGGGCAGTCCTTCTTATAGTGTCTCCGTCCACCACACTTGTAGCACTCGACATCGCGCGTGCGATCGGTGCCCACTGAAGGCTGTCTGGGCGCAGTCTGGCGCGGCGCTGTGCTTGGCGTCGTTGGCTTTGCCTTTGGGACTTAGCTGGACGCGGCTGTAGAGGAAGCACTAGGGTGCACATTAGTAGAAGGCAAACTACTAGGATTAGAAGAATACCTGGTTTGGCCACCTTGCCAAGTGTATGATTTTCGGTGATTGAGTTGAGCATGTATTTGCATCGCCGTGTGTGTCAACGTATTCAAATCCTTGATGGGTAAGATTTCGAGTTTGTTCCGGATTGGGGCATTCAAGCCACTCAAGAATTTGGTTCTCAAAGTTGATGGTGCAACACTGATATTGGCCTTGTAATACATGTCCTCGAGCTTGGAGAAGAACTCGAGTGGAGTTTGTGAGTGATAGGTGTCATTTCATGCACCTTAACTAGTAATTATTGACATGATTTAGATGGAGTTTCGGTATAGAATTAGGCTAAGTCTGTAATACAGAAGAAGAGTTAAGAAGTAAAGATATCATAGGATTTACAGCTTAATGAAGGATGAAGAAGATGGAGGAGAAGATCTGCTTAAGACTCATGGAGGAAGGCTACCATCACTTGGTAGTACAGAAGAGCAGAAGATGAAGACTTGAAGAAGTTGGTCTTTGCCGCCCCGCGCCAGAAGTCACCGCGACCCGGCGGTGGATCTCAGAGAAGGCAACACAAGCGAAGCCACCGCCCCGCGGTGGGAGCTGACGCCCCATGGCCATCACGTGAGGCGAAGCAATTAATTAAACGAGCCCACGCGTGAATTGAATGTTGGAATGAAGGAAAGGCCCAAGACGAAGTTCGGCCCATGAAGAATTCGACCCGCGTGTTGAAGCTGATGAAATAAGGAGGATGGCGTCATCGTGACCTCGCCATGACGTCGCCGCGCTGATGCTTGCAACGAAGGTGGGCCGCTGATGTAGGCAATGGAGTGGGCCGCTGCTGTTGATGGATGAGAGCTGCTGAACGAGAAATTCGTTCCATGCGGGATTAATTTCCCCCATTCGATTGTTTAGTTTTGTTATTATTTTATTATTATTTTTACCACACTTTTTAGAATTAGGTTAAAACAACTTTTTGTTAACTAGTTGCCACCATCACGCTCTCTCTCATTATTCATCCCAAATCTAGGGTTTGAACGAATGGAGAACTAAACACCTTTATTTCGCTAGACAATTGAAGCATTGCAATGGATTGGTTGTGAGATTTCTAATCCTTGTTCTATATCTTATCAAGTTGGTTTAATTCTCTTGAGCATATTGTCTATTGGTTTATGTTGATTCTTCTAGCGTAGCTAATTAGGTTTTTTGACATTTATCATAGTGCTAGGGTTTGCATATAGTGGAATACGAGTGCATACCTAGTGGCAAACACAATTGTTACATATAGTGGAATATGAGTGTGTAATTGTGAGAGAGAATTATTTGCATGTTAGTAGTAAGGTTTTCTTCTATTTACATGTATCCTATATCCTTGTGTGCATTGCTATTGCTTTGTTAGTGGTAAGGTTTTCTTCCATTGATATTGTGATAAGTCTATCAACAACTGTGAGAATTGGTAGTACTTAAGATCAGGGTGGGAACAACTATAAGATTGTGAACAGAACTTGGAACAATAGTTATCGAGGATCAACCTGTTTCATCTGTAGTATGGATATTTGTCTAGTGAAATACTTCCACTCATCATGATTCTTTTGAGTTTTAAAGCTTGCATCTTTGTTACTCTGCGATTATTCTAAAACCCCATGTTACTTGTTAGTCACACGTCAATTACATACAGATAACCGACTCCCTGTGGGATCGACCCTGACTTGCTTGCTATAATCTTTAGTAGGTGAATTAGGATTTCTTTGACAGGAAAATGACACCGATTTCCGGCCTTGTCAGTGAGCCTTGGCGAGCCATGGCTATCTCCATTCTCATTTGATTGCGGTAATCTGGAGGCACATATTTCTTTGTCATCACGTAGACCAATTGGTGCCATTCGGTGATGAGGGGTAGGCGGCGTCGGACGCTGTCATTGACAAACCTATGCCACCACACACGGGCGGCGCCTCTGAAGTGGAGCGTCGCGGCATCGACATGGTCCTCTGGGGGAACGCGGCAATAGCGTAGGGTGTACTCCGTAGCCTGCACCCATTCAAGAAAAATAGAGGGATTGTATTCACCAAAGAAGTGCTCGATTTTTACCTTGACTTCATGTCGTTGGTATCGAGGCTGGGTAGGAGCATGCATGGGCGCGTTGTGTGGCGCGGCGGCATAGAGAGGGTTCTCGTAGGCACGTACACCAGGGGCTCTATCGCGTCCAAGCTGGCGCCTTTCGCGTGCTGGGGGATCATCGCCGCGAGCAAACCCGTCCCTAGGCGCGTAGGCGTCGTTGCATCGGTGCTGTCGCAGCTAGGCTTCGTAGTCGGCTCGGCAAACATCTCTGGGCATGACATCGCGGCGCTCGCCTCCAATGTCACGAGCACGATCTCCTTGGGGCTGGAGACGCGAAGGAGGAATCCAATCTGATGGACGATCCTGCAATTCAATAGGGTCTCCAAGGGGTGGATGAAAAAAATTAGGATTGACCATACCTGAGTCCTCGATTTCTTCATCGTCGAAGTCGTCTTGGACAATGGGTGTCATGGAATCGGACCCATAGTGTGGCGTCCGAGCACTTTGATGGCGAAGATTGGTCTCACACATCGTAGCTTCTGGGCTGGGTAGGAGGCGTCCTCAAGGTGGCATCATCGCGTCACGTGTGCCCACTGGGACGGTGATTGGGTCACCTTGGCGTCGCAGCGGCTAACCCGGCTTCGCGGACTCGGCCTTCGCGTGGCGCTGAGCCTGGAACGCAGCGCTGGGTGTGTCGAAATGCATACCTGTCATCAAAGTCGTAAGGTTCAGAAAACTCACCTTGAGTGTCGGCGTCGTGGTCGAAGCCGGTGTCATAGCCAGCGGGTATGGCTCTGGGCACGTAACGGTCTTGGTGAGACACGTAACCTTGTCGGCTCTCGATCACACTTTGCATCCGATTGAGTTGTGGTTGGAGGTTGGAAGTCGATGGCATGACTCCCTTGCCTTTGTCCATGCGAGTCTTGCTTGGACCTGCGTCGGTGGCTCTGGGCACAATCGGCGCGTCCATAGCGATCACTGGAGTGGGAGTGGGCATGATGGGTGCCACTCGTTGTTGTGCTTGCAAGGTTGCAACTTGTTGTCGTAGAGCTTGAATCAATTGTTGCTCCTCGGACAACTCCATGAGTGGATCTTGTTGTTGAAGATCTTGGGGGGTTTGGTCTTGTTATAGACCCAACGGTTGGGTTTGTGGGTTGGTGTTGTCGGCGCCTGCGTTCTCTTCACTAGATCTGACCGTCATGCTACCTATAACAATAGGGCCAGACATAGGAGTAAAAACGAAACAAAGGACACAAAGAACAACAAACAAGAAATCACTAATCAAGTCACAAAGTTCACGTAGGGAAGGGCTTGTATTGGCTTGCCGTGAGGGCGGCTAGGCTTGTCACAAGAGATGGTGTATCAAGCAAGTCGTCAATCAAACACACAAGAACAAAGTGAAGCCCTAGATCAAACGTAAACAAAGCAACCAAATTAGCAAGACAATACCTTCTAGGAAGCTTGACCTAGATGGCGGAGGGATTGAGAAGATGAGCCTAGACCGGGACGAGTGGGTTAGGGTTGCCTTATTTTGGCTTTCCTTAACTTGGAAACTTTTTTTATTTTTTTGAATATCCGCTTGGATTATCCTTTTTTTTTAATATCCGAGATCTTATCTGTTGAAGAGATCGGATTATGCAAAAGGAAACAAAACAAAAATGGTCTAAGTAACAAGAATATCACATACGTGATCTTAGAGATAGGAGAGAGAAGATAAGATTTGATGATATCTTATAGAAGGAAATTCGGCTAACTAACTAAAAAGTAGAATCAAACAAATAAGGAAACTTTATCAACGCAAGAAACAAGGAAACAAATTATTCTAGCATGTAAGATATCAAAGTTACCAAACACACTAAAACTTAGGGAGTAACGAAAAATAAATTTCGGCCAAGGAATTACCTTGTAGAAACTGATTGGACAAGTTTTATATGCAAACTTTTGGTTTTTCTTGTGAATGATGATGATGTGAAAGCAAAGATGGTGGTCAAGAAAAAAAATTGTGAACAAAATGCAAACTTGAGTTCGTGACTTACAAGACTGCTTGGCTCTGATTCCAGTTGATGTGTTCTTGCCTCCGATGACGAGCACACTTGTCAAAGGTGACACATTGGATCTAGTCTTGGGCGAGAAGTCACTCTTGTCCTTGTCAAACCCGTTGTGGAATCCTTGGGTGCAATCCCTTGTTGTCTTGCTCGAAAGGTTGACAAGATTGGTGGCGAGATGAACAGTACTTTTAGACGTTATCGGACACGATGGTGGCCGATAGCGAACCCGGTGAAGGTTGTCTGGGTGGTGTCGGCGGCAGCGACGACAAGTGTCACGATGAGTGTCACGTTGGAGAAGACGACGACGATGGTGGTGTCAATGACGAAGGCGATGGCGGTGACGAACGATTGACTGGGTGAGTGTCTGAGCTCGATGGCGTCGACGATAGCGAAGGCGAAGATGGATGTCACACGCGATGCTAGCGATGACGACATCGAAGGGTTTGGGTTCGATTGTGGGTGCAATGGGAAGCGATTGGGTGGCGATGGTGTTGCGATGGCGGAAGCGATTAGATGGAGGGATAGATGACTTGAAAGACAAGTCTTTGGCCGTAGCATCGGCAGTGGAGTGAAGGGAGATGCGAAGGAAGACTTTGCTTGAGAGGCTCAAGCGGTGCCGTAGCATCGGCGACAGAGTGAAGGAGATGCGAAGATAGAGGGTGATGTCCGATCAAGGGTAGGAGGATAAACACTCTACTAAAGCCTTGATTAAAATTGAACGTAAACAAAACAATAACAATGTTTGAACTTAAATACTAAAGGCGAGGACTCAGATGGGCCGAGTCGAGCCTAGTGGGATAGCCCATGCAAGCATGCAAAGGCACACACCCTAAAAATAGAAACTTGCTATAAAAGGAAACTATCTAAAACAAGCAATAATACTAAAGATAGAAATGTCTCAAAACAATGGCAAATAAACCTCTAAGTGTCAAAACCCGGTGGCGGCGAGATCATGGGCGCAGACAAGGCGAGCGACGGCGACGATGGGTCGATGGGTTCGGCAGTGGGTGCACCCGGTTCCGGCTGCGATGGGCTTGGTTCTCCGATGCCGATGGTGGCGAGGACGACGAGTCTGGGTTCGGTGTCTGGGCTTCCTTGGCTAGCGATGACGCGAGCAACTAGGGAGTGCACGGCGTCGGCGATGGCCTTGGACCTAGACCTTGTCGCTGGGCCCTCTGAGCGAAGGCTCGTGGCTTCTTCCTCGTCTATGACCATCATGGGAGGTGGGATCACATCAATTCTACACCAACTCAGTTTGCAAAATGAACCTAAGTTTTCTTTAATATGAACCTAAGTTTGCTTTAATATGAACGTATGCAAAATGAACCTAAGTTTGCAAAAGCAAACGAACCTCATGAAATGAATTCCTTGTAATATAGCATTGACTTGAACAAACCCTAACTTCAGGAAACGAACCTACAACTCAGAAAATTAACACAGAAAATGAACCTACAACTCAGGCAAACGAACCTCCAACACAGAAAATTAACATCACAAAATTAACATCTGGAAACGAACATACAATTCAGGCAAGGAAAACAAACTCACAATAGCACTGAAGAAACCCTAACTTCGAGATCTGTGTTTCAAATTGTTCAACAACAGTTAACAAACTCACGAAACCTTCAATTTTGAGTAAATTTAACGTATAATCGAAAAATCTAGGTGTTTTCGTGAAATCGAAACCCTAAATCTGATATCCGTACCTCCAAAGTCGTCGTCGTTGTAGTCTGTGTCGCTCCTCATCTCGTAAGATTGCTATTTACGTTGGCGTGGCTTGTAATTTTGTTAGTTCTGAGCTTCGTCTTCGATCGATTTCCTCGTTTGCAGTTCTCGTCTTCGATCGATTGCTAGTTCTGAGCTTCGTCTCTTCGAGTTCTCCTCTTCGAGTTCTCTGGATAGTTGGTCTAAGCGCGTTTGATTCTTTTTTGGGGGGTTTTACAGGTGAGGGGCAAATGTGTTATGACGTTTTAATTTTAGATGGAATTTCAAAATTGTCACCGTGTCCATTATCCACATACTCGCTTGCTTTTTTTTCTTTTTCCTTATCCTTTAATATGGACCGTCTATAACACACATCCTACTGTGGAGGTTGGTTCTTAGTGTTTATCTTAAGCCATAATTTCATCCGAGCGGCCCTCATAAAAATATCTCTTTTTTTCTTAATATTTTTTTCGTACGATTGGGGGGAAATAAAATTTTACTCCCGCTTTTATTTTCACATTTTTATTTGAAGCAGAAGATATCTTACCCTAGTTCCTCCTTATCTCATCTCATCGTCGCAGCCGTTTACGTCACCCTCTCTCACATTCAGAGGCGCTTCGTTGCCGCTCGTTCCAGACTACACCGTGCCCATCCTTGCCAAGACGCCGCTCGATTGGACCGCTCTGTGGCCAGGCGTACCCAGCCGCTGCTCGTTCGGACCTCTCCGCGTCCAGCCGCCGTTCGTTCGAGCCTTGTTGTGCCCAGCCGCCCTCGTTTACGCCTTGCCGTGCTTAATTATCCGCCCTCATTTCGGCATCGTCGTGCCTAGCCGCCCCTCGTACCGGCCTTGTCGTGCCCCGCTGTCTCTCGCTCCGGGCTCGCTGCACCCATTTCTGTTGTGTGAGTTTACCTCTTTGCATATTCAAACTTTATGAGAATAGCTTGTTTACCTCTTTATCTTTTTCTGTTGTGGGTTGTTTGTCTTTCTCAAAATTAGATGCACATTATGATATATAATACTGTAGTGGAAGATTCAAAGTCCATATGTAGTTTACCTCTTTGCAGATTTTAATTCAATATGTAGTTTACCGCTTTGTATGTCGTGAGTTGTTATTTGGTCATTAGATGGGTTTGGTGATGGTGATGGTGATGTGAGTTTTTTTTTTTGCTTGTTTGGTGATGGGATGTTGTGATATTGCTTTTCTCATTGCATGTTGATATACCACCCATCTCTGTAGTGCTTTGTTTGAAATTGGGGATATGGTTTTAACTTCTAATTTATTAGGTTTTGTTTATTTTGTAAAGAATAATCATTATTTTTGTTTCCATGCTCCTCGCTACATGACACTATAATGCTAAATAATAATGCAATGGAAGATTTTCACGTTGAGAATGCAATCATGAAATACTGGAGTGGAGGAATTTTGTATCAATGCTACTTGCTATATAACATTATGCTATATAATTTGTTGGGGCTTGATTTAGATTTAGCTTCTAATCATTATTTTTGTGTCAATGCTAATTTGTTGGGGCTTTAGATGCAATATCATCAGGAGGGTGGATAATGGGACTTCATTTTAGTTTACGCTTATGCACTTAATAGATGTAATAATACCCCTCTTTTTGATTTTCTGGTCTTAATAGGTTTATTAATTGGTGGATTTTTTCTTAGGTGCTTTATTTATCTTCCGGGAGTGGGAATCTTTGTGGTGCTTAGTATTCATAGATTCATTTATCGTGTTTAGATTAGTTGTTTTTCAATTCATGTTCGTTTAAGTGGATTCACTAAATAACTTGACTAAAATTACTTCTTGTCTCTTTTTACATGTACTTCTGCCCCTTGGGACTCTATTCCAACTCCTTAGCATTGTTCAACTACTAAGTTAAAAGAGTTAGTTATTGCATTTAGATGGCTCTTTGACTTAGTTACTCTTTTTGGATTGTTGATTTTAGTTGTTAAAGTTAGGCATTTTTTTATAGTTTTTTAGCCTAGCAACTTACAATTGTTGAACTTAAGTGGTATGTGATGGTTGACACACCATGTGCATCATTTGGAGAACTTGGTAATGCACATGGAATGTTCAAAATTTTGTAATATTTGGCACATTTATGGTATCTGTAAATCTTTGATGTTTGTATGGTCGAAAACATGTTAATTCTATACATTTGGTGTATTGGGATATTATTATAGGTTTTTATATTAGAGAAATTCTTGTTGGTGCTCATGAGTTTAGAGTTATTCATGTTGGTGTCTCACAATTAAGATTTTTCCAATTGGTGCCTCTAAGGTTTGGCTTTGTTTGCTTCGTAATCAAACTTTTTCATGTTTGTATCATTCCAGTTCAAATTGATTAAATCCAAGTTCACCATTGTGTTCCTCGCCCTCAAATTAGTAAGATTTGACTCCTAAAATACCCAGATCCATGTTTGAACGACGTTGATTTGAATTTCAAAGAAACAATCCGTTTTCGACCTTAAGAATTTAAATCGGAATGGTTTGAGTATGAATTTTATTGTTTTAGGAGTCGAATCCTACTAAGTTGAGGTCAATAAACTTCATGATAAGCTTCGTTTGATCAATTCGAACTGAAATGATACGGATATGAAAAATTTCGGTTATAAAGCGAACAAACCAAAACCTTATGGGTACCAACTGGAAAAAATTAATCGTGGAACACCAATAGAAATAACCCTAAACTCAGGAGCACCAACAATAATTTCTCTTTATATTAATATTGGCTTGATTATGAAATATTGGTCGAATGCTTTGCCATGAATTTACTCTCGAATATACTTTGAGGGCCAATTTGAGTTTGAAGCCAATATATATTAGTTTCACACTTACCATCGAGTTTAGCAATAGTCGAGTCGTGGCTAAAATCTCTATATTTAGCCACAAAATGGTATAGCCTCGATTTTTGCCTCAAACTCGTTTTTTGGCTAAAAGCCGCAAAATTAGCCATGATTATTTTGTTCATCTTAGAATCAAACTTAACCACAATGAATATCCTGGCTATTTTCGTAGTTAGTTAGCCACGAGAGATAATTTTATGGGTAGTTTTCATGGCAAATTTTGAGGTTGTTCTTGTGACTAACGTCGTGGCTACAGCAGCGTTTTCCAGTAGTGTCCGTTTATTTTTTTAAATAAATATAAACCCTAAGAACTTTTTTGGGATTTAGGGTTTACGATTTCTATTTATTATTACTTTTTAATTAAAATATAAACCCTAAACACATAAACTCTAAACCCTAAACCCTAGACCTCTAAACCCTTAAACCCTAAACCCCAAAACCTTAAACCTAAACCCTTATATCTAAAACTTTTTTAGGGTTTGAGTATATGGTTTATTTCTATTTTTTTTAAAATAAACGGAAACCGTTTGTATTTAACAATTTGGGTATTTTGTGAAAAAAATGAAAACCCCAGGGTTATCACGCGAAATATGCCAAACTTTGGTATACCGCGCGAATTAAGCGATAATTCAGGGTTATCAGGCGAAATAACCGAAATCTATTTTACACAATTAGAGAAAAAGTCTTATTTTGAAAATTCGTACAACATATTACTTTGGTGAAAATGTAGCACTAGTTAATATGACCGTGATATTATAAGTAATGTAACATTATGGTTTGGACTTCAACGGTCAATTGAAATTCTAATATAATTGTACGTTATATTATTCGAGTTTTGGCTCTCAAGTCATTACAATTTCAAGTCCAACAAAGATAAACTCTGATACAAGCTTGAGATTGACCAATTAACACAAGCTCGTTTATCTAAATCGGATATGAACTAAGTTCGGGAATTTAACCAAACTTCTTGTTTATATAGGATATATAATCGTAGTATTAGTTGTATATTAAAAATGTTTGTTTAATTTTTTTATTAAAAAGGGTATACTCTATTTGCCAAATTATTATTCGTAATAAACATTATTTTGTTAAATTATTAGACTTACCAAATCCTAGCTAATTTCTAGCCACCGATGTGTACTAGATAATTATTTTGATACTTTCAAATGGAAAATTTGCATGTGTTTGAAAATAATTGTACAATTTACTTCAAAACTGAAATTATAATAGCATAAAATCATTGAATTTAATATTCTTGAAAATAAAATACAGAAATACAAAGAAAATGATGAAATACTTTGAAAAGGCTATAATTAATCAATTATGAAGGGTGGGTAAATTTTAATTAATTCAAGAGTGAGCTTTAAATTTTATTGAAAAATTGTAACTCAACTTTAGAATCAACTTCTCTTCTTTTTTCTAAATCGTAATCGGAAATGGTATAAGGTATCTATTTTTAGACTTATAACTTTATCCGTACAACGGTGACAACTCAAGCGGCGACGGCTGTGAGCCCAGACCGGTGTCGGCGACGAGCCCATGCCTGCGACGCCATCCAGCGGCGATGAGGTGGGATATCCTCCGGAGATTTCAAGCAGCTCTGGCGCTCCTCCGACGACTTCCAGTGGCAAAGTGGGCCCGGCAACGACCGAGGCCTCGAATCGCGGTTGTAGCGACTATAGCGTTGAGGCGGATGACGACGATGCAATGACAGTAGGCGATGGCGCAGTGACGTCGAGCGCCAGGCATAGTCGAGGGCGAGGATGTCGAGGGAGATCGTGGATGCGGTGGACGTGTTCGGCCCCAGACCGAAGGCGGCTCCCAGACCTGTGAGGGACGAGTCGTACCAGGTGAAGACGTTTTCGCGACTACAAGCACGTCTGAAAACGTTCCAACAACTCCCCTACAGACTTTTTGACAAGTATGTAATTTTCGAATTCGTAGGTTATGAAAATTTTAAATGAATTGTGTTTTAGTTTATTTACGAATTTTAAATTTTGAATTTAGGATTTGAATCTAGAAATTGAAATTAGAAATCATATGAAATTTAATTTAAGAAATGATATTCTAAAATATTGTTTTTTAGTGTTATGTATTATTGTTTTTGAAATTATAGAAATTGAATTTTAGAAAATCTAATAATTGAATTTTAAAAAGTATAATGTTACGTATAATTGAATTTTAAACAATTGAATTTTAGGGAATCTTTGAATTGAATTTTAGTAAATAAATTGAATTGAATTTTAGAATTAAAATTTTAGGAAATATAGCAATTGATTTTAGGAAATCTAGAAATTGATTTTAAAATAGTATAGTTTTATGTTTAATTCTTTATAATGTAATTCGACTTGTATAATGGTATCGAATTTCTGAAATTTGATTATGTTATGTTAATTTGTAATTAATGTAGTTTTTAATGATATTCTAAAATATATATGCTATGGTATAAAAAAGAACTTAGGAATTTACGGTATGGTATAAAACTATTAAAAATGTGATTATGTATAACTTGTATAAGTTAAAACTGTAAAAACAAAAGACAAATTAATAATGTATAATTGTTTTATCGATGTATTTCGAGTTTTAAATTGACCCTATAAATTGAAATAATCTTATAAAAAGGTTAAACCGCGATGTTGTTGGTGAGAGGGCTTTAACAAGGGTCACGTCAGTTGGGCCGGAGGACCATCACAACATCTGCTCGTTGCCGCTGAACCGTTGAACCGGCGGTTCTGAAACCGCCTGAAACCGAAATCGAAATCCGTCGAAACCGGCCAAAGTCGGTTCCGGTTCATGATTTCATAGAACCGTAGAACCGACGATTCAGAACCGGTTCAGAACCGTCGGTTCAGAACCGCCGGTTCCAAACCGGTTGAACCGTCCACTTTGGACAAATTGATTTCCACTTACATGTAAAAGCTCAATTTTAAGACCAATTTTAAATTATAAAGGCCCAAATTTTAACTAGTATTGGGCCTATATACAAAGATTGCTTCTCAAGTTCTCGCCGTTCCCGCCTCAACGGTAGCGGTATAGCAAACTTTTAGCCAAGGTGGGCACATTCTAGACGAAAAAATATCGAGATTGGCACCCGATGCATTGGAAGCTCAAGTATGCATCAACGATTGGAAGAGGGCGGCACTTAGACAACAAAAGTTGAAGGATGACTTTCATCAGACGATGACTTGCTTGGAGTAGAGTCAGTAGACACACTGAATCGAAGCAGATCCGAAGCAGAATCTTAGGTAAGTGGGATTCCGTAATAAAGGCAAGAGAACTACGTGAGGTTTGATTCCTCTAATCCTGAGACGATACGTAGGCAACTTAATATTAAGTTCAAGCCCTCTATTTTTCCTTTTTTTTCTTGTAATTTTGTATTAAGATATATGCTTATTGTATTTGTTACTTTAAGAATTTATTGTATAATAAAAAATTTAAAGGTTTTATATTTATTAAAGACAAATGCTTATTAAATTCTATACTGGAAATTTTTTATTTTTAAGAAACATTATTTTTCCTCGGTTCGGAATCGGAACCGGTTTGAAACCGGGTCAAAACCGCCCGAAACCGGATCTGGTGGAATCGGACTTGGCCGGTTTCGGTTCCGGTTCCGGTTCCAAATATTTTGGAACCGAAACCTGCGGTTCTGGAACCGTGAACATCTCTAGACGAGAGCAACCTGGACGGCGGGACCAGCATGCAGAAGGACATTGCCATGTTGGACCATGACGATACGCCATTGTCGGATGACGATGACACTACCATGGCCGACCTGGACGAGCATGCCGTAGACGATTCCCTTGAGCGTGACTATTTTGAGGGCTTTGAGGTCCCTGGTACAGTAGAGGATTTGGGGATGGACGATGCTCCACTGACGCCTTCACCCGCTCCCACCCCAGAGTCGGCGGCCCCGTCGGCTCCCTCTCCCGGGCCGGATGCACAACCCGAAGAGGTTTGGCAGCCAAGAGTGCCCCAGGTACCCGACCTCCTCTCTAACTACCCGACCCACATCGCCTCGTTCATTTCGGAGATGATGGAGCGACTGACGCATGAGCCTCCCCCGCCACCCCCGACTCTTCGCGACGATCTGGTACGTATTTGATTTATTTTGGATAGTTATTTAAAATACTTTAAATTACATATTAGTTCTTCCAATTAATATAACTAATACTCCCTTTGTCCCGAAATGTTTGTCCTAAAGTACAAAAAGCTCTTGGATTAAGAAAATTAACAAAGTATAATTGGGGACATGACCTGCTACAGTGAAAATTAACATTAAGGCAGAAGGGGACATGACTTGCTACAGTGCAATCTGTGGTTATTTACCACAGATGAAATTTCAGCCAATGAAAGGCTGATTTTAGGGGCACACGGATCACTTACAAATTTTGGGGACAGAATTGCCCTAAACAAAAGGGGACTTAGGGCATAATTGCCCTGACAAAATTTTCCCTAAACAGTACCTAAAAGGGGATTATAGCATTCTCATCTAAATTTACAGAATTTACATTCAAAGCTTCAGTAAATCACATAGAGAAATTAAGGACATAATACAATCTCTGCATCACAGCCTGGTGGTGTCATGGCCTCAGCTTTATGGGACTTAAATAAAGCTCTACTTCCAGATGAACAGTACATTTATGATGGAGAAGAATTCGAAGAGGGATAGTCATCAGGGGACATGGAACAAGATAGTGAACATAGCTTTGATCTCAACCAGGAACCAGGAGATGAAGAGGGACAGTCATCAAAAGCAGAGCACAACACAGAGGCAACACAACATCATCAGCCAACACATAATACCAGGCTCAGCAGTGATCAAAAAATGCACATATTGAATGCTCTGCTAGCAATATCTAGAGAGGGACAATTACCACATGGTGCAATAAAGAAAGCTGCAGAAGAGTTCAAAATGTCAACAAGGTGCATAGGCAGACTTTGGAACACAGCAAAGAAGCAACATAATGCACAACAGAGGTACAATCTAAGCACAAAATATCACAACTGTGGTAGAAAAGGAATTCAAGTAGAGATGGATTCAATCACAGCACTGGGCATGGGAGACAGGTCATGCATTAGAGACTTAGCTAGCAAGCTTAGTCTTTCAAAGACCAAAGTGCATAGGATGGTCAAGCAAGGTACAATAAAGCCACATACAAATCCAATCCATCCTAGTTTGAGTGAGGGACATAAGAAGGCTAGGTTGGATTGGGTACTGAAGTTACTTTGTGGGGATACAGTAGAAGAAAAATCAGTGTATTATCCAATGTTTGATTTTGTACACTTGGATGAGAAGTGGTTTTTTCTATCAAAGAAATCAGAGAGAGTATATCTAGCACAGAATGAAAGGGGCAAGTACAGAGCTGTAAATTCATCTAAATTCATTCCCAAAGTTATGTTCACTGTAGTTGTAGCAAGGCCTAGATTTGATGCAGAGGGACAGTGCATTTTTTATGGGAAGATAGGAATCTTTCCATTCACATATCAACAAGTAGCAAAAAGGTCATCCAAAAACAGAGAGAAGAGGACACTAGTTACAAAGCTAGTTGAATCAGTCAACAAGCAAGTGACAAGGAACATGTTGATAAACCAAATCATTCCAGCAATCAAGGCAAAATGGCCACAAGATGGAGCTCAAAGAGTTATATTCATACAACAAGACAATGCAAAGGCCCATATAACTCAAAGAGATCCAGAATGGCAACATGTATACATTCAGGATGGATTCACTTTCATCTTAATACAACAACCAGCTAATAGTCCAGATGTAAACATCTTAGATCTAGGATTTTTCAGAAGCATTCAGTCACTCATGCACAAGAAGATGCCAAAAAGTATTGATCATATGATAGAAGCAGTGCATGAAGCATTTTTTAAATTGGCCCCTACAACTCTAAGAGATGTGTGGATGACACTACAATTTGTTATGAATGAAATACTTAAATGCAAGGGAGGCAATGAGTATGATTTGCCACATGTAAACAAGAAGAAATTAATGGCTCAAGGAAATCTACCAAGAGAGATCAAGGCACTTATGTGGGCTATCATAGAAGCATGGGACATAGTGCATGGGGGTGCACAACAAGCAGATCAAGCAGGAACATCAATAGCAGGTCAACAGAGTCAACAAGGGACAACAAAAGTTGAAGATCAAGACACTGAAGAAGCACTTGAAGACAGTCAGTTTATTTAGCAATATATGACAAAGATTGAACATTTTGTGTACAGAGCAAGAACTTTTGTAATTTTGTAAACAAGCACAAGTAATGGCACAACAATGACAATGCATTTCTCAGATGTCCCTAATACCATCATAGACACAAACCCATTCACAATACCTTAGCATACACATAAGCATCAATCAGTCATTTGACTGTGTTCCAATGGCACACTAAGACAGTGAACATGCATGGAATGCATCTCAGTTTCAAGACTTCATCATAGATAGACTCAAGGAGAATAACACCACCAATCACAAGAGCTTTTAGAACTTTAGGACAAATATTTCGGGACAGACAAGGGAAATGCATAAATAATCTCATATGTCCCCATAGCCATCATAGACACAAGACCAATCACAAGACCTTAACATACACATAGGCATCAGTCAATCACATGTGAAAGTGTTCCTATGGCACATTAAGGCAGTGATATTAAGGTCTTGCATCTCAGCAAAAAGACTTCATCATTGAAATGCACAAATAATCTCAAATGTCCCCATAGCCATCATAGACACAAGACCAATCACAAGACCTTAACATACACATAGGCATCAGTCAATCACATGTAAAAGTGTTCCTATGGCACATTAAGGCAGTGACATTAAAGGTATTGCATCTCAGTTTCAAGACTTCATCATTGAAATGCATAAATAATCTCGGATGTCCCCATAACCCTCATAGATACAATACCAATCACAGTACCTTAACATACACATAAGCAACAATCAACCACATGTAAAAGTGTTCCTATGGCACATTAAGGCAGTGACATTAAAGGTATTGCATCTCAGTTTCAAGACTTCATCATTGAAATGCATAAATAATCTCGGATGTCCCCATAACCCTCATAGATACAATACCAATCACAGTACCTTAACATACACATAAGCATCAATCAATTACATGTGACACAGTGTTGCCATGGCACATCAGAAGTCCAGTGAACATAAAGGTTTTGCATCTCAGTTATCATGCATCATCACCGATCACAACACAGAGGCAACACAATATAATCCAACATCAGAACAGCAACACCAAAACAGAACACCAACACACCAAAACAGAGAATCAACTTAAACAGAATATCAATGTCTTAGTCATCAGAACATCAACAACAAAACAGAATACCAGTGTCTCAGTCAACAGCACAACAAACTCATTCAACAACATGCATAATTCAGAGCAATAATCTCAGCAAAAGTACCCATGCATATGTGATACCCCGTATTTTTGTAAGCTATTTCTGGAGTTCCTGGGTTTTTCCCGAGTACCCGTTATGTACGTCGGATTTAATTCAGAGAGTTTAAGACGTTCGGTAATGCTCTCTGTATCTGTAATATTTTTCTCAGTGAAATAAAATACAGACGACGTGCTTTGGATTTTAATACTCGTTCGCGTACGATAATTTTATCCCGGGTTAATATCATTTTCGTCTAAGAGCTGAGGAGGCGGCAAAGCCACAGGGGCGGCGACCGCCGCATTTATGGCGGCGCCCGCCGTCGCCAGGCTCGAGGACTGGCGTGGTCGTCTTCCTAGCTGGGCGCCAGGCCTAGTGGCGGCGACCGCCGTGCAGTACGGCGCCCGCCGTAGGCAATTTGTGAGGCGGCGACCCTTGCTCTCTGCGGCGCCCGCCGTCGTTGTCCGGAGGTCCTTGCCCGAAGGTCGCCGGCGTGGCTCTGGCAGCACCGGAGTAGCTCTTCGTAGGGCCATGATTGTGTTTCCTGGCATTTGGCTATAAAAGGAGGTGTTTGGGAGGGGTTTTGAGCTCAATCCACAGCCCAAGCTCTCCCAAATTCTTGCCTCACCGGAGTTGTGCCTCGCCGGATTTCTGAAGCTTTCGTCGGAGGTCGTTTGGTGGTGTTTCTAGAGTGCCTTTGTGAAGCTTTTGGTAGCCTTGGAGGTTAGAAACCAAAGCAAGTCGAAGGAGGCCGAGTCGCTCGTGTTTTGGGTGAGTTGTCTCGCCGCTTCTGTCGTCTGAGTTCTTCACGGCGCCCGCCGTGATGAACTGCGGCGACCGCCACCAAGAACGGCGACCGCCGCCAGAGCCCAGAATGCCTCTTTGGCTTTTGTCTTTGGTGGTCGTCGTTGTGGCGTCGTTCCTTTCGTTTTCTATCGTCGTTTTTAGATTCGTACTGTGGTTATGTCGGATCTAACTTAGGGTTCCTTTTATGGGTCGACTCGAAGGTCGTTGTGCTGTCGGAGCTATACCCGTGTCGAGCCCGGAATCCCGTCGTTGTCGTTAGGCTTTTCTGCGGATTAAGGCAAGTGGCGGTTCGCTCTTGCTCATCGTTTCCATATTTACATTGATTATCAGTTATTTCAATTGATTAATTAATTTGGAACTATTATTACTGTGTTATTCTGGAAGTGATTTATAAACTGTTTTGAAAATCATATAATAGGTTGTATATCTGTTAGAAACAGTGCTATTATCTGTGATCGCCTTTCGGGCCTTTATGTGGATTTATTCTGTAACTGTTATTGTGTTGTATATGTGTGGTTAGAACTGTTAGTTATGAATGTACTCGGACTTCGTCCGGTCGTTTCTTTATAATCTAGTATCGGGGTGGCTCGTCTCCATCTGGTACTATTCTAAGATCATGATCGGTCTCTTTCACAAGTGTGTAGAGGCAGGACACTTAGCTGGTGTCACAAACCTTCCGGTGTGCGTCACTCTCGACGAAACGTATACTAAGATGTGTCGTCCCAATGGTGGGGTACACATGTAAAAGTCTAATAACGCGATGTGTGTTTTGAAATATAAATCAGATAAGTGCTACTCGACGCACATAATTAATAAACCTTCGGCGAGTAGTGTAGCTAAGTTATAGTGCAGCTAGGAAAACTCGTCTCGACTTTGATCACAGTACGTTCTCTTTCCAATCTGGATTCGCTGTATGCGGTGAGGTTGGTCGTGAACCGAAGCATCTCAGTCAGCTTTTAAATCATTGTTGTATGATTCTTTAAACTTTCCAGATTTGTCATTATTTCCCTAAGACTCATTTCCGTTGGAGTCTTCTTTCGAGTCGATCTCTGTGAAGATTCAGTCTTCCAGAATCTTCTCTTGTGCATACCTCTTGTTGTTATTCTGTAGAAGTATGAAGGTTGATTATCGTTATCGGTTATCATTCAAGAAACGATAAGTCTAACCTAATACAACTACATCGAACCTTCTGATTTGTACCCTTGCTAGTCTATTCATGTAGACTAACCCACGATCTTTGTTCTCCGCATGTGGGCTGGTGTCATCCGTTCGATTCGGCACATCAGATAGAAAGTAGTTTAGAAGAACAGAAGGACTATGAAGTCGACGGTGGTTTTCGAATGTTTTAGTTATTTTGTTAATCAGGTTGAGATCTTTTGGGCAATGACTTTGGTTGTAATGTGTTTTACAAGACTTCCGATGTAACCTACTTTATAAGACTTCCGCTGTATTTGGTTTAAACTCTGTGTTAGCCTATTCGGGATTGGGTTGTAATCCCGTAACTCATGTTTCTTTGACAATGTTATGTTTTGGAATTGAATGCTTTGATCATTATGTATCATTTGTATTTCATAAATTGTATTTAAATGGTAAAGCCTTGGGTGATCTCGGTAAGGAACACTAGGGTCACTGGCGGTAATACATTTCCAAAAGGGTTAAGTTTTGGGGGTGTTACAGCATAAACAACTAAAAAAGAGTGAGACTTAGCTAAAAATCAGAATTAGAGGCAACATCACCATAACCGGGGACGATTCATCTCGCAGCTTCATCGTAAGAGGAATCAGGGATGAAGATAATCTCAGGGGAATCAGGGAGGACGACGATCTCAGGGGTAGGAAAGAGCTCAACGAACTCAGGGGTAGCAGGGAGCTCAACGATCTCTGGGGGCTCTTCCCGCAGCTTCCCCTCCACAGTTTCCTCTGAGCCAACAGGAGTGAAGTTGTGATCCCCAACACAATCGCCACCCCACTCGCAATGTGGAGCTTGAGAGCAAGCAACAAAAAGTGCATCAGAAGTCCAGGACCCATCGGACTTAAATAGGTCTGAATCACCCATTTTTTATGCAAACAGAGAAGGGAACCCAGGGGACCGGGGTTTTCAAAGCAACAATTTCTGAGATTTAGGGTTTTTTTGGGCGGGTTTTGGGAGATATGGGTAGATCTAGACGAGGAGCAAGCCTATTCTGTGTTTTGGGGACAGCCGGAGCAGATTAATCGCCGGCGAGCAGATCTGCAACAGATCGAGATCATTTTTGATGAGTTAGGGTTTCAGAGAGAGCTCAGACGAGAGAGAGAGCTCATACGAGAGAGTAGAGAAGGAGAGGCACCTTCAAGGAGAGTGAGAGGTCAGATGAGAGCACAAAGGAGAACTAGAGGTGAAGAGAGCTCAGACGAGAGAGGAGACGAGAGAGCTCAGATCTAGGGTTTCAGAGAGAATGAGAGAGGAGAAGAGAAGAGAGCGGCGAAGAGTGAGACGAGAGAGTGAGGGGTGAGAGCTCAGATTAGGGTATTTAGGGTTAGGGTGGGAAATGAGCTGGGCTGGGTAGATTAGGGTTTCGGTTAATTGGGCTGGGTAGATTAGGCTGGGTTAAATGGGTAGATTAGGGGTAGATTAATATGGGTTAGGGATATTGGGTTAGGTTAAAATATGGGTTTGGGTTAGTTTGGTTAAAAATATAATTTGGGTTAAGTTAATGGATTTAGGAGTAGTTTGGTTAATTTTGTTAGTTTAATTAATTAATTAAAATTTTAATTAATTAGATTAATTAGGTTAATGAAATATGGTTTATTAAGTTTTAGGTTATGGATAAAAATGGTGGATATTAATGGAGTTTGACATGGATGAAGATGGTAGGTGATAATGATTGGATGTGAATGATTAGATGAGAGATAAAATAGTGTAAAAGATGGAATGAATAAGAGTAATATTGGAAGAAAAAAATGGATAAAAAAGAAAAGTAGGACAAACAAAAGGGAACGCCCAAAACGGAAACAGGACGAACATTATGGAACGGATGGAGTATTAATTTATTTATTTGGGTTTCAAATCAGGAAAGTTCTGTCAACCACATTTTGCAGATCTTCACATGTACCGGTAGGAGGGTCCGAAGTCATGATATGGTCTCGAACAGAGAGCTGTATCACGCCACTGGATGAGATGGACTATAGCAGGATAGACGTCACGCTTATATCGGCGTTCGTCGAGAACACGAGCTTGTTTCACTGCCCGTAGGGCGAGATAACAATTACACTGAATGCACTCGAATTTTTAAATGTATATACATATTCTCACGTTATGACCTGATCCGTAGGGCGAGATAACGTTTCACTGCCCGTATGGCGAGATAACTAAAGTAATTTGAGGCCTCTTCAATTGCTAAAAAGTGTACTCAACTTATGTCCTACGTTACTCTATGAGTTATTAAGATTACAGTCTAATTTCCATTTTTATCCTAAGAAAAGAACTCTCTTGGTCGGGTAGTTAATCTTGGGACTCCTCCAAACCTTCTGGTCAAACAACTGACTATGGGGAAAGAACTAGATTCCCTTGAAGTCTGGTATAATGCTCAGCTTGACTCGTCCTGTGGATTAACGGGCTGAGACAGGAGGAAATCCGCTGCACCGAGATGCTCGTCTTCTTGAATCTTAGCTGTTCTGTGACCTGAGTCCCGATTGGAATTGGTCGCCTTCAAGAAATGGAAACCAATTACGTCTCTGTACTCTCCGGTACCAAGGCAACGGTCACAATAGCAAAGACCACTCCCTCCACAAGTCTTACACCTGAATCGACTGATTCAACTTTGGATATTGTCCAGAAACGGTTTGACTAATGTGTGAAAAAGAGGGGAATGACACCTTACCATTTTGGCCATTTTCCACTTGGAAGCATCATTAGATGAGTGTAGTTCGTCCTGCCTGGAACGCACAAGAGGTTCATCTTAGTTACTTTCACACATCACAAATGACCAATATTCTTCTACCAAGCATCTCTTGAACATGTATATAGGTTATACTTTATAGGGTGAATTACAAAAAAACACTCTAATATAGGTCATTTTGCACAAAACAAAACTTTATAAGCAAATTTACATTTAGCCACTCATTATCCATGCTTTATTTAGCATATTCACTCTCACTCCTAATTTAGACTTAGCGAAAATGTGAAGTACAGAGTACAATTTCCAAACATATCCCTCACTCAAGCAAAAACAAAGATCACAAAAATATACTTAGAAAAGGGTATTCAAGCAATGTTATACTTTTTTTAATGCTTTAGTACCAATAAAATGAGGATGGGTTTTAACTTTTAAATTACTAACAAAGTACAATTATTTGTTAATAGAACAAAGAATTGTACAAATTGACGTATACAAAGGACGGTTTTGTGCAATTCACTAGTTTAATAAGCCACTCCCACAGGCTGGCCTGTACGATAACATAATTGCTAGGCTATTGCATATCAATTCAACATGTGTCACAACATAGATTTATTTTCCATCTCGCATCAAATCTTGTTCATTAACAGAATGTGATAGCATTCTAATTCAGATGGTTCTAATTCCATGTTGTTCAATCACAGAAGCATTCGCAAAGACAATCCAAACAAGCAAAAACCATGATCATGGTGAAAAAAAAGGATATTCAGATCAACTGGTACCTCATTCTGTTACTAGCAATTGTTATTACATCATCTAATTTCTTCAATTATTTTTAGCCTCAATTGCCAAAACCTGAAGCAGAAGCATTGAACATGATACCATATAGAGTCGAAACTTGAAAATACACCCTACTCGTTAGTCCACACTACAAATCTCAAATCTGTAGAGTAGAGAGCAGGAAACTTTTATTTGATTGACTAAAAAAAGATTTTATGACTTGATTTTGGATCTATGATCATCATTGATAAATGATAATACAGTAGTTCAAACTTCAAACATTATAGCACGTCTTTGTAGGCTATATATAGTCCCATGGGTAAGCATATGCATCCTATTTCATTAACAGCTGCGGTTGTGCCACTAGTCAAAACATGACTTTAACACCGACAAACAATAGTAAGAGCAATTGACAAAGGAAGGAACCTTTTCCATGACAATGCTTGCAACAAACTTTTCCACTCCCATCGCATACCACACACGGGGGGTTTGGTTTCTTCCTCACCCATTTTATCACATTTGACTGCAAGAAACCAGGTATTATGACGACCCTAACTCCGAAACGAACAGAGCATTACATTAATATTTCTTGGAGTATAGGTGCACAACTTGAGAGCAGAATGGAGCAACAACATTAATCAAGAAAGGCCAATTACAACATGGCAGGTATTAGAAAGAGATTGAAACCAACCAAACCTTTGTCCAAATTGTTGGCCTATTGAAATCAAAACGAAAATAAGGAATCCAAACCACCACCACCACAAGCATAATTCTTTACACAGATTAGTTCAACACAAAACCCTGGGTCTGCGAGATGGCCTCCGGAAAACTTTAGACACCCTAACACAAAACTGAAACATTGCAATTGCCTCTTACGCCATCAACAACACAGCTAATTTTGTATCTATATATGGTCAGCATTCACTTTTTCGGTGCCCTTTTGTCACAATTACACCAAGTTTGTTCAATTTAAACCCACATATCAAACATAAAGGTAGAAAAACACTAATCGCGTAATTCGACTGAATCTGGTCATAGAAGCACACAAACAAAGCACAGCGCAGAATGAGAAATCAATAGTTGAAAATTGAGAAAGAGAAAGGAGACCTCAGTGTGGACAACCCAGGAAGGGTTGGAGAAAGAGAGATGAGGGAGGGCCGAAGAGGGAGGCGGCGGGAAGCCATGGCCGTCGGAGGGAGAGTCCGGATGGAGGTTGGTGGGAATTGGGAAAGATGGGTTCGCCACACATTTGGGGCTCCACATTGCTTGCCTACATAGAGAGCCCCAAACAAGGATACGTTTCTCGTTTAGTTTTACTGGATTTTATTTGTAGCTGTTCAGAGAACCGATTTACTTAAATACTTTCCCGGTTCAGCTTTAACTTTACTTTTGAAAATCGGTTTGAACAGTATGTCCATCGTGCTTTATGTAATTCACTTGGGGCTTTCTTCCCTTTTCAATCAATTCCAGAATCATCTTCTTAAGCCTCAAACTCTCTCATTATCTTTGTTTTCAGTAGCCTGATCCTTCTACTCTAAGATCTAGGTCTGGGACTCTGGATTTCGAGCTTATCTAGGCTTCTAGTTAGGAATTTGTGGTTTCCTGCTTCAATGGTATCAGAACGGTAAAGATTCTGAGACACTTCGTCATGGCAGAAACTTGGAACCATAGCATTCAAGAGTTGAACAAGCAATTTGAAGAAGTCAACCTTAATTTAGTGTGCCAAGCGAAGGAGACTGCTCGTCAAGTTGAGGAGCAGAAGTTGCACAACTTGGGGTTAGAGAAGCAAATGGCGGAGCTGAAAGAGATACTGTCACGATGGCGATGAATCAACGACCTCTGACATCGCCCTTGAACGCCTTGGTTTTAGGGGATACTTCGACGCCGACGACAAATCGGGTTCCTCCAACATCCGATCCACCCCTAGATCTAGCCAGATTTGGTCCTATGTTCGTTACCCTCCATCAACCACAATACACATCTGGGAATTACTTTTTCCCTGGTGGTTTAGCTTCACGCCTATACAAAGTGGAGTTCCCTAAGTTCGATGGATCGATGATTAGAGAGTGGATCTATCTTTGTGAGCGATTTTTTTCTCCTGGACAACACCACCCCTGAGATGAAGGTACGTTTAGCTTCACTTCATTTGGAGGGTAAGGCTTTACAATGGCATCATAACTACACTTATAGTAAGTTCGATCAATATCCTATATGGCATGAGTATACCGTAAACTTATCTGCTCGTTTTGGCATATTGTTTGATGATCCTTTAGCTGAATTGGTGAGTTTTAAGAAGTCATGATCTATGGATGATCAGGACAAATTTGAGTGTGCTCTTATCAGGTTGACATTACCCACTCCACACGTTCTTAGCATATTCCTAGCTAACATGTTTCCACACCTTTAGATGCATGTTCTCCAATTCAATCCCACTACACTCAGTGAAGCCACTCGTCTGGCCAAACTTCACGAGTCTTCCCTTCTACTAACTCCACAAAAATATCCAAAAGCTCCACAAAGTGCCTTCCATCCTTACCTCTGATCTACTCCTCAACAACACAAAACTACACCATTATTACCAACCTCTGAACCACATAAAAAACTCCACAAATCCGCCAAACCTTTCCATCGAGGAAATGCAAGAAAGACAAAACATGGGTTTATGTATGTTTTGTGATGAGCAGTATCCTCCTAGGCACCATCTAAAGCATAGAATGGGGAAGATTTATGTCATGGAATGTGCTGACGAGTCGGATGATGACTTAATAATCCAGCTTTCTTCTGTTGTAGATGACCCACCCCTCGAGGAGTTAGACTCACCTCAATATCTGTGAATGCCTTGAGTAGTTTAGCTATATTCAATTGTATGCATGTGGTATGGCAGTATAACAACAAAAGTTGAATGTCCTTATTGATCCAGGAAGTATACATAACTTCCTAGACTTCGAGGTTGCTAAAGGCTTAGGATGCAAATTAGAGGTTACTAAACCTATGCTTGTGGAAGCAGCCAATGGTAACCATATCTGCTCCAACTTTAAGTGTGACAACTTCACTTGGAGGATGTACGGTTACGAATTCACAACTGACTTAAGAACTCTCCCATTAGATTATTGTGATTTAGTTTTGGGAATTCAATGGCTCATGATTGTTGGTCCAGTATGGTGGGATTTTGTCAAGATGAGAATGGAATTTCTACACAAAGGTGTGAAGCACGTGATCATGGGAGTCAGTAATTCTAGCACAAAGTGATCAAGGGAAGCATTTTGAACAAAGTCATGATGAGCAACCCTCAAATAGCAATGTTGCAAGCTCGTACATCCACTGATGTTCCTTCTATAGCATTCCGACTATGCCATATTTCAGCCTCTGGGGAGATTCCACTGATGTCGAGCTACAACAACTACTTGCTTCATTCACTAATTTGTTTGCTGAACAAAGATCTCTCCCTCCTTTTAGGGAAGGATTTAACCATCAAATACCTTTGCAATCAGATGCTAACCCAATAAGTAAACACCCATATCGATATTCCTCACAACAGAAAGATGTGATTACGAAATTGGTTCGGGATATGCTAGATCAAGGCATCATCCAATATAGCTCGAGCCTCGATGTCTCACATGTGGTCCTCGTCAACAAAAAATATGGTTCTTGGCGACTTTCTGTTGATTATAGAGGCCTTGATCAACAAACCGTGAAGGATAAGTACCATATACCCCTACTTGAAGATTTACTTAGTGAGTTAAGTGGTTCTAGGTACTTCTCCAAGCTTGATTTGAAAGCGGGTTTTCATCAACTCATAATGGAACTGACTGATGTGTATAAAACAACCTTCAAGATGCATTCAGGTCACTATGAATATTTAGGCATGCCTTTTGGCTTGACTAGTGCTCCCGCACCTTCCAGGGTCTTATGAATCATGTGTTCAAGGTTGTAGTAAGGAAATTCGTACTTGTTTTCTTCAATGATATTCTGGTGTATAGCTCTTCATGGTCTGAGCATCTTCATCATCTCCAAGCGTGTTCCTCATTCTCAGAGAGCAACACTTATTTTTGAAGCCAACCAAGTGCACCTTTGGTGCCACCACTGTTGAGTACCTAGGCCACTTCATTTATGCAACAAGTGTTAGCATAGATTCGGCCAAGATAAAAGTTGTTACAGATTGACCTATTCCAACTACTTAAAACAAACATAGAAGTTTCCTTGGCCTTGCCAACTATTACAAGCATTTCATAAAGGGGCATAGCCTCCTTGCTCACCCTCTCTATGGTTTTCTAAAAAAGGATAATTTTACCTAGGATAACACTACATCTTCAGCAATCTCTAGTCTGAAAGTTGCCTTATCATTAACCCCTATTGCAGCACTACCTGATTTTGAGAAGACATTCATTGTCAAAACTGATACCTCTAACCTTGGAATCAATGTCGTTTTGATACAGGATCACCATCCTATTTGCTTCGTTAGCCGATCTTTGAGTCCTATACACCAATCCTTGTCAGTGTATGAGAAGGAATTAATAGTTGTTGGTCATGTCGTCCAGAGTTGGAGTTCATATCTCACACATCGTCCCTTCATTATTATAACATATCATAGAAGTTTGAAGTACCTGCTTGAGCAAAGAGTCACCACTCCCTTCCAACATATGTGGTTATCCAAACTGATGGGGTGTTTTTTCTAGATACAGTATAAGTAAGGCAAAGAGAATGTTGTCGTTGATACTTTGTCACGTGTCACAAGATCCCAACTTTTGCATATTGCTTTATCTCAAGCTCATAAGGGATTCTATGATTCTTTACAAATTGCTTTGGCAATCTGATCCTACCCTCCAAAAAATCATCACCGACATTCAGACCACGGGCCACCCCCACCCAAATTCACCTTCATAAATTTTAACACCTCCAACTTATGTCGGTAGTGCCACATGCCACTGACTTCAGACTTTAATGTCCAAAGTCACCGAATAATTTATCCGAATAATTTATGCGTAAAGTAAATAAATATTCAATAATAAAAGAGTAGCGGAAGACTTTTAAAATAAATATCCAATCTTTATTAATAATCCCCTCGTAGAGGAGATAAGTTTTACAAACGATATTGAAATTACAGCGGAAGACTTTAAATAAATCCTAATTACATGACTAGGTTATCTATCACTTTCACTTGTTACATTAATTAGGAAAATTAAATCTTATATTTGAACATATGTTGTCTAGAAGTAATAAGACGGAGAAGAAGGCTCGTGGTTGAAGTTTAGTTTTGAAGAATTCTCAAGGTTGTTGAAATCTAAGATTTAATTTTCCTAAACAATGTAATAGGTGAAAGTGATAGATAAACTAGTCATGTAATTAGGATTTATTTAAAGTCTTCCTCTGTATTTTAATATCGTTTGTAAAACTTATCTCGTTAATTTACGAGGGGACTATTAATAAAGATTGGATATTTATTTCAAAAGTCTTTCGCTACTTCGGTCGGTTAACCGAAACTTATCTCCCTAACCATTAACATACCAAATAATCGGAAGTTACTTCGGTCGGTTAACCGAAACCGAATGTCGATTTCTCTTCGGTAAGGTTAACCAAAAAAATGGTCGGTTTTTTGGTTTGGTTTTTCGGTTTCATTTTTTCGTTCCCACCCCTAGTGACCTCCTAGGAAGTCCTCGGGTTAACATGTGATGGTTCTTATAAGGCCTCGGGCCTTACATAAATGGGAAATGAGGCGACGTGGTAAGATGGTTGTAGGGAATGACCTCTCTGTGAAGCTCCATATACTGAAGTGGCTTCATGACTCTACTGTTGGGGGACACTCGGGTAGGGATGCTACTTTTAGCAAAGTTAAATCTCTGTTTTATTGGCCATGAGTGAGCAAGGAGGTTCAACATTACATCCATAATTGTGATATCAGCCAAAGGAACAAATATGGTGTCTCTGCAAGTCCTGGTATGCTTCAGCCTCTACCTACCCCCGAAGGCATATGGCAATCCATTAGTATGGATTTTATTGAGGGACTTCCCCCTTCATCTCATAAGCACACTATATTGGTGGTCGTCGATCATTTCAGTAAGAATTCTAACTTCTTGCCTCTCTTTCATACTTACATTGAATTAGAGGTGGCCCAACCTTTCCTTGACCACGTGTTTAAGCTCCATGGTATGCCCCAAACAATTGTGAGTGACCACGATCCCATTTTCTTAAGTGAAGTATGAAGGGAACTTTTCAGAATTCATGGCATTGACCTCACCTTTTCCACGGCCTATCACCCAGAAACCGATGGGAAAACCGATATCACAAGCAAAACACTTAAAACTTACCTCATGTGCATGACATCCGATGCACCACACACTTGGAGCAGATGATTACCGCTTGCAGAATGGTGGTACAACACCACTTATCACTCGGCTCTTAAGGCCACTCCCTATGAGGTGTTATATGGCCAACAACCCCACACTTCACCTTCCTTATTTGCCAAGGGGGAGCAAATCTGTGTTGGTTGCTCATAGTCTCCAATAGAGGGAGAAGATTACTAATATGTTGAAGTTGTATCTACTTCGTGCCCAAAATTGAATAAAGCAGACAGATGATACTCATCATTCACCGATATCCTTCAATATTGGTGATCATGTCTATTTCAAATTGAAGCCCTATCACCAACACTCTTTGAAGACAAGGGCCCCTCACAAGCTGACTTCACGCTTCTATGGCCCTTTTGTAACACCTTTAAATTACCTTAGGAATATTACCTCCAGTGACCTCGGATCACATATCCAAAATCACCCAAGACTTTACAGTTTTGATCGCAAATACAAAATAATACGAACTATAATATGTTAAATCCAAAATTGTCTTACAAACGACGTTGCTAAAGATGACAACTCAATAATATATCAAAGTATCAGCGTAAGACTTATAAAATAACAAACTTCAAATCAGGATCTCAACCTTATTCAAAACCAGTGTCAAATACTAAAAAGGAAACACAACTGCCTTCAACGTCGTTTTCCCGTGTCTTCAATTTGGGAAGTTTTACCTAATGTGCCGTATAGGACTGATGGCATCAGCCAACCATGCAAGGAAAGAGAAAGGTTGGTTAGTCTAATGAAAGACTAAACAAGGGCTCAAACAGAATGGTTCTATGTGATTGTATCCAATTACTATCATTGTCTCTCGAATAATATTCGGTAGACGATACATAACTCAGATACTCTCACTGAAACGATAGAAAGAGATATGCACCAAGAGAAGACTCCAAAGGAATTGAGTCTTATATGAATATGTATGTTTGTTTGGAAACATTATATTTATCACACAAAGTTTGTAAACAACTACTTTAATATTTGGGTCCTCGATCAACCTCACCGCATAATGCGAATTCAGATTGGAAAGGGACTTACTTTAAACAAGAGTTCGGGCAGGTTCCAAGTTGTACTTCTGATGCGTCCCAAGGGGCTCAGAACACGTTTGACGCCGGATCTAGGCATGAAGTGGTCTTGGATCCTTCTCTCGGTAACTGGATAAGTATGAACCACCGAGTAGGATGGTTCGCGGCTCTCTTATACTCGCTTTGGGCGAGGGTGGGGCGAGAGGGCTCGAAGCGACGAGCTACGGATGCAGTAGCGTCTGTGGCGGAGAAGGAGATAGAGAAGATAGATTGGCGAACTGTGACGTGGCTCAAGCGAGATCGAACCAGTATGTGACGTCGGGGCCTAAGGGAGGAGATTCACTCGACTACTAGCTTAGGCTTTTATTCCAACGTAAGTAAAACGAAGTACAAAGAAGGCTACTTATAGCCAAAGGGCACGACCAAGAACCCTAATGGGCTTGGGCCGCGAGACAAACTAATGGGCTGGCTTCTCTAGCAAGAGAAAGACACACGCCCGAAATAGAAAGTGCAGAAATAGACAATGCTAAAAAGGAAAACTTGCCAAAATGGGAAATAACATAAAATAGGGAAATAATATGCTAAATAAGACTAAGTCCTATGCCAAGGGGGACGCCACGGTCTTGGTCGCCTTGGGCTCGCCATAGCCCGACTTGGGTTGAGCCCGAGACGTATCATTCTCCCTCCCTTAGAATCGAAGCATCCTCGCTTCGAGCTGGTTGGGGAAAGGAAGAACATGCGCTCGGCTGTAATACCCCTCATTTTTAGTAAGGGTATTTGGGTAATTCCCAACCCTCGTTCTGTAATCATGTCGCGTTTAGGCGTATTCGGAATTTCTGTAACTCGTATAATCTTTGTAATAATTCTTTGAGCGTTATAATATACATTCGATGTATTATTATGGCTTAGGATATTTGTTTGGATACAAGTATTCATCTGAGGGGATGAATCCACGTGTAAAGCCACGACCAGAGGTCAAACGGATGCGAACGTGGCATTTCCGCGACCGCGGAAGAACTTCCGCGATTGCGGAAAACTGTTCAGCGTCGTCTTCAATGGCCTTCGCGTTTCGCCGGTTGGGATCTCCGTCGTTTCGCCGAGGGGAGGTCGACCGCTTTGCTTGCTCGGCGTTGGGTTGTCGTCGGCCTATAAAAGGAGGGCCTCAGCTGGTGGAATCGTCATCCACAATCCGATCTCTCCCTCTCGCTCTCTTTTGCCTTCGTTTTCCCTTCGCCGGAGTTCGTGCCTCGTCGGAAGCTCGCCGGAGTTCGTTGGTGGTCGTCGTGGTGTCCTTGGAAGCTTGGGAGGGTGGTGAGCATCGTTCGCAGCCAAGGAAGCCCCGTTGTCATTGCCGGTGAGCCTCATTCGTCTTTCCGAGTTGCGTCTGGGAAGGATCCGCGATTGCGGCTATGAACACCGCGACCGCGGATGGTACCCAGAAATCCACGATCACGGAATCCAAAACCGCGACCGTGGCTTGCCTAGCAAGCGCGATCGTGGATTTGGATGAGCCGGTCACGGATGGGACCCTCGTTCCTTTCATTTCCTTTCGTTTCTTTAGATTCGTATTATTATTCGTACCGAATCTAATCTAGGGTTTCGTTGTGGGTTCATTGTCGTCGTAGGAATCCTTACTCAGATTCAAGTCACCAGATCTCGGAATCCGATCTCTTTGATTCATCTAGACTAAGGAAAGTGGCGGTTCGCTCTTGCTTATCATTCCATATTTCCATTAGTTATCAATTACTTTTGATTGCTAATTAAATTGGAATGGAATGTTGTTTTCGTTTGGGAACATATTTTTATAAATGATATGATTAAAATATGATATTATAATAGGTTGTATATATTGCTAGAAACAACGCTACTATATCTGTTATTACCGTGATGGTATTGGTGTGGATGTTATGTGCGAACTTAAATGTGTAGTTAGAACGAGTATTCGTAGGAACGCTATATACCTCGCGAGGTCTAGTCGTTTCTTTATAACTTGGTGCTTAGGAGGATTTTGCCCTAACACTTTCCTGGTCATGACCGTCCCCTATCCGAATATAGGGGTGGTGCACTAAGCTGGTGCCAACACTCGGGATTTATTCCCTAAATATCTCTCGTGATGAGATGATATTCCTTAAAAGCTTTAACGTGAATGTACGTTTTGGAACTAAACAAGATAAGTGCCGTTGTGCACACATAATTAATATACCCTCGGGCGAGGAGTACAACGTGGAAACCGCCCGAACTTTGGTTAGAGTAAGTCTTCTTTCCAATCTGGATTCGCATTGCGCGGTGAGGTTGGTCGTTGATCCAAATGATCAAGTCGTTTTTAAAACGTTTGTATGAAAACTTTAACGTTCTCGAACATTTGTCATACTTTCCCATAAGACTCAATTCCTTTGGAGTCTTCTTTTCAGTGCATGTTTAAATTCTAATCATTCCGTGAAAGTTACGGGTTATATATCGTTCCTTCGGTTATTATTCGAAGGACAATGATAGTAAACGATTACGATCACTAGAACCATTCTGTTTTCACCCTTGCATAGTCTTTCATTAGACTAACCAACCGGGTTTTATTCCTTGCATGGTTGGTTGGTGTCATCCGTCCTATACGGCACATCAGTGGTTGGTTCCTGAAGACTCGAAGTAACCAATCGAAGAAGAGGCTTGCAGTTGAAGATTTAAGTGTCGATATTTCAAGGTCGTTAAGTATTACTTTAATATATATTTTTATAACCTAGTCATGTAATAGGTTTATTCGTAAAGTCTCCCGTTGTGTAATTTAAAAGTCTTCCGTTGTAATTTCACTCTGTTGTAAATCGTTATTGAGAAATCTTTTAATAAAAATGGTTGAGTTTCATGTAAAAATGTCTTCCGTTGTTTAAACTTTCGTTATTTAATATGTTTATTTAAGATTAATTGTTCCGATTAAAGCCTAGGGTGACATTGGACAGTAACGTCTGAGGTCACTGGCGTGTGGCACTACCGACGTAAGTCGGGGGTGTTACAATTATGGTATCAGAGCAATGGTTTTAAAATTCTTGGCCTATTGTTAAGTTTGAGAATTTTCGAAAAATAATTTTGAAACTATTTTTAACCTATTTTCTGTTAAAAAGGAAGTTCAAGAGTTTCAATGTTAAATTTAAAAATTTTAATTATTTCTTGGAATTTAATTTAAACTAATGATTTAGCTATTTGAACTTCAAAGGTTATCTATAGTTGGTTTTAAATGGTGTGTATAAGCGATCAACGTAAGGTTATGATTGTAACCTTAAAAGTGTGATTTTGATCTTAGTAAGAGTTTTGTGATAATTATATCACTAGTTTGAGAAACTAAATTTATAAATAATTATTTTTATTAAGTTTAATATATTAAGGTTTAAAGGTATAAGGTATGAAGTTTGAAAGTATAAAGTTTAGTACTTAGTGGATTTTTCAAACTTTTGCAAGCTTCGAGTTGTTACTCATTCCTTAGATCCATTCTTAGGAATATCGTTTCTCCTTAGGTTTAATGTCATTTAAAGGTTGACATTTCTCCTAGAGTTCCCACTTTCAAGTAGAGAAGAAGGTCGTTTCTGCGGTTAATGGTGGTGGGCCAGTCAGACTGATATAGAGTTATTAGTTTGGACCCTTATAAATCGTATCATAACATAATTGACTCAGTGTCAGGTACAAGTTGGAAAAGTTTTAAACTAACGTTATGGTTCATCAACAGATGATGGACACCCGATCCACCAACCAAGCAGCTAATGAAAGTCCTAGCAACGGTTCTTGAATTCGGCTGAGGAATGCTACTCCGCAAGGGGAAGACGTGGGATCTGGCTCACGTAGCAATGACCCGACCCTGCGACAGGTTGTTCATCAGGGACAAGCGGACCCCCAAGCTACAAGGGGAGTTCCACCTCCTACCTCGATCGTGCTAAATGTGACGACCATTGGGCAGATAGTGGGGCTAGTGGTCGAAGTATTAACGGCCCAGGTGATATCGCAAGCCCAAGCGGCCCCCATACCTCAAGTCGCAGCTAGTATGGAGGCACAGATTAAGGCAATGGGTGGGCACCAGAATCGCAGGGCTAGCTCGTTCAAGCGGCCGGCGTCGCCCACCAAGTTCGAGAAGTCTGGTCGTACTAGGACCAAGGCGACTCAATCTGGCTCCGCCAAAGGCTCAGGCCGGAGTAGCGGCGGGTTCAATGCCACAACTGTGGTAAAGTTGGGCACAAGAGTCCTAGTTGTCAAAAAGGATAGGAGGGTATGCTTTGGTTGTGGGAAGGAAGGCCACATGAAGGCATACTGTAGGCAAAAGGGCCTAAGGCCAACACAACTACATCAAGCCTCAAAAGCTGGCAGTGGGCAGAACCCAAGGGCGGAAGTGTCTGCTCTGGAGCAATTTGTTGCTCGTATCAAAGGCAAGGCACCTATGGAATCTTCGGGTTAAGAGCAACGACTCTTTGTGATACGTCACCCCCGACGGGAGGGAAGCCCTGTGCGAGTGGTAGTTTTCGTTTGTAAGGCTTTTGATAATAAGGAGTGATGACTTGTGTCGACAATCTCCATAGTTTAGTAATCTGTCTATTCGACTTTCTGTCAGTTGTTTTATGTAATGTTTCGAATAATAAAGAAGTGTTTCCTTGTTCCGGAAATTACTAAATTCGTTATTATTGCAAATTGTTCATTCATACGAGACTCCGTGAGTGCCAAAAACAGTTTATGTCACGTGTGGATAAGGGTTGTCAGGACTCATAAAGGAGGGGTAACGTATGGATCCTAGGTGTTCGTTCCCTACATGGTTAACACCAGAGACGACTCTATTACTGAATTCCTAGATCTATTCTTAGGAATCTCTCTTTATTCTTGGAGTAATGTCACATCGGTATGACATTAATTACTCCCTTCATTGAGCTGACGAGCGTTATCTAGTGAGTTGAGGTTTACCAAAATTCCTTAATGTAAAGGAAACAAATGTATGTGGTTAATGCTCTATGGGATTAAGAATTTTTCTCTCATATGTGTACCCTGAACATTTGTTTTGGTAAAAGTATATAAGAGATAGTTCATAAGGGATTCGTTTCTCTAGAAAGACCGTACTCTATTACGACCTTAAGTAAAAACTTTAGAACCCAAGGGTTATGGTTATGGAGTGTGTAAGTGAGTATATGTTCATTGTGGGCCCAGAGAGTTAAACTATCGGAAAGGCTAAGGGTGTGAAGTCATAAGTATTATCTGAGGTTTCGTTATGAGGTTGTCCTAGAAGAAACAACATAAGGATTGGATAAGAGAGTGATCGATATCTGTTCAGGCAATTTGATGTCACGTTTAGGGAAAATTAAGTGATTGGCCGCAACTGTGCTAATGGGTTTATCACGATCTTGTTTTGAGGAAGATAAAGGTTTTGAGTTAGAAGTGAGCTTTAGGGCCAAATTTAATTGGGCGAAAGAACTGAATCAGTGGATTGTACCTTCAAGGGATATAGGTTGTATATATTGCTAGAAACAACGCTACTATATCTGTTATTACCGTGATGGTATTGGTGTGGATGTTATGTGCGAACTTAAATGTGTAGTTAGAACGAGTATTCGTAGAAACGCTATGTACCTCGCGAGGTCTAGTCGTTTCTTTATAACTTGGTTCTTAGGAGGATTTTGCCCTAACACTTTCCTGGTCATGACCGTCCCCTATCCGAATATAGGGGTGGTGCACTAAGCTGGTGCCAACACTCGGGATTTATTCCCCAAATATCTCTCGTGATGAGATGATATTCCTTAAAAGCTTTAACGTGAATGTACGTTTTGGAACTAAACAAGATAAGTGCCGTTGTGCACATAATTAATATACCCTCGGGCGAGGAGTACAATGTGGAAACCGCCCGGACTTTGGTTAGAGTAAGTCTTCTTTCCAATTTGGATTCACATTGCGCGGTAAGGTTGGTCGTTGACCCAAATGATCAAGTCATTTTTAAAACGCTTCTATGAAAACTTTAACGTTCCCGAACATTTGTCATACTTTCCCATAAGACTCAATTCCTTTGGAGTCTTCTTTTCAGTGCATGTCTAAATTCTAATCATTCCGTGAAAGTTACGGGTTATATATCGTTCCTTCGGTTATTATTCGAAGGACAATGATAGTAAACGGTTACGATCACTAGAATCATTCTGTTTTCACCCTTGCATAGTCTTTCATTAGACTAACCAACCGGGTTTTATTTCTTGCATGGTTGGCTGGTGTCATCCGTCCTATACGGCACATCAGTGGTTGGTTCCTGAAGACTCGAAGTAACCAATCGAAGAAGAGGCTTGCAGTTGAAGATTTAAGTGTCGGTATTTCAAGGTCGTTAAGTATTACTTTAATATATATTTTTATAACCTAGTCATGTAATAGGTTTATTCGTAAACTCTTCCGCTGTGTAATTTAAAAGTCTTCCACAGTAATTTCACTCTGTTGTAAATCGTTATTGAGAAATCTTTTAATAAAAATGGTTGAGTTTCATTTAAAAATGTATTCCGCTGTTTAACCTTTCGTTATTTAATATGTTTATTTAAGAGGCAGCATCTTCGATGTTGTAGGCACGTCGGGCTCGCGCGCGGGCATGGAAGCGACGGGCACGGAAGCGGGCGCGCTGAAGGTCGGCGCGTTGGTGCACTGAAGCGCGTCGACCAGTGTCGGTGCCACGAGGATGGCAGACGGTGCGGTAGCTTGCGGGGCGGTGGGCTGCGGTGCGACTGGGCACGCGGGCAGGCGTGTGGCAAGGGCCACAGGGCTGGCAGACAGCGCGGCAGGCGCGACATCAGGCATGTCGGCGGGCTGAGGCGCGACCGGGCACGCCGCCACGCGGGTGGCCAAGGACACATCTGGTGCCTTTCGTGGGCGGACTGGCGCACGCGCCGATGCGGGGGCCCAGTCTGTAGGCGGAGGCGTGGGTGCGTGCGTGGGTGTCGGCCTACGCAGAGCGGCCAGGCTACAGGCAGTGGGCGCACTACGCTACGGTATGGGCGCGCGGAGGCGCTAAGGCGGCGGAGCGGGAGCGTAGTCGCATCGCGTCGGCGGGTCACGTCGGCTCTGTGATGGGGAGTTGTAGCCGTAGTCGAAGTCGTGGTCACGACATCGGGGTGGTGATGCGTAAGCGCGGCGCTGGGGCGGCGATGCGTAGCGTTGTGGCGCCATGTCGTATGTGCAGCGCGGTGGCAGGAGACCATAGGCACGGCGCGGTGGCGGGGGACCATAGGCGCGGCGCGGTGGCGGGATGTAGTCGGGGTCAGCCTCGTAAAAGAATTCATTGTAGTAATCGGACCACCCTTCATTGTCTTCGCTTTCATAGTCCCATGGAGGGCGCCAACCCGAACGTCGGCTAGCCATGGATGGGCGCGGGGTTTGCTAGGGGCGGGCCAGTATGAGTGACAGATAAGGACGGGTTGGTTAAGGAAAGGCAATCGGGTGGGGAGATATGGAATCCCTAAAATCAAGGGATGAGTTGAGTAAAGATAGAAGGAAATCTAAGATTTGGAGACAGAAAATCAAAGATTTGGCTGATATTTTTTTGGGGTCAAAGATAAGATCTTATGAGAATCAAATCTTTGGAAAGGGATAGGAAAAGGAAAAGGCAAGGGGGTGGCCGAACTAGGGTTTGCTAGGGGCGGCGGCTAAGGTTTGGGCAGCGGAGAAGCGTTCGTATTTTGGCCTTTTGAGGGGTCAAACGGTGTCTGTTTTGGGCGAATTTTATATGCCCGGACTCGTATCGAGATTCTATACAGGGTTATGGAAGAAAATTTAAGAAAACAAAAAAAAATGGGCAAATTTTGGACAGAAGTCAAGTTCGGTTTGGGAGTTTCAATGGTGATGATGGGTAGGGTGAAAGGAAAGAGAAGGAAAGACATACCTCGTACCCCTGGCGCTCTGATACCAATTGATGCGTCCCGAGGAGCTCGGAATACATTTGATGCCAGATCTAGGCAGGAAGCGGTCTCGGATCCTTCTCTCGGTAACCGAATAAGTACGAACCACCGGGTAGGATGGTTTGCGGCTCTCTTATACTCGCTTTGGGCGAGGGTGGGGTGAGAGGTCTCGAAGCGACGAGCTACGGATGCAGTAGCGTCTACGGCGGAAAAGGAGATAGAGAAGATAGATTGGTGAACCGTGATGTGGCTCAAGCGGGATCGAACTAGTATGTGACACCGTGGCCTAAGGGATGAGATTCACTTGACTACTAGCTTAGGCTTTTATTCCAACATTAGTAAAACGAAGTACAAAGAAGGCTACTTATAGCCAAAGGGCACGACCAAGAACCCTAATGGGCTTGGGCCGCGAGACAAACTAATGGGATAGCTTCCCTAGCAAGAGAAAGACACACGCCCGAAATAGAAAGTGCAGAAATAGACAATGCTAAAAAGGGAAACTTGACAAAATGGGAAATAACATAAAATAGGGAAATAATATGCTAAATAAGACTAAGTCCTATGCCAAGGGGGATGCCACGTTCTTGGTCGCCTTGGGCTCGCCGTAGCCCTGCTTGGGTTGAGCCCGGGACACATCAACTTCTCACCCGAGGGTATATTAATTATGTGCAAAACGGTACTTATCTTATTTAATTTCAAAAACGTGCATTAACGTTACGACTTTTAAATCCACAACCAATCTCAATACGAGATATAGAAAGGGACAAATCCCAAATATTGGCACTAGCTAAGTGCACCACCACTTATACTCGAATAAGGGTAGGTCATGACCAAAAATATTAGGACAATAATTCTCCTAATACCAAGTTATAAAGAAACGACTAAACATTGCAAGATAAATAGTTTATTACGAATATTCGTGTTAACTAACATATAAGTCCACACCAAAGTTCATCTAGCACCCTACAATAATATATATATATATACATATGTGTGTGTGTGTGTGAGGGTCGTTGCTAGCAAATATACAGCCTAATAAATAAGGTTCATTTTCACACCAATTTAACACACAAGTTCCCAAATGAAAATTATCAATGATATTTATCCCAACTTAATAGCACAATCGATTCATTGTCAATTAAGATGAATATGGAATAAATTGCAAGAACGAACCGCCACTTGCCTTGAGTTACGAAGAGCTTGAACGGCATAACGGATATGGTTGCTTTCAAAAAGCAAGTTGGCTCCCTACTTTATTTTCATTCCAAAAGCGATTCCGAGATGTACTCAAATCACACAGCATCAATAAATTATGATTAGATAGTTTATTCAATAACAACATTTGAAGGATACAAGTCTTGATTTTAATTGAATTTATTTAACTCTAAATAAATCAATTTTAAGGCTTTTCAACATAACGATTATATATACGATACTAAAAATCAATTAGTCGTATATTCTAAATAATCATAGCATAAATAAATAAAGTACTCAATTTATTTATCACCTCATATAACCCAACACATCATCCAATTGTAATGCTATACCTAGTGGTGGCAAATGGGCGGATCGGGCGGATTTCGGGCGGATAATTCGGATTTCGGGTCACTTCGGGTTCAGATCAATGTCGTGCATGAGATAACATCGGGTCAAGATGGGTCGGATCGGGTCGGTTCAGATCGTCCTATAGTCGGGGAAGTCGGGGAAGTCGGGTTATCGGGTCAAACTCGGTCGGGTTGTTTCAGATTTCAGTTGAGCCCGGTTTTGGCTAAGTCGGTTTTCGGTTGATTCGGTTTATTTGATTTCGGGTTGAATCGGATTTTAGACGAATAAGATTTCAAATGAATCAGATTTCGAGCGTAATCGGATTTGGTCGAATCGAATTTCGAGCGTAATCGGATTTGGTCGAATCGGATTTCGAGCGTAATCGGATTTGGTCGAATCGGATTTTGAACGTAATCGGATTTGTATAACCAGATTTCGGTCGAATAAGATTTTGGTCAATCGAATCGGTTTTTGGTTGAATCGGATATCAATCGAATTAGATTTCAGTGAACCGAATCAGATTTTGATCAAATAACAGATGTGACACTTGGCGGTCGAATCGAATTTTGGTCGAATAAGATTTCTTATTAATACTTCATTTTTATGGATGATTATTTTATAATAATAATTTTCTAATAACAAAATGAAAATATTTTTTAAAAATAAATTATATCCATTAACTTCAAATATTTTTATATATAATATTTTAGATTTTATAATACAACTTAAATAAGAATATCGATATATGATATCAGATTTAGACTAGTTTCCATTGGAGCACCACCATGTAATGCTAAAATTTGTAATGAAGATGATCTACTATGAAGTGATAATTGATAGTTTGATCCATTCTATATACTATCCTAGTTATAATATTATTAAGAAAATAGTACATTACATATATACCAATTATAATATATATTGTATTCCTTTAATACTTCACTAGGACACTATCATATATTCACCAACTCATAATTATATACAATATACAGTATGTCTATGTATATATACCATATGTTATATGCTATATACTATATACGTAGTATATATACACAAAATGCTATATACTACATATATAGTATATATGTAGTATTTATTCATATACCATATGCAGATATGTTATATGCTATATACTATATACTATATATATTTTTCACCAAATGGTAAATTGTATTGATGGTTGGGAAAAAGGCCCAACGTCCTATTTACACACACTAATTCAAGGCAAACTAAGACAACAACAAACAAAAGTAACAACAACAACACAAATCCAAACAAACAAAAAAACAGAAACCAAAACACACTGCAACAAGCAACCAGTAGGAACAACAAAGCAGAAACAACAACCCATCAACAAAAAAACCAGTAAAAGAACAGACTAAACAAGCCACAAATACAACAAATGAAACAAACAAACCAAACAAAAACAAGAAATCAAAGCCGAAGCCTTCTCCTCAAAGCTCTCCCTCTTCTATCAGTGATCTTCAATTTTTGCAGGATTCTGAACTTGCATTCCTCAACAACTCTAGCAGCACATTGATCAGATGAAACTACTCTGATCTCTCTGAAAATAACTTCATTCCTCAGCCTCCAAAAATGGTAAACTATTCCCATAACTGCCAACAGGTTACTTTGATAGATGTTATTGTTTCTTTTCCTGCACTGAGCAAACCAAGCCCACCCCTCTGTCAAACTACATTTTCTAATACTAACCCCTTGCCACTGTAGAACAATCTCAACAATCTCTTGAATAACAGGACAACCAAACCAAAGATGAATCTCATCTTCTTCAGCAGAATGACATAAAACACAGTTGGTAGAAGGAAGTATACCCCAGCTATGCAGCTTACTTGCAGTTGGAAGACGACCAAGAGTTGCCAACCAACACATAAAGCTCCATTTCCGAGGCTGAATACCATTCCATAAGACACTGCTACAGGGAATCTCCAAGGAAGGATTTCTGAGAAAATTATAGAGACATTGGCTATCCATCTTCCCATTGCATTTAGACAAAAAATGCTCATCAAATTCAAGGCCATTCCTTTGCTCTAGGACTTTATTTTTAACCATAACAAGCTGCTTCCAGACCACTGAACTACAAGGCAAAGCATCCACAAGCCAAACTGATTGCCCTTTAGTAAGATGTTTCCGAGCCCATATGGTCCATAGGTTCTCTTTCCCTTTGTGCAAGTCATAGATAAGATGGAACATGAGAGTGTCATTCCACGAAAGCAGTTCTTTAAAATTCAACCCACCCTCAACAAAAGGCCTACAAACTGCTTCCCAAGCAACCAAACATCTCCTACTCTCCACTTCACCTGACCATAGATAGGCCCTGCAGATGGATTCTATCCTCTTAATGACCTTTTTAGGGATAAAAATTACTTTCATCCAGAAAGAAACAACTCCCTCAATAACAGCTTTAATGACTTGTGCTCTACCTGCATAAGATAGCTTCCTTGCACTTCTATTTTGAATCACACTTCTAATTCTGTTAATCAAAGGAGTGAGTTCTCTAACCAACAGTTTCCTTGAATGCAGGGGAGTCCCAAGGTATCTCACAGGAAATACACCTTGGTTGAAGCCTAACACAGAAGAACATTCACTCTTCCTAACATCACTCAAGCCACCATAAAAAAAACTTTAGATTTAGCAGGGTTAGCAACCAAACCTGATTCTTGTCCAAACTCATTCAGACACTTCTTAATCAACTTTAGAGAAGGAGTAGTAGGCTTACAAAAAATCAGGAGATCATCAGCAAAGGCAATGTTAGTCAGCTTCATCTGTTTGCACTTAGGATGGAATCTGAAATCCTTATATGCACTCATCTTCTTCATTTTTCTTGCAAATAATTCCATCACTATAACAAAAAGGAAAGGAGAAAGAGGATCACCCTGCCTTAACCCTCTCTTCCCTTCAAAGAATCCTCTAGCTTCACCATTAATAATCACAGAGAAACAAGGAGTCCTAACACACTCCATAATCCACAAAGTAAGTTGTCTAGGAAAGTTAAGAAAAATCATGCATTCCTCAAGGTAATCCCAAGACACACAGTCATAAGCCTTCTGTAGATCAATTTGAATCATACACCTTGGAGAAGTCCTAGTACAATCATATCCTTTCACCAGTTCCTGAGCCACAACCATATTATGAGTAATAGATCTCCCTGGAACAAAAGCACCTTGATTAATAGAAATAATCTCATCCAGAATAGGTCTCAACTTCAGAACCAAAACCTTAGAAATATTCTTCAACATAGTATTGCAACAAGAAATAGGTCTAAACTCCTTCATTGAGAAGGAATGATCAATTTTAGGAATAAGGCAAATAAAGGTAGCATTTGTTTGTCTTAGAAGTCTCCCCCTGCTAAAAAACTCTCCAATAGCAGCCAAGACATCTCCTTGAATGAAGTCATATCCCTTCTTATAGAACCAACTCCCAAAACCATCAGGTCCTGGAGATTTCATATTTCCCATACCAAAGACAACATTTCTGACATTCTGAGGACTCGGCAGCTCACACAAACTATCATGGCAATCAGTCCTGACCTTAGCACCTCCATAGCTATCAAAATTAAGAGCAACATGAGGTATAGAATTGCCAAAAAGACCAATATAAAAATCCAGAATTTCCCTTTCAATGTCATCCTGCCTATTAAGAGCCCTTCCATTACTATCTTTCAAGGTAAAGATGGTACATCTAGCTTTCCTAGATTTAATACCATTATAGAACATAGAAGAGGTTTCCTCTCCTAATTTGATCCAGTCAATCTTAGCCCTCTGAGCAATAAAACTATGCAACTGTTCCAGCCTCAGGTTAAGCTCACATTTGGCATCTGAGACAGCTTGTTGATTCAGAATGCTTGAGAAATCATTTTGGAGAGTCTCATTTGCAACTTTCAGCTTCTCAACACAATCTTCTACCATGACTTCAAGTTTTCTGAATCTACCTTTCTGCCATTTTTTCAATTCAACTTTTACTCTCTTAAGTTTTTCAGCTACCACAAATTGAGTTGTTCCTTGAATAGGCCTTTGCCAAACATTCCTAACTAACTCCTCATAATCTTCTTCTTCTGTCCAAAAGTTCCTAAACTTAAAAGGAATTCTCTTAATCCCTTGAGTAGGATTCACCTGCACCACACAAGGCGAGTGATCAGAGATATTTGTATCAGAAAAAAAGACCCTTGAAGTAGGAAATGCATTATCCCAATCCTTGTTGATCAACATTCTATCAAGCTTGCAGGCAATCCTGTCCACTCCCTCCTGTTGATTACTCCAAGTATACTTAGCACCAGAGAAAACATGGTCTTGCAACTCAAATTTCTCCAAGACATCAGCCAATTCATTACTTACTCTCATATTATGTCTATAAGATAGTTTCTCAGCAGGACTAAGTATACATTTAAAATCACCAACAATCGTCCAAGGCCCAGCAACAGTCTGTGATGTGTTCTCCAAATCCCTCCAGAGTTCCATTCTGCCAACCAAAGCATTAGAAGCATAAACAAAAGATGCAGAGAAAGAAATTTGCCCATTCTTACTAGCTATGAGGCAGTGAATCATTTGTCTGGAAGAGGAAAGCACATACACATTAACAACAGTCGAATCCCAAGTCAACCAAATTCTTCCTCTCTCAGAAGGAGAGCTATTAGTCACAAATGGCCATTGCATCATTAATCTACTAGCCACATCCATCTCTTTGTTCTTAGGAATTTTTTTTTCCAAGAAAGCTACAACACACAGCCTATTCTTCCTTACCATATCTCTTATCATCTTTATTCTCGGGGAAGAGCAACACCCCCTAGTGTTCCAAGCACCAAAACAAACTTCAGCCATGGGAATTGTTTTTGGAGCTGCTACCACTCCCAATTCCTTCAGTAATAGGTAGAGAACAAGACTGAGAATTCATAAGAACTGAGCTAAAATAAGGAGACTTATTCTTAGCTTTACTCTTTTGTCCCATGGTCTGTGTCACCTTTGGGTCTACTTCAACACCCTTCCTTTGTTGAACTAAGCCCTTATTAAGGCCGTCTTTATTAGGAACCATCCTTTTAGGACTCAAAGCTCTACCAATCTCTACAATGTCAGAATTATCAGAATTCATATCATTAGTAGATACTAACCCATGTTCCTGTGCTTTGTTTCCTTTCCTCACCCAAACTTTGTCACCTTGAGCCTACCCTTGCTATTTACCAGTTTTATTTACCATACTCTGATGCTTCTGATGCCAACAACCTCTATCATCATGCCCAAACACATTACATTTTGCACAACACCAAGGCACCCATTCAAACCAAAGCCTGTACTTGTAAACCTTCCCATCGGGTCCCTTAAGAACAACTGCCTCCCTCTGAATATCATGCACCTTTACCATAACTAAAAGCCGAGCATATGAAACCTTCCTCCCTTTAGCAGTAAAATTATCCATACACACAGGCTGACCAATGATACTTCCTATTACACTCAGCATATGCCTAGAGAAGAAATTGGGGTCCAAATCTCTAATTTGAACCCAAGCTGGAACTTCCTCAAAGCTAGACCAAGTAACAGCCATCCCTGGAGACCATTGCTTCAGTACAAGAGGTTTAATTCCATCCACTAACCAAGGTCCATTCATCTCAACCCAATCCAAGTGTTCTCTACAATTAAACCTAAAAGTCCAGATACCATTCCTCTTCACCTGAACCTCATGCAAGATCTCTCCCCAATTCTGCTTCATGAAATTAGTCATTTCATCTATTGAGAGATGTTTTCCCATTACTCCTCCAATTAAAGTGTGTTTCCATATATCTACTTCCGTTTTAACTTCTTCATCAGAGAAGACATAAATGTCTTTATCATCGATTTCAATTTTTTCAAGTTTATGCTGAAGAGATCTCTTCCGATTCTTCGCAATCTCTTTATCCACAATTGTAGACTTCCTAGATTGTAGATCAATAACTGTTTCCATAACAACACCAGATCGAGGAACTTCCTCTGTCCCAGGATCCACCAATTTGGATACAACATGCATATCAACATTCAGATTTACCTCACGAACCTCAGAATTAGGCAAAGAACTAGCAGGATCAACCGAATTCACAGTCGGAATCTTAGAATTAACAGGATCAACCGAATTCGCAATCGGAATCGGAGTTTCAAACCTCATCACTGATGAGTTGTCTAAGGGATTCAGATCGTGCGATTTCGAACCTGTGGTAGTCTTTGCTGCGCCTCCTCGACCAAGCTTCTTACCAAATCTCGTTGTCACGCCCGCCGGAGAACTCATCGGCGATCAATTCCGTCGAAATCAGCCAAGCGTTTGCTAACTTCGCCGGCAAGAAATTGCCAAATCCGAGAGCGGGAAATCAACTAGTTCTCTTTCTTCTTTATGTCAGGTTATATACTATATATATATACAAAATGTTATATGCTATATATGTAGTATATATAATATATACAAAATGCTATATGCTATATAAATAATACAAGTAGTATATATATACAAAATGCTATATGCTAGTGTATATATATATATATATATCTAGATATGTTATATACTTATATGCTATATACTATATATATATACTATATATATACAAAATGTTATATGCTATATATGTAGTATATATAATAATAATTTATACAAAATGCTATATGCTATACAACTAATACAAGTAGTATATATATACAAAATGCTATATGCTAGTGTATATATATATATATATCCAGATATGCAAATATGCTATATATTGTAAGAGGGACGCTCCGGTAAAACGAGAGTTATGGTAAAACAGAAGTATTAATCTGGAGCGTTGGATTGATGGTGATGGATGGTTGGATGATTGGGCCTTAAAATAGATATCGTAGGGGTGTAACCACCAAATCTACTCTAATAAGGCAATTATTTAATTTTTAATTAGGAAAAGATAATAAATGAGGTTGTTATATGAGAGAGAAAACACAATATTTCTCTTTCCTAAAACCGCCCCATTATGCTAATACATTTTCTTTATTTTCAACGATTTTTCAGTGTTCATGAATATCGATCACGTCTTTATGAATATCGTTCATGCGTTTATGAATATCGATGGATGTGAATATCTCCACTTAAAACATGAATATCACCACTTGATTTTTCCAGCGTCCTAATGCTTTGCAAATTCGTAGATTTATAAATTTGTTCTTGTTGCTTTTGTCATTGTTTCTTGAATATCGTTCATGTTTGTATGAATATATTTGTTTAATATGTGGATATCATCAATTAAATACATGAATACCACAACTTAAAATATGAATATCACCACTTAATAATATATGAATAACATAATCAATTACACGAATATCATACCAGTTACATGAATATCACATTCAAGTACATGAATAACATAACTCAATTCATGAATATCGATCACTACCAATTACATTAATATTACCACCAAATTGCATGAATATTAACACATATTACACGAACATCACCCCCGATATCGTGAATATTACATGAATATTGATCACTAATATCGTGAATATTACATGAATATCGATCACTACCCAATACGATTATAATGAATATCACATAATAAAATTTGAATATCGATTACTGAAAGTTCAAATAACACCACCAAAAAATCCACTAAATCCTTCTAACAAAGAATCAAAATACCATAAGCAAAACTCTAGGCTTCAATTTCCTAAATCCAATTTTTGGCAGCTTGAGTTCTGGAACATACTCCATGGTTCCAGTGAATGTGGAAAAACTTGGAACCCTTCTTGGCGGAATTCTTACCTGTCCAGATGAATTTGAAGCCAATTCTTCATCACGAATCAGAATATTCCATGAAGAAATGTCTGAACTGGCACTAGTTGTTCTCCTGTGCCCTGAAAATTACCCATCTTTCACCTCCAGTACATGCTGCTCGGATTGATGACAACCACTTCTCAAACAATTGGATGTCAATATCCCTCCAGTTCAAGAACCAATTCCGGTCTTTGGCTTTGGCTTCATCTACACCACCATTCTTGTAACTATTTTGCATAGCACGTTCAAATTCCTCCAGCTATGTACAGAAAAAGTCAAGGATCAATTCATACTCAAAGCTTCAATACATGTTGAATCAACCCATAAATCCTCTAATACCACAAAATAAATATAGAAGAGCACGGATTTGGTTTCCTTTATTTGCTTCAGGGCGAGACGATGACGCCGAACCACCGCTGCAATTGCTTCCGCCCCTACTGCTGCTCGCGACCACCGAACCCACCGACGAGCCACCACTCGCCCACCGCAACACTCAATGGAGATCTCCGCCCAATTTGAATCTCTCCTGCATTTCAATGGTGATATGAGATTCAGTGAGTATGAAAAAAGTAGGGGTGGTTTTGGAGTGGTGTATCGGTCAAATAAATGGATTAAACCGTATCCATAGGAAAAAGAAGAATCAAATTTCAATTTCAATCCCCCAAAATCCGGGATTGATATTGATTGTGTAGAGCGCGCACCGGATATTTTCCTAATATGCACCTCAAATTGGTGTAATCCAGCCCATCCATTAAATCTCATCTAACGGATGTGATTAGTACTTCCGTTTGACCGTAATACTCCGTTTCACCTGAGCATAAATCTATATTGTAATGTATATATATGCTATATGTACTACGCATATTATATATAGTATATAGTTGAGTCAATTGAATATTAAAAGGGTCATATAGTACATATTTGAGTAATTTAATTTATTATTTATACAAAGCAATTGCATATAATACATGTTTAAATCAACTCTTAAAAAATTATTAAAAATAAACATGTTACAGATAAATCAAATAATAAGATTATTTAATTTTCAAAATCATCTGATTTTTAAAAACTATAAAATATCTCTTGCTATTCTAAAATTTAAATAATATATATTTATATTATTTACGGTTTTTCTAACCTATGCCCTTAGGGCATAGGTTAAGATGTCATATATAGAAACTTTTAATTATGTGTTAATTTTTTAGGATATTTTAATTTTTTTTTAAATGGGTTCACCTTTCCTTCTATAAGATTTATATTCCTTAATAGGAATTCTTAACCTATGCCCTAAGGGCTTAGGTTAGACAAATCGTATTATTTATATGGTAAATTAATTTACTCATTTATTCAAAAAATTATCCCTCCAAAAACTAAATGTGGAGGCTAACAAGACTGGTACTCGAAAGCTGAGTAAACCATCCAAAGCCTGGGATCATTTTATTGTGGAGGAAGACAAGAATGATGGAAAGGAATATGGGAGATGCAAGCATTGCAAGGTTGTCAGGTACGAGAATAATTCTAAATTAGGGACTTCTAATTTTCTGAGGCATTTGGAGAAGTGTTCAGAGTACTTGAAAGTAAATCAAACTGAAAGTTCAACGACTAGCAAATAGATAGATTGGAAAGTGTTTCATGAATTACTTGTTGATGCTATTATGAGACATGGACTTCCTTTTAAGTTTGTTGAGTTCGGATATTTTGGGTGTCGGGTATAATAGGATTGTTACGGGTTCGGGTATAATCGGGTTCATATTGTCCCGGGTTTGGGTTATTTCGGGTTCGGATTGTTTCGGGTTCGGGTTGTTTCAGGTTCGGGTTGTTTCAGGTGTCGGGTATATTCGGGATCAGGTTGCTCGAGTTTCGGGTTGACAATGGAGTAGTCTATTCGGATATAAGCGGGTTCGGTATGTTTTTAAATCGGGTTGCTTTTATGTTCGGGTCAAATCGTGTCGGATCGGGTTGGTTTTAGATATTGTTTTTTTTTTCGGATATCGGTCGGGTCTTGAGTCGGGCGGTCCAGGCGGTTTTCTCGGATCGGGTCAGGTTTTGCCACGCCTAGCTATACCTTAACAAATTACAATCTAAGATAATATCCTCAAATATGTTTAACTTAATTTTAATACTTCTAAAATTAAATTAACCTAATATGTATCTAATTAACCCCAATTAGCATACATAATCACGATTAATTGGACAAAACCGAATTAAAGTTCGAACTAGCCATTACCGAATTCGTTCGTGTGGTTCGTGCAGACACCCCTTCGTTGTTTCCTTGGATTCATCCTCGTCAGAACTCCAAATGGCTCATGGTTGGTGTCTCTAGGTTCTAGACTTCAAGACGAAGATTTTGGTACTTGAATCGTAACTAGAGGTGCCCTATTAAAGAAGAATTTCCTTTTGGAAGTTCACAAAATTTCTATGGACTGTTGAAACCCTAACACTCGAAATTGGATAAATTCCTTCCATGGGTGAGAGGGTAATTTATAGGGGTTTTGAAGCCCTTAGATATAGCTTTCCAACCCCACAAGTTCCGGACAAAACCGATCTCAAACGAGATCCAATTTTATATTTTACCGAACTTTCTAAGTTACCGGGATGTTTATCTTTGAAGATAAAATTCTATCAATCTAGGTGGTTATAAATTCCGATTTTGATATGATTCGGTTTAGGATGAGTATATATTCAAAGCCCATGGTCCAATTGAAGAAAATAGGACGAAAAACCGAGCCAAAACTCCATTAATGGAGCTTGGTATTCACGGCCGCTTGGGGAAGAAGAACCCAGGGCACCCCTTGTTTTGCCCAAATTGCACATTTCTGCCAACTTTCCAAGTTGTGGAAAAAATGTCCTTATTTTACTTTTTAAAAATTATAAAATTTGCCCAAAGTTTATATATACATTCTAAACCAAATTTATGAAGAGTGAAATTTTATTTTGAATTAATTCAAGCCTAAGTTGCATATCCTTATAACTTATGTTTATTTAAATCTCAATTAACATTTTGTTAATCTTAATTTAAATAATCTAGGTTAGAATTGATATGTCTAACAAGATTATCATTAACATAGTGTTAAGATAATTTTAAGTGTACCATGACTTAAAATGTAACATACTTTTATGGAATAAAAATATGTATTTTAATTTGTTCACATGGAATAATGTAACGAAAATTCACCCCCCTATAAAAAGTAAAATTACATTCATGCCCTTATCTAAAAACGCGGGTTATTACACATTTTCCAGTTGTTGACAAAATTGGTGAAGTCACTTACAAACTACAGTTGCCTCTGTCTATCGCGATTCACGACGTTTTCCATGTGAGTCAGCTTAAACTTTGCATTAATCCTGCTGCCCACGGCTCCAACATGTCCAGTGTATGTTGGATCTCGGAAAATGCAAGCAACCGGAGGCCATCCTTGATCGCAAAATGGTCAAAAGAGGCAACGATGCGGCAACCAAAGTTCTTGTTCAATAGAAGGGCTATCGTGCCGATCAAGATTACTGGGAGTTTTACCATGATTTCATCCAAGTTTCTTGAATTTGATCTTTGAGGACAAGGATCTTGTCAAAACGGGAATATTGTTGCGGTATTTTATATGTAGCGGTTCAGAGAACCGAATTACTTAAATACTTTACAGGTTCAACTTTAACGACCTGTTCATCTTTAACTTTACTTTTGAAAATCGGTTTGAACAATGCGTATATCATGCTTTATGCATGTAATTCAGTTGAAGCTTTGTTCCTTTTCAATCAATTCCAGAATCATCTTCTGAACCCTCAAACTCTCTCATTATCTTTGTTTGCAATAGCCTTCGAACTGATCCTTCTACTCTAAGATCGATTTCTAGGTCTAATACCCCCAATTTCGAGTTTATCTAGGCTTCTAGTTGGGAATTTGTGGTTTCCTGCTTCATTTTGCTAGATGGATATACTCACGTCCATATTCTACTAAACATTGGTTTACTTAAAAAAAAACATCATTACGGTTTCTGATACCAAGTACTCCTTCCAACTGGGGATTTAAAGTACACAAATGTTTGATCCAGTCAAGCACCCGATCCGAATAAATGGATGAAAACCCGATCTAAGACGAGTGATAATTGGGTGACGGGTGGAGCAGGTGGTAGTCGGGTCGGATGCTGGTGGAGGTCCATCCGACCCACCACCCGACCTATCACCCGTTTCACCCGTCTATTATTTATATACTTATTTGAATTTTAATAATTCATTTTCTTTAGATTATTGTATTTATGTGGAATGTTTCATCATTTAAAGTACTTTCATTGTTTTATATATTGGATTTCTGATAATTTTCTATTTTATACTTGTTTTTTAAGTAATTTTTTATATTATATGTTTTTGTATATAAAAATATAACTTTTATATGATTACTACAAGTTTGGACCGAAATATTACAAATATTATAGCACACCCGTTTATTTCACCCGATCCACCCGAAAATCCGACGGATGATGATGGATTAGATGCGAGTGATAAGTTTCGCGAGTGACGGATGAGTTGGATGGAGCAATTGTTTTGCGGGTCGGGTGATGGAAGTGGTTCACCCATCCATCACCCGGTCCATTTCCATTCCTATTCCCAACAGACCATGGCTTTTGATTTTGTATTGCCCTTGTTAAGACAAATGAAATGGAACTTGAAGATATTGAAATCGAAAGTGATAATCTTACAATTGTTAATGTACTTAATCGTATCTGGCAATGTTCTTGGAAAATCGAGATTATTATCTCTGATATCATTTTTTTGTAACAATCTTTTGTGATAGTGCAGATCATTCATGTCTTTCGTGAGATCAATGTTGTGGTTGGACATATTGCAAATTTCTGCCACATACATCCACTGAAGATATCTTCACAAATTCAGAATTTTTGGTTCTCATTCGCATAAATGTTATAGACTGGTTTTCAAGTAGATCTTGAAATCAATCTAATTCTTACCTTATTAAAAAAAACATCCTAGCTTTTGACAACATAAAATGCAGGATTGCCACATCCAAGAAAGACATGAAAAGAACCACATTTCATGACAATACTAGTATCGAGATAATCGTTAAGAGAGAAAAAAAGCCACCTCTATTTTCAAACTTGAACCAATGACAGAACCCGATACACCACACGTGAAATGTGGTTCTTTTGACTCTTTCAAGGAGGCGAATTATGTTGCTGACTTACTCACCACATGTGACATCAACCTATGAATCTAAGAAGGATGTTGCCTTAATCCAAGACTCCAACGTCTTAGCTACTGATATATATACTTTTAGACACGGATTTATCACTTTGAATTCTAGATGTAATAATTTCTGTAAACATCTTATAAAAATCATCCACTATATGATTCAGGATTGCCCTTTATCCTTCAATGGTATCCTAATGTTTGCCTTATATAAAAAAAAACTAATTAGGCATATCAATTATTAAGTATACTGTATATCATGAAACTCGACTTACCTATGTAAGCCAAAGAAACAAACAATCACAAGAATTTAAAGAGAAGTTAATTTTCCAATTTATGTTATATTCTAGAGGATATGATCGAGAAGAGTAGTTAGTAATAACCCAGAGGATACACAAAATTAAAGAAAGTGCACTTATCAGTCCAGCTTATCTAGCAGACGAGCTCTAATGAATTTTAAACATGCCAATGTTGACATAAGCCAACTTGTTACAACGCTAAATTGCAGATACCGCTGAATTTGTGATTTTTATCTTGTTTTAGAGCACATGTGAACAAGTCACAATTTGAGAAATACCGATCAACTGATGTGTAAACTAGCTAATTCATCGGTAGCCCTATTAGCGCAATGTAGAACTTGCTTCCGAGAATGTCATATCTATATATGTTGAGGGTCAGGTTTCCGTGAAGTTGGTTTTTATGGTCTATACCATGGAGCTAGCAATGCGAAGCATTAGACTTCCATTAGTCAATGACATTTTTCTACATAAGTTAATAAGTTTGCACACAAAGGATATAATTATCATGTAACGGAATTGTTTATATGTTCACACAGCATAACTGCAACATGTAAACTTGCGTTTTCGTTCATTTGCTTGATATTGCATTCCAAATTGTTTCTCACTTGAACCAATTCCTATATGTTGATACACCAAAGATCTTCACTTAAATTGGCAGATTAACACTTTTTGTTGAATCCTTACTCTTAGAGTTAATCCTTCATTTAACAACCCTATATACGTATAAAAGGGTGGGGAATTCACTAGTTAGTTTCTGCTTTCTAGTGTTTGGAAGCAGTATTGAACAACACAATGTTAAAGAAAAAGATCATGCTTCTGAAAAATACCACCAAATTTAGGTCAATGGTTGGATGTACAACTAATGTCTTGGAAATATGTCAAGCGTTTTGGGATGAAGTCCTTAACATCAAAATCAAGCTACGTTTCAACCATTTTCTTTGATTTTAACACAAGAGAATCATGTTCAAAGATCAGTTGAACAATACAATGTTTTCACAACTAGAAAAAAAAAAAAAAAAAAACAAAGAAGTCAATTAAGTAGCAAATCTTGCGATCGTTTTGTAGGTCCATTCGGAATCAACTTTAACTCTTAATTTAGGGATTTGGTATTGTGAGAAACTTTACATCAAATCCAAAGGACGTGTTATTCAACTACCAAATATGCAAATCTTTTTTATTTGTTTTGTGTGTGCTGAACATTATATCAGAAACTATGCATTCAACTATATATATTTGTCCCACTATACCCTCAGTTATATGAAGCACACACTACTAAATTTTGAGGTAGAAAACATCAATGGATGAAGAAGGCGAAAGCAGTTGCTCCAAAGCGATAGAAATAGAGCCAGACAACATAAATGAAGATGAATCTCAAGAGAATGATTTAAATGGAGATAAAACTAGAGAGAATGTTTTTGCTTCTACTCACGTTACTGGTAATGGTTAGTTTCCAATTTCTTTCTCTATAAAAATAAAAGCTTTATTTTTTGATAATGAGCATATTTTGAAGGTTAATTTTGCAGATTCATGGCAGCAGGTGGGATTACTGCTCGTAACAGGGTTCAATTGTGGATGGACTCTAAGCTATTCTTCCCTTATTTTGGTGCCAATGGGTTGGTTTTGGGGAAGTATAAGTTTATTCATTCTTGGGCTGTTCACTGCCTACGCAAACTGGCTCTTGGTAGGTTTTCACTTCATTCAAGTCCGGAGATTCATCCGATACAGAGACATTATGAAATTTCTATTTGGTTACTATCTGAACTAGAACGTGTAGGGATTTATATGTTTTAAGCGGAATTTTAGAAAACAGTTTTCTAACATCTAACTTAGGGTGTCATGCATAAATTTGATATGAATCATATATAAACGAACATATTTTTTAATGCAAATCTTTTCTCTAAAATCAATATGGGAGAATAGAGTTTCAAATGTGACTCATCTACTTGATCCACACGAGCACAATACTAGATCGTCTTGCATTTGTTTGCTAGAACGGGACGAAAAAGCTCCAAGCTTCTTCTGCAGGGTGTACGGCCGGCTAGGGTTTGTCTGTGGGAGGAGTGTTTTCTCAACACATGAGATTATGAATAATTTTCTTGTAACGATATTTATGATTGATACAATATCTTATATTTCCTAAAGATAACTTTCCTTATATCATCAAGTAAACAGATAACATTTCATTATTACTTGATGAATAATCCACTCTTCCACTTTATTAGCCCTGGCTGAATTCTCACTCCAACTATGGGCCTCAGGTTGCTTTGATCTAGTCCAATTACTCTATTGTGTGTGACCTTATTGGAACCGGGTATAATAGCAATGTGTCAAATCTAATTTATCTCATAAGTCACAATTGGCTTCAAAGCACTAAAACTAACTAAAATATCTAGATTATAAATCTACATTATTAATCATATTCTATTATTAGTAATTGTCATCTTGATTAAAGGTCACATATTCCTTTAGAGCGGCCAACCAGGTGCGTTGGGTTTAGGTTATTACGGGTTTGGATCATGTTAAGTCAGGTTGGGTCAGTACAGTTTTATGCTTATTTTAGAACATGAACAATCACGAGAAATTAAATGAGTTTCTCACTAATAAAAAAATAATTTTGATTTAGAGACTCATTCTCAAAGTCTCTCGTATGAGACACTCTCCTCACTGCTTTTTTATTTACATTTACTTTTTGGGTGAGAAACTCATTGAGAGACCATCAATATCTAATGCCTTAGATGTGAAAAAAAAATGAAAAACGCTCTCAAGCTCCCTCAAACCATAAGAAACGTTTCTCCTGCGCCGCTCAATCCCCACACCTCTGAAACCCATCCCCTCTACTTTCACGCCAATCGAAACCTGCTAAGTCATATAAAAAATCAGATTAAGGTGGTGATCCTCTCTCTTCTACATCTCGTCTCTCAATTCTCTCCCCAAAATCTCTGCTCCAAATCTCAATCAAACACTTAAACACGTCAATGACGACTCAAAAAAACCGAAAATGGCTCTCTGTGAATCACCTATGATAACACCTAATTTATACATATTTTAGGAGTCTAGTTCTATATTAGATTAGATCATTTTCATGTATATTTTATATTTTTATAATTAATTTTGTATTATTTTGCATTTGGAGTCTACACTCGTACTTTTATATATTTAAGGTATTTTGAGAATATTTTGCAAGAGATTTTGGAATTACAAAAGACACCAGCAGTTTATGGAGGAGAAATTGGCACCAATTCATATTGATGATTACTAAGTAATTTTATGTGGGCATGGGACCAGGCCATGAGTTGTGGAATGCAGAATTTTCCCATTTGCCAAATTATGGGACAATGGGTCTTTTAGGCTGCTTTATGCCACTTTACGTGGACAAGGAGAAGAAATAATAAAAGAGGGGGCTGTGTGAAGTAACAGTGGGCCGGCCCACTACAATTTGGAGAGGCGGCACATGTGATGGGAGGAGATTCCATTAGTTTATTTGATTAGTGTAGGTTTTACGTAGGGGGTTTTCATTAATTAGTTAGTTTTTACTTTTGTTTGATTTTTAGCTTTGCACCGCTGTACGCACAGAGGGAGATTTCAATTTTCAACAGGGGATTTTTAAGCTTTGGTATAATCGGAGATCTGGTATTATTTTTCTACCATTTCTCAACTTGAATTAGTTTTATATTAAGATTAAGTTTTTTTATCTCACGTATTTATTAAATAATTTATATATATTGTTGGCTATATATTGTTGGCTAGTTTAAATCTATTAAATATATCTTCAATTATGTTTGGCTAAATTTCTATTTCTAAGGTTTGGGTGATCTCGACGACGTTTATGTAATTAAGATTATTTATTTGTCTGAATTGAAATAGTATTTGATTCGTTCCTAGATGTTTTATGCTCATATTAGCTTATGCGAATTGGATCTTATTAGGGTTTGCAACCGAAAGGTAAAAACGTTAATAGGTAGTCAGATAGGGTTTGAGACCGAGAGGTAATAACTTCTATTGGATTCCTAGGAATTGAACCTGAGATTTTATTATTGCGAGAGCATCTTAATTTCTCTTGTGAATTAATAACTATCATAGAAACCCTAGATTATATTGGATTTAGCAAGTCACGAGAGTGGATGTTAGTTCAGCTTGACCTTAGATTCTGAGTGCCCAAAGGGTCTAGATTTTGATTGGCAAGTCGCAAGAGTGGATGTTAATTAGATCTAGGCACATTTACTATCATCCGAGAGGAATTAGCAATTACCTTAGATAGTTACCTTTAAATAATTTGGACTAGATTCAGGTGAAGTGTGATTTTATTTACTGTTGCATCGTTGCGGTGATCATTGACCTTAGACACATTTATCCCATTGATTTTATCATATTTATTTGCTGTTATTAGTTAGATTAGTTATAGCTTCTCCCAATTTCATATCTTTTTGGCCTAATTCACTAGTACTGATTCAATTAATATTACATTGATCTCTGTGGGATCGACACTTGACTACTACAACTGATCCCGTACACTTGCGGGTAGGTTTAGCCACATCAACCTACCCCCATCTGTAGTGGGAAAATCTCAAAATCTGATGGCTTGGAACCATTGTGGAAAATTAAAAGAGGATGTTGGTGGATCAGAGAGTGGGGTTTGGGCGATCTCCTTTCCTTCTCATCCGGAAAATGAGGCGGCTCTGATGTGGAGATGAGAGTTGTAGAATCGAGTGTGTTAGTACAAGGAACGGTATAACTGTTCCTTGGGCAGCGGAATATAGTAACAGAATAACAGTGTAACACACAAAGTTCCTTAGAGAGGAAAACTTAATCAACCAACTAGTTGACTAAGAAAAACCTCTACCTCTAGGTTTCCTAGTAGGATTTCGAAAGTCTACTTGTGTTATTAATCCTGGAATTACAAACAAGCAAGTCTTATCTCAATCTAGTTTACTCCTAGATATCTAGACCTCTAGTTGTAACGTTCCTAACAACACCTAAGACAATCAAAACCCTAACAAGTACTCAACTCACCAAAGTCTCGTCCTTGTAAGTTCTTTCCTTCTTCCGAATGCTCTTCTCTGTGGAAAATGCCCTGAATCACTTGTCAAATGAAGTTTGCAACTTTCTATCTTATAGTCTAGGTATTCTATAAGATAGAAAGTGCCTTCAGAGGGCGGGGAGCAGTTTCATCGCCACCAGACTTAGATGGTGTCGACTGTGCTGTTGGAGCCATTCGATGCTCCAAGATTTCAACGTCCTCGTCTTCCTCCTCGTCTGGAGCAGTGACTGCAAGATCGGTGAGCTTGCACTTGTGAGGTGGAGGCGGTGCCAAAGGAGCAGGATTTACTCCAAGTTCCTTCTCTAGAGATTGCATCGACTGTTCCTCCTCGTCACCTCTGTCCTTGGAAGGAGAAGAGACTTCCTCTTCTTCGACAGGTTGGGAACGTGGTTGTTCCTCCATGGACACAACGACAATCACAGGATTGAGGTCCTAGGATTTTAGCGGGGATGGAGCAGAAGGGGATGGCATCGGTGTAGGTGACGATGTAGACGCAGAGGGGTCCACAGTTTGTTGGACGGCGGCATAAGCAATCACCACAATAGAAGCCGGTACGCCGGTGGTAGTCGGTGTAGCACGTTGGAGTTGGAGAATATAGGCATCCATCTCGGCCTCAGACATCTGGTCGGTGGAGATTTTCTTTCTCGGAGAATCCATGGAAAGCAGAGAACTTTGAGCTTTGGGAGATAGCAAAGGGATGAGAGATCTGAGAGAGAGCAGAGAATAAGGAGATTGGCGGTGGAGAGCTTGAATGGAATATCAAGTATTTATAGGAAAGATAAAATCTTTTACAAGATAAAATCTTTCCAAAAATCTCAACCGGTTTTCAAAATTTCCATCAATAAATCCTTTCTCTCTCTTCCTCTAACGGCCACTTTTTCACTTCGTTTACCGCATCACTGTTCCTGCCACAGAGCAGTCAAATCTCGCAGAGAGCCGTTCTAACGTTCACCTGCACCCCAATAAATACCAGCAACTGATTCAAATTCCTTGTTCCATTCACATCTGTTCCCCCTCAATCTGAGCAACAGTCGTCGTTCCTCCTGAGACCAAGAGTGTTTGCGAGGCTTGTCTGGATATTTCAATGATGGGTTCACACAAAATATAGTATATCCAAACATATGGTAGGGAGAAAACAACTCAGATAATTATTCCCAGTAAAATGGTTTATCAAAGAGGGATCATAGGGAACGTTTACCTAAATCAATGCAATGGTTGGATGTACAACCAATTATCATGTGGGCTTGTAATGAGGGTTCAATCATCAAATTGGTTGTTTTGGGCCTCAAATAAGATGTTAGCATACAGTCAAGTAATTCAACACAAATCAAAAAACAAAGAAGCTAGACCCTAAGACTAAGTAGTTCGAGCATACAAAAATCATGAAATAGCAAGTTTAAGAAGAGCAATGTTGTAGGATCGTGATTGTTAGATAAAAACTTAAGGAACTCAGAATATCAATTCTCAGTTCCTTTCGCAGCGGAAATAAACAATCAAACAAATGACAAGTTCCTTATAGTGGAAACCTTTGATTGCCAACTTGCAATCCAGGATAAAAATCACTACCTTTCTTCCGAAAGGATTTCAAAGTCTACTTCTTGATTTCTTATCTCTTTTGGTTACAGCTTATCCTAGGAACGAACACACAGTTCCTTTGCCTTACACACAGTTAGACAATCCTAGATAACTTAACACAATCAATAATCAATCCAAGAAACAGACTTTCGTACCTAGGAACTATCACTTACAGTCACAAGAACTTAGCACTCATCTCTTCTTCCTTGACTGGTTCCTCTTGATCTTGGTTTGCTTTGATGATCTTGTTTGAAGCTTCACACTTTGATGTTTGCTATGAAGTGTGTTTCTATTGTGAATGCTTGAAGATAACCCTTGGGTTAGTCTTCCTTTTATAGAGGATTCTTCGCAGCTCGATCCTCTCTTGGTTCCCACGGATTGAGCTTGCCCTAGGATTAGTGGTTCTCCTTGATCCACGTTGTTCTTGGCATGTGCAAACAACCTAGGCAGCTCAGAATCTCTCTTGGTTGGTCAACTACCTCAGACGAGCCTTATGGTGTCGTTGTCAAAACGCTTTCGTCCGAGGTTGAGTAAGCTGGCCGTTTGGGAACTGTCTGTTGGACAACGACGTCTTCATGTGCTGTCGCTTTCATCGTCTCTGTCCGAGGTAGAGGTTTTCTAGGCTTCTTGTTCTTTAGCTCTTGGACCTTGGCAGACTTTTGGAAGCTTCAACAAGTCGTTTTCGACACCTTTTGTCCGAGGTTGTGTATCCCCAGATTTCTCGGGAATCGTAATGTCGCAAGCTCCATTTCTGGGTACACCTGGGTTCCTCTGGATTCCTTCAGCTGTCTTGTTCCTTTGGTTCCCTTGTTCTATTTGGCTTTCCTGCCTTCGGTATATTCCTGTGGTTCCTTAAAACACATCTTTGAGATAAAACATTAGTATCATAATATTTGTCATCTTCAAAAGTAGAGAAACTGAGGAAAGGAACTCTCAGGGGAACCGAAGTTCCAGAGTTCCGTTTCCTAACAATTTCCCCCTTTTTGATGATGACAAATACAAGGAACCTGACAACATAATAGGACTTTGAATCTTATGAGACCATATTGAGATAACGGGATTTACAACATTACAGATTAGTGATAGAACATTCAATGGTTGCAAATTCCCCCTAAGCAAGTGAACAAGTTTATTTCAAATTCCCCCTTAGAAATAGAACTAGTTCAGAGTTCCTATTAATTCAGTAGTCTCCAAAGTTCAAGGTTCCTATCCTTTTCTTCCCCCTTTTGACATCATTGAAAAGATTAAGTATAAGTTAAGAACATGATATCAGAGTGAATATGCGATGGCAGCAAGCCCATAAAATGTCATAATGAGAACTTAAGGCAAAGACAAATCGATCATGGGAACGAAACTAAGGGTAAACATTAAAGCTTCACTGATCATTGTTCAAAGACACACAACATCCAACAAAAAAAAAACAGACAACAAAAGATAACAACACAAAGACTACAAAGGCAACAACATCAATCTTAAGAAAGACAACAAAAGGGATAGAAGAGGGGAGTAGGATCCTAAGGGAAACTACTAGCTCGCTGTGGCGTTGCAGCACTGGGAACCTAGAACAAGCGTTCCTACGGCGTAGTAGCGGCCTCCTCTGCTGCATCCTTGTCGTCGGTTCCTACATTTTGGCCCGCGGCCTGATGAGCACTGATTGCACCTTGCCAGTCTTTCTGCAGAACTTTCACCAGACTCTCGACAGCAGAACTGATACGCCCCAACTCTCTTACTTGATCATGGATGGCGACCGTGTTGGCAGTCGAGCCTTCCAAGATAGCTTTTTCAATACGATCCAACGCAAGGAGGATCGCAAAAGAGTCTGAAGAGGGGGGTTGCTGAGGGTGGGAACTAGAACGGCCCTGGGAACTCGCCTTTTCCTTAGGCGGGATTTCTTCTATTTCAGCAGGGTTGGGTTGTTGTTCCTTAGATTTCAGCTTCCGAACTGTGTGCATTGTAAGACATTTGCTGTAGGCAGTCTCGGGGAAGTCTTCTGGGTACTGATTGAGGTTGGAGAGTAGCCTTTTGATGATGTGAGGGAAGGGTAAAGCGTGGGAGTCATGGGATGCACAGAATTGCATGTGAGCCAGCACAATACGAGAAAGATCTAACTGAACGCCGGAGAGCACTTTTTTGTCCATGTAGATGGCGTCGGTGATGAGGACTTCGTTCCTGTGCTCTTGCATGGGAACCAAGTTGCGAGTGATCCAAAAATGCAGTAGCCGGTTTGCGATGGAGAGATCCTTCGTCTCCAAAGATGAGGGGGATGCGCCATCATAAATTTTCTTGACGATTGCTCCTTTGGATTGAAGCCCTTTCCCTTGGGCCATCCCTTCTTCTGAGGCAGAATGCCAAACCCAGACCTCGACTCAATCCCTAGAGCAGACGCGATTAGATTGGCAGACAGGGGAAAGCTGGTTCCCTTCCATATGAGAATGGCGTCATGACAGGGAGAGTTCTCTTTCTGGGGTACAAACTCCATGGACTGGTAAAACATCCGGACAACCTCGTCGGAAGCAGAGAAGGGCTCGCACAGCATCTCATCCCACCCTTGGAACTGCAACAGAGAGTGGAACTCATCCAAAGCTTCTCCATAGAGTTCCTCATCCTCTTCTTCTAATGCCTGGGTCCAGAATTCTCTGCCGATAATGAGAGGTTTTAGGATCTTCCTTTTGGAGAAGGAGGAGGAGACAAAGAGGGTGGAAGGTTTGGCCTTTTTTTGTGGATTTGGTTTCATAGGGAACAATGGCTTGGGAGCTTCTCTTCCTCTGTTGCATTCTTGTGGCGACAGAGGGGCCTGGGTTGGAAGTTTTGGATTTGAGGCTGATCGGGGAAGGCTCGGGGCTAAGGATCTCTTGAAGGGATTTATCTGGAGAGGAATCATGCGATCCGCCTTCAGAAACTGATTTTGTGACTGATTCTGAAGCCAAAGTGATGGCTTGCTCCTCTTCTTTGGGCATGGTTGGTTCCTCTTCCACCTTTGGGGAGGGATTTTTGAGAGGTGGAGGGAGAAACAGGCTTGGAGGAGGAGGCTTTAGCCTTCTTTTCGCGAAATGCTTGAAGAAAAGCAGCCTCCTCTTCGTCCATAACAACGATTGGGTTAGGGTTGGCCATTTGAGAGAAGCTAAGAGGATTGCTGTGTGAAGAGCTTGTGTGATCAGAGAGATGGAGAGCTTGTGTGATCAACTCAGAGCAACTGAGCACCTCTTTAAGGGCGTTGAAGATCTGGGATGGCCAAGAGCTGAGGTGACCGTTGAAGCAAATCCAGCCGTTGAGAAGATCAAGGCAAATCCGAAGCATTGAAGAGAGTTGCAGCCTTTTTGGAACGGCTAATTTAAATTCAAAAATTGACCCTTCAGAGAAGAGGGAGGTCTGCCACTGATAAGACGTGGCGTATCCCTTCCAATATGCCATAAATAGCGTCTGGGAGAGCTAAGCGAGCCGTTGGAGAGACGCGGTGATCTGGTTCCTTTCTGGCGACATTTTTAGCGAGCTAGAGGAATGTATGGGAACCTTTGGTGTGGGTGGAGACAAAGGAACCAAAAACAGTACGTTCCCATACAAGGAATCAGGGTAGGCTATTTATCGCATTGCACAATAATTCTCAGAGAAGGTTTAGAGATGGATCATAGATAATTAAATTGAGCAATGAGGCAAGGGTAGGTCTTAGTACACAATCATCATTTCAGCTTGTAATGCTGGGTTAGAAATATGATCAGATTGTGACTTTTGGGCCATCAAAGAAATTTGAACAATGAGGAGTTGAGAAATAATGATAATCAAAAGGAAACGAACCAGAAAGATTTATCTAAGCCTTTATAAGAAACCATTATGACACGAAGGGTTTGTAGCAAAAGATATAACACAAGGACATCAAGACTCAACAAGTTAAGTATCTTAAACTAGTCAATCAGGGGAACTTGGAAAGAATTCTCAGAACAGAGGTCACTACTGAGTAATAGGAATCATTCCTAGTTCCAATCTAAGGTTCTCAAAAGGAACTCTATTCAATGCCTTGGTGAATATAACTGCAATTTGATCTTCAGTTCTACAAAATTTCATAATGATGTTTCCCTTCTCAACATGATCTCTAAGAAAATGATGTCTAATGTCAATATGCTTGGTCCTAGTATGATGCACAGGATTCTTAGAAATATTTATGGCACTAGTGTTGTCACAAAGAATAGTGAGAGGACCATAAGACATACCAAAGTCCGCGAGTTGTTGCTTTAGCCAGAGAAGTTGGGAACAACAAGAGTCAGTTGCAATGTACTCGGATTCTGTGGTGGAGAGAGAGACTGAAACTTGTTTCTTTGATCCCCATGACACAAGGCAAGGGCCTAGGAACTGTGCCATTCCAGAAGTGCTCTTTCTATCCACAAGATATCCAGCATAATCAGCATCAGTGAAACCCATGAGCTCAAAGGGACATTCTTTGGGGTACCAAATGCAGAGATCGTCAGTTCCCTTGAGATATCGAAGTATTCTCTTTACAGCAGCCAAGTGGGTTTCTCTCGGACAAGATTGGAACCTAGCACACAAGCCAACAACAAAGACAATGTCTGGTCGACTAGCGGTTAGGTACATGAGTGAGCCTATCATACCTCTATAGAGATTCTCCTTCACTAGAGGACTCGAGTGGTCCTTATCCAGATGGGCAATGGTGGATATGGGAGTGGAGAGAGGCTTGTATGAATCCATTTTGAACTTCTTCAGTAGTTCCCTGACATACTTCTGTTGGTGGATTTGAATACCATCTTCCTTTTGAGTGATTTGTAATCCGAGGAAGAATGTGAGTTCTCCAATTAAACTCATTTCAAATTCACTGCTCATCAAGTCTTTGAACTTGTCTACAAGGGACAGGTTAGTGGAACCAAAAATGATATCATCAACATAAATTTGAACCACTAAGATGTTACCTTCTTCTTCTAGGATGAAGAGCGTCTTATCAATAACTCCACGCCTGTAGCCATTTGAGAGTAGGAACTGGGCAAGACGATCATACCAAGCTCTGGGAGCTTGCTTAGAAAGTAGACATGATCTGGATGATCGTCGTCTTCGAAACCAGGAGGTTGCTTGACATAGACTTCTTCTTGAAGAATTCCATTGAGGAAGGCTGTCTTCACATCCATTTGGAACAATTTGAACCCTTTGTGAGATGCGAAGGCAATCAACAACCTTATTGCTTCGATCCTTGCCACTGGAGCATAGGTTTCATCATAGTCAATTCCTTCTTGTTGATTGTATCCTTGAGCCACAAGTCTTGCTTTGTTCCTTATCACAGCTCCTGTATCATCTAGCTTGTTTCTGAAAACCCATCTGGTTCCTATGATGTGCTTATCCTTGGGGCGAGGAACCAGATGCCGGACTTTGTTCCTTTCAAATTGATGAAGCTCCTCTTGCATGGCTTGGATCCAGTCCGCATCCTTCAGTGCCTCACCTATGTTCTTTGGTTCCACAATAGACAAAAAGGCATTAAAGGCAAAGAAAGTTAGATATTCGTACCTGACTGGAGGCTTGACGACTCTTCTTTCTCTGTTGGAAGCCAAAGTATTTGATGTGGAGACATTCTGAGTTGAGCATTCAGCTTCCTGGTTGGGGTCACCTTCTCCATTGAAGAACATGTGGGAAGATGAATCATTGAGGTCTCCACAGATGTTGTCGTCATGCTCATGGTTCCCAGAAATGGATTGTTGTTCATTATCCATGGGAACTGGTGGAGGAGCCATTGGAGGGTTCCGTTCAGCAGGGCATGAACTGGGAGGAGTGACATCTTCATCTGGATCTTCTTGGGATGACTTGGGAAACGGATCTTCAAAGGAACTGGTGGTGTTCTGCACAATCTTTCCGAGTGATTTTTCATTAAAAATAACATGAACACTTTCTTCTACCTTTTTAGTCCTTTTGTTGAAGACCTTGTATGCCTTGCTGCCTGAGGCATATCCAATGAAGATTCCTTCATCACTTATTGGGTCGAACTTGCCAAGATTGTCCTTCCCATTGTTGTGCACAAAGCACTTGCATCCGAACACCCTTAGATGAGAAATGTTGGGAACTCTTCCTCTTAGGAGTTCATAGGGTGTCTTCTCTGTGATAGGGCGGAGCATGGCTCTATTGATGATGTAGCATGCTGTGTTGATTGCCTCAGCCCAAAAGGATTGGGAGAGTCCACTTGAGATCAACATGGTTCGAGCCATGTCTTCCAAGGTCCTATTCTTTCTCTCCACTACTCCATTCTGTTGAGGAGTGTATGGTGCAGAGAAGTTGTGATCAATGCCATGCTCACTGCAAAAGGTTAGAAATTCTCCATTTTCGAATTCGGTACCATGGTCAGACCGAATAGCATTAAGTGAACAATCAAGAGATTTTTCTAACAAGGGAACCAAGTCTTTAAAGCGATCAATGACTTCACTTTTAGATTTAATGAAAATGGTCCAAGTAAAGCGAGAGAAGTTATCGACAATAACAAAAATATACCTGTTCCCTCCTAGGATTTGAACTCTCATGGATCCACAAAGATCCATGTGGATGAGCTCAAGAGGCCTTGAGGTGCTTACCATGTTTTTGGATTTAAAGGAACTACGAGCCTGTTTTCCTTTTACACAGTTAGAGCATGGTTCCTTAGATGTACCACTCAGCTTTGGCAATCCTCTGACTAGTTCCTTTGAGTGTAGCTTTTGAATCAGCTTGGTGCTAGCATGACCGAGGCGTTGGTGCCACAACTCAGCTTGGTCATTCACGGTTGAGAGACACAGTTTCTCCTTGGGGACGAAGGATGGATCAACAATGTAAACATTATTGAATCTCTTTCCTTTTAGGATGATTTGTCTCGAGGAGTCAAGAACTGAGCATTCGTTTGATCTAAATCTGACTTCATTGTCTCCTTGATCACACAGCTGTGACACACTTATTAGATCAAAACCAAGACTATCAACAAGGTGAACTTTGTTTACCTGAATGTGATCGTTGAGTTTCACAGTTCCTATTCCACAGATTTTCCCTTTGCTTTTGTCTCCAAAGGATATGTTCCCTCCTTGGAGAGGTTGAAGAGATGTCATTTGATTTCTTTTTCCGGTCATATGGCATGAGCAACCACTGTCAATGTACCATAGTTGGGGTTGCCTCTCTTCTTTCTGCACATAAGGGAACTAAGATTTCTGAACCCAGCGAAGCTTGGCTTTACTGGGGGGGATTAGCATTTCGAGTCTGTGAATAATCAGGGAGTTGGTTCCTTTCCTGGTGATAAGCACTTTTCTCCCTTTCAAAATTCCTTTTCTTAGCACAATCAGTGTTGTAATGGCCATTCTTACCATAGTAGGTACATAAGCGGTTGTAGACGACATGACCATACTTTCCTTTCCCTGGCCTAAAAGGTTTTTCATTTATTTTGTTGAAATCAATATTGTTTTTAACCTTACTATTGGCCATGTCAACATACTTTTTGTGAGCAAAAGAATTGGTGAACCATTGGTTTTCAGGAACCATCTTTTCTTTTCCCTTTGGTTCCTTCTTAGGAGTTTGAGAACCTTCATTGAGACGTTTGGCAACCTCAGCCTTGTTCTCAAGGACCATGATCTTCTCTGATAGGAATTGATTCCTATCACGAGAAGTGGCCAGAGCAATACTGAGGTTCTCATTCATCTCAACAAGTTCTCGCCTAGCCTTTTCTTCTTCAACATCATTGTTCCCTTTATTATTAACATATCCTATTCCATGTCGTTGTCTCACAAAAACAGTTTGATTTATCGTTTTTTCATTAATGGAATTAGTGAGAATGTCTAACCTATCCATTATGGATTGAAGCATGTCATTTCCAGGTGGATTAGCATGCAAGGGAACTTTGACAGAATCTATGCTAGTTTCATCACAAGATTTGCAAGTTTTAAGGTGACTAGCATGCACATTCCTAATATCAATGAGTTTGGAGTGAGTTTCAGCTAGGTCTTTCTCAGTTTCATCAAGTTTCTTAATCCAAACAGAATTCTCAACAGTCAAGCAAGCAATTTCATCTTCACAATCATCTAGTTTCTGTTGAAGGGAACTGGTTTCCTTTCCTAGTTTCTTTATGATCTTAAGAAGTTGTTTCTTATCACAATCGACTAGGGATTTTAAGAGATCGTCAGAAGTTACCTCAAGGTCTTCTGAGTCGCTTGAGTCTCCTTTTGCCATGAGACATCTCCCTCCAGAGAAGCCACTTAGATCCAGTTCCTCATCTGAGTCTTCTCCCCATGATGCTACGAGAGCCTTCTTTCTTTGAGGTCTTTCCTCTTCCTTGGACTCTTCTTTGTTGGGACAGTTTTTAGCATAGTGTCCCTTCTCCTTGCACTCGTAACATGAGACTTCCTTGAGATCTCTTCTTGGTCCATTGTGAGAGGAACTGCCCTTTTGGAACCTTCCCTTCACAAAGAATTTTTTGATGTTCTTTGTGAAGAGGGCTGTTAGTTCGTCCTCCTCTTCTTCAAGGTCTGAGTTCTCTTCCTCCATCTCAAGCCTAGAGAAGGCTTTTGAGATCTTAAGGGCGATTCCTTTCTCCAGTTTCTTATCGGCATTGGCTTTAGTGTGCTCTCCTTCTTCAACTTCCAGTTTCCCTATGACTTGGGTCAAGGGAAGGGATTGGAAGCCTGGAGTGTTCTTCATGATTCCTTTGAGAAGGGTGAACTTGGAGTTGAGTCCATTGATGATCACTAAGGACTTGGAGACTTCATCAAGATCAACTCCCGCCGCCGTCAACTTTCCAATTAATCTATTGAAGCGAGAGTAGTACTCTGAGATGGTCTCAGTTTCCATCATTTTGAAGGTGTGGTATTCTCCTTCCAAAGCAAACTTTCTGCTTTGCTTTAGTTCCTCACTTCCTTCATGCATCTCCTTGAGAGCTTTCCACATCTCTTTGGCCGTCTTGATTCCTATGACCTTGTCCATGTCCTCTCTGTCCAATCCATTGAGGATGAACTGCCTGGCCTTGACATTCTTCTCCATGATAACATAGTGTTCTGGTTTCCAATCTTCTTCCTTCATGGTGAGGTCGACATACCCATCTCCATTTCCGACTATCCTCCAGCATTGATAGTCGTTGGTCTTGATGTGGCTTTCCATGCACTTTTCCCACCATGTTTCTTCTCCTTTCTTTCGGAGATGTGGCTTGTTGGTGGAGATTCCGAGCTCAAACTTGCTTGGTTGAGACATGATGTGCAAACTTATCAAAGATCTAGAGCTTTTCCTGCTCTGATACCAATTGTAGGATCGTGATTGTTAGATAAAAACTTAAGGAACTCAGAATATCAATTCTCAGTTCCTTTCGCAGCGGAAATAAACAATCAAACAAATGACAAGTTCCTTATAGTGGAAACCTTTGATTGCCAACTAGCAATCCAGGATAAAAACCACTACCTTTCTTCCGAAAGGATTTCAAAGTCTACTTCTTGATTTCTTATCTCTTTTGGTTACAACTTATCCTAGGAACGAACACACAGTTCCTTTGCCTTACACACAGTTAGACAATCCTAGATAACTTAACACAATCAATAATCAATCCAAGAAACAGACTTTCGTACCTAGGAACTATCACTTATAGTCACAGGAACTTAGCACTCAGCTCTTCTTCCTTGACTAGTTCCTCTTGATCTTGGTTTGCTTTGACGATCTTGTTTGAAGCTTCACACTTTGATGTTTGCTATGAAGTGTGTTTCTATTGTACGTGAATGCTTGAAGATAACCCTTGGGGTAGTCTTCCTTTTATAGAGGATTCTTCGCAGCTCGATCCTCTCTTGGTTCCCACGGATTGAGCTTGCCCTAGGATTAGTGGTTCTCCTTGATCCACGTTGTTCTTGGCATGTGCAAACAACCTAGGCAGCTCAGAATCTCTCTTGGTTGGTCAACTACCTCAGACGAGCCTTGTGGTGTCGTTGTCAAAACGCTTTCGTCCGAGGTTGAGTAAGCTGGCCGTTTGGGAACCGTCTGTTGGACAGCGACGTCTTCATGTGCTGTCGCTTTCATCGTCTCTGTCCGAGGTAGAGGTTTTCTAGGCTTCTTGTTCTTTAGCTCTTGGACCTTGGCAGACTTTTGGAAGCTTCAACAAGTCGTTTTCGACACCTTTTGTCCGAGGTTGTGTATCCCCAGATTTCTCGGGAATCGTAATGTCACAAGCTCCATTTCTGGGTACACCTGGGTTCCTCTGGATTCCTTCAGCTGTCTTGTTCCTTTGGTTCCCTTGTTCTGTTTGGCTTTCCTGCCTTCGGTATATTCCTGTGGTTCCTTAAAACACATCTTTGAGATAAAACATTAGTATCATAATATTTGTCATCTTCAAAAGTAGAGAAACTGAGGAAAAGAACTCTCATGGGAACCGAAGTTCCAGAGTTCCGTTTCCTAACAAATGTAAGCTAGACATTTCATGATATATGTGAAACAAATTAGCCAAGCATTGAGGGAATAATGGGTGTGAAGGTCCTCAATTCAGAGAGATCACGCCAATGAGTAATCGAAGATACTCTAATGGAACTTTGTATAGTGCTTTGGTGAAGATGTCTGCTACTTGATTTCCAGTCTTGCAATGTTCCATTCTAATAAAGCCCATGTCAACATTATCACGTAGAAAATGATGATGAATGTCAATGTGCTTAGTACGTGAATGGTGAACTGGATTTTTCGAGATGTTAATGGCACTAGTATTATCACACATAATGGGAACGGTGCCAAGAGACATACCAAAGTCTTCCAGTTGTTGTTTGAGCCACAATACCTGAGCACAACAACTTGTTACGTCGACGTATTCAGCTTCTGCCGTGGAGAGGGCTATAGAGTTTTGCTTCTTGGAACCCCATGAGACAAGACAGGGACCAAGGAACTGTGCCGTTCCATAGGTACTTTTGCGATCCACAATGTGCCCAGCAAAATCAGCGTCTGTGAATCCAACTAGATTGAAGTCACAGTTCTTGGGATACCATAGACATAGATGGTCCATTCCTTTGAGGTATCAAAAGATTCGCTTTACTTCCTTCAAGTGTGAGTCCTTTGGATTGGCCTGAAATCTAGCACAGAGACACACACTAAAAAATATATCTAGCCGACTGGCCATGCGATAGAGGAGAGAACCAATCATTCCTCTATACATGGTGGGATCAACATCTGTTCTATTCAAGTCTTCATCCAAGCGAGTGTTAGGAGAAATAGGAGTAACGATGGGTTTTGCAGAATCCATACCATACTTCTTCAACAACTCCTTGATGTACTTTTGTTGATGAATCTTCGTTCCTTCCTTAGTCTGAGTAACTTGTAATCCGAGGAAAAAGGACAATTCCCCAATCATGCTCATCTCAAACTCACTACTCATAAGATTTTTGAACTTTTCTACAAGAGCAGGGTTAGTGGAACCAAAAATAATGTCATCAACATATACTTGAACCACCAGAATCTTACCTTCTTGTTCCAGAAGGAACAGAGTTTTGTCAATCGTTCCTCGACGATATTCGTTGGAGAGAAGGAACTATGCGAGTCTATCATACCAAGCACGAGGTGCTTGCTTAAGACCATACAGTGCCTTGTCCAAAGCATATACATGCGAGGGAAAATTGGCATCCTCAAAACTAGGGGGCTGCTTCACATATACCTCTTCTTGGAGATATCCATTCAAGAATGCAATCTTGACATCCATTTGGTATAATGTGAATCCCTTGTGAGCGGCATAGGCGATGAGAAGGCGAATAGCTTCAATGCGAGCCACTGGAGCATACGTCTCATCATAGTCAATCCCCTCTTGTTGATTGTAACCTTGAGCAACCAACCTTGCTTTGTTCCTTGTGACCACCCCAGAGTCATCGAGCTTATTCCTATACACCCAGCGAGTGCCAATAGCATGCTTGTTGTGAGGTAAGGGAACGAGCCGCCAGACTTTGTTCCTCTCAAATTGATGTAGTTCCTCTTGCATAGCTACGATCCAGTCAAGTTCCTTCAATGCTTCCTTGATAGTCTTGGGTTCTACCACTACTATAATAACGAGAAAATGAAGCGGTCCAATGCAGCGGTTTAGGCTAAGGCAGCAGTTGTTTATAGCGTTTCAGATATTGAAGCGGTCTATTGAAGCGGTTTAAGATAATATAGCGGATTTTGCAGCGGCTTTAGTGAGAAGTAGCGGATTTGCAACGGTTTTTATTTAAACATTCTAATGAAGCGATGATTAGTATATATTGCAGCGGTTACATTATGAGGAAAAGTCTACTAAATATAAAACCCCAAACCCAATTTGCGGGAAGTGCTAGAAAGAGGGAGAGAGAAAACCCTTATGGGGTTTGCGGCCACTACCACAGGTACGAGGAGGGCGAGGTTTGTATACAAGAATTTCAAGTAGTTCCATACACACTTTGCCAAAAAAAAAAAATTTACATTTTATGTTTCCTTGGAAGAGAAACGTGAAAAGATGCTTCCGATTTTCTACGATTCACAGGACTTCTACCTCGTAAGTTATGTTCATTTGTGCAGCAGTTGGTTAAACTCTTCTAGTACAGATGCTTTCTGGTGATAGAATATTGACGTCTTTGAATTAAGCAGTTGTTTAACACTTATGGAAGTAAGGTCTTCAACTGTAATTGTTGAATGTTATCTTAATTTCTAGTACTTCTTTACTGAAGTGTTTCTTACTTGGAAATATCAGTCTAGCAGAATAGTTTAGTTCAGGCATAGTGTCATAGCCACGAAGTATGAATGTTGCTTTCATTATACATTGTAGATGGCTTGAATCTCTTTTACCTTAATGTGCTCATGCAACTGTCATGGGATTCAGCATTTCTAATGACATTATCTTGTGCAAAATTTAGCTCAAGGAGCTTGAGAAGTTGGGGCCTAAGAAAGGTGTGATTAGTCAATCAGTGAAAGATGTTATTCAGAGTCTAGTTGATGATGACCTTGTCTTGAAAGATAAAGTAGGAAGTTCGGTAAGCATCTCTCTATCTGAAGAAATAATGTAATTGTTGCTTGATTTACTATGAAAAACTAATCTAGCTTGGTATTTGCACCCAAAACACATTTCAAGCTTATATTATTTTAGGACATTAGCAGTTATTGGTGAATCCTTTATCATTTTTCTTTTCATGACATTGTTCTTTATAATCTTCTATAGATATACTTCTGGAGTCTTCCCAGCACTGCTGGAAATCAGGTAAAACTTGAGTTTTTTTTTGTAGCTTCAATTCCACATATTGCTCCCAAATAGTAAAATGATTTCATGCTGCATATTGTAATTCTTGATAAGTTGTTCCGCAGCTAAGGAGTGTGCACCAAAAGCTGGACTCTGAAAGTCAAAATTGTAAGAAGCACTTTTCTGAGCTGTAAGGATAGTGTAATGCCCTGAAAAAGGGAAGAGAGAATTCTATAAGCATAGAAAACTACACTCTCTTCATTGCTATCAGTCTATCACCCAAGATTCTCTCAGTAGCATAATAGGTCATGTTTGATTTGATGAGCTACTTGTGCAATTGTGTTGAAGGATGAGAGGGATGAAGCCTTGAGTAAGCTAAAATCTTTGGAGAAAAAGTACAATAAACTTAAGGTTTTGCTCGGTTCCATCTCTATGATTTCTTTTCGGTGTCTATTTTCAGATTGTAAGTAGTATCTGATACTCTATATCTTATACCCTTCAGGATGAGGTAAAACAATATGCAAACAATGATCCTGCGGCCTTTGAAGAAATGAGTTCAGTACCCTCGAATTTGATATGGGAACTTCTCTATCTTTTGAACTTTTGTAGGCATTCATATTCTGATTTTGTTTTTTGTATGAGAGTTTGCAGAGGAGTCAATCAATGTTGCTTATTCAGCTGCAAACAGATGGACAAGTTGAACCCGTCTAGTTTTGATGTTCTTGGTTTCTCTTTCTTTACATGGGATGGATTATTATTTGATTAAGCATTGGTTAATTCCTTTTCTGAGCCCCTTGAAGCCCTTCCGGGCTGTTCACTGGAAGCGTTTTTTTTGGTTTTGCGCATCCGATACTGTGTATATTTTGCACTAAATTTGAACTCGGTTTTGGTGGCTGTCTGACCTGTGTACTTGTGTATATATATAGTTACTGTTTGTTGGAAAGTTATAGTTATATTGATCAACCTTAGTGCAGAGCCCAATAGAAAAGAGGTAGCTGACTTTGGCATGGCCCGACTCTTCCTTGAGGATGCATCACTTGTAAACACACGTGTTGTTGGCACTAAGTACGTCTTTTTCCCTGTTTCTATCCTATTTATTATCTCACTTTTCTTTTCTTGGGTTTTTTATCTGACATTATTTGATAAAGAACATTTACAGTGGATATATGGCTCCTAAATATGTAATATATGGAGATCTATCAATGAAGGTTGATGTTTATAGCTTTGGAGTTTTGATGTTGGAGTTGGTTAGCGGTCAAAGGAATTCTATATTGAACAACCTTGATGCTAAATATCTACTTGATTTGGTAAGGTATTCTTTTCTTCTTCTTTTTCCCGTCCTCATACTTCCCAAGTCAGTGTCACACTCCCCGTGTTTAAAGTGTACAAATTTTATAGCTATACACAAATTGTCTTATATTGATAGACTATCATCAGCCTTTCATGGATTTTATTTTACAGATTTAGGCAATTTTTTGCATGACAATGATGCGTTATAAGGGCATCCTTATTACCATGCTATCACCCTATGAATTACCTTAACATGACTTATCAACTAGCTTATTATAAGACCTAGTCAACAAAAACTACTTAATCCATGCCTTACCTTAAACACCCTTAGATTGATGTCATTTCACCCAAAATGCAAATTGACTCCTTTCTTATATGAAGTTTCCTTCTTTTCCTTAACAAGTTGTTCTGCAGTGCATGGTCAATTGTTACAAGTAGGAACCATTTTTTACTATTAAGATGTGAACACCCACAAGAGCAATTGAGTTATAATCACTGTAATGCTCAATAGATGATGACACAAGTTGGGTTCAGATTAGGAAAGTGGGTTTTGTTTGTGAGATTTCCCATGTTATGAGTAGTATTTGTTTTTGCTCGCTAGTACACTATTGTTACTTCTTTTTGCATTGTTTGAATTAATTTAACATTAGTGTTTTTTTTGCAGGGTTTTGATTTCAGTGGACAATCAAGAAGATATGAGCATTAGTTGTATAGGATTGACTGCTCTATATTTATAGCCCTAGCTAGCACTTAGGTATGTTAGAACAATAGGACTTGGTATTAAGTATAACAAACAATTGGGCAAGCTGTGAACTTGGAATTTTGTTGAGCATATACTTAAAGAGTTTCTTGTTTAATGAATGAAGATTTATCACTTGATGGCATTATTTATTTCTTCTTTGTGAACAAGAAATTTTTATATATATATTTCACAAAAAATAGTTACAGATATATATATTTATCCACAAATATAGAAAACCGCTCTAAAAACAATTCTAAAAATGTACGAAAACCGCTGCAATAGGCATCAAAACCGCTTCAAAAGATAAGTAAGAGTAAAAAATAGAAATTGCAAACCGCTGCAACAGATTTAAACATCCGCTGCAATAGATTTAACAACCGTTGCAATAGATAAACAACCGTTGCAATAGAGGTGGTAGTAAACCGCTTCATTAGATACCAAGTCAGCGGTTTTTTGTTCCTAATGAAGCGGTTTATCATCAACTGTTTAAACCGCTGCCTTAGCTTATAAAAACCGCTTCATTAGATCTAATGCAACGCGAGCAGATGAAGCGGTTGACAACCGCTGCAATTAGACATGGCAATCGGGTCGGGCAGGTCGGGGTCGGGTTTTGGTTAATCGGGTTCCGGTTAAATCGGGTTCTGGTCAATCGGGTCGTTAACAATTACGGGTTGATTGGGTTGGGTCCTGCCGGGTTTAGTGACGGTTCAGGTCGACCCAACGAGTCCAAAGTGTCAGTTTTTTTAATGATTTTTTATAATAAATTTTATAATAAAATCATAATTTTAATAATAAAATAATATTTTTTATAATAAAATAATAATAACAGAATCAATATTATATCACTATTTAGTAAAAGTTTGTATAATATTCATTATAAATGAGGTAATACATATGATTGGGTCGGGTCAGTTAACCCAACGGGTCGGGTCATATCAAACCCAGATTTATTCAGGTCATCGGGTTTGGGTCTTTCTTGACCCATTGATTTTCGGATCGGGTCTCAACCCTAAAAATATTAGACGGTTCGGGTCGGGTCGGGTCGGGTTGTCGGGTCGGGTCATATTTTGCCAGGTCTAGTTGCAATAGATAATATGAAGCGGTTTTTAGACTAAATGTAGCGGTTATTGACCGCTTCCTTAGCTCTTCATTGTAGTAGTGTACAAAAGAGATAAAGGCATGGAAAGCACATAACATATTCAATTTAGAACGCAAACCTCTTTCACCAAAAGGTGTGACCAAATTATGAGTGGGGTGAGCCTTTTGAATTCGAACACTCTTTGACACGAGTAGTGATGGATCATCAGGTTGTATCTCAGAGTCGTCCGTTGAAGATGGATGCAACTGGGCATCTTCAAATTGGTCCGTTCCTTCTTCATCACTTTGAGAATCATCAACAATATTATCACCAGAAGTTCCAAATGGAACAATGACAATGGCTTCTGCATTAATTGGGGGCACGATTGTTGAATCAGCAGTAGATGAGGAGGGAACGTCTGCATCTTGTGCAAAATCAATTGAAGTATCCTCCTTTGAAGAGTCATCAGGACTAGAAGAGTCTGGAGATGATGGAGAGACACTAGCAACATTAGAAGGACCGTTCCCACGACCCGAGCTAGGTCGAGAAGAAGGACCGTTGTCTTCATCATCAGAATCCTCTCGTTGCATTCTTGGATAGCCATCCTCAGGGAACGTTGTCTCTAACTCGCCATTGGAACCTTTTGAGTTCTCATCAAAGACAACATGGATGCTTTCTTCAATTTTGCGAAGCCTCTTGTTGTATACTCTGTAAGCTTTGCTTGCCTTTGCATATCCCAAGAAAATCCCTTCATCACTTCATGGGTCAAACTTCCCTACGTTATCCTTCCCATTGTTGTGAATGTAGCACCTGCATCCAAAAGCACGCAAGTGGGAAATATTGGGTTTGCGATCCCTTATTAGTTCATAAGCAGTTTTATTCAATAAGGGACGAAGCATGGCACGATTGAGAATATAACAAGCAGTGTTAATAGCTTCTGCCCATAAGATTCTTGGAAGATTGCTTACAATGAGGAGAGTTCTCGCCATGTCTTCTAGAGTCCTGTTCTTCCGTTCCACAACCCCATTCTGTTGTGGTGTCCTAGGCGCGGAGAAGTCATGTGATACTCCATTTTCTTCACAGAAGTTGAAGAACATAGAATTTTCAAAATCCGTTCATGGTCGGACCTATATAGCCTTCAACTTCTTTCCCAAACTTGTTTCCACATTCTTGATGAATGCCTCGAACTCGGAGAAGACTTCATCCTTCGAAGACAGAAAAATTGTCCAAGTGAATCTAGAATAATCACCAACAATTACAAAAACATACATGTTTCCTCCACGACTTCTTATCCTCATGGGACCACAGAGATCCATATGAATCAGTTCCAGAGGATGAGAAGTTGTTACATCAGGTTTAATCTTGAACGAGGAACGAGTCTGTTTCCCTTTCACACAAGCATCACATACACCACTCTGATTGAACATTTGGGAGACCACGAACATGTTCATTTGTATACAACTTGTGAATGAGTCGAAGAATTGCATGTCCAAGCCTTCTATGCCATAGTTCCGTCTCATAAGCTATAGACGCAAAGCATAGAATTTCCTTTGGCTTGAAATTCTTATCCACAATGTACACATCCTTGAATCTGACTCCTCTCAGAATTATGTTCTTGGGTTCACGATCTTTGACGTAGCATTCTTGTGAAGTAAAGACCGTCTTGTTGTTCCCTTGGTCGCAAAGCTGTGGAACACTCAACAAACTAAAACCAAGTTCATGAACTAAACATACCTCTCTTACCGTGATATTGGAGTTTAGTTTTGTTTCGCCTGTTCCAATGATTTCTCTGCATCTCTTGTCTCCAAGAGCAACACTCCCTCTTGAGTGTTTGTGAAGTGAGGTGAGTTGATCTTCTTTTTCGGTCATGTGGCACGAACAAGCGCTGTCAATGTACCACTTCTCGTTCCCCCTCACTTCAACCTGCACAGAAAAAGTTAAGGTTTGGCGACCCAGGCAAGCTTAGCCTTACTTGGTCGAGACACATAATGCAATTGTTCTCTAGGAATAGTCCCATCAATAACAACAGTTTTCTTCCTAGTCTTAGCATGATTATGATTATGCATATGTGAATCATCGTAGAAGTCATTCAAGTTCACATTATTGCTCCTACTGTTCCTTCTCTTTGTGTGCTCTTCAGAGAACTTCTTTTTCTTTTCACAGTCTCTCTGCAAATGTCTGTTGTCCCCACAATACCAACACAACTTGAATTGATCCATTTGGACATACTTTCTGTTGGGAACAACACTCTTGCGTTGCTTCACACGTTCTGGACAGGGAACGTTGGATTGCTTCCCTTGAGACTGCTTGAGGAAGATCTTGTGGGCAGGTTGTCCAGTGTACCACGACTGATTTTCATCCAGTCCACTCTCAAGAACCTTGACACGTTCCTTAAGATTGCGATTCTTCTCTCTAGCATCTTGTAGTTTTCTATCTCTTGCTTCACGAAGTTCCAGAATAGATGGATCGTCTTCTTTTTTCTTGGAACTTGTATAACTAGACCTGTCAAACGGGTCAAACGGGTCGGGTTCGGGTTTAAGCATATCGGGTCGGGTCGGGTTCAAGTCGATTGCGGGTCAGAATTTGCGGGTCGATTATGGTTCGGGTCGTTGCGGGTCAGGTACGGGTTCGGGTCGACCCAGCGGGTCGAGAGCGCCATGTCAAAATTTTATAAAATGATTATTAAAATAATATTTTAATTTTAAAAAAAAATCAAAAATCAACAAAAAATAGTTATATAATATTTTAATAACAAAATATATTATAATGTTTAATATATAAAATAAAAACATATATGTAATGACCCAACCCAGAAATTTTCGGGTTGAACGGGTCGGGTCACTTTTGACCCAATATTTTTCGGGTCGGGTCTCGACCCAAAAAACGCGGGTCGGGTTTGCAGGTCGGGTCAAATTTTGACAGCTCTATGTATAACCAATGCCATACCTTGCTTCGACAAACTAGATGTTGTCAGTTTCAGCTTTATGTTCCATTAGCACATAATGAATCTTGTGAACATAAGCTTTCATCTCAAACATCTGTTCCTCAAGCTTGGTTGATCCAGCTACACTTCTTGCATCAGTATTGTTAGAGACTTCATTCATAAACAAAGAGACTTTTTCATTTCTTAACCTCTGAAGTTCCTCATGATTAGCATCACATGAAGAACAAGGAACAGTTGAGCTACTAGCAGTGTTAGATAAGTTTTCTTTTAAACTACTACACTCATCTTCAGAATTAGCAAGTTCCTCTTGTGTTTTTAAATTTTCAGCATACATTTTCCTTATGAGAGCAATCAGTGATTTCTTATTATAATTCATGTTTTGGGGCGAAAAGATCAGACGACCTAAATCGCCTTAGACGGGGTAACTAGTCGATCGGATGATAGAAATCAATCCAAACCAAGTATATAATCAACGAGTAAAAAGAAAATATGAAATAGCGAGATGATTTTATTAGATATAATATTGATCGAATCGAATGGAGATACAACTTATCGTAGTAAGACAAGGGATTTTATTGAACTCGACCGGTGACTTCTAGGTTTTGACCGGCGGAAAACAGGCGTGATTGACTCCTGGTGAGCTAGGCTAGAGCAAGTGTGTCTCCGTTTTCTTTCAGAGCAAGTTCGAGTGAGTGTGTCCCGTAATCGTATGAGTGTCCCTTCTTTATCTTCTCCTCCCCCATATATGGTAAGTCCTTCTCCTTTTTACCGTTTATGATTTAATCCTATCGTATCTTCAACGCCGGGAGTGATTGCAGGGATTCTGCCATTAATTTCTGCTATTACGGTGGTGTTTGAATGCTGTGGCCGTTGCTCAATCTAAGCATTTAATGCTCTGCGGGATTTTCGCGACCTGTCGGATAGTGTTCGACCAGAGAAGCTTCGACGCCTCCTCTGGACTATCCCCTGTTCCTCCGATCTATCTTGGGCCTGGGTCCGTTTTGCTCGATCCATCTTCCAAGGGGGATGCTAGGCCCAACAATAGCCCCAAGTTGCTTTGGGCTTTTGGCTAGGCGAGCAGGTGAAATCCGAGGCAACTTCTTTAGCCATGACCTCCACCATCCTTTTTTGGCGCGGTCGTCCAGGGCTACGTGGCGGGAGATTGGAGCACGATACGACATCTCTGCAGTTCATCATCTCCCTCCATAAATTCGGAGCGGACGCTTGGCGATTTGACTTCACTTCTTCTTATCTTGCAAGCTTCTCTGGTAGGTTTCTCAACCCTTTTCGCCATAGCTCTTCGATTTCCTTCTCTTTATGTTCTTGAGATGGTTTCTAGTGAAGCCTCTGAGTCGTTGAAGACTCTCTCTGACTCGCGCGAGGGCAAAGCTCCTCCCCTCTTCATTCTGAAGGAGTCTGATGCTTTGACAAGTACTTTGTCCCAGGCAGAGCTCGAGCAAATACTTCAAGTTGGAGGCTTTCCCCCAGAAACGGTCGCCAGATTGCCTCACCCGGATGAGAGGGCCGATGCCCGATATGAGGGTTGGGTTTGTTTTTACGCGTATCCATTTTGGATTGGTCACAGGTTCCCCTTTTCTCCCCTTGTTAGGGATTTTTTGGCCACTTTGGCGCTAGCGCCATGTCAGGTGATGCCACAGGCATGGAGGGTTCTCAGGGTCTTGGACCTTGTGAACGTCCGATCTGGGGCTGGTTTTGATTTTGATGCCTTGTGGTACAATTATTTCCTTGGGTGGAAGAGTTCTTCCCGTGTCCAGTTACGCATTCGACATGGTCGGAAGCCTTTGGTGCAGAATCTTGATGTCAACGACCGCGGATGGGGGTCAAAGTTCTTTTTTGTCGAGCGTTCGTCTCTGGAGAAGGGGGGATAGTGTTCGTTCTTGTTGACGGAGTGGCGAGTAGAGAGTATGTGTTTGTTCTCTCCTTTGCTTGTTTATGCGTCTTAACTCTTTGCTTTAACTTTTCTTTTTTGTAGTTCCTGAGGCAGAAGATTTGGAGGTGAGCGCTCGATCGAAGTGTTTGTCCAGAATTGTTCTTGCTATTCCGGCATCGGAGAGGAGTTTTGTCAATGTCAACCTGTTGTCGACATCCCCTGCCGCTCAAGACGACATGTCGACTGTTTCGTCATCTCGCGTCAAGGGTAAGCTTTCGACCTTGGGAGTTTTCTCTGTACTTTTTCACTTTGTCGCATGCTTTATGATCTTTTTATGTCTGTCGTGTTAGCTTCCCCTGGTGGTCGAGCAAGTGCTCGTTTGAAGGGAGTGTCTGGGAAGGGCCTGATCGAGCAGAGGAAGGCGGCAGCCAAAATCGCGTCGAGTAAGTCGATTCCGACGGATCCGGTGCCTCAAGTCAAAGGTGGCTTAAAGAGGAAAGCGGGCGTTTCCCCTGGTGATGTCAAATCAGAAGAGCCTCCTAGGAAGAAAGAGGCGATCGCTGAAGGGATCGACAAAATCGGCGCGGTCGGTCAATCGATTACCGACCTCTTTCACGCCCAGGATCCGTCTTTGAAATCAGAGGTCGACGACATCTCTCCCCTGGACTGCATTGGTGAAGCGGGGTGTTCTGCGTGGAGGGTGAGTTGTCTCTGTTCGTGTTTCTCTTTCTCTTTCGTCGACTGTGTTTTCTGATCGTGTTATATTTTCTTGCTTTAGACTTTTCAATACCTCTTGGGAGCATACTCCGGTGTCAAGACGATGGTCGTCAAGGCCGAGGAAAGGGCTGCCAGGTCGGAGTCCGCCCTTGCATCCTTGAGGACCAAGCTAGAGGGAGCAGAGAGTCGTTGTCGAGAGACTGAGCGCCGCCTTACCAGGGAGCTGAAGAGTTGTCAAGAGGAGTTGGTCGCAAGACGGAAAGAGTTTGAAGAGAGCCGATCAGGCGTCGAGGAAGAGGTGAAGCAGGCTCAAATCGCAGCTGGCCAGATCGCAGGAAACATCGGTGCCTTTTATGCATTGAAGTCGCGTGTCGAAATGATAGAAGAGTTTGGCGATGGCAAGCATGAGCTCTGGGATCTGAAGGCAGAGAAGGAGACTTTGGACTCCATGTTCCCGAAGGGAAATCCTGGTCAGAAGCTCTTCCGCTTGGCTGGCGTCGGAGAGGAAGCTGCGGATGGGGGCGTTGGCGAGGACGAGGCCCATTCCGGCGATGTCGAGCCGATTGATGGCGTAGCTTCTCTGGAGCCAGCCCCTGTTGAAGAGTCAGGCCCACCTCAGCCGACGCCATGCTCGTTGGGTAGAATTCATGGAGACGTTTCCCTACGTCGTTGTGCATAAGAAAGGTAAGGAGAATGTGGTCGCTGACGCCCTTTCTCGCAGGTATGTTCTCATTATTCATCTTCAATCTAAACTTCTTGGCTTTGCGTTGATTAAGGATTTATACTGCACTGATCCATTTTTTAAGCAAATTGTAGACCATTGCCTTAGGGACCGCAAGTTTGACACCTACTTCTTACATGAGGGGTACCTTTACAAAGCCGGGCGCATGTGCATTCCAAGCTCACCCATTAGGAAACTCCTCATCCAAGAAGCCCATGAAGGATGCGGTCATTTTGGGGTTACCAAGACACTAGCAGCTCTTCGCGAGCACTTCTTTTGGCCGCACATGACCACACAAGTGACGCGATATTGCACAAGTTGTGTCACGTGTCAACGCGCAAAGTCTAGTTCCCATCCCTATGGCCTCTACACGCCATTACCCATTCCATTAGGCCCTTTGGAAGATTTGTCCATGGACTTCATCACAGGTTTGCCTCTCTCTATCTCGTAGGGGTAAGGACTCCATCTTTGTTGTTGTGGACAGGTTTTCAAAAATGGCACATTTCATCGCGTGCAAGACCACACACACTGCTAGTGAAATCGCCGTGTTGTTCTTTGACAACGTGGTCCGTTTACATGGGATCCCTAGGTCTGTTGTGAGTGATCGCGATACCAAATTCGTAGGCCTTTTCTGGAGAACACTTTGGGGAAACTTGGGTACCAAATGTTTGTTTTTCTACTAGCTACCACCCACAAACAGAGGTGACCAATCGAACCCTAGGAGCCCTCCTTAGGACCATGCTCAAATCCAACCCCAAGCGTTGGAAAGACTTACTTGCAATTGTTGAGTTTTCTTACAACAGGTCCAGGCACTCCGCGACAAAGCTCACCCCATTCGAGGTGGTCTATGAACCAAACCCATTGACTCCACTCGACATGCGGCCGCGGCCTCTGAAGGACAATGAGCACACTAGCGTGGCCAACCGCGCCGCGATGATCCAGGATCTGCATCAGCGAACCCGGAAGCAGCTGAAGCGTCACGCTGATCAATATGCCATACAACACAACCGTGGGCGCCGCCGCGTTATATTTGCCCCAGGAGACTTGGTGTGGGTGCATCTTTGCAAATGTCGTTTTCCAGCTAAGCGCAAATCAAAGATGGCCCAACGCGGTGATGGCCCTTTCCGTGTTGTGAAGGCCATTGGCGACAACGCCTACGAGATCGAGCTTCCACCGGACTACGGTGTCCACGCGACCTTCAACGTCGCAGACTTGGAACCATATGTGGCGCCAGAGTTCGATGATGGTGAAGCGGGGACGCTTCACAGCCAAGTGGGAGAGGGTGATGCGATCCTACCCACCATGACTGCCACAGAGGAAGAGGAAGCTATGAGCATTCGCTCAGAAGGGTCAATAACAAGATCGCGTGCCAAAGCCATCGCCAACGCGACACAATCATTGATTGTGCGCGTCGTCCCTAGCCAAGGGACGCAAGAGACCGCGTTCTCCCTCAATCGCCTCCAACCAAGTCCAGAGAACGCGTTCTCTATCAAGATACTCGCCACTATCAGTTGAACGCGATCTGTGAATTGTTTTGTCATTTCTGAAACATTATTATTTTAGTTATTTCTTTTTGGGCGTGTGTTCCACGCGTGTCGCGTGGGCTAGCCCATTAAGCGAGACTCAGCCCATCCGAGTCTCGCTATCTCTTATAAAAGGTCAACTCGACCTTCTGTACTAGGTTACGTCTAATTTGAATCAAAGCTTAAGTTTGAGAGCCTATCGCCTCCTTCCTTTGATTGGACGTCAAATACTTATCTCTGTTTTCTCATCTCCTTCACTCCGCTGCCGACGCTATGGCATCCACTCGATCTCCATCGAGTTTATCCAACCCCGCCACCGACGCTACGGCCACTCACTCGATCTTCTCGAGTCTATCCCCTCTGTTGCCGACGCTATGGGTTCGCTCACCTCTCGAGCCACCATCCATCATCTCAAGCCACAAACACCGCGTTCCATCCAAAAACCCTCAGATTTGACACGCACGACTCACCACCAAGATCACGATCCGGCATTCACAAGCAGGAATGCATCAACTTCATCAGAGCCTTTGATCTTGTAAGTCGCTTGTCAAGTCTCATTTGTTCATAATTTTTTTTTCTCCATCATCTTGCTTCCGCCATTGTCACAATTTTTTTTTTCTTTCATGCTAGTCCTTTCGGTTTCTACAAGAGAATCTCTTGGCCGATAATTGCTTGATCCCCGCGCGAAAATTGTGTGATTTGTTTGCATGAAATCTGCGTAATTAATATATTGATTTTCTTAATTAATCGCGTGAATCTCGCTAACATATCTTGCCATATTTTCTTGTGTTGACCGTTATAAATCTGCATCAAATCTTATCTCTCCTATCGCGTAAATCTCGCGATTTCTTTCCTTAAGTTACTTAGCCGTTTATTTTTATTTTAATTGTGTAATCTTATCCGATCTTAAACCAAAAGTCAAAGACTGAGATTCGGATTTCAAACTCAAATTTCAAAAGTCAAGTCGCATTTAAAAAAAAAATGCGACAATTCAAAAAAAAAAAAAAGGAAAGCCAAAATAAGGCAACCTTCTTCTCTCACCGGCTAGGCTCATATCTTATCCCTCCACCGTCTAGCGTCACACTTGAAGGTTTGTCTTGTGTGTGCGCGTTGTTTATGCAAAAGATTAGGACTTCATTCTTTTGGTTTTGTTTGCTTTTGTGCTTGCATACCACACTTGCTTTGCTTGCCTTTAGTTGCCCTCACGGCCAAAAGAACGCGCCCTCCTACGTGAACACTTGTTACTTGTTAAGTGCTTACTTGTTCTTTGGTTTTGTATTGTCTTTGATTCATTTTTACTCGCGATGTCTAGTCATATTGTGATAGGTAGCCTCACAGCACCCACAGGTGGAAATGTCCAAGGAGATGGCAACAACCAACCATCACAGCAAAACATTGCGCAACATGAAGTGGTCTCTCTCGCCAATCCTCCCCAACCAGACCCCATTCTAGAACTCTCGGAGGAGCAACGCTATATACAAGAACTTAGGCGCCAAGTTGCCCAATTGCAGGCCATGCAACGCGCTGCACCGGCCCAACCCACATCAACTTTGATGGTCCCTATGGACACCCTGGGCGCGCCGCGTCACACTGAAGTCGGGCCAAGTCAACAACGCGTGGACAAGGGCAAAGGAGTCATGCCCTCCACCTCAAACTTGCAACCGCGACTTCAACGAATCCAATCTGTGATCGAAAGACGCCAAGGCTATGTGTCGCATCGTGAACGATACGCACCGCAAGCAACACCAGCCGGCTATGACAACGGCTCCGACCGCGACGATGATTCCCATGGTGAGTACTCTGAACCCTTTGACTTCAATGACATGTATGAATCCAGGGGAATAAGACGCCGCCACGAAATTGCATCAACACCTCTTGCCGGCCGAACTAGACGAGATGCACGCAACTCCGGTTTGCCGCGTAGATCCCATCGCGTTGCAGACAGCGAGCCGCGTCAGCGTCGCCATGATCCCACCCCAGTGCCATTCGACGTCAATGACCACCTTGGCCATCAAAGCATGCGTACTTCGTGTTATGGCTCCGATGGCTATGGATCGACGATGTCGACTATACATGATGATTTCAATGAGTTCGGCGACGAGGAGATGGAGGACGCAGGGCTCATCAATCCAGGCTCCTTCCATCCTCCCTTTGGTGATCCCATTGAACTCCAAGATAGGCCAGCGGATTGGATTCCACCTCCACTCCAGCCAGTAGGACCACAACATCGCGTTCCCGGCGACAATATGCATGACACTTATGGCCAATACCACGAGGACATGCCGTGTGACTTTCGTCGCCAACATGATGCCACTGTTCAACGACGATGACAAGGACGTGATGCGTACAACGCACATCCTAGGGACTTCGTCGCTGACGATGTCTAGGCTCTTCAAGCTCGCCGTCATCATCATCGCGCTCAAGAACCTGCTCAACACACACCAAGGCTTAGCCGCCATGAGGTAAAAGTTAAAATTGAGCATTTCTTTGGCGAATATGATCCCGCTGTGTTTCTTGAGTGGGTACAGGCTACAGAGTATACTTTGCGATATTGTCGCGTCCCCACCGAGGAGCATGTTGTCGTGGCAACGCTACACTTCAGAGGTGCTGCACGCGTTTGGTACCACTAGTTCATGGACGATTGCGTTCGTCGACACCTTGCCCCCATCACGGAGTGGCACCATCTCGTGTATGTCATGACACAGAAGTACGTGCCAAAAGACTATAGAAATCAAATGCGAATGGAGATCGCAATGGCGCGTCAAGGCTCCAAAACACCTCTGGAGTTCTTCTCTCAATTGGAGGACATGTACTACAAAGCCAGCATCAGTGTCGCCCCATCCACACTGCGAACGAAATTTATGAGTGGCTTGAATGTGTCCATCCGTGACCAACTCGAGATATTGCCAATCAAGGATCTGAATACCTTGACTCACACCGCGATGCAAATCCACAACCAACAAACGCGTCGTCGGCAATTCTCTTGGCAAACCTCAAGTCAACAAAGGTATGACTCTAACTCTGGTCAATCCCCTACTACTAATGTGCATGGTCCACCTATAGGAACCACCGCGTCAAATCAAAGCCGATAGGGGAAGATCGCGTCATCTCCCACCAATGCTCCTCGCACGACGCCAACAAAGGGCTCATGACCAGCTACTGAGCGCGCGTGTGACATGGAGTGTTTCAAGTGTGGAGGACAAGGGCACTACAAGAGAGAGTGCCCAAACAACAAGAAAGTCATTTTCTCCAGCATCGCCGCGGGATATGAGTCTTATGAGGAGGAGGACACGGCCCTTGAGATGATCGATGAGGGATTTGAAGATGACAACGAGGCGGCTTACACTTGTGAAGCCACCACGCTACATGAAGGCACACCTCTGAGCCTTGTCATGCGCCTTCTCCTCACTGTCAAGGAAGCAACCCTTATGGACCAACGCGAGAATCTCTTCCACACACGTTGCTTGGTCAAGACCGCGTCCTTGAGTGTCATCATCGATGGAGGCAGCTGCTGTAATATCATCAATGAAAAGGTGGTCAACCACTTCAACCTGCCAACCACTCCTCACCCACAACCCTATGGGCTACAATGGATTTCATCGAGTTCTGGTAACAATGTAACTCGTCAATGCCTTATTTCTTTCTCCATTGGCCAATATTCAGATTAAGCCATTTGTGATGTCATTGCAATGGATGCCACACATCTTTTGTTGGGATGCCCATGGCAATTCGACAGGCGCGTTCTTCACGATGGTTATTTAAACACTTATGTGTTTACTTACCACGGGAAACGTGTCACGCTCTTACCAATGTCTCCTCATAAGATTTTACAGGATCAGGCTGAGCGTGATCAACAAAAGGTTTTGGAAGCAGCCAAGACCGCGTCCCATCCGACGCATTCCAAACCAGATACTGGTGCTTCTCCCAACACCCCAGGCACAAGTACTACAGGACCGCGTTCTCCCAAAGTGCTCGAAGGTGTTTCCAACAACAAAGAGCCCAATGAGAGAACGCGTAGCAAGGATGGTTCAACGGCCGCATTAAAAGGAACCTGTGAGCACAGATTGCTTCTTGCATGCCCAAGCGACCTCATTGCTACTTTGAGCGGCAAGGCACCATGTTTCCTATTAGTGCCCATGCATTGCATCCCAGAGAGCCCCATCACGGAAGCTTTGCCCAGCGCCATCTCCGCGTTGCTCGATGAGTTCAAAGATATCTTCCCAGAGGAGCTTCCCCAAGGTCTTCCCCCATTACGAGGCATTGAACACCAAATTGATTTGGTGCCTGGTGCCTCTCTCCCAAATCACGCTGCTTATCGAGCTGGACCAGAAGAAACAAAGGATTTACAGCGCCAAGTGCAAGAACTTCTGGATCGCAGCTACGTAAGGGAATCTCTAATCCCTTGCGCGATCCCCGTGATCCTAGTGCCAAAAAAAGATGGCTCATGGCGCATGTGCGACGACTGTCGCGCCATCAATCAGATCACAGTGAAGTACAGGCACCCCATCCCACGTCTCGACGACATGCTAGATGAGTTCCATGGCGCGATCCACTTCACCAAATTTGACTTGAAGAGCGGATATCACCAGATTCGCATGAAGGAGGGTGATGAATGAAAGACCGCGTTCAAGACAAAATATGGGCTTTATGAATGGCTAGTCATGCCGTTTGGTCTCACCAACGCGCCAAGCACGTTTATGAGGCTCATGAACCATGTGTTGAGGGAATTTCTGGGGAAATTTGTTGTAGTGTACTTTGATGATATTCTGGTGGATTCGCGTAGTCTAGATGACCATGTAAAGCACCTTAGGCTTGTGTTAGAGTGCTTGAGACGCGAACAATTGTATGCCAACCTTGGCAAGTGTCGTTTTGCATCCGACACTGCCAACTTCCTAGGCTACGTGGTCTCCAAAGATGGACTCCGCGTTGATGAAGACAAAGAGAAGGCCATCCGGGAATGGCCAACACCTACCACTCCAACAATGGTTAGAAGTTTCCTTGGCTTAGTAGGCTTCTACAGGAGATTTGTTCATGACTTCAGCTCCATCGCCGCGCCACTCCATGAGCTCACAAAAAAAGGCGCCGCGGTGAATTGGAAGGAGAACCACAATCACGCGTTCAACGCGTTGAAATAAGCCTTGTGCAACGCGCCACTGCTACAACTACCAGACTTCACCAAGCACTTTGAAGTGGAATGTGACGCGTCAAACGTGGGGATTGGTGGAGTCCGACACCAGGAGAAGAAGCCCATCGCGTTCTTCAGCGAGAAGCTCACAGGGGCAACTTTGAATTACCCCACCTACGACAAGGAGCTCTACGCTCTTGTCCGCATGCTCAAGACATGGCAACACTATCTCTGGCCATGCGAGTTCGTGATCCACTCAGACCACGCGACCATCAGCTATCTGAAGAGTCAGGCCCACCTCAGCCGACACCATGCTCGTTGGGTATAATTCATGGAGACGTTTCCCTACGTCTTTGTCCATAAGAACGGTAAGGAGAATGTGGTCGCTGACGCCCTTTCTCGCAGGTATGTTCTCCTTACTCATCTTCAATCTAAACTTCTTGCCTTCCCGTTGATTACGGATTTATACTGCACTGATCCATTTTTTAAGCCAATTGTAGACCACTGCCTTAGGGACCGTGAGTTTGACACCTACTTCTTACATGAGGGGTACCTTTATAAAGTCGGGCGCATGTGCATTCCTAGCTCACCCATTAGGAAACTCCTCATCCAAGAAGCCCATGAAGGACGCGGTCATTTTGGGGTTACCAAGACACTAGCAGCTCTTCGCGAGCACTTCTTTTGGCCGCACACCACACAGGTGATGCGATATTGCACAAGTTGTGTAACGTGTCAACGCGCAAAGTCTAGTTCCCATCCCTATGTCCTCTACACGCCATTGCTTATTCCAGTAGGCCCTTGGGAAGATTTGTCCATGGACTTCATCACAGGTTTGTCTCTCTCTCTCGTAGGGGTAAGGACTCCATCTTTGTTGTTCTGGACAGGTTTTCAAAAATGGCACATTTCATTGCGTGCAAGACCACACACACTGCTAGTGAAATCGCCACCCACAAACACTTTGGGGAAAGTTGGGATCCCTACGTTTACATGGGATCCCTAGGTCTGTTGTGAGTGATCGCGATACCAAATTCGTAGGCCTTTTCTGGAGAACACTTTGGGGAAAGTTGGGTACCAAATTTTTGTTTTCTACTAGCTACCACCCACAAACAGATGGCCAAACAGAGGTGACTAATCGAACCCTAGGAGCCCTCCTTAGGACCATGCTCAAATCCAACCCCAAGCGTTGGGAAGACTTACTTGCAATTGTTGAGTTTTCTTATAACAAGTCCAGGCACTCCGCGACAAAGCTCACCCCGTTCGATGTGGTCTATGGACGAAACCCATTGACTCCACTCGACATGCTGCCGCGGCCTCTGAAGGACAATGAGCACACTAGCGCGGCCAACCGCGCCGCAATGATCCAGGATCTGCATCAGCGAATGCGGAAGCAGCTGGAGCGTCGCGCTGATCAATATGTCACACAGCACAACCGTGGGCGCCGCCGCCTTATATTTTCCCCAGGAGACTTGGTATGGGTGCATCTTCGCAAAAGGCCATTTTCCAGCTAAGCACAAATCAAAGATGGCCCAACGCGGTGATGGCCATTTCCGTGTTGTGAAGGCCATTGGCGACAACGCCTACGAGATTGAGCTTCCATCGGACTATGGTGTCCACGCGACCTTCAACGTCGCAGACTTGGAACCATATGTGGTGCCAAAGTTCGATGATGGTGAAGCGGGGACGCTTCACAGCCAAGTGGGGGAGGGTGATGCGATCCTACCCACCATGACTGCCACAGAGGAAAAGGAAGCTATGCACATTCGCTCAGAAGGGCCAATAACAAGATCGCATGCCAAATCCATCGCCAACGCGACACAATGATTGATTGTGCGCGTCGTCGCTAGCCAAGGGACGCAAGAGACCGCGTTCTCCCTCAATCGCCTCCAACCAAGTCCAGAGAACGTGTTCTCTGTCAAGATACTCGCCACCATCAGTTGAATGCGATCTTTGAATTGTTTTTTCATTTCTGAAACATTATTATTTTAGTTATTTATTTTTGGGCGTGTGTTCCACGCGTGTCGCGTGGGCTAGTGCATTAAGCGAGACTCGGCCCATTCGAGTCCCACTATCTCTTATAAAAGGTCAACTCGACCTTCTGTACTAGGTTACGTCTAATTTGAATCAAAGCTTAAGTTTGAGAGCCTATCGCCTCCTTCCTTTGATTGGACGTCAAACACTTATCTCTGTCTTCTCATCTCCTTCACTCCGCTGCCGACGCTACGGCATCCACTCGATCTCCATTGAGTTTATCCAACCCCACCTCCGACGCTACGACCACTCACTCGACTATCCCCTCCGCTGCCGACGCTACGGCTTCGCTCACCTCTCGAGCCATCATTCATCATCTCGAGCCACAAACACCGCGTTCCATCCAAAAACCCTCAGATTCGACATGCGCGACTCACCACCAAGATCATGATCCGGCATTCACAAGCAGGAACGCATCACTTCTCGTCAGGGAGGATTTCTTCATCCTTGATAGAGTGAGAAGTCAAGTCTGCAATGATTTTCTCAAACCTGGCTTGGTAAGAACTCACATCTTCGTTTTCTTCCATTTTGAAGTTGTAGAAATCCTTCTTGGCAGTGAAACGATCGATCTCACGAAGGTCCTTACTTCCCATGTACATCTGTTCCAAGGCAAGCCACTTAGCATTGGCAGATTCACAAGATTGAAGCTTTTGCACATCTTGCTGATTAAGAGCATTGTTGATAAGCATGGCAGCCTTGCAGTTCTTCTCCATGATTTAGAGATCCTCTTTATCCCATTTCTTCAGCTTTTTCTTTTTCTCAAGATCAACAATCTCAAGATCTCCAAGAGAGATGACCAACCAGCATTGGTAATCATTGCTTTGGACCCACTTGACGAAGAGAGCCTTCCAATGTTGGTATTGGTCAGCGAGTAATAGAGGAGGCCTTGAAGAGTTCAAACCAACTTCGACAGTAGTAGGAGACATCGTTACCTGAAAATCTGTAAGTAACACACAATCTAGAACAAACATGCTCTGATACCAATTGTAGAATCGAGTGTGTTAGTACAAGGAACGGTATAACTATTCCTTGGGCAGTGGAATATAGTAACAGAATAACAGTATAACAGACAAAGTTCCTTAGAGAGGAAAACTTAATCAACCAACTAGTTGACTAAGAAAAACCTCTACCTCTAGGTTTCCCTAGTAGGATTTCGAAAGTCTGCTTGTGTTATTAATCCTGGAATTACAAACAAGCAAGTCTTATCTCAATCTAGTTTACTCCTAGATATCTAGATCTCTAGTTGTAATGTTCCTAATAACACCTAAGACAATCAAAACCCTAACAAGTACTCAACTCACCAAAGTCTCATCCTTGTAAGTTCTTTCCTTCTTCTGAATGCTCTTCTCTGTGGAAAATGCCGTGAATCACTTGTCAAATGAAGTTTGCAACTTTCTATCTTATAGTCTAGGTATTCTATCTAATTTACCCTAGTTTTACTTAAGGAAAATAAGATAAAATAATCCTATACAATCTTTGCTAATCTTTCCTAACCAGAATATCTTCAACAAGATTATCTTCTTGCGGCCTAAGTTGCTCCTTCAATATTTATTTCCATAAAAGAGAGATTCGGAAGTCGCAAGGGTTACAGCGCGCGTCATGTGTTCCTTGGCGCTGTTCCCTTTCCTTTTCTGTTCAATAACGCGCGTCTCTTTTTTTCTTTTGTTCCAACGCGTTGTTCCTTATTGTTGACTTCTCTGTTCCTTGTATTCATCTGTTTTCTGAAACTCATAGTCACACTAAAAACCATCAAAAGCCATTGAGTTTATCATCATCAAAACTGGAGGTAACATCATCGTTCGAACACAATTCACTGTAGGAAATCGTTGGTGGTGCTTTTCGTCTCTCTCTGAGGAAGATTTTCAATACTGTTGGGTTGTACTTTGTAAATCCTTCTGAAACATTGCTCTAGTGGAACTCTCATCAGGAAACCAGGTTATTTCTAACCTTACTATTTGACTTGATCATCAATCTGACCCCTCTTTGTACTACGTCTCTGTGCTTTGACATTCCTTATTTGAATTATATTTTTGATGAATTACCTTGGCTGAAAAATTTGTATTTAAATATGGTATGCGACCAGACAAATCTTCACCACCTCCATCTGAACTCTCTCTTCTTTAGCATTCTCTTCCTCTGCTTGCTTACTCTTCTGTCTCCACAAATTGATTGGAACTCTCCGTGCTCTTATCCCTTATCCAATTACACGGATAGAAGGAAACACACCATGAATGATGTTCTCTGTACTGAACCTATCTCTTGCTCCACCAAAGGCAAGAGTAGTATCTCAGAGGAACCTAAAACCTCTACTACCAACCAGACCATTAGCACCAAACACAGCATTGGGGAAGCTTCCAAACCCACCATTACTGACACCACATCCATCACTACTAAACCTACCATCGACATAAAGCTCTATCTTTCTCGTCTTTTTGGGGTTAGGGATAAAATCCTAAAACTCAAAGACTCCTCTCTGATGGGCTACATTATAGGGGAGCCAGTTGACTTCACAAAGCTTAGAACCAAACTAAAAAACGACTGGAAATTTGTGAAAGGGGGGGCTTTGAAATTATTGAGAGGCCTAATCTTTGGTTTGAACTTAGGTTCGCGAATCCTATCGACCAAAAATGAGTGTGGGAGGGAAGACCTTACCATTTATTTGATAAATTGCTCTTGCTTAAACCTTGGAGCTCAAACTTTGACCCTTTTACTAAATCTGTCACTATTGTGGATATGTGGATTCGTATTCCTAAATTGCATATTGAATACATCAGCTTTGATGTATTGAGCACCATTATTGACATGAATGGCCTCGACACTTTGATCAAGATTGACCCTTTCACTGCCAAAAGACAGAGAGTCAGCTATGCTAGACTTTGTGTGAATGTGGATGCCCTAAGTGTGCTTTCCCCAATGAGAATGAAAAACCCATGACTTTCAAAGTGTCGTTTGAAGAGTTCCCAGAAGGTTGTGGGAATAATGGAGAGGCTGACCACATTTTTTACACTTGCCCTTTAAGGGTGGTGAAACCTCAAACTATTCAGATCACCTTCCAAAGGCTGTTTGTGAATCCCACTCTTGAACAAGAAGCCACAAATACTGAAGTCACTACCAATCCTTGGGTCTTGGCTGGTCATCAGAAAAAAAGGTAAATATTTTGCCTCTACATCCTCTACTCCACAAAATCATACCTTCAATCCTAGAAACAAAGGTTTCTCTATACTCTACAAAGCTGATACAAACCCTCCTGTGGCTGATTCTATTCCTGCCAACACCACAAATATTTCCAAAACCAGTGGAAACAAAGCTTGCATTGCTCCTAACCCTACTAACCAAACTACAAATACCTTACCTCCAACTCTTACCCTACCTTTTAACCTACCACACTGATATGTGATATATTGTATAGCACATCTAGTGGTTATTAGCATGATTTAGATGATGTTTGGATATGATTTGATGGTGATTCTGTAATCCGAAAGAGAAGACTAGAAGTGAAGAAATCATGGGATTTACAGAGGTTTGAAGTGCATTGAAGAGTAGAAGAACAGTGTGCTGAGTTCAATTGGTTCGTTCTATTTACTCCGATGTCCAAATGGAGTGATTCTAATTCGAGGAGTTAGATCTTGAAGTCTACTGCAAGTCCTCAAAATATGAGCGCAATCCGAGTTGGGAATCAAAAGTTATGGCATTTTTACGGAAATATCGCAGAAGCTGGAGGCGCCACCGCACCCGCGGCCAACATCACCGCACCCCGCGGTGAGCCAGCAGAGAAGAAGGCGTGAAGTTCCGAAGTTCTGGAAAACCACCGCACCCCGCGGTGGGTATTGCCGCACCCGCGGTGACGACGCGCTGAAGACTTTTCTCGGCTTATTTCCGAGATCTTTTATCTGTTTTTATTTTATTTCTGAAACTTTGTTTTCAAGTTTGTTATTTCCTTTTATTTATTTCTGGATTATTTGCCCTAGTATTTAAGGTTATTTCTAAGATTCTAAAAACCCTAGTTGCCACCTATCTTAGTTTTTCTCTCACAAACCCTATGAAGAACTAAGCTTCCATTGTTGCACTTGACGTTTTGAAGCCAGCAATTGATTGGTTGTGAGTTTTCTACTCTTGTTCGATTTCCTATCTAGTTGTATTAATTCTCTTGCGCTTGAATGTTTATTGAATCTTATTGATTTATCTAGACTGATCACCTAGGTTTATTGATATTATCCATATTGCTAGGACTTGTTAATTCCGGGTTCAGGTTGCATATCTAGTAGCAAACACGATTTACATAAGCGGGTTGCGAGTGTTTATCGTGAGAGAGAGTTAATTGCATGTTATAGTAACGGGTTGTTTCTATTGCATGTATCTTGTTGAATCCTTGGTTGAATTCTATTGCTTTGTTGAGTCTTGAAGGTTTTCGGATTTGACTTAGTAATAAGTACTATTAGGCTGGTAGAACTAACAGTTACATATGATCAGGATAAGAACAACTAAAGGAAAGATAAGAACTTGAGAATAATAGAATTAAGTGATCAACCATATCTCTTGTTGTGTGGATCTTTGTCAGGTGTAGCGCTTTTTCCCATCATATTCACAACCTTTGCCTGCGAATCTGTTTACTTGCTTTGTTTTAATTACTTGGTTCAAAAATCATACAAACCCCCCCTTAGTTCCTAGTTGGTGACTTGCGAATTACAAGAATTGATAATCTGATTCTCTGTGGGATTCGACCCTTACTTGCCCAAACTACTTGTTTAGGTTTGTTAGGATTATTTTGTTTAGGTGTCACGACAACGCCTATCAAATTGGCGCCGTTGTCGGGGATGATCCAACATGAACAAGAGATGGATTCCAGGTTCCAGAATTTGGGGAATCAAATGGAGCACTTGACTCAAGAAATTAGCAGAATAGAGACCACGATGTCGGCAAAACAGCTATTTCACCCAGTAGTGCACCAGAGAGAGGGTGTCTTTTCAATGACCCTCTAGAGTACTGAGCAGCAGCATGTCGCTCCCTTAGCTGAAAGGGAAGAGCAAATCAGCGAGACAGATGTAGAATACAGCGGGATGTCTACAGAAAAAAACTACGACCTCGGTCCACCCACTGAGGAGATGGGCATTCTAGATGATGTTTTGAACCAAGTTGTGCTCTCTGAAGACGATTATTTTTTGGAACTAGAAGAATGACATGACCGCGGTAAAGAGGGTCGCGACCGCGGAAAAGACCCTAGTGCCCAAGACCCTCCCGCAGCTGCATATGACACATATGTGCGCCCCAATTTTTCTCCGCTCAGTTCATTGAAACTTCCTACACCCTGTCCCGAGGCTCTGAAGGACACCAGAAATGTGGAGAACGACAAGGATCCATTTGAAACCTTCAGAACCTGCGAGGCAAACACTCCTTTGTTCAAACTGGCAAACAGTACCCCTCACTGCACAGAAGTTTTAAGGGCGCTGCGCAAGATCAAAAAGAAACCAAAAGGGAAACACAAGAAGGAAACCATGATTCCAAAGACAAATTTCTATAAGCTGGATACGGGGCAGAATAAGCATACAGCCCTTGGGATGTTGGGTAGGCCATTTCTGAAGATGGCAAGTGCATTCATGGGTATGACCAGTGGTCCAACCAGCAGTAAGTGCACAAGCATGGGGGAAAGGATAAACATGGAGTATACAAAGAGACACCCTCCAGATGGGAACCCCGAGTGCTCAGTGGAGGTGAGTGAACCAGGTTGAGAGGAAGAGTATCATGTCAAGCCATGACAATAACTAAGGCGCTATCCGGGAGGAAACCCGAGGTATGTTTTTCATTCTTTGTTTTTGGTGTGTTCTTGCTTTGTTTTTGTTTTTCTTTGTTTCCGATTAACCTGCAGGGAGGAGACCCTATGCGAATTGAAGAAGGTGTTTCCCACACCATTGTAAGTCTTCTTTTGCCCTGCACTGAAAATAAAATACCCGAAAAAACCTTAAACGAGGATCAACAAAAAAAAAAAAAAAAAATCCGAAAATACCTTACACGGATTTAAAAAAAAAAAAAAAAAAGAGTTCTACCGTAGGCCAGCTGTCCGGAGTTCCCCATGGAGAAGGTGCGCATCATGTTGTCAAGGAGGAGACATTCGCCCCACACATTATTTGGCAATGATGATGGCCCTACAATCGACATCTGGATAGGAGGAGCACCAGGGCCCACACCACGATGACATATGGGCCCATTTTTTGTGTTCGTTGAAGGTCGTGCAGCCCCGAATTCTTTGACATACCACTATTCACCACAGTGGATTATTTGGTTGCATGGTAGAGATGAATTGAAGACACCCGCCCAACACTGGAGACCTTAGCGTTACTGAGTACACCGCCAGCAACAACGACAGTGTCCAAGCCAACTCAGTGGCGTTTGTGAGTTATTTTTTGCCTTTCCTATGCTTTATCTTTTTGTCTTTCATTACATTGAGGACAATGCAATGTTTAAGCATGGGGGAGTGTTCTATACTTGCTATGCCGTTGAGGAGAAAGAAAAAGAAAAAAAGCTAAAAATTTGAAAAAATGCTAAAATAGAAATCCTGGGATAGGTCAAAAACATGAAAGGGCGGCCTAGGTAATAAGCAGGTGGCTTGGACCACCATTAGGCTGGGGTAATATGAGGTCAAGAGTGACGTGAGTTTATGTGAGCACATCTATTGGAAAATGAAATGAGTGGCTTGGTGAAAATCCGAAAGGGCGCCTTGGCAAAATGAGTGAAAAGAAGAAGAGTGATTTTTAGGAATCATTATTTTACCTGGCGTGGTGACATAAGAAGAGGTGATATAAGGAGGATTCGGGTAGGTCACTCTGGAGCAATAAGAAGATAGATGGAGGCTAGGATTAGATTGTTACTCACTCTATGGTGTTCGGGATAAGCTTGGGGGAAGTACTATGCTTTCCTTCTAAGCTTGGTTGTGTGTGGTGATTTGGTGTTGTGTTTTTGGTTGTCTTGGAGCTTATTGTTGATGTGTTGTAACTACTAGTGTCATATTTTCTTGTACTTCCTGAGGCCTTGGAGCATGATTGATGGAGTGTGTTCAGTTTTTAGCTTACTCGGGACGAGTAAAGGTCTAAGTATGGGGGAATTTGATATGCGATATATTGTATAGCGCATCTAGTGGTTATTAGCATGATTTAGATGATGTTTGGATATGATTTGATGGTGATTCTGTAATCCGAAAGAGAAGACTAGAAGTGAAGAAATCATGGGATTTACAGAGGTTTGAAGTGCATTGAAGAGTAGAAGAACAGTGTGCTTAATTCAATTGGTTCGTTCTATTTACTCAGATTTCCAAATGGAGTGATTCCAATTCGAGGAGTTAGATCTTGAAGTCTACTGCAAGTCCTCAAAATATGAGCGCAATCCGAGTTGGGAATCAAACGTTATGTCATTTTTACGGAAGTATCGCAGAAGCTGGAGGCGCCACCGCACCCGCGGCCAACATCACCGCACCCAGCGGTGAGCCAGCAGAGAAGAAGGCGTGAAGTTCTGAAGTTCTGGAAAACCACCGCACCCCGCGGTGGGTATTGCCGCACCCGCGGTGACGACGCGCTGAAGACTTTTCTTGGCTTATTTCCGAGATCTTTTATTTGTTTTTATTTTATTTCTGAGACTTTGTTTCCAAGTTTGTTATTTCCTTTTATTTATTTCTGGATTATTTTTCCTAGTATTTAAGGTTATTTATAAGATTCTAAAAACCCTAGTTGCCACCAATCTTAGTTTTTCTCTCACAAACCCTATGAAGAACTAAGCTTCCATTGTTGCACTTGACGTTTTGAAGCCAGCAATTGATTGGTTGTGAGTTTTCTACTCTTGTTCGATTTCCTATCTAGTTGTATTAATTCTCTTACGCTTAAATGTTTATTGAATCTTATTGATTTATCTAGACTGATCACCTAGGTTTATTGATATTATCCATATTGCTAGGACTTGTTAATTTCGGGTTCGGGTTGCATATCTAATAGCAAATACGATTTACATAAGCGGGTTGCGAGTGTTTATCGTGAGAGAGAGCTAATTGCATGTTATAGTAACGGGTTGTTTCTATTTATTGGAGTATTATTTAGATAAGGATAAATATTCTGGCTCTTATTCTCTCCATATTTAGTAGATATGATTTTGTGTAATTGATTTAGTCTTCCTTAATTGTAGGGATTGCTTCTGTAAATAGTGCAAACCTCTTGTATAAAGGAATGATGAATGGAATGAGTAAAGTAATCTTTTCCACAAACATTCAAGTCTTATATGGTATCATCGTAAGCCTACGGCCTCCTAATGTCTACCGAAGGCCAAAACACCAATGCTTCCGCCACCCAAATCTTATTCACTGCCTCAGGCGGCGCCTCCGCCACTCTTCAATTCCCGGCGCTGGCTGTCCGCTTGGATCGGTCCAACTATACCCTTTGGCGTGGAACCGTTCGATCTGCCCTTGAAGCATATGAGCTCGAACCCTTCCTTGTTGCCGGCTCTGCACCACCATCAACTTTGCCGCCCAAGGAAGGCTCCAATGTCAGTGATCCAAACCCGGAGTTCATCGCTTGGAAGAGTAAGGACAGGCTCGTCCTTCTCTGGCTACGATCAACACTTACCACTCCGCTTCTTGGTCATGTGGCCCGTGCCACCACCACCGCAGATGTCTGGTCCATGCTCGAGCACATGTTCCATGCTCAGACGCGTGCAAGGCAAATGCATCTTAAGCAACAACTTCAGACACTTACGAAGGGCTCGATGTCGATTCTCGAGTATGTCGAGAAGAAACGAGCCATTTCAGATTCTTTGGCTGAGTGCTTAACCATTGTTTCTGATGAGGATTTTGTGTCCTTCATCTTATTCGGACTCGGCCCGGATTATGGTGCTTTCAAATCAGCCCTTAACATCCGTACTGACCCTCTTACTTCCGATGAGCTGCTTGGCCTCCTCCTTCGTGAAGAACAACAAATTGAAGACAACACCAAGGATCTCTCGCTATTGTCCGTCAACATTGCAGCCAAGGGACCCTCGTCTGGACGCGCGTCTTCCGGGCATGGCTCGCAGACCCCTGATCGCCTGAAGGTTCAATGTCAGATCTGTTCCAAGCCGCATCATGAGGCCCAGAACTGCTACCAGTGCCTCAATATGGGTGAATTTCCGCCAACCCGCCGCCCCGACAAGCGGTCTTCCAGGCAGCAGCCAGCGAACTCCAAGCAAGCTCACATGGTTTCAGGAAACAGCCCGTCCACCATCACCGATCCCTGGTTTGTGGATTTCGGAGCTACGAACCATGTTGCTACAGATCTTGGCAACCTCAGTATCCAGTCAGAGTATACGGGTACTGACAACTTAGTTGTTGGTAATGGTCAGTCTCTTCCTATTACTCATATAGGGCACTCGAATTTGAATGCTAACCATGTTGCTAATCATTTGTCTCTCAAAAATATCCTTGTTGTTCCAAAAATCTCCAAGAACCTTGTTAGTGTCTCTCAATTATGCAAAGATAATAATGTCATACTTGAGTTTCATTCTAATGTTTGCTATGTTAAGAACATGCAGGGTCGGATAATACTCAAGGGGGTCGTTGAGAATGGCTTATATCGGCTTCCTTTCAGTCCGTCTTTATCAAGTCCTAGTGTCTTTGTGGGTGAACGCGCATCTGCTGCATGTTGGCACCATCGTTTCTCTCATCCACATGAGTCCATCTTGCGTCGTCTTTTATCTGATTATAATTTGCCTATTTCGACAAATAAATTGTTGCCTCTTTGCAGTTCTTGTCAATTAGGCAAAAGTCATAGACTACATTTACCAAGTTGTCATGTTCCTGCAGATCAACCTTTTGATTTAGTTTACTCTGATGTTTGGGGCCCTGCTCCTATATCTTCCATGAATGGTAATCGGTACTTTGTTCTTTTCATTGATGACTACACAAAATTCATTTGGGTTTATTTTCTCACCAATAAATCTCAAGTTCTGTCAGCCTTCACTTTGTTCAAAACTATGGTTGAAACACAATTCTCCACAAAAATCAAAGCACTTCAATCTGATTGGGGGGGTGAATATCGCAATGTGTCATCTTTCTTACAGACGCATGGCATTTCTCATCGTGTATCATGTCCTTACACTCCCGAGCAAAATGGGGCTTCCGAGAGGCGAAACCGGGTTATTATAGAAAAGGGCCTTGCACTCTTAGCTCATTCTAAATTACCTATCAATTTTTGGGAACAGGCTTTTCACACTGCTATTTATCTCAATAACAGGACAATTATACCTACTCTCAAACACAAATCTCCTTATGCTTGCTTATATCACCGCCAACCTGATTACCATTTTCTTAAATCTTTTGGTTGTTTATGTTATCCTTATATTAGGCCTTACAATAGCAATAAACTGGAATTTCGTTCTTTACCTTGCATCTTTATAGGTTACAGTGCAAAACACAAAGGCTATTTATGCTTTCATGTTGCTTCTTCTCGTACCTGTATTGCTAGACATGTGGTGTTTGACGAATGCAATTTTCCTTTTCCTGAACACAGCTCTCAGGAAAGTTCAGCAGCTCCTACTCCTTCGTTTCTTCCTCTTCAAGCTCTTCATGAGGCTTTGATGGTTGGGCGCCCCAACGACCCATCTCCACCATCAACTCCTCTTCTCGAGTCTTCTGGTGGTTCGCCCACTCCCTCCGGTGACCACGCCGCACCTGTTTCTTCGACGGAGACGCTCGTCTGGCTGCACAACAGCCCGTCTTCTGTCCCCTCTGGCCTCATGCCGCATTCCACTTCCGGCCTCACGCCAGAAATTGAATCCCGCCTCTCGCCAACCGCTTCCGGCCTCACGCCACCCGTGTCCTCTGAGTCTGGCCTCACGCCGTCCAATCCTTCCATGATGGAGCCATCTTCATCAGCCGTCAGCTCAGCCGTCGACCCATATCCGAACGCCCCCTCGTATTTCCGGCCGTCTGCCAACTCCGAGCACACTATGGTAACTCGAGCTTCTACCTCCTCTCTTAAACCTAAAATTTTTTCTGTAACCAAATATCCATTACTGTCTGATGCTTCTGAAATTGAACCCAAAACCTTTCTACAGGCCACAAAAAACCCTAATTGGCAACATGCTATACAATTAGAATTTGATGCCTTAATGTTTAATAGGACTTGGGACCTCGTTCCCAGGCCCCCTGCTGCTAATGTTGTGGGTTGTAAGTGGGTCTTCAGGATTAAGAAGAAGCCAGATGGATCTGTTGAGCGCTACAAAGCGCGGCTGGTTGCCAAGGGATTCAATCAGGAGGAAGGTGTTGATTATTTTGACACGTTCAGCCCAGTTATCAAACCAACAACCATTCGACTTGTTTTGAGCATTGCGGTTACTCAGAATTGGCCCCTCCGACAGGTGGATGTCAACAACGCCTTCTTAAATGGTGATTTAGCTGAAATAGTTTACATGGATCAACCGCAGGGGTTTGTTGCTTCGGATCGCTCCACCTACGTTTGTAAGCTCAAAAAGGCCCTTTATGGCCTTAAGCAAGCTCCACGGGCTTGGTTTCAGAAATTACAGCAGTCCTTACTTCAGCATGGATTTCAACCTTGCAAATCTGACACGTCTCTCTTCATTAAGCGGCATGGCTCGGATGTTGTTTATGTCCTTATTTATGTTGACGATCTTATCATTACAGGGTCTAATTCCTCCTTCATTGATGACTTTGTCAAATATCTGAATTCAGTGTTCTCCCTGAAGGATTTAGGTGATCTCAACTTCTTTCTGGGCATTGAAGTACATCGCTCTCCATCTTCTCTCTTGCTGTCTCAGCGCAAGTATATTTTGGATCTCCTTGACCGAAGCAAAATGACGGGAGCCAAGCCTATATCCTCTCCTGCCGAACCCGGCTCCAGGTTACGTGTGGGAGGCGACCCTTTGATTGATCCACACTTATACCGCAGCATAGTTGGTGCTTTACAGTATGTGACTATTACTTGTCCTGAAATTGCTTATTCGGTTAATCGAGTTTGTCAATTTATGCATCGTCCATCTGAGCATCATTGGGCTGCTGTCAAACGCATATTGCGTTACTTGAAGGGGACTATTGACGCTGGCCTACTATTTCGTCCATCCCGTGATTCAAGGTTGGTCTGTTTTACCGATGCTGGTTGGGCATCCGATCCTGATGATTGCCGCTCTCAGCATGGTTTCTCCATTTATTTTGGAGGCAATTTGGTCAGTTGGTCGTCCCGCAAACAAAAGGTTGTAGCTCGGTCTAGTACCGAGGCTGAATATCAAGCTATTGCCTTTGCATCTGCTGAACTCATTTGGCTTCAACAACTTCTCAAGGAAATGACAGCTTCCTCAGTTGGACCGCCTATCCTATTATGTGACAACCTTAGTGCCACTTTTCTCACTGCTAACCCAGTTTTTCATCAACGTTCAAAGCACATTAAAATTGATTATCACTTTGTGCGTGAACAAGTTCAGGCTGGTGAATTAGTGGTTCGTCATGTGAAGTCTGTTGATCAAATTGCAGACATTTTTACCAAGGCCGTCGGATCTTCTCATTTCAAGAATCTACGGTACAAGCTGCTCGTTCGACATCGACCGTGAGCTTGCAGGAGGGTATTGGAGTATTATTTAGATAAGGATAAATATTCTGGCTCTTATTCTCTCCATATTTAGTAGATATGATTTTGTGTAATTGATTTAGTCTTCCTTAATTGTAGGGATTGCTTCTGTAAAAAGTGCAAACCTCTTGTATAAAGGAATGATGAATGGAATGAGTAAAGTAATCTTTTCCACAAACATTCAAGTCTTATACTATTGCATGTATCTTGTTGAATCCTTGGTTGAATGCTATTGCTTTGTTGAGTCTTGAAGGTTTTCGGATTTGACTTAGTAATAAGTACTATTAGGCTGGTAGAACTAATAGTTACATATGATCGGGATAAGAACAACTAAAGAAAAGATAAGAACTTGAGAATAATAGAATTCAGTGATCAACCATATCTCTTGTTGTGTGGATCTTTGTCAGGTGTAGCGCTTTTCCCCATCATATTCACAACCTTTGCCTGTGAATCTGTTTACTTGCTTTGTTTTAATTACTTGGTTCGACAATCATACAAACCCCCCCTTAGTTCCTAGTTGGTGACTTGCGAATTACAAGAATTGATAATCTGATTCTCTGTGGGATTCGACCCTTACTTGCCCAAACTACTTGTTTAGGTTTGTTAGAATTATTTTGTTTAGGTGTCACGACAACGCCTATCACACACCCTAGTGATGAAGTCAAGGAGGAGTGCCTAGGGGCATCCCGTGATCCTATCATTGTGAAAGACAATGAGGAAAAGAAAGACATGGTTGGGTAGGAATTGCTTCATATTCTTCATAAGGATGATCTCTTGGATGATGATCACAAAGAAGGCTCTCTATTTGCTGCTGAAATTGAGAATGTCAACAAAATCAACCTAGAGTTGCAAGAGACTGTTAAGCCTTAGCCTGCAGACTCCACACAATCTTTCACCACTGGCTGCTCTAGCCATTCTATGATGTTTTCTGCCAAACAAATTGAAGAAGTGAACCCCATGCCATCTACTTCCGAGTCTAGCAAACACAAAGACATGCCTCATCCGACCTGAAGGGTATCAAGAAACCTAAGAAGTAATTATGATTAAGCTTTGTCATCAAGGCTTGTTGTTGTTCTGGAGTTTAAATCCTATCTTTGTTGACATGGTGATCCCCAAGTACCCCTTTTTGAATTTTGAATCCAATGATACCATGTATGCCTTGATGACTTTATGTTTGTGTGTTGTTTGGTGGCACTTCTCTTTCTGTTGGCACTCTGTTTGCCTTTGCACTGATCCTGATGTAATTTGGCTTTTGGCTTTTGACTTATGTATGGAAGACCAGCTGCTGTGTTATGTATTTTCCTTTGTGCCTCTTTAACAACAATTACAATCTGACTAGAATGGATAATTACTCTAATAGTAACCCCCCCCCCCCCCCCCCCCCCCAATCTGCCTAACCTTAAATGTCTTTAGCAGATTGTTCCTATTTTTTATTATTACTCTTGAAGACTTTAACACCTTAACTGATGCTTGCTGGAACACCCTTTATTTTGATTTCCCATTTCCATTCTTTGCTGCCTTGGATGGCCCTTTTTTCTGTTGTTTGCTACATGCCCTTTGTGCAGAATTTTTGTCGATGGAATTCCTACAATTTACACACGGACAACATAAATTATCAAGGTCGAAATTGGGACACCAGTCAAGCTAACATTATTCACAAGCACAGTTTCCACTCTCTCTCTCTCTCTCTTGTGTTCTGTTTTTTTTTGCCAATGGTTTCTGTCAAGTATCTCTATTAGCAATGAAAATTTAAATCATTGCAATTCTAATGTTGAACACTATTCTATCTCTATCCATATCTCTGTGAACAACCTGCTAGAAAGTTAGGACATATACTTGAGGTTTGCTTTTAACATGGATCATGCTATTACTCCTCTGCTTTGGTCTCCACAATGTATCAGTCTTATCCTTTATGGTAAGCATAATTTTGCCAATTATGGGATTCCAACTTATACTGTCTATATGCAATGTACTTCTATGATACATGATCAACACCATGCTCTAACTAAAACTAATCTTATGCAGACTAACCCAAGTCACAGGGACTTATGCACCTATCAAGATAACATCACAATGGACAACAGACTGACTAGATATATTACCAAACCCAGTGATGACTACCTGACATCATCGTTGGAACATATCAAGGAGTATAAACACCAAAACCTGCTGGTGTTTGGCTCCATCCTTTTATCATTCTTGCTTTTTTTTTTTTTTTCTATATGTACAATGTTGAAGTATCTCTCCCGACCAACCATTTTTGGGGTTATTACAGTAATGTTTCTATACTATCTAAACAGAAAGTTCTAAGTGATCAGATCATTATATATGTGTATTCAGAGAATCATCCATACCAAACTATATGTTACATGACTCATGTGAGACACTTTCACAAAACACTAAGATGCACTGGAAGTCAACTCATCTAACTCCCATTATTCAGTTATATGATAGTGTTCTCCTTACACAAGGAAAATCATTGCAAAAAAACTGATCATAATCGATTCACCCACACTATAATAAATAATTCGGTATACCCTCCTAACCAAAGGTCTACAAAATATTACAAAATTATGATACATTTCTCAACCATAGATCAAATGAGAACTCAAAACAAGTATTTCCATATCAAATGGATAACACAAAATATGACATATCCAAACAAATCCAAGATAAGTTTTTTATAAAGATCATAACCTGGAATTGTAGAGGAATTGGCAGAAAGAACTTGTGGATCGATCTGGAATCATTCTGCAAAATTGAAGAAATATAACTAATGGCACTATTTGAAACAAGAACTGACATACAACCAAATGAACGATCATGGAAAAAAGTTGGCTTTGATGAATTTGTCTTTTCCCCGGCTTTTGTTTTTTCGGGCGGTATCTGTGTCATGTGGAAATCATACCAATTGGCAAATGAAACCATTGAAATTGATACTATTAAACCCAGATTCATCTCTCTACGATACACTAACATGGATACCCACAACAAGATTATGATAATTCTTGCCTATGCACCACCCTATGAAAGTGGTAAAGAATCTTTCTGGAATGATATTATGACATTTATTAAAAGATGCACTCTTCCATGTATTCTAATGGGTGATCTTAATGAAATTCAAGACCCCTCGGAAAAAAGTGGTGGATCCACTAATAGTGCTAACAAGTATTCTAGACTCATTAACATAAAAAACGAGTGTGAATTCATAGATATCCCGGCTCAAGGTAATGAATTTACTTGGATAAAAAAACAAGACAGAAATTGATAATATTTATGAAAAATTAGACATAACATTGGTACAACACCAAATCTTACAGTGGTATCCAGGAATCTTTACTAGAAACAATGCTTTTACCTCCTGGGACCATTGTCCAATAGCTATTGAGCTAAAAAACTCAACACCCTTTAAAAATCAACCCTTTAAATTCGAAAAAGTTTGGATGACAAGAAAAGATTTTAGGAATGTCGTCAAACTAGCATGGCGTAGCAACTTTCACGGCTCTCGTATGTTTGATTTGGTAAAGAAAACGAGTTTCCTGAAAAGACAAGCAAAAGAATGGAATAAAAATAAATTCGGGAATATATTTACCCAGTTACATACAATTGAGGAGGAACTGACTACTATACAAAAAACCATCTGTACAACACCAAATAGAGTATTTATTGATAAGCAATTTTGACTTATGGAAAAAAAGGAACAAATACTAAACTTCCAAAAGGTCTTTTGGAACCAACGAGCGAAAATTAAACACATCAAATACAATGACACAAATACCAGCTATTTTCATAGAATTGTGACAGGTAAAAGACATAGGAAAATAATTAAGGAAATCTGTACGCAGGAAGGAACAATTATCATTGGCGAAGAAAACATAAAAACGGAAATTAGAAATGATTTTATGACAAGATTCAAAAGTAATCCCCTAAATGAAGGATTTCTTCGTGAGCACCTGAATCTTATTACTAAAGAAATAACTGAGGAAGATAATAGAGAAATTAGTAAACCAGTCACAAACGAAGAAATAAAAGCCGCAATGTTTGCAATTGGGTAGGACAAATCCCCGGGACCAGACAGAATGACAACAAAATTCTACCAGGAATATTGGGACATTGTAGGTCCAACTGTAATACAAGCAATCAAAAGTTTCTTCCTTTTAATGAAAATCCTAAAACAGGTGAACCACACCTTTATTACTTTAATATCAAAATGCGACAACCCGCACTCTACAAACCACTACAGACTTATTAGTCTTGCTCAACCGTATACAAAATCATTTCAAAAATACTAACGGAAAGACTCAAAAGACATATGGAAAAACTTATTCATCCCCTCCAAGGGGCCTTTGTGGCTAATAGAGCTATCCAAGATAATATCCTAATTGCACATGAAATATTCCACTCTCTCAAAAACCGTAAAGGTGTTGAAGGATACATTGCAATTAAACTTGTCATGGAAAAAACTTATGACAGAATTGAATGGAAATTTATATTACAAATCTTGGAAAATTTTGGTTTCTATGATACCTTCATCAATTGGGTCAAAGAATGCATTAATATAGTCGCGTTCTCTGTATTAGTAAATAATGGACCAATTGACATTTTTTGACCAGAAAGAGGGCTCCGTCAAGGAGATCCGCTTTCACCCTTTTTGTTTATCTTGGGAGCTGAGATATTAGCACGAAAACTACACCATGCTTCCTTGCGTCAACAAAAACCGATTGAATTCAAACTGTGTAACAATGTTATTGGAATCCCTTTCCTTGCTTTTGATGATGACATCATTATATTCTCTAAAGCCAACCACCAAAACTGCCGAGAAATAAAACAGATCATAGATGACTACTGCACATTTCCAGGGCAGAAGGTTAATTTTCATAAATTAGCTTTTCAACTTACCAAAAAAGTTCCCAATGTAAAAAAACAACTCATCCAAGGAATCCTGACAATCTCCAACATGACCTCGCTGGAAAAGTACCTTAGTTGTCCCATTATCAATGGAAGAGTGAACTCCAGCACCTTTGAAAACATTATTTCTAAATCTAGAAACCAACTCACTAAATGGAAGGCTAACTCCCTTTCACAAGCTAGAAGAATAACATTAATCAAATCTAATTTGCAACCATGCCCACTTTTCTTATGCAAAGTTTTATGCTTCCAACTAATACACATAATGACCTCGATAAAATAAATAGATCCTTCTTCTGGAATAAGGATGCTTCGCACAAACCCCTTATAGGATGGAACAATATTTGTCAGCCAAAAAATAAGGGCGGATTAGGATTGAGAAAATCAAAATATATGAACCATGCTCTACGGTTTAAACTCATCTAGTAAATTATGGCATAACCAAACAACTACTGGGTGAAAATTATTACTGAAAAATACCTAAAAGAAACCCATATTCTTGATTACAAGGGTAAAAAAGGATGCTCATTGCAGTGGACTAAACTAATGGAAATTCAAAAAGAATTCCAGAAAGGTTTAGTTTGGCAGGTTGGAGACGGAGAAACTATCAAATTCTGGAAAGATCGCTGGTTATCTAGTGAACCTTTGGAGGAAAGTGTAGACATGACCTTGATTGACAAACCAGATGCATTAATTACAAGTTTCCTAACAAACGACAAGAGATGGAACAAAAAAAAACTAGAACAACTATTCCTTCCAGGAATGGTACATAATATCACATCCGTTGCACTTCCTTATAATCAGATTACAGACAGAATGTACTGGGGACCAAACAAGAATGGATGGTTCTCTACTAAATCTGCAATGGATTTGATTAACACTAACAAAAACTACTCCGCCTACGACTCTTCTTGGATTTGGAAGATTAGTACTCACCCTAAAGTCAAGAACTTTCTATGGAAAATCATTTAAAATGGACTACCAACAAAGTCACAACTAAAATAAAAGGGCATTGCAACACCCCTAGATGTATCTCTTGTAATACCCAAACTGAAGATGTGATTCATCTACTCTTTCAGTGTCCCCACACAATACAAACGATTACCAAAATAAATGTAGATACATGAAGATATTTAATCAACTCACTAATTCTACTCAAGGGATTACCCAAATCATGGAAGATATCAGAAATAAACTTAGCAATATTGCCTTCATGGAGCTCTTTGTCATCTGGTGGAGCATCTGGTACCAACGCAACGAAAAAACTTTCAACGTTGATACTCAAAACCATGATGTAATAAAGGATATCGTTAATTTCATCAAAACACAATGCCACAACTGGCATCAAAGAACAAAATGGACAAATGATTGCACTAACAACAATCAGAATGAAACTAAACCAACAACTAGTAAAAGGAAGAAAAAGGATTGAGATGGAAAAAACCACAAGATAGAGTTACTAAAATTAATTGATGGATCCACAAATCAAAATGGTGAATCTTCTTATGGGAATATCTTCAGATTTCAAAATGGAGATCACATATCAATTGATGTTGAAAATGTGGATGAACAACCCCCTGAAAACTAAGGCGGTTGTTTTTCGAAATGCGTTTCTCAAGGCTAAACAAATGAAGCTCGAAATGATTGAGATTGAAAGTGATAACCTCACTGTGGTGAATGTTCTTTATAGTATCTGGCAATATCCATGGGAAATCGAGATGCTAATCTCTGATATCCTTGCTTTATTACAATCTTTTGTGACAGTTCGGATCTCTCATTTTTTTCGTGAAATCAATAAAGTGGCGGACTATATTGCGAAACTTGGCCACTCGAATTCACTGGAATATATTACAACTAATCCAGAACTTATGGTTCTCATCCAAAAGGATGCTATAGGCTAGTTTTCAAGTAGATCTTGAAAGTAGCCTAATTCTTACCTTATCAAAAAAAAATCTAAGGCCTTAGGCTTTAAACTCGGTCTGGTTCATATTCTAAGTATAGAGGGTTATTTCACTTTGGGTAAATAAAATTTCATTTCAGCTATATTTCAAGTTCAAGTATAATTTGGGTTCGGGTATAATTTGGGTCATTCGGGTTCAGATCATTTCGGTTATCAGGTTTTAACTCGGGTGAAGTTGGTTCAGTTTTGCGTGATAAATTTTGGAAGTTTGAGGGGGTTTCGGATTGGTTTGGTTAGATCTTACACTATGTTTTTTTATTGAAGGGAAAAAGATGTACTACCTCACATATTTTCTGCAATTTTCAACATTGCTACTTGGAAACATGGGTTTCATCCTACTCGGTGGACTGGCTTTGAAGGTACCCAATTAATATGCATATCATACCAATCTCTCCAAATCCCAGCTGATGAATATAAACGGTCTTGTAAACAGGAGATCAATCTGGCTTTTAGTGACTCTACCTTGAGGCTTCAGTACTTGATCATCACGACCGGAGCAACTTACTTCATATTCTCGTTCCTCGTCCCAAACATGTCGGCCATGAGTTTGGTTGGGAGCCTCCGCTATCCTCACCTCTGCCTACATTGCTTTCCTTTTAGCAATTTCAATAAACGATGGTAATGAATCTTGCCAATAGTATAAAATCATGAATCTATCCAAAATCAAACCACTAAACTCATTTCCCTGTAGTGGCTTTTGATAGTACCAACATCACTTCTTGTGTAAAACGTTTGGTATGCTTACAGGCATTAGTGACAAGGGTCAATACTATCAAGTAAGAGGTAGCAAGGCAGACTTGGTATACAATTCACTGGGCTCTATTTCGGCCATTATTGTGACCAACACTTCAGGAATGTTACTCGAGATACAGGTAAGAAGTTACTAAGAAAGTGTAAAGGAAAACAAAAACTAGCATTATACTAGTTAGCATAACTGGAATTTGAGTGAGACGATTGATCGTTTTCCATGGCTCGTAGTCTACTCTAAGGAATCCAACGGTGAAGAACATGAGAAGAGCCCTGTTTATGCAATTCACTTTAGGACTGATGGTGTATTATGGTGTGTGCGTAGTTGGATACTTTGCTTATGGTACTAAAGTATCACAATACCTCCCTTTGCAGCTAAGCGGCCCCAAATGGGTCAAAGTCTTGATAAATGCTGCAATTTTCCTACAAAATATCATCTCCTAACATGTGAGTCTCATCTTTTGCTTTCTGCATCACTTTACACTAAAACTTCATATGATATTCTCTTTATGGAATTTCGATCAATAGTTGATTGTATTGTGCTATTGTGATGGAAATCATATGTTTGTTCAACCTGTGCACGAGACCCTTGATACAAAGTTTTTAAAGCTTGAAGAGTGCATGTACTCGAGAGAGAGAACTTAATGCGACGGTTCATCCTGCGAGTCTTCATCTTCACAGGAAATACAATGATTACAACTGATATTCCTTTTATGGGTGACTTCATCAACTTATTAGGATCCTTTACGTTTGTCCCTTTGACCTTCCTCGTTCCTAGTATGATTTTGCCCAAGGTTAACATCCTTTTTAACTAACAAGTAACCGTTGAGTTTGCATACGCGTAGTGATAATTGATGAATGCAATGCATATCCTTAATTGTTGGCATCGGAGCCTTCTGAGGGAACTGTTGTCACAGAAATTGGCTTCTCCAGGCAACGATCAAGTGGCAACACAATTCGGATATGATTTGAATCACTTGTTAGCTTTCCGAAATCAATATTTTGCCTCTTATCAAGCCTTAGGGAGTCCACGAAAATTGAAGTGAGATAAGACAAACCAACCAATTCAAATCAAGGCTTTTGATGAGAATTGAACTTTAGAGAATGTGTTTTCGGACTTATAGCTTCATATGGTTTGATCATGAGAGAGATCAATTTCGACCATCCTAACACTAATGCCCTAGAACCCTTTATATAGGATTTAGGGAACTTCCGATCAGTTTAAAAGAAGTTACCGGGCAGCTATGACGGTTACCAAGCGGTTACAACCACTCCAGAGACAGTTACCTTTTCTGGGAACTGAACCCAGCGGTTACCAACGGTTACAAGGTAGTTACACAAGTTATGAAGGTTATAGTAGGAGTTACCACTGCAGTCGTGATTGCAGTTACAAGCACGCTCCAAGACACGTTTTAATTTAGCCACGTGCTTAATGTGCTCAAATTAACCGGCCAACTGTACAGTTTCCTCATAGGGAACAAGCCAGCAAAGTTCCCTTCAAGGGAACAAGCCAGCAAAGTTCCCTTCAAGGGAACTTGTTGTCCCAGTAACAATACCTTATTGTTGCCCTCCGAAATTTGAATCCGCTTACTCAAGTGTGTACTCCAGACCACCAAACTTGTGTTATAACAAAGTGAGCTTCTATAGTGTTGTATGAATCCCGATCACACTAAATGACATTGTTCCCTCCAAGGAACAATATCATGATGACACTAAAATCACCAACAATCCTCCCCCATTTTTAGTATAATCCTTGATTCACAAAATAAGTAAGCCTTTATCCCAACTCGTGCATAAACGAAAATATCACAAGGATTGAATTTCCGCTTAGTGTAATTACACATTCCAAACACCTGGGAATCATGGTGTCCAAAGGATTGAACCAATCAAACCCTCTTGGGTGCCTGAAGATAACACACACACAAGTTACTTTACAACTATTAAAGTCTAACTGGACTTTTTTACGGCCCTGAGTCCTTATCCATTCATAAGCGTATCTAAAGCCAACTCGGAACTTCATGAAGCGGCCAAACTTCACGCCTATATAGGTAGATCCCTTAAGGGCAACATTACCCAATCATGCACCTACAATTTGCACTTTTTCAAAGGAACTATTAAGAAGACTCTGTCTTCAACCTCCTTCTTGTAGGAACTGAGCACACACTTGAGGATTGTTCTTTTGTGCTCTTCAGTTTCTAGGTGTGGGCTTTCCACATTGAAGTCGTCCCTAATGCTAGTTAGGTAGGAATTGGGTTTCCCGCCACTAGAAGACTATATGGGTCTTAATCCCACCCCCTTAGCCGACTTGGAGACCAAGTCTCTCGCTAACCCCTTCGTCAAGTAGTAAGCCAAGTTTTGTTGAGACCTAACAAAATCCACCGAAATCACCCCATGTGTAATGAGCTCTCTTATCACACTATGCCTCACACCCAAGTGGCGTTATTTCCCATTGTATACATGGCTATATGCTTTAGCCAAAGTTGCAGCACTATCACAATGGATTGATATGGGTGAAATTGGTTTCTCTCACAATGGAATTTCATAAACCAAATTCTTTAGCCATTCCGCTTCTTTCCCAGCATCCGCTAAGGCAACAAACTCTGATTCCATCGTAGAACTCGTGATGCAAGTTTGTTTCTTGGAAGCCCATGAAATGGCACCCCCACCAAGTAGAAATACCCATCCACTAGTATAAGAATGATCCTCTTCATTCGTTATCCAACTTGCATCCGAATACCCCTATAACACCGAGGGGGAACCAAAGTACGTAAGACCAAAGTTTATGGTCCCCTTAAGGTACTGACGTACTCTATGGACCGCTTGCCAATGAATCACACCAGGATTACTAGTGTACCGGCTAAGTTTTCCCACTGAAAATGCAATGTAAGGTCTTGTACTGTTCATGGAATACATCAAGCACCCAATACCCTTGAGTACTCAAGCTGTGACACAGATGTTCCCTTGTGAGGGAACAAACGTGCAGAGGGGTCATATGGAGTGCAAACTGGATTACACTCATCATAATTGAACTTCTTCAACACTTTCTCAATATAATGAGATTGTGTTAATGCCAAACCTCCCTCTTCCCTTTTTATCCTAATCCCAATGATAACATCGGCCTCCCCCATGTCCTTCATAGAGAATTGTGATGACAAAAATTCATTTGCAATGTCTACTTGCCCTTGATCCGTACAAAAGATCAACATGCCATCCACGTATAAGCAAATTATAACTCCATTTCCAGAATTATCAAATTTGCTATACACGCACTTGTCCGATTGATTTAAGTTAAATACATTGGACAAGACAACCTCATCAAACTTTTGATGCCATTACTTCGGTGCTTGCTTCAGCACATAAAAGGACTTGATCAATTTGCACACCTTATGCTCTTGTACGGGCATTACAAACCCTTCAGGTTGTTTCGTATAAACTTCCTTCTCTAAATCCCCATTCAAGAATGTTGTTTTAACGTCCATTTGGTGTATAACCAACTTGTGAATAGCCACTAGGGCAATCAACAATCTAATGGTGGATATTCGAGCAACCGGTGCATAGGTATCAAAGTAGTCGGTTCCATACTTTTGTCTAAAGCCTTGGACAACCAATCGAGCCTTAAACTTGTTTATGGTTCCATCTACTTTCATCTTCTTCTTGAAGATCCACTTACTTCCCAAAGGTTTACAACCAGGGGGGAGATTAGCTAAGACCCTGTATTGTTACCCATGATGGAATCCATCTCATCATTCATGGCCTCCTTCGAAAAAGACACATCACGTGACTTCATTGAGCAAAGTTGCTTGGGTCATTCTCAATATTGTAACAATACAAATATTGAGAACCAATCTCATCCCGTGTTCCCTCAACCAAGTAAACTTGGAAATCAGGATCAAAGGACTTTTCCTTCCTTACTCGTTTACTCCTTCTGATTTCATATATTTGTTCCCCTTGAGGCAACGATACCCTTGGAGGAACACAAGCCTCCTGATCTATACTAGATCCAGGAACCAAGTCCTTTGGTACAAGTGTTGATGAAAATCGTCTTTCATCAAAGATGGCATGTCTCGATTCTATAACGGTATGAACCGAAATAGACTTATTTGGTTCAACAATATAGAACCTATATGCCTTGGAATGCTCGGCATATCCAATGAATATACATTCAATACCTTTTTCTCCCAAAGTCTTATGCTTAGGGTTCGGTAGTCTTACTAACGCCCTACAACCCCAAACCCGAATATAATTCAGATTGGATTTCCTTTTGAACCAAAGTTCATATGGAGTAGTTTTGTTCCTCTTGTTAGGAACTCTATTCAACAAGTAACAAGCCTTAAGCATGGCTTCTCCCGAAAATCCATCATTCAACCCCGAGTAGGAAAGCATGGAATTAACCATTTCCTTTAAAACTCGATTTTTCCTCTCCGACACACCATTTTGTTGTGGTGTATAGGGGGATGTGGTTTCATTAATGATACCTTCAGATTGGAAGTAATCTGGGTCAAAGTATTCACCACCTTTATCGGTGCGTAAACTTTTTATCATAGTTCCCTTTTGAAGTTCAACTTCATTCTTGTAAATTTTGAATTTACCAAGGGCCTCATCTTTAGCATGCAGTAAAAATACATAACAATATCGAGAATAATCATCAACGTATGTCACCACATATTTCTTATTCCCCAAGGACGGAGAAGCATGAAAATCATATAAATCACTATGTATTAACTCAAGCATGGAACAATCCCTTTGTACCACAAGAAAAGGTTGTCTCGTTATCTTAGTAAGCATGCATGTTCTACACTTCTCTATATTCATATCAAATGGTGGAATTAAGCCATTTTTAGACAGATCATGCATACGCTGATAATGAACATGTCCAAGACGCGCATGCCATAGAGAAGAAACAGTTTCCTCTGAGGGAACAAATCCCCTTGAGGTAACAAAGCCTTGTGCACAAGTCATGTAAACAAAAGTTACAACTTTACTAATACTGAGTTTAAACATGCCATTACATGGATAACCACGTCCAACAAACAAACCACCTTTTGATAATATAAAATTATCGGCTTCAAACACTTGTCGAAAGCCTAAATTGTTAAGGATAGTACCAGAGACTAAATGTTTTCTAATTTTAGGAACATACAACACACTCTTAAGAATTAAAGTCTTCCCAGATGAAAACTCCAACTCCACTTAGCCTTGGCCTAGTATGGGGGTAGTTGACTCGTTTCCCATGTGAAGGACACATCCATCATCCATAGGAACAAATGACTTGAACATAGTTCTGTCCCTACTCATGTGAGCAGTAGCACCCGAGTCAACCCACCATGCAATCTCATCACCCTGCACAAAGAAAGCTTCAGAAATATCAGAAACATAATCCAAACCAGGAAATGCTACTAAACTGGGAACAATTCCTTTCTGATCTTGATGAGACTTCTGCCCCTGGTCCTTGGACCCTTGAGCAGAATGGTTGGGAGGGTTTCCCTTCTTCCCCTTTCCAGCACGACAATCTCTTTTGAAATGTCCCGGCTTGCCACAATTCCAACAATTGATCCCTATAGGGGAACGTTTCTTGTTAGAACCATTGCGAGTGTTGTTAAATGGCCTTTTCTTGCCCTTGTTCTTGTTCCCTTTTGATGTGTTCTTGCCTCCGATGATGAGCACACTTGTCAAAGGTGACATCTTGGATCTAGTCTTGGGCGACAAGTCACTCTTGTCCTTGTCAAACCTGCCGTGGAATCCTTGGGTGCAAACCCTTGTTGTCTTGCACGAAAGGTTGACAAGATTGGTGGCAAAGTGAACAGTGCCTTTAGAGGTTATTGGACATGGTGGTGGCCGATAGCGAACCCGGTGGTGATTGTTTGGGTGGTGTCCGCGATGGCGAGGCTGAGTGTCACGGTGAGTGTCACGACAGCGAAGACGACGACGATGGTGAAGTTGATGGCGATGGCGACGGCGACAATGAGCGATCGACTGGGCTAGTGTCTGGGCGCGATGGCGTCGACGATAGCGAAGGCGAAGATGGATGTCACAAGTGATGCTAGCGACGGCGACAGCGAAGGGTTTGGATCCGATTGTGGGTGTGATGGGAAGCGATTAGGTGGTGATGGTGTTGCGATGGCGGAAGCGATTAGATGGAGGGATAGATGACTTGAGAGACAAGTCTTTGGCCGTAACGTCGGCAGTGGGGTGAAGGGAGATGCGAAGGGAGACTTGGCTTGAAGAATCAAGCGAGTGTCGTAGCGTCGGTGGCGGATGAATGGGGATGCGAAGATAGAGGGGTGACGTCCGATCAAGGGTAGGAGGATAAACACTCTACTAAAGCCTTGATTAAAATTGAACGTAAGCAAAACAATAACAATGTTTGGACTTAAATACTAAAGGCGAGAACTCGGATGGGCCGAGTCGAGCCTAGTGGGCTAGCCCATGCAAGCATGCAAAGGCACACACCCTAAACATAGAAATAACTATAAATAGAAAGTGTCTAAAACAAGCATAATACTAAAAAAATAGTAATGTCTCAAAGCAATGCCAAAACAATGGCAAATAAACCTCCAAGTGTCAAAACCCGGTGGCGGCGAGAGCATGGGCGCAAACCAGGCGAGCGACGACGACGATGGGTCGATGGGCTCGGCAGTGGGTGCACCCGATTCCGGCTGCGATGGGCTTGGTTCTCTGATGCCGATGGTGGCGAGGACGATGAGTCTGGGTTCAGTGTCTGGGCTTCCTTGGCTAGTGATGACGCGAGCGACTAGGGAGTGCACGGCGTCGGCGATGGCCTTGGACCTAGACCTTGTCACTGGGCCCTCTGAGCGAAGGCTCATGGCTTCTTCCTCGTCTGTGGCCGTCATGGGAGGTGGGATCACATTACCCTCCCCCACTTGGTTGTGAAGCATCCCCGCTTCACCATCATCGAACTCAGGCTCAACATATGGTGTCAAGTCCGCTACGTTGAAGGACGCATGGACTCCAAAATCTGGGAGGAGCTCGAGTTGATAGCATTGTCCCCTATGGCTTTGATTACGCGGAATGGACCATCTCTACGTGGTGCCAATTTGTGCTTGCGCCGCGAGGAGAACTTCTCTTTTCGCAAATGCACCCAGACAAGGTCTCCGGGTGCGAAAATGATGCGGCGGCGGCCAGTGTTCTTCTGCGAGGCATACTGCGAGGCCCGCCTCTCCAATTGTTCCCTGGTCCGGCGATGGAGCTCTTGCACATGCTCGGCGCGATTGGCAGCAGAGACGTGCACTGGGTCTCGGAGTGGGCGCGACGACAAATCCAGCGGCGTCAATGGGTTCATTCCATACACCACCTCGATCGGTGTCAACTTGGTCGCCGTGTGCATGCATCTATTGTAACAAAACTCGACAAGTGATAGTAAGTCCTCCCAACGCCTAGGGTTGGCTTTAAGCATCGTGCGAAGGAGAGCTCCTAGGGTTTTATTCGTGACCTCCGTTTGGCCATCAGTCTATGGGTGGTAGCTAGTGGAAAATAGAAGCTTAGTGCCTAGCTTACCCCAAAGTGTTCTCCAAAAATGACCAACAAACTTAGAATCCATATCACTAACAATGGTACGTGGGACTCCATGAAGATGCACCACATGCTCAAAAAATAAATCGGCTATCTCACTAGCACTATGGGTGGTCTTACAAGCTATAAAATGTGCCATCTTGGAAAACCTATCTACAACCACAAAAATAGAGTCTTTACCTCGCCTAGAGAGGGGCAAACCCGTGATGAAATCCATAGAAAGGTCCTCCCAGGGGGCACTAGGAATGGGCAAGAGCGTGTAGAGGCCGTGTAGGCTAGATTTGGCTTTGGCCCTTTGGCATGTCACACAGCTTCTACAAAAGCGAATCACTTGGTGGGTCATACGAGGCCAGAAAAAGTGTTCTCTTAGGGCAACCAAGGTATTACTAATCCCAAAATGTCCATGAGTGTCGTGTGCTTCTTGAATCAAAAGGAGCCTAATGGAGGATCTAGGGATGCATAGGCGGCCGACCTTGTACAAATAACCCTCAGAAATAAAATAAGACTCAAACTCACGTAGTCTAAGGCAATGCTCGAATATAGGGGCAAAGAAAGGATCAATAGCATAAAATTCCTTAATCAAAGCAAAGCCTAAAATCTTAGTTTGCACATGAGTCAAGTGAACGTACCTGCGAGAGAGTGCGTCAGCCATAACATTCTCTTTTCCCTTCTTGTGGACCACGACATAGGGAAATGTCTCAAGGAACTCCACCCAACGAGCATGGTGTCGGTTGAGGTGGGCTTGGCTCTTCAAATAGCTCAAGGCGGCATGGTCGCTGTGGATGACAAATTCACGTGGCCAAAGGTAATGTTGCCAAGTCTTGAGCACACGTACTAGGGCATACAATTCCTTGTCATAGGTGGGGTAGTTGAGTGTGGCCCCCATGAGCTTCTCACTGAAATATGCAATGGTCCTCTTCTCTTGGTGTAGCACACCACCAATGCCTATGTCTGAGGCATCATACTCCACCTCAAAGTGCTTGGAAAAGTCGGGGAGCTGGAGCAAAGACACCTGGCACAAGGCCCGCTTCAAGGCCGAGAAGGCCCTCTCATGGGCCTCAAGACACAGGAATGTGCTTCCCTTATTCGTAAGCTCGTGCAAAGGCGCGGCAATGGATGAGAAATCTCGGACAAAGCGCCTATAAAAGCATGCGAGGCCAAGGAAGCTCCGCACCTGGGTTGGCGTCGTCGGCGTGGGCCAGTCTTTGATGGCCGTGATCTTCTCTTCGTCGACGCGCAAGCCATCACTACTCACGACATAGCCAAGAAAGTTGGTAGAGCTAGAGCAAAATCTACACTTGCCAAGGTTGGAGAATAGGCGCTCACGTCGAAGGCAATCAAGCACAAGGCGTAGGTGATCGACGTGCCCCTCAAGGTTGCGTGAGTACACAAGAATGTCATCGAAATAAACGACAACAAACATGCCAAGGAAAGCTCTCAAGACGTGGTTCATCAAGCGCATGAAGGTGCTGGGCGCGTTGGTGAGCCCAAATGGCATGACAAGCCACTCATAGAGCCCATACTTGGTCTTGAAGGCGGTCTTCCACTCATCACCTTCTTTCATCCGAATTTGGTGATAACCACTCTTCAAATCAATCTTGGAGAAAAGTGTGGCGCCATGGAGCTCATCAAGCATGTCGTCCAGGCGTAGGATTGGATGCCTATACTTCACAATAATCTGGTTTATAGCACGACAATCAACACACATTCTCCACGTGCCATCTTTCTTGGGCACAAGGATCACGGGCACATCACAAGGGCTTAAAGATTCCCTGACATAGCCGTGATCCAACAATTCTTGCACCTAGCGCTGCAGCTCCTGGGTCTCTTATGGGCCAGCAAGGTAAGCAGCACGATTTGGCAAGGAGGCACCAGGTCAATTTGGTGCTCAATGCCCCTCAGTGGTGGTAGGCCTTATGGCAACTCTTCGGGGAAGACGTCGTCGAAGGTGGCGAGCAACGCGGCGACGGAAGGCGGCACGGACGCGGCACTCGACGACTCTGGGATGCACGGAGTTGGCACAAGTAGAAAATAAGGTACTTTGCCAGACAACACGGCAGTGAGTTCACTGGGCCAGGCCAAAAACAGTCTTCGCTCGCAGCGGCCTTGCAATGGTGGCGTCTGCGGCAATGGAATGGCCAACTGCGTCGATGACGAGGCGCTTGGCGATTTTTGTGAGGCACTAGGAGTATGTGGTCTAGTGCTCGAGCCAGAATGGGGAGAACCTGGCCAAGTCTTTGGTGTGCCTCTCTTGGCCTTGCTAGCGGCAGCAGCAGCGGCACCATGACAATCCAGATGGGCATTGGGTGGCCAACTTGTGGCGTTCGGCTTCTTTTGGGCAGTGCTTGTGGAGACGAAATTTTGCCAGAATTGGAGGAGTTTTGCCTCTGGAGTGCCTCTGGGGACTCGGTTGGCCTTGTAGCGGCGGCCTCAATGGCCTTCTGGCGATCTCGTTCAACCTGGTCCTGCAAGATCTCATGGAGAGACATTGGATGAAAGGTGACACGCTTCTCGTGGTAATTGAACACATAAGTGTTCAAATAGCCATCATGGAGCACGCGCTTGTCGAACTGCCATGGGCGCCCAAGCAAAATATGGGTGGCGTCCATTGCAATGACATCACATAACACAGAATCACAGTATTGACCTATGGAAAAAGAAATCAAGCATTGTCGAGATACTGTGTTATCTGGAGTAGACGAAATCCATTGGAGGGCATAGGGTTGGGGATGAGGCGTCGTGGGCAATTTGAAGTGTGTCACGACCTTCTCATTCACAATATTAGCACATGAACCTCCATCAACAATAACGCTCAAGGAAGCCGTCTGGACGAGAGCCTTGTGTGGAACAAGTTCTCACGTTGGTCGCTCAAGCTCGCTTCCTTGACTGTGAGTAGACGTCGTGTCACCAAGCTCTATGGTGTGCCCGCGGGCAGAGAAGCGGGTTCGCAGTCGTAGGCGTCTTCCTTTTCTTCGTGGCCTTCATCAATAGGCTCGAGAGTGGGCTCCTCGTCATTGCAAGACTCGTATCTAGCGGCGGCCGTGGAGAAGAGCACTCGGCAAGCATTGGGGCAGTCCTTCTTAAAGTGGCCCCATCCACCACACTTGTAGCATTCGACGTCGCGCGCGCGATCGGTGCCCAATGGAGGCTGTCTGGGCGCGGTCTGGCGTGGCGCTGCACTTGGCGTCGTTGGCTTCGCCTATGGGGCTTGGCTTGCCGCGGCTGTGGAGGAAGCACTAGAGCACACATTAGTAGAAGATAAACTACTAGGATTAGAAAAATACCTAGTTTGGCCACTTTGCCAAGTGTAGGATTTTCGGCGGTTGAGTTGTGCATGTATTTGCATCGCCGTATGCGTTAGTGTGTTCAAGTCCTTGATTGGCAAGATTTCAAGTTGATCTCGGATTTGAGTGTTCAAACCACTCAAGAACTTGGTTCTCAAAGTCGATGGTGCAACGCTAAAGTTGGCGTCTTTCGCGAGCTGGGTGATCATCGCCACGAGCAAACCCGTCCCTGGGCGCATAGACATCATCACGTCGATGCTGTCGCGGTTGGGCTTCGTCATCGGCTCGGCGAACGTCTCTGGGCATGACATCGTGGAGCTCGTCGCCAATGTCACGATCACGATCTCCTCTGGCTTAGAGTCGCAGTGGAGGGATCCAATCCGATGGGCGATCCTGCAATTCAATAGGGTCTCCAAGGGGTGGATGAAAAAAAATGGGATTGACCATACCTGAGTCCTCGATTTCTTCATCGTCGAACTCGTCGAAGTCTACTTGGACTGTGGGTGTCATGGACGCATAGCCATCGGACCCATAGTGTGGTGTCCGAGCACTTTGATGGCGTAGGTGGTCACGCACATCGTAGCTTCTGGGTTGGGTAGGGGGCGTCCTCAAAGTGGAATCATCGCGTCGCGTGTGCCCACTGGGACGGAGACTGGGTCGCCTTGGCGTCGCAACGGCTAACCCGGCTTCGCGGACTCGGCCTTCGTGTGGCGCTGAGCCTGGAACGCGGCACTGGGTGCGTCGAGATGCATACTTGTCATCAAAGTTGTAAGGTTCAGAAAACTCACCTTGAGTTTCGGCGTCGTGGTCGGAGCCGGTGTCGTAGCCAGCGGGTGTGGCTATGGGCACAATCGGCGCGTCCATAGCGATCACTGGGGTAGGGGTTGGCACGATAGGTGCCACTCGTTGTTGGGCTTATAAGGTTGCAACTTGTTGTCGTAGAGCTTGTATCAATTGTTGCTCCTCGGACAACTCCATAAGAGGATCAAGTGGTGGTGGATCTTGTGTTGGAGGGTCTTGTTATGGACCCAACGGTTGGGGTTGTAGGTTGGTGTTGTTGGCGCCTGCATTCTCTTCACTAGATCTGATCGTCATGCTACCTATAACAATAGGGCCATACATAGGAGTAAAAATGAACCAAAAGACACAAAGAACAACAACCCAGAAATCACTAATCAAGTCACAAAGTTCACGTAGGGTAGGGCTTGTATTGGCTTGTCGTGAGGGCGGCTAGGCATGTCACAAGAGATGGTGTATCAAGCAAGTCGTCAATCAAACACACAAGAACAAAGTGAAACCCTAGATCAAACGTAAACAAAGCAACCAAATTAGCAAGACAATACCTTCTAGGAAGCTTACCTAGACGGCGGAGGGATTGAGAAGATGAGCCTAGACCAGAGCGATGGGTTAGGGTTGCCTTATTTTGGTTTTCCCTAACTTGGAAACTTTTTTTTTTAATATCCTTTTGGATTATCCTTTTTTTTTATATAATATCCGAGATCTTATCTTTTGAAGAGATCGGATTATGCAAAAGAAAACAAAATAAAAACGGTCTAAGTAACAAGAATATCACAAGCGTGATTTTAGAGATAGGAGAGAGAAGATAAGATTTGATGATATCTTATATATGGAAATTCGGCTAACTACATAAAAAGCAAAGCAAGCAAATATGGAAAACTCTATCAATGCAAGAAACAAGGAAACAAATTATTCTAGCATGCAAGATATCAAAGTTACCAAACACACCAAAACTTATGGAGCAAGGAAAAAATTTCGGCCAAGGAATTACCTTGTAGAAACCAATTGGACTTAGCAAATATGGAAACTTTTGGTATTTCTCAATGATGATGATGCGAAAGAAGGATGGGGGTCAAGAAAAATTTTGTGAACAAAATGATAACTTGAGTTCATGACTTACAAGACTGCTGGACTCTGATACCAGTTGATGTGTTCTTGCCTCCGATGACGAGCATACTTGTCAAAGGTGACACCTTGGATCTAGTCTTGGGCGAGAAGTCACTCTTGTCCTTGTCAAACCTGTCGTGGAATCCTTGGGTGCAAACCCTTGTTGTCTTGCACGAAAGGTTGACAAAGTGAACAGTGCCTTTAGAGGTTATCGGACACGGTGGTGGCCGATAGCGAACCCGGTGGTGATTGTTTGGGTGGTGTTGGCGACGACGAGGCTGAGTGTCACGGTGAGTGTCACGACAGCGAAGACGACGATGGTGAAGGCGATGGTGATGGCGACGATGAGCGATCGACTGGGCTAGTGTCTGGGCACGATGGCGTCGATGACAGCAAAGGCGAAGATGGATGTCACAAGCGATGCTAGCGACGGTGACAGCGAAGGGTTTGGGTCCGATTGTGGGTGCGATGGGAAGCGATTGGGTGGCGATGGTGTTGCGATGGCGGAAGCGATTAGATGGAGGGATAGATGACTTGAGAGACAAGTCTTTGGCCGTAGCGTCGGCAGCGGGGTGAAGGGAGATGTGAAGGAAGACTTGGCTTGAAGAATCAAGCGAGTGTCGTAGCGTCGACGGCGGATGAATGGGGATGCGAAGATAGTGGGGTGACGTCCGATCAAGGGTAGGAGGATAAACACTCTACTAAAGCCTTTATTAAAATTGAACGTAAGCAAAACAATAACAATGTTTGGACTTAAATACTAAAGGTGAGAACTCGGATGGGCCGAGTCGAGCCTAGTGGGCTAGCCCATGCAAGCATGCAAAGGCACACACCCTAAACATAGAAATAACTATAAATAGAAAGTGTCTAAAACAAGCATAATACTAAAAAAATAGTAATGTCTCAAAGCAATGCCAAAACAATGGCAAATAAACCTCTAAGTGTCAAAACCCGGTGGCGGCGAGAGCATGGGCACAGACAAGGCGAGCGACGGCGACGATGGGTCGATGGGCTCGACAGTGGGTGCACCCGGTTTCGGCTGCGATGGGCTTGGTTCTCCGATGCCGATGGTGGCGAGGACGACGAGTCTGGGTTCGGTGTCTGGGCTTCCTTGGCTAGCGATGACGCGAGCGACTAGGGAGTGCACGGCGTCGGCGATGGCCTTGGACCTAGACCTTGTCACTAGGCCCTCTGAGCGAAGGCTCATGGCTTCTTCCTCGTATGTGGCCGTCATGGGAGGTGAGATCACATCACCTTTCTGAGAACCTTCTTCCATCATGTTTACAACGGAAGAACCTACAGTCTCTTTGTTATTATCTTTCTCATGCGCACGAAGGCCTTCTTTAATACGCAAATGGCTTCCTAGATCCACAAGAGAAACATTTTCCTTCTTGTGCTTCAGCATGTGTTTGAAGTCTTTCCACGATGGTGGTAACTTGTCAATTACACTTGACACCGAGATGGACTCGTCCATCTTCAAGCCGTGTTGGGCAAACTGTTCCAAGATACGTAATATCTCATGGAATTGCTCCATTACCGGCCGAGAATCAATCATTTTATAGTCATTAAAATTGCTTACAAGGAACTTCATGCTTGAAGCATCTTTAGCCATGTACTTTGACTCCAAAGAGTCACAAAGTTCCTTAGCGGATTTGACGTTTTGGTACACATCAAAAAGAGAGTCAGACATACCATTTAAGATGTGGCCACGGCAAATATAATCGTCATTCTCCCATTTGCTCCTACGCCTCACGGCATCCAGCGGTTCCCATCGCCTACTTCGGGAATAGGAGTAGAGAGGACTTACGCCACCTTGAGGGTGGTCAAGAGGAAGTGTATCTTCTTTTGCCAACGTCGAAAGTCTACCCCTTCAAACTTGTCAAGCTTTTGGAACTTGGTTGACATTTCACGAACTGTTGCCATTGATCACCAAAATATTGATTTCGAATGTTGGCGCCGGAGCCTTCTGAGGGAACTGTTGTCGCAGAAACTGGCTTCTCTAGGGAACGATCAACTGGCAACACAATCCGGATAAGATTTGAATCGCTTGTTAGCTTTCCGAAATCAATATTTCACCCCTTATCAAGCCTTAGGGAGTCCACAAAATTTAAAGTGAGATAAGACAAACCAACCAATTCAAATCAAGGCTTTTGATGAGAATTGAACTTTAGAGAATGTGTTTTCGGACTTATAGCTTCGTATGGTTTGATCATGAGAGAGATCAATTTCGACCATCCCAACACTAATGCCCTAGAACCCTTTATATAGGATTTAGGGAACTTTCAGATCAGTTTACAAGAAGTTACCGGGCAGTTATGGCGGTTACCAAGCGGTTACAACCGCTCCAGAGGCAGTTACCTTTTCTGGGAACTGAACCCAACAGTTACCAACGGTTACAAGGTAGTTACACAAGTTATGGCGGTTATAGTATGAGTTACCACTGCAGTCGTGATTGCAGTTACAAGCACGTTCCAAGACACGTAATTTAGCCACGTGCTTAATGTGCTCAAATCAACCGGCCAACTGTACAATTTCCTCATAGGGAACAAATCCCTAATAGGGAACAAACCAACAAAGTTCCCTTCAAGGGAACTGAAGGGAACTTGCTGTACTAGTAACAATACCTTATTGTTGTCCTCCGAAACTCGAATCCGCTTACACAAGTGTGTACTCCACACCCCCAAACTTGTGTTATAACGAAGTGAGCTCCCATAGTGTTGTATGAATCCCGATCACACTAAATGGCATTGTTCCTTCCAAGGAACAATATCATAATGACACTAAAATCACCAACATTAATTACTTGGATAGGTGAAGTGGAAGATAGCGGGAGTAGGAAAGAAAGCATGGCACTGGACAATCATTTTTGTATCTTCCATCCTCGCAGTTGCGACCACTACATCTGCAATCAGGTTAATTGTGAAAGACATCAAACAATATCATTTCGTTGCGGATGCTTGAAATGTAAGGAATTAATTGGTTTTAAACTCCACATCTTTTCTAGGATATCTCAATGTACAACGACGTTTGTACAATTCAATAAGAGTATTGGATGTGCAGGAAATTGAACAAAAGAGCACTCCTATTTCAATTTATGATGTTGATAATTTGACCCTTTCTAGTAGTTTTTTATATGTATCATGTGTTTGGATGCATGTTCATGAATATGTTAATCTTGTTGCTCATCATTTTGTTGAATTAGGGTTAGATCATAGTTTTGTGAGCTATGATGAACCGGAGTTTGAAATTATATGTAAGAACTAATGGTTTCTATGATAGAATATAACATCACACATCTGAAATTGTGACATAACTAGTCTAGTACATAAGGTTGGTGAGTTGTTCTTTCTATTGCCAATTGATTTTTCTCAAGGTTGGTGAGTTGCTCTTCCTATGCACACGACTCCCCAACTATCGGCCCACGGACTTGCTGATGCTTAAATATGCACAAACAGAAGAATATTTGTAATTTCATGGTTCTTGCACAATTCAGTAAGTGGGTGTGTAGTGTGCACACACAGCACTACTATTTCAACATCATCAATTTAACACGTAACCATAGGGATTGACAATGGTCAACAAATTTTCAATGCTTCTCACATGAACTTGGATAAATGACTGAGATAAGCATGATCACTTACGTAACAGGATACTCAAACATTTAGCAGAAGCAGTTTATCAAAAAAGCTACAAAGTGCAGCATTGGCAAAATATAGGTGAGATGTGAAACCTCTAGCATGGATAGTGGCGTTAGTGATGCATTCTTACTTAATAAAATGACAACATTGTATTTGTTCTAGGTGACTTAAAATCAGAAAGTACTGGAAGGGGGCCCTACTTGAGCGAGCAGGAGCTAAGCCCCGGGCCGAAAGCCCGAGGACGTTAGCGGGTACGGTATAGATAGAATTTTTGGATAGTCCTATTTGTATTAGGATTAAAGATAGAATTTTATCTGTATCGGGTTTTGGGGCTTATAAATAGATTGTCTTAGGGTTGTATTTACTTATCCACAAAATTAGTAAAAGGAAACCCTACAAAGGGCGATTTGCTCCAAACTCGTTTCTTTCTTCTTCGCTTTACAGTTCATCAAATCACCCGAAATTCCAACAATATTGATTAATGTGACTCTTGATAAGTCCATCCTTCATGTGACATATAGGCATCACAATGGCTCCAACTTGCATATATATTTTCAAACTCATATTAACTAGACACAGACATTAAATGTCTTGGCACCTCCAACGAGCCATGGTGTAGCAACCTTGTCATTTGACCCTAAACAACAAATTTAGGCAACCACTAACATTATATGGAGCTCATATTGTCTGTATATTATGTCCTTGAAAGCGAAACATCAGGAACCAAAGTTCTATTATTCAAGCAAAATATCTGCCACCATTAAAATATGAAGAAACTGAATTTACCAAGTGTAAGTCCGGGATTGAGACACTTTTGGATACTGCCTAACGTACAAGATCATCCACAATAACGTAGTGTGTATGATCAAGCCTTTGATGATGAATTCCTTAACACGAAATCGAACGCCAAGCTCTCGGCCATTTTTCAGTACAAGAGACTATTGAGCAGGGATTTACCCACAGATGTAATTGACATTTCTAGTACAGTCAAAACTCCTAAAAGCAAATGGAAAGAGCTTCACTTTGAATCATCTCAAATTACGTAAGAAATCTTGTGTCCATACTTTGAATCATCTCAAATTACAATAATTATTATGGTGGGAAACTTTTGAGCAGATTCATATGTTACTTTACTCAACTACCAGTCAAGCACACCAAAATGGAAATTTGGTCATTCGGATTGCTTATGTTTTTGAGCTGAATATTCCATACAACTACATGGGGTTGTCCCACTAACCTCAGTTATAGGAAGCACTAGCTACTAGATTTTGAGGTACAGGAACATCCATGGAGGAAGAAGGCGGAATTCGCTGCTCCAAAGCTATTGAAATAGAATCAGGCATAGTAAACGGAGATGGATGTAAACAGAATGGTTTAGCCAAGGATGAATCCCTAGAGAATGGTTTTGCTTCTGCTCATGTTACTGGTAAAGGTTAGTTTTCAACTTCCTTTGTTGTTTGTAAGGTATCCTCAAGACAACCACATCAGAATATATATATATATTTTCCCGTCAATTTGATGAGAACTTGTTTTACTTGTTATCACCAATTTCACATTTTTCATATATATGCTCACTTGATGATTAGAAGATGATGGATTTGAGAGTTGAGACTATTGTTCGACATGAACATAAACCTGCAGATTCATGGGAACAGGTGGGGCTACTGCTAGTAACTGGGTACAATTGTGGATGGATTCTGAGCTATTCAACCCTCATTTTGGTGCCACTCAGTTGGGCATGGGGTATTCCAAGCCTAATCGTTTTCGGGATCTTCACTGCCTACCCACACTGGGTCTTGGCAAGTTTTCACTTCATTGAAGGCCAGAGATTCATCAGATACAGAGACATTATGGGATTTCTATTTGGTCAGTAATTACTCTCCAGAGGTGGCAAATTGGGTGTGTTGGGTTAGATCATTTCGGGTTCGGGCTGGGAACATTATTGGTCATCACAAAATATCTACTTGAACACTATTTTGATTAAAAGTACCGTACTTGATTGGTGTAGAAATAAACCCAAGGGAGATCTCACACTGTTTCTTTCACCTACTTATAGGAAAAAAGATGTACTATCTTACATGGTTTCTCCAATTTTCTACACTGCTACTTGGAAACATGGGTTTCATCCTACTCAGTGGACTGGCATTGAAGGTAATATTCACATACAACAACAACAAGAAGAAGAAATGAAAAGATACATGTGTCAATCATACCAATTTATTCATAAGCATATTTGATGAATTTAAATGGTCTTGTAACAGGAGATTAATGTGGCTTTTAGTGACACTACCTTGAGGCTTCAATACTTTATCATCATGACAGGAGCAGCATACTGCGTCTTCTCTTTCGTCGTCCCAAACATATCGGCCATGAGAGTTTGGTCATATGCCTCTGCTATCCTCACCTTCTGCTACATTGCTTTGCTATTAGCAATTTCTATCAAGGATGGTATGCACCCTAGCTAGCATTATACATTTATACGGTAACGTACATTCGATCTAGTTGTAGTGATATTTACTGCTGCAAGCATCACTTCTTGGGTAAATCTTTTTTACAGGCATTAGTAACAAAGATCAAGACTATCAAGTAAGAGGTAGCAAAGCAGACAAGGTATTCAATGCATTCAGTGCAATTTCAGCCATTATTGTGACAAACACTTCAGGAATGTTACTTGAACTACAGGTAATATACTTATACAAGTTTTAATTTAAGGAATTTTACAAATGCACATATTCATGATGTGTTTGTACTTGTAGTCGACTCTAAGGAACCCGGCAGTGAAGAACATGAAGAGAGCCCTCTTTACACAGTACACTTTGGGGCTAATGGTGTATTATGGTGTGTGCATAGTTGGATACTGGGCTTATGGTACTCAAGTGTCACAATACCTCCCTAAGCAGCTAAGCGGCCCGAAATGGGTGAAGGTCCTGATAAATGCTATAGTTTTTCTGCAGAATATCATCTCCCAACATGTGAGTTCTCTTCTTCTACTTCACACTTACAACTAGAGCTAATCATATATTGGACATGCTTTAATTATCCGTGCAATAAAAAGGGTATGGCTTGACATAAGAATACTTCACCATGCTCTGTAAAACTAAGAGATACAACTAATTCACTATTTTAACATCCTTAAAAGATATTACAGTTGTTACTTATAACTGTAGTGATTTTTCAGCTCAGAAGTTTTTTTTGTGTAATTTCAAGAATTGATTTTGTGACACCAGATTTTTGTTCAACCTGTTCACGAGTTCCTTGATACTAAGTTCTTAAAACTTGGTGAGAGCATATACTCGAAACAGAACTCGAAACGCAGATTTGTCCTTCGAGCGTTGGTCTTCGCTGGAAATACGCTGGTTACAGCTGCTATTCCTTTTATGGGTGACTTCATCAACCTTATAGGATCTTTTACCCTTCTCCCTCTAACCTTCATCTTTCCTAGCATGATTTTTCTCAAGGTAACTCCTCAATCTAATGGTAATCATTCTTATAAACCAAAAAAGAAAACAACTTCACTGATGAATTGATACAACCATACTAACAACAATGCATGCTTGCTTGCTTGGATAGGTGAAGTGGAAGACAGCAGGAGCAGGCAAGAAAGCAATGCACTGGACCATCATTTTTGTCTCTTCCATGCTTGCAATTCCGGCTACCACATCTGCAATTAGGTTGATTGTCAAAGACATTAGAAGATATCATTTCTTTGCTGATGCTTGAAATATATACAGGGAGAGATTAGTGATTACTAGTAGAATATATTAACGAGTCACTCTAGTTGCATGGCTCTTGTTGGGTTACATGAGGATTGTGTGTCATGCGCTTCTCATCCTTAACAGACTACTACTGGATTTGTGATCTTTCAAAACTGCAACAAAATTAAAGAAAAAGGAAGTTTCAGATTGGTGAGAACTAAAAGGTTTCTCACCACTTTTCCTATATATTTTGATTAATTTGTCTTGTAATAACTAGTTTGTGGTAACAAGTAAATACACTAAAAACTATATTAAGAAGGTTAAAGCATACCACAATGACAATACAGTAGAGTGTAGGAGTGTAGGAGTGTAGCACCGAGAAACGGACTTAGAAATTTAAATCAGAGTTTGTCGATAAATTAAAGATGGCCTTAAAACTCGTACGACATTTCTGGATATTTGTATATTTGCATGTGGCTGTGGGAGCAGCAACCGTCACTCTAGGCAATCTCACTGTTTCATCAATCATGTTTTCTACTGATATTAAGGACAAAGAAGAAAAGATGCCCCGAAGTCATTTCATTTTCCCGACGTATTCATTGGTCCAGCTACACTTTCCTCTGGAACTAATCTAATCACACTCAAAACGGCATTATAAGACAGGATATCTCTGTGACATTTCATCGAACACTTTATAAGCTTAACCGAGCTAATCGCACTTCCTGCACAGGCAAGTTATGCCAAGTTAAGTTTCTGAGATTTCTATGAACGAGCATGAGTCTGCATCATGATTCAGATCAGATAGAGGATCGAAGGAGGTGGACAATTTACAGAGATTTGCATTTCTGCAACAAAATAAATAAGCTCTCCAAAAGAGGGAAGGCCCATTTTCAACGGTTGGCCTGCGCTTTTGGAAAGTAGTTAAACAAAACAGTAAAAACCTCTCTTGCTTTTGGAAAGTCTTGTCCCTTTTTTTTTTGAATCATTTCTCGGCCTCCCTTTTGTTACGATTGAGCTACTAGGCGGCTCCTGCAGTGAGGACCTTCGTGAATTTTTCCCATCATCGTATGCCGAATTAACCCGATGTAGGTCATCAAAGCTCATCCTTGATCCAAAAAAATCACTAATTACGGAACAAAACTTATCTTCTTCTTTCGTGAATGCCATGTTGTCCCCTAGGAGCATTTGTGCATCCGTAACACCTTCCCACTTCACCTGTTTCCAGAATAGGTGGATTTGACTAAGCCGTATAGGGGTGTTGCTTGTCATCACTTCGAACAAATCGTGTGCGCATGGAAGTCCTCTGACCACCCTCCACCAACCGTCATTGCAAGCAGAGATATCGAATTTATACTTCGGGTTCAAGATTCTATCTATCGTGCCCAACATTGTGTCCAAACACAATTTCGACACTCTATTCACAAGCCTGCTAAACAGATCCTTGAAAGGTGCTTGTAGCCTTAGCAATGCGGTTGGGATCGTATTACGGTCCATTTCCATATGTCCTCTCACTACACTAACCTAGTCTACCGTGAGTTGATGGATCTTCCGTGCTAGTGTGTTGAAACCTAATACGGGGTTTCTTTCAATCCAATCTTTAAGCACAGAGTGCGCCCACTCAACCCTGCAGACACATGATGAATATTTAAAAAAAAGCACATTGATGCACGATAAAACACTAACCATAAATACACAATAAGTTTAAACCGTTTTACCTATTCGTGGTCCTTGTGAGTAAATGAAGGTTGATATCAGTCCAGGCTCTGACGATACGTTCTCTATAAGGCCCAAGCCATGTAGTCATAAGGTAACCCGTAAAACCAGCTTAGCCTCCTTGTTGCATCTCATTGAGGCACACGTAGTAGGTATACTCGGATTTCGAGTTGAACAGTAGACGACACGCTCCCATGAACGCATTTGCTAGACTGGCATTATGCGTCAAGCTGAGGACATAAGCCTTGGAATTGTGTAGGATATGTACTCAACACAGTAGATGTTGGGCATCGGGGAATACATGGCCTATAGCTATGACCTCGGCCAAATCTCGATCCGTGACTATCGTCTTTGGCCTCTTGCCGACGAGAGCAAACAAGTGTGCCAACTCTCTAAGTGTCCATTGGTAGTGGTCGACGTTCTCATGTGCCATGAAAGAATAGGCAACGTTGAAGGTATGTCCCGTGCACGTAAAGCCGACGATCTCAACTAGGGGCAACTTGTACCTATAAACATTTTATAAGATAGTATTAAAAACGATTCTAACCACATTACAGTAATGAGTAAAAGTGCTCAAAATTTGTAATATCGGAACTACCAACTTGTTTGTCTTGTATGTTGAATCCATGATGAAAACGTAAGGGAACAACTTCAGCAAGTGAATGAAATGGGGGTGAGCCCAGAACAAGTCTTGAACCACATCGTCATGCTTGGGAACCTTCCGGGATGGACGTAGTAACCGAAGCTCCCTAAATATGAGAGGGTGTACTGAGTTACTGACATACCATCCATCTCTTCTGCGTGAAATTGCTGCCGGACGTTGTAGATTTGCTTCCTCGACGTAAAGACTCGGTCATATGTCTGTCGTAAGAAGGCCATAATCATCTTCGGCTTTACGGACGCTTTCGTCAACGCCTCGACATGCTTCTTTTGTTCCTCAGTCAGGCGTCCGACATAGGCATGACCCTCCAAGCTCGTCGCAAGATCATGATCGTGTGTACCGCAGACCACCGACAACATCCACGACCTGTCCTTCTACATCACCCCATTCAGCACAAATGGACAATTGATCTTCTTTGTATGCGTCTTTCGTATCAATACATCTTTGAACGGTCGATAGCTTCCCGACTTCTCGCACGCTAATATGACTTTTCGCTCCCCTGATTTCTGGATAGTCAACACCATGTTCAGTCTAGTTCCTTGTTCACGTGCCCAGTCTAACATGGACTGACGATCTGGCCACCTGTAATCCGTCTAGAAGTAGGCAGTAAAATCATGCCACTATTTTCAAATATTTTAATTTAATATGAGATAACACAAAATATATAATGATGCAACACTTTCTAACATATATAATGTTATAAAATTAACTCTAATTAAATCAAGTACTCAAAAAAATTAACACTAATATATTTACAGTAACACTTTGTGAACTAAATACAATATATAATTAAATCATGTACAACAACCTCTCGTATAATCTATTATGCATTTCAAGAACTACATTTTCAAAAAAACAATTATGAATAAAAAAATATTTATAAAGACATTTATCAAACAAATACAAAGTTATTCCCATTATTAGTCAACAAAAGAATTCAATTAAGTTTTCTGTAATTTTATTTTTTAAATTAAGTTGATTTGGTTAATGTATGGGTTCATCCTACAAACGACGATTGTTAGCGGTTGATGATTAGAAAGCGGTTTAGGGCAGCGGTTCACCTATTGAAGTGGCTCTTTGCAACGGTTTTGAATAGTGCAATGGTTATTGTTAGCGGTTTCGTCAAAAGCAGCGTCTTTTGCAGCGGTTGTTATAACTTGAATCTAATGAAGCGGTTCTAAAACCTATTGCAGCGGTTATAAATTACACAAATAATCCTATTGAAGCGGTTTTACATACCTATTGCAGCGGTTGTTAAATTATCAAAAAGAAAAATCTATTGAAGCGGTTTTGCATACCTATTGTAGCGATTGTACGTGCAAATAGTCGGGTTTGTATAAATTATATAAAAAATCTAATGAAGCAGTTCTAGATTGCTTTTATTTCTCGATGGCGTGTATAATTCCCCCGTACAAACTTGCAGGTAGTCGGGTTTGGGGTTCATCTTTCCAAGTCCGGTTCAACTCTCATAGAGTTCCCATATAACTCTATCTATAGAGTTCAATCATTTTTAGCCTTTGATTCTAATCAATGGAATTACTCCACTCTCACAAACTTAAAAGGAAATAGGATATTAGCATAACTAAAACAAGAATATAAAATCCTTCTCTCCCCTTCAATTATCTTCTTCACGTAATTCATTAACTTTTTTGTTTTTTTATTGGTTTTTTTATTTTTTTTGTTGAAACTAGAATAAAAAGAAGTGGAAAAATTCTTTTAAATGGAATAATTATTCAATTTTTTCTTCAAGTAATTAGTTATGTTTTTTTTTAATTTTTAATATTCTCCTACACCAAAGAATTGAGAAATATTTTTAGAAATTAACTATCTCATGAGTATAGCTATAAAATGAGTAAAATCATTACAATCAAATATGTCAAGGCCTCCTCTTGCATGAAAAAAATTGATTGGTACCAAAAGAAGGAAATGTATATATGAAGGAATTGTATAGTGATAATAAGATCAATACTCAAGTGACTTAACACATGATCAATTGTATCATTAAAAATACAAACCAACCATCCTGAAAGCAAAATTGAAACAAGCTTTATTAGTGCTGAGAGAGTAATGTCTAGAACTTGTAATAATCATCCTTCATAATCCCGCATTAAGTAATAAAAGCTAAATATAAACTTTATTGGATTACATAAAAGAAAATGAAAACAAAATAATAGCATACATATACCTAAGTGGCTAAGTTGCATTGTTCTGGAAAAATAGTTGAGGACATGTAAACTCCACATTCAAATCCTACAAAAAAGAGAAATTCTTATCACAAGCATTATAGGCACTTTTATACCTAGTTTGCAATTACATTGAAATGAAATAATACAATTTGATCATCTTACATGAGATAGATCATAGAATTATTATAATACATTCTTACAGGTCATTCTTGAAAATTGTCTTGAAAATTGTCCTCATACATCCTTGGACTTGCATTGCCTTGAATTTGAGGATGTTGATATATATGATTGTTTGGGTCATTTTGCTGGTGGAAAAGATTTTTCTTATATCCAACCTGATAGTAATATACAAAAATACCATATTAAACATATCATTTGAGTCGTTTTGCTGGTGGAAAAGATATTGTATTGCCACAAATTTTGACACTTAACTGAAAATAGATATAGATGTATAAAACATACCTTTACTGCTTGATTTTGGTGAACTTGTTTCTCCTTTCTTAATGCTTCTTCATTTTCCGAAGTATTAATCTTCTTCTTCTTCTTCTTCTTCTTCTTCTTCTTCTTCTTCTTCTTCTTCTTCTTCTTCTTCTTCTTCAGTTTTTTAGTCCAGCTTAATAACCTTCTTCCTCCTTTTTGCCCCTTTCCCCCCCCCCCTTAAAAGTAGCATTGTTCAGATTTATTGCATGACATTGTTGAACACTTGAATTGAGATCAGGAATAGATACAACGGCTTCATCCCCTTGAATTTGCATGCTTGACAGCATCATATCAACCTCGTCAATAACAACATTCAGCTTACTATCTAAAAGTACTGACGATTCTTCAAAATCGGCAGCCCGAGAAGCAATGTTCACAAATTTGCGACACAAATTTCTATATCTCCTTATGGTATCCAAGTGAGGGTCCTCAACAATAATCATGCCACTACTATCTCTTACACTTCCACTTCGCGCTTCTTTAGTCCACCGTTTTCAGACGTATTTCTCAGGAATCAACTTAATATTCATTGCATCTAAAACCTTCAAAGAATGAGAACATAATATCCCCAATCTATCAAACATCTTGCAGCTACATGAGACTGATTGAGTAAAAGGATCACCCACAACTTTATACTCCATATCAGCAACCTTGTTATCATCAATGTTAGCAATAGCAACTATATACTCATTATTCGGTTTACCTTCAACTAGTGGCTTAATATAGGCAGTTGTAAACCAATCATATTCTTCTTGAAAGGCTTCAAAAACTTTAGGAGTGTACAACTGACCTACTTGTTTGAGTATGGGTGTCCTTTTCATCTTTATTCTGGGCAGATTTTCCCTAGCATCAAATTCTGAATTTATCTCCTTTTGACGCTTTTCTCTAACAACCCGCTCAAAGTGTTTAAAGAACCGCATTATATCCATGTTGCAATGCAAATAATCTTTCAAATCTCGATTCAAACTCTCACTTAACTGCGTGCTCCTCATCCCTAATGAAAAAAACATCAATCATATAGCATTGTGCCCACTTTCTCTTCAAGGCATAAATACTATCTAACCAAGAACTTTTTTTTCACTTTCCCACGCAATGCATTGAAAGCTTCTTCAAAGTCAGCCTCTTCATCATAGTCATACATACAAGCTTTAAAATCTTAAAGAACATTAGACCCGTCATGTATCAAATGCTTGGTTGCATTTTGCATTATGTACCATGTACATAATCCGTGAGAAGTTTCTCGCATAACCTCATCTATAGCCTTGCCCATGGCGATATCTTGATCTGTGAAAATAGTCCTGAGTTGCTAATTATCATGTGTTGCTAGAAAGGTTTCAAACAACCACCTAAAAGATTATTTCGTTTCATCATACAGAAGTGCAACCCCAAATATAATATATCTTATTGCGAGATCTGTTGTCGAAATTAAAAGCCTTAACGTGAGTGTACGTTTTGAAAGTAAATAAGATAAGTGCTTTTACGCACATAATTAATATACCCTCGGGCGAGGAGTACAATGTGGAAACTGCCCGGACTCTTGTTAGAGTAAGTCTTCTTTCCAATCTAGATTCGCATTGTGCGATGAGGTTGGTCGGAGACCCAAATAATCAAGGTCGTGTTTTAAACTAGTGTGAAAACTTAACGTTCCCAAACAAATGTCATACGTTTCTTATAAAGACTCAATTTCGTTGGAGTCTTCTTTTCATTTCATATCTTCTTCTATCATTCCGTGAAAGTTCCGGGTTATGTATCGTTCCTTCGGTTATTATTCGAGGGACAATGATAGTAAACGGTTACGATCACTAGAACAATTCTGTTTGTACCCTTGCATAGTCTTTCATTAGACTAACCAACCGGATTATTTTTTCTTGCATGGTTGGCTGGTGTCATCCGTCCTATACGGCATATCAGAGGTTGGTCCCCAACGTTTGAAGTAACCAATCGAAGAGAAGGCTTACAGTTGAAGTTTGCATTTTAAGAAGTAATATTTCCAAGGTGTGTATGTTTAATTTGAAATAAATGCAATACATAGTTATGTAATTAGGGCTACTTTAAAAAGAGTCTTCCGCTGTAATTTAAAAGTCTTCCGCTGTCACTATACTTTGTTGTAAAACCGTCCTTCTCATTTTACGAGAGGAATCTTAATAAAAGGTTGAGTTATTCATTTAAAATGTCTTCCGCTGATTATTCTTTCGTTATTTAATATTTATGTATTTATTTAAGCTTAATTGTTTCGATTAAAGCCTGTGGTGACTTTGGACATTAACGTTTGAGGTCACTGGCGTGTGACACTACCGACATAAGTCGGGAGGTGTTACACTTGGCTCTTTCACATGTATCACATAAAACGCCTTCTAGTTTACTACCCTTACCTTGTGGCAAATGTAACATTTTGGAATGGGATATATGTCCCAACCTAGTATGCAACAAATGCAAAGAATTCTTGCTATTGGCTAGACAACATGCCTTGTGTGATCTATGCTCTTTATTCTATTTGCTTCTCAATTTGTAAAGCCCTCCATTTTCTTGTCCTACTGCCACAACTTTGTCACCCACCCAGTCCCGTAGAGCATAACATTTTGCATCAAAATAAGCAATTAACTTCTTCTGTTTGATGATCTTACTGATGGATAACAGATTGAATCTGAATTCTGGCACATAAAGGACATCTGTGATGACAAACCCTAGACCAAGCAGCACACTACCTGTTTTCTCAACTTTCTTGACAGAACCATCAGGCAGTTTTACCAAAATAGAAGCAACTAAGACTTTGACATCAAATAAGCTAGGAAGATAAACACACATATGGTCTGTCGCCCTAGTATTTAATATCCAATCACTCTTATCTGTCATAGAGCTAACTAGTTCACTGATGAAGATTGCATCATGGACTTCCCTTTGAACATCTTCATCATTTGAGTACACATGGCTTCCAAGAACTCAGGATCAAGATTGGAGAATTTAGTTGATCCTTCTCCCTCCTCTAGTTGACTTCATTCCTCCTTCTTGACTGACATTGGCCGCCACTTTATATGCACGTTTCTTCTTCCCTTTGAACCAATATGGATAGACAATAACCTCAAAACAACTATCGGAGTTATAGCCATCCATATTGCACACTTTACAGTGCTTTTTTTCTCCACTGTGATTCTTCTTGGCATCCTTTTTCCATGCATTTCCTCCCTGTGATCCAGCCATGAAAGCAGCAGGATCAACAACAGCACTGCTCAGCTGTTTCTACCTCTCCACTTGTAAGACTAAGTAATAAGCCTTGTTCAAGTTGGGAAAAGGATCCATTGATAGAATTTGTGTCCTTACTGAATCAAAATTAGCATTAAAGTTGATCAAAAAATGCATTGTTTGATCTTGAGCTTCCAGTTCAGCTACTCTTGCTAAGACTTTGCAAACACATTTTGCAAGATTTCCACATGTACAAGCAGGTATTGACTTCATATAGTTTAAATCATCCCAACATCTTTTCAGTTTCGTATAATACTGAGTCACAGACAAACTTCCATGTATTACCTTCAAAAGTTCTTGTTTCACTTGATAAATCAAAGTTGCATTGCTTTGATTGTATCGCTCTAATATCTCGAGCCAAAGATCCCTTATAGTAGTCGAATAGATGAAAGAGCCAGAGATTTCAGGAATCATGCTGCTCATGATCCAACACGCCACCATTTCATCACATCGAATCCATCTTGCAAAATCTTTGGAAGTTTCTTCTGGCTTCACCAAGGATCCATCAATGAAGCCTCACTTCATCTTCGCTCCCAGCGCCATCCTAATCGAATGACTCCAAGTGATGTAGTTGTTTCCATCGAACAACATTGGACACAGAGAATGGTTTAGATTCTCCGAATTCGCCATGGCAAGCGGATCTCCAGTCGCCATTCTAGTCATCTGCAACAACTGATCGGCCGACACATTTGCCATCTCCAATCAAATCGCAGTCGTAATCCAACAACTTGTGAACAGGCAACAGAAAAGAATCTCGATCTCACTCAATATCTCTTCGATCTCTATCAATCGGCCCCCTGCAGCTCTGATACCATATTGAATTTGGATCCACCGATTAATCACACTCACAAGAGAAGAGAACAAGGAAGAAAGAGAGAGAAAAATTGTAATCTGTTATTCCACACAACTGAGAATTACAGAAGGAAAAGAAGCTTATGTACAAGCAACTAACTAACCTGCTAACACATGTGAAGCTACCGGTAACAACCATACACCCTAACAACCTAATGAGCTGGCTAACAAACTCAACAAACAACAAACCTAACTGCCACGTCAGTGACAATAGACTTAAACCCCCGTTGCCATATCTGTGACATATAAGTCAACACTTGGCAATCCCATATGTTAACCCAACAAGGCAACAAATGGAGAAAGTTTATTTCCCCAGATTTCTTGTTGAGGTTGATACGGTCCATGCCAGGAAAGAACACATTCGCATCAAAGATCCTGATGGAAAAATTATCACTCAGCGAGTCATTTTCGACTGGAAACCCTGGACCTGCCTTGTGTGCAACAGTTTCAGGCACAAACATGGAGTGTAAACGTGCATCACTTCCGAAAGCTCCTTTTGCTAAGTAGAGTGGTAAATTTTAATAACAAGAGGTTTTTATGGGCTGGCATCCATAACATTTATAGCACTTCTACCCTTCCATGGCTAGTTCTTGGCCATTTCAACACCATCATGAATTGTTAGGAGCGCATCAGTGTGGATGGCTGTTTTGGTAGGCCTTGCCCATCCCTCATCAATAACACTGACCTTATGGACATGAAAGCTGAAGGTTGTTCCTTCACATGGACTAATAATCAAGATGGTGACTCTCGAAGATTTGTCAAATTTGATAGAGCTATGCACAACTCATCCTAGCTGAATTACCTTCCCATTTTCTTCTGCTGATTTGAGAACAAGAGGGAATCTGACCACTCCCCTATCATCATCAAACTCACAAACGCCAGCAACAAAAGACCTCTGTTTTGGTTCAGGAATATCTAGGGACGAGATAATGACTTTAAGCAGATCGTCAAAGACACTTGGGGAACTAGATTTCAAGGCTGTAAGATGTACTAGGTTGTTAAGAAACTCAAACTCCTTAAACCTAAGCTGAGTGCCTTGAACTCGGCCAAGTACTCAAATATCGAAGACCAATTGCTCTCTCTTAGAAACCAACTTCAGATGATCCAAAATGACCTCAGAACTGATATCTTCAATAGCGGGTTACTTGAACAAGAGAGAAGTTTACTAAGAGACATCACATCTGTAAGGTTCATGATTTGGTAACTTCAGATTTGACACAACGAGCAAAAATAACATGGATCAGGGAGGGTGAAGACAACTCCAAATGTTTTCATGCTTCTATTGAACAGCGTAAGGCTTCTCGCTCCATCTTCTCCATCAAAGACGATTATGATCTTCTTATTAACAAGCCTGACGACATCGATTATCACATAGAGTCATTCATTCTACAAATCCCTTCTAGGCACAAGTGAGCAAGTCTCTACTTTTGAATAATTTATACTCGAGTTTGGACTATGCGTCAATGAAGATGAAGCCAAACGAGTGTTGTTCCCAATTCTAGAAACAAAAGCATCGGGTCCGGACGGTTACAACAATAGCTTTTTCAAGCAATCTTGGAGTATTACTGGAAATGACATTATTCACATGATTTTTTTAGAAATGGGAGACTTCTCAAAGAGATCAGCACGACAACCATCCATTGAACTCCAAAAAAGAGTGTACAGATAGATCATCTTGCAGACTTCCTCCCAATCTTGTGCTGTAACACTTTGTATAAGGTCATTGCAAAATTCTTGCTAATAGGGTAACCCTATCGTGCATCGTACCATAAACCTGAAACAGGGGGCTTACCTACCCTCAAGAAGTGTTTGGAGCAATGTAGACATCTTCAAACACTATGGCTGAGACACTACTTCTCCTAGGATCGCTATTAATTAAGATGGATATTTGTAAGGCATATGATATGCTCGACTGGCATTTCATCACTTCTTTTGTCAAAGAAAGCATCCTCATCATTATGGGGCTCTCTATTGGCTCCCTCCCTGTAACTTATCTTGGTCTTCCATTGCAATCTAGAAAACTCAAGGCCGTTGAATATCCTCCTCTCACTAGCAAAATTCGATCTCGCATACAATCATGGGCGTCAATCCTAAATGGGATTTCAATTTCTAGATCAAGGCTTTCCTCCTCCCAAAAATATGCCTTAAGGAGATGCAACGAATGCTCAGAAGTTTCTTGTGAAGTGTTCAAAGTGATTCACGCAGAAGCCTTGTTGCTTGGAGTGACTTCGCTAAGGCACATCAAGAGGGTGGTCTAGGGATTAAAGAATTCATCGTTCATCTCATCTTCGACATCATAAAAATCCGATAACATTTGGGCCCATTGGATTGTAAAAACTCATATTGATAGATGCAACATGTGGGAGATCACTAAGAAAGACGGAAATAGCTTATTGTAGAGTATGGTAATTGAAAATTTCATATTCTATAATATGCATTATTTTGTAAGACGAAGATGAACTAAAAGTACATTTTTGATAATATAAAATACATACATTTTTTCTATCATTAGGAATTAGTTATATACTAAAACACTTAAATCCATGCACGTCCCGCGAGCCCACCAGGGTCCGGAAATGCGGGAGGGTATATACAAGATACCAAGCCCTATTCTCTAGTTTGGTCCGACCCGTTCCGGATAAATGGACAAGATTTTGAGGTCAATCACGTCCCATATCCGGCTCGGGTCTGAAATGCCAAGGTCTAACATTGTATAGGATTTCTAGTGTTTAATGTGTATTGGTTTTATGGTTTATGTATAGGGGTGTAGTTTATATGGTTGTAGTTTAAATAGTTAGGGTATGTGAGGTTTATATAAATATGGTTATAGGATTTTTAAGAAACATTTTTGTAGCAAAATATATATTACAAGTATATTTGTATGATTTTTAAAAATTAAGCGATTTAGGGTTTGTGGGTTTAATTTTTTTTATAGATGAATATATGATATTTTTTTGGGTTTAGGATTTAATATTTCATGGGTTTAGGGGTTTTATTATTTTTATTTTATGGTTTAGCTTCTTTTTCTTTTTCGTATCTTAACATTATTAAGGCATAGGGTTTTCTAGGGTAGGATTTAGGATTTTCAGTGCATTAATCTTAAAGTGCGTATACTATATTGATTTAGTATGCATACTGAATCATTTTATAAATAATTAAAGTTTGGATTTTGGAATCATTTTTCTTTATTTCAAGGGAATGGAGATAAACAAATTTGATTGGTAGTGGAAGTTATTCATATTACAATTAGTATAAAAGTACATTTGACGTATTTTTCTCGAGTTTCTAGTCAAATTTGAATAATAAACTATTACTTATATAAAATAAGTGTTTGTAATCCTATTTAATTTTGAAAATAGAGATGTTTCACCCCTCAAAACAAATTGAGATGTTTTACGTAAAGTTTAAGCCCATACGGTTAACAACCTTTATGTAATAAAATGAATATAACATATTTTAAACCATTTAAACTTTTTATAATAATCAAGTTTTGTAAACATATTTCATTTTGAAGTAAACAAAAATTGATGTACCAAAAACCCTAAACCCTATCCTAAAAACGTTAAGTTTTAAAAATTTGAAACCATTAGGGTTTTACAAGGCTTTTACAAATATGTAATGATAAAGTGGTAATTTAGGATTTTATAAGGGTTTTAAATGGTAAAATGATTTTGAGTTGTTTTTATTTAGAAAAATACAACTCCGGCATTGGTTGAATTTTTGTACGTTTTCTCTATGTGGGCGGTTTTGTGAAACTATTCCTAATTTCTAGAGGGTTTTGTGAGTTCTCATAGTTTATTATCACTTTGTGTAATTTATCAAGAACTTTCAATGGTTTTTTTGTTGTGCACTTCTCTTAGTTTATTATTTTTTACAAGACAAACATTAGACTTCTTACTACGGATAAGACATGCTTAAATTATCACACCAGATGATCTTCATAAAAGGTTAGAAACAACTACGATCAGAGTTTCGATGAGGATGCTCCAATCTCACTCTTCGAAACTGCTCAACATTACTTGCAAAGCAAGCTTTAGAGACATAGTCGCGTAGGCGGTCAATGTTAAGATATTTAGAAGCAAGGAAATCTGCAACAGATTTGCATTCCCAATAACAATGAAACACAATGACATAATCAAAGTAGTTCATTAAGGAAATAGTGTCGAAAATAATTGGTTCTTATTTCCCAAGGAACCATCCAAACTATCTTAATACTATTAATAACCACTAGGTTATCACCTTCAATAATAAGCTTATTAATACCTAGTCTAGTTGTTTATCCTATGCCTTCAAGTAAAGCATAAGCTTTTGTTTGTAAAATTGTAGTGTTAGGATTTTGTTTCTTTTCAATTGCAAGAATGTTAGATTGGCTATCCCTAAGGATAAAACCAACATGAGAAGACTGGTCATGTATTTTAAAACCATCAAAGTTTAGCTTATTCCACTAGTCAATTGGTTTTTTTTTCAAACCAAAGGCTTTTTTTTTGGTTCTGATTTTGTTTGTTGAAAGGCGCATTAGCCTATCACCAATCATGATACTAAAGAAGTCTATGTCTGAAATTGTAATTGATTGTTCATATGATAACTTTTGAAGAGGATATTATTACGATGTCTCCAAATATTCAATCACAAGAAAAGACATATATCAATGTTAGAATTGTTACTAACAAAACATTTAATGTTAACAATGAAGTCATTAGTAGTAGGAATATGAAAGCTGACATTTAACTTATTCTCCATGCTAAAAAAGTTGTTACCAATAAACTAGTATGACGAGAACAAATCGTTGGAATCTTGTTCGCTTCGTTGCAAATATGAATCATTGAGAAGGAACCATGTTATAAACTCTATTTGATCTTTTTGTATTAGGTAGGCATTCAGAAATAGTCTTTAAAAGAAAATTGTAGATTTTTGGAGGAATTTTCCTATTCCAAATCCAAGAAAAATCATTAGTATGGTTATCAAGCGATGGTATATCAAGCTTAGTGGCAAAGTTCACTTAGAAGTTACCCTCAGTCATTGGTAACCAAATACATTTATCTGGTAGGTTCGAGCTAGGAATACAAATGTCCATAATTTTAAAACAATATGGGGAGAAAGAATATTATTGAGCTTGGCAAAATTGTAATGCTTGTTAGGGGTAATAAAGTTGGAAACTTTAGTGTTTATATTGATTTGGTCAAAGTAGTTATGAAGATTGCAACCTCAATCCAATTGCATGTCTATTGGTGTTAGTGTGTTACCACTACCTAGCTGCCAGAAGAGTACTCTTATCTTAAAGGTTTCAAGTATGTTAAACAATCTGCCAAATTGCCACGATTGATTAGTGGTTTTACTAAAAGAAAAAAGGTCATTAGATTTCAAATATTTGTCATGAATGTATCATACACAAATGTTGTCAGGTTCAGAGATCAATTTCTATAGGAGCTTCATGTTGTCACGTACCGAGAGACTCCTCCTCAAAACCGTGCTGCTCTTAGCCAGCTCGACCCTCTCAAGTAGCTAAGTCAAGCCTTTTCTCCAATGATTTTCGTAAAGGAAGTGTCTAAGGATGATTGCTAGAAAATAACACCCAAAGGAAATATGTGGAAAAGAACTCACAATATGGCATAGAAGATAGCTTATATGGATTGCATGGATCCTTGTATAGCTCACATCCTTGGATGACTTACAAATGAGAGGGTGAGTGGTTATTTATAGCCAAGCTCCCCTTCTACAAGAGAAAGATCTAGACAAGAGAATTCTAGATAAAGCTAGACAAGGGAATTCTATAGAAGTTAGCTTAGAAGCTCTAGATAAATCCAAGGGGAGAAGGCTCCTCCTCCTTGAAGCTCACTCCAGAAATTTCCAGCCTAGTCCGGATCACTCCAGTCCACTCTGGTAGATGCCACATACCTTCGGAATACTCCGCGTACCTCCGGACTTCTCTAGAATGTTCCGCCATACTCCATATTTTTCTATACTACTCTAGATGGTTTCAAAGTGCTCCGTAAGGATCCGGAATGCTCCAGAAACACCTATGACCGTCTTGAATCTTGTTTTTGAGCTTGGATGCGCCGTCCGTGTCATAGGTGTTCAGTTTTACGAAGATTTAGACCTCCATATATTTTAGGAAGACAAATTTTATCCCAACTGAGGAGAGGGTGGTGGTTTGGAGTATTTTTATTCCAAAATGTTCTTTATTAATTTTATCAATTGATTCACACCTCTTTAGGCAAGGGAAAATTATACATAAGCTAAGCTAATTGGAGAGTAGATTTGATTGAACTAAGATTGTTCTTCTAGCTTGTGATAATGAATTTGCCTTCCTTCTAGAGAATTGCGTTTAAAAGGAAATTATTAAATCAACGATTATTGCATTATTGAATCTCCCACGAACAACCAGAATGACAAGATATCTTTCTATACTTCTAGTAATCTAAATGTTGAGAGCCTTGTAAGGGATATAGCAACAATCTTTCTAATATTATTATAGACTTGTAAAGAACTCTTATGATAGTTAAATATGAGGCCATTTTTATTAGTAAAATTGTCTATTATAGTCTTTATGCGTACAATATTAGCATAAGAGGCTTCATCCAGAATAAGGGTATCATTAACAAAGTTAAGAAAAGAAATACAATAGCCTCCACGGGTTACTAAACTCCTACTTGTTTTGGGGATCGATGAGCTTTATGGTTAAGGGTTCTAGCCAGAAATTCTATAGTAATAACAAAAATGAAAAGAGTAATAGGATCACCTTGTTTAATATCACAGGATGGGTGAAATTGTTTACCAGGTTAGTTACTAACAAGGACAGAGTAGGAGACATTAGTGATACTAGTCATAACCAAATTTAGTGAGAACAAGGTTGAGGAATATACAATCCAGCTTATCATGAGTATTTTCCATGTCTAACTTAAGGATAATCGAATATTTTTGTTATTTTTCTTTTAGTACAATGAGTGAAATATTTTATGGACTATAAAAATGTTTTATCTTCCTAATACATTAAAGAAGAAGGCAATTTTTTTTTTAAATGTGCCACTTGGCTAAATTTTTGTTTGACATTTAGCTAAATTTCGATTTGACACATGTCCTTTTTTTTTTTTAAAAAGAAGGATCTTTCAAAAAACCACCTCACCCACTATCATTTTCTTCTATTTAAAGCATTTTTTATATAATATTTTTTCTCCACCACCTATTCTATCCCACTATTATTAGTGTTATAATTTCTAATTTATGTTCTAGAATAACAAACAGAAAGTTAAGTTTATTTTATAATTTTAATCAAAATGAGACTTTAGGCTCGATGTATAAAGTTCAATCATGTATATATATTCACATTGATTTTATAATTTTAATAGATTTTTTTATTTATAAATTTTAATATAATAATTCCAAGTTTGCATTTTACTATGCTCCATTCACTATATTTATTTTTAAATCATATATACTCTATTTAAACAATTTATTTTATATTTGACTAAATTAATATAACTTGATATTAACTTTTTGTTAAACACGTACTAGGTTCGAAGATGACACTAGTTGTTAGTTTATTGTTGGGCAAAAAGATATTACACCTTTATGACCCAAAAAGAGAGAGAAACCACAGAGATATTATGAATCCGACACTAGGAAATGGTTTGGAAATCTAACCTAAAGGCCGATTTCGTTGTCTGATTATAAACATTAAAGCACTAAATCATACTTTGTAACGACTTTTTTTATATGTGAACTCGAATAGATTTGTATCTGCTAAGTTTAATAAGGAATAAGATATTCCTAGGAGCAGAAATACTAGCTAGAAGACTCCAACACAGATTCCCTTACTTCCCTTTGCATGTGATATTATGATCTTCTCCAAAGAAACCCAACGAAAATGTATAGAAGTAAAACAAATAATTGATGAATATTGTTCTATTTGTGGACAAAAGGTAAACTTCCACAAATCAGCCTTCCAAGCTATTAAATCGGTCATAAACCTACAAAAACAACAAATACAAGGGATACTTACAATTACAAACATGATTTCTCTCGAAAAGTATTTAGGTTTCCCCATAATCAATGGAAGGGTTAACACAAGTACTTTTGAAGAAATCATCACGAAATCCAAGACACAAATTACAAAATGCAAGACAAACTCTTTGTCTCAAGCATGACGTAGTACCACCCTTATTAAATCTAATATTGCTACAAGACCAAACTTTATTATGCAAAGCTTCATGTTAACCAACGAACAACACAACGGATTAGATAGATCAATAAATCTTTTTTTATGGAACAAAGACACAACCTATATGCCATTAATAGGATAGAACAAAAAAATGTCAACATACACACTTGGGTGATGTTGGTATTAGAAAAGCAAAAGACATGAATTATGCTTTGTAGTTTAAGCTTATATGGAAACTTATTGTTGAGCCAAACAACCTGCATAAATGACAAATATTTGAAACAAAAATATATACTTGACTTCGAAAAAAAGGAAATTTATCATTGCTATGAGGACAAACGATTGAACTAAGACAAAAATTAAGAAAGGTCTTATATGACAAGTTGGGGATGGAAAAACACAATCAATATTTGGACTAATAGGTGGATTTCAAAATCTCCACTATGTGACACAATTACAATAAACCCTAGAATAAATCCAAACTCTCATGTTAGTGACTTCTTGGATGAAAATAATAAATGGAGAATAAACAAATTATCACAACTTTTATCAACTGATATGGTTAACAAAATTATAGACACTTCAATCCTTGTCAATCAATTGGAAAACAAACAAAGATGGTTGGTTTTCAACAAAGTCAACGATGGACTTTATTACTAAAAACTCAAACTTGAAGCTTATGACTCATCGTGGATATGAAAACTAGATACTTATCTGAAGGTTAAAATTTTCATATGGAGACTAATAAAAATTGGATTACCTAAGAAAATAAGATTACAAGAAAAAAGTATTTATGTCCCAACTGGATGTAATTTTTGTGAAAATATGGTGGAAGATTACATTCTCCTTTTTCTTGGATGCCCTTATACTCTACAACTACACACAATCAATAGTGACTTAAAAGACCATATCCAATCTATTGATATTGGAACAAAAAAGTTAAAAACACTTTGGAAGAAATTAGGTCAAAGGCGACAATTAATGAAATCTCTTAATTAAGTACTATTCGGTGGAGCCAATGGTACCAACGAAACCATAAAATATTTGAACAAGTGAACATGAACAACATTCCACTAAAGGATATAATCCATAATGTTCAACAAAACTAGATCAAAGCGAAAAAATGGAATTCAAATTGTACTTCAGACATTAAGAGCCTAATAACTAACACAAGGAAAAGAAAGAACATTGGATGGCAAAAGCCTATGGAAATTTTTATCAAAATTAACTTTGATGGATCCAAAAAAATAATAGTGAATCAACATTTGGATATTTATTGCGAGACTAAAGAGTAGAACCTTTCTACATTATGGGAGGAAAATATGGGAAATCTTCGGTCCTTCAAACTGAAGCATTAGCAATTTGAAATGCGTTAATACATACAAAAAAACATGAACATTGCAATATTTAAATTGTTGGAGACAACCTTATGATTGTTAATTCAATTAAAGGAATTTGGCACTGTCCTTGGGAAATCAAGATTATTATCTCTAATATCTTTTTTCTGTTATAATTTTTTTACAGTCCATAATAATCATATCTTTCGTGAGAACAACCGAGTGGTTGACAAATTTGTGAATCATAGCCACAACAACTCACTGGAAGAACTTTTGACAAACCAACAACTTCAAGTTTTCATCCGAAAGGATATTACAGGTTGATTTTTAAGCAGATTTTGAAATCAGTCCAATTCTTACATGTTTCAAAAAAAATTCTTTTATAGTTTAAATAAAAATGCTTCATTTATAGTATTTGAAATCGAAATTTATGATAAGATGTTTCTTACCTTTTAACACGTTTACATATCAACCATACTAATTGAATACAATTTTTAATGTCTTCCACCTTCAAAAAGTTTAAAAGATATGTATGTTTTGTTTAGGGTGTAGGGTTCAAGTGCATATTAAGTTTAGGGTGTAAGTGAAGAACAATGAAGACCACTAGATCTAGAAGATGAAGGGCTATGATTAGAGTGATAAAATCACAAATATTAAAAACGAAATAATTTTTTTTTAATTTTTTTCAACAAATTACATATTTCGAAAATTGTTTTTTTCTTACCTTTTTTTGAAAATTACTTTTTTGTATGAAAATTTTAATTTTTTTTCCCTCATTTTTTTTGAAAACATTTTTTTTGTTTTTTGCGGTGTAACAAGCTATAAAATTATACATCAAGTACATATATAAGAACTCAAAGTAGTTTAGCAAGGACTGAATATCTGTAATGATTGTACGAATTTTCCATGGTATCTTCCAGATGGATTATATGGAATAAATGATTGTTAAATTATCGCCTTCCATTATTACTTTGTTAACAATTAAAGAAATAGCTTTGCAAACACCGTCTAAAGCAGCAAGAGCTTCAGTTGGTAGAATGGACATATCATGGATTGGTTTTCTATATAGGTAGAGAACTTCCCCTCGATGATTGCGAAGAATGGAACCAATGCGAGTGGAATTAAGGCTGAGTATTGCTTTAAAACCGAACCGAAAACCAAATTTTGAATTTTAGTAAACCGAATCGAACATACTCGGTTCGGTTTTTTTTATTTAGTTTTGAACCGATCATTAATCTTAAATGGTGCATATTGCATACGGGTGTCACTCACAAGACAAACTTTCCATATGTATATATTTTGTATATATGTCACTCAAGTAACTCAACCATTATCTAAATGTTAAAAGATTGAAGCAAGTTATGAAAATGATTAATTGGAAATTGGAGAGATGAAGTGTTGCCCGGGATAAGACTTGAGAGAGATGAAGTGAAGTGGGAGGCTAGTTGGGTGCGTTGCACAAATCATAAAAGAAATGTGGTAGAAAATAAGGGTTTATTATATTTGTAAAAAATTATCGGTTTAAACCGAACCGATAAACCTCGAGTCGGTTTCTTTTAGTTTTTCGGTTCAGTTCGGTCCAAATTTTTGATTTACCCAAACCGTGCTCAGCTCTAAGAGGAATGGTCTATTTTCTTGGAACCATCGAAGTTAAGTTTTGTCCAGTATGGAGGATGTTGAATTCCTTAGGTTTTGATGGTAACAAACACTCAACTAATATGTGTACCAAGTGTTTCAGGGACAAGGGAAGTTATCCCAGGGAGCTTTGCAGCAAATGATCTCAGAGGGAACAAAGTCCTGTCAAGTGCTTTGTTACCTCTCAAGGAACTGAAGTGACGGACCAGATCAAGGCTGCAAAAGGAAAGAAGAAATCCAGCGTGTTGAATTAAGGAAACAAATCAAGAAGCACACGCGGTAAAAGGATGAAGACTTCGGCTCCAAGGATCAAGCCGGATTGCGCGAAGATATGGAGAGAGAAAACCCGATTGTGTTATCTTAGGAATCTTTCCTAAGATAAGGCAATTGGAGAGAGAAGAAGAACATCCTTCCGATTGGATTAATTAAGGAACTCCTTCCTTAATTAATATAATCGGTTGGGATATTATTCTTCCAACAAAATCATATCTTTTATAATCCGATTTTAGAATATCCTATCTTGTTATGATTAGGGTTTAGCCGAGTTGTATTTAAGTGAAGTGAGGATTCATTTCTTAGGTACGACTTTGAACGACGAAAAAAACTGAGAGAACGAAAAAGAGAAAGAAAAGAAGTGAGGTGTGTGTAAGTCTTTGAGGGTTGAGTTCGATTCATTGTTATAGAAGAGTCTTCGAGTCTAGCTGGTTGTTTAGAGGTCGAAGTCCAGGATACAAGTGTAATCGAACAAGAAATCAATAAGACAAGTACACGCTTCAAAATCCTCTCAAGCGGAAGCTTGAAGGTAGTGGTTTTTCCTTGAGAAGCTAGTTTTGCTAATCAGGGTTTCCACTATATATCGTGAGTTCGTTCGTTATCTTTCTTGCTGTTTTTAATCTGCTGCAACTTCTGTGGGAACAAAGCTTTTGTTCCCTCAGACGTAACTCTAACGATCCAACAATTGGTATCAGAGCCTGGTGCTCTAGATTGTTTTCGTTACAGAATTTGCAGGAAAGATGTCGTCGTCAAGCAATGCAATCGGTGATTCATTCTGGAAGCCACCAATTCTGAAGGCCGGTGAATATGACTGGTGGGTGGAGCAAATTGAGTCCCACATCTGTTCCCTTGATGGACAGATCTGGAGAGTCATTGAAGTTGGACCTTTGGCTATCAAAAATGAGAAGGATTAGACGAAGCCAAAACCAAAGGTCGACTACACCGATGATGACTGGAAGAAGTTGGAGAAAAACAACAGGGCTAAGAAGATCATTCATATGGCTCTTCTTCCCTCTGATCTCAAGAAAATCATGAGCTATAAGACTGCCAAGGAGATCTGGGATGCCTTGAAACGCCTTCATCAAAGAAATGAAGATGCCAAGAAGAACAAGATTCTCTCTCTGATAAAGGAGTACGACCAAGTCTCTCAGGGAAAAGATGAACACATTCAGGAGTACTACTCCAGATTCCAGGGGCTAATTGGTCAGCTTCAGTTCCTTGGTGAAGCAATGCCAGACTGAAAGCTGACTCACCACTTCATGCAAGGCCTCAACTCTCAGTGGGATGCCATTGCTCTAGCTCTCTACTCTCAGACAGATGTCAAGACTCTTACCATGGAAGAAGTTGTTGCTAAGCTGGAAAGCAATGCCTCTGTCTATAATCACAAGCTGAACAAGAAGAGAGAGGAGAAGGCGAAGAGCGTTGCCTTAAAGGTGGAAAGGGCATTTGACTTGTCCCAAGTCGAAGATGAAGATGAAGATGGTGATGAAGATGTTGCGCTCATCACAAGAGCCATGAGGAAGATATGGTCTCGAAACAAGGATTCGTCGAGTTCCTCCGAAGGGAATAGAGACCTAAGAGATGTGGTGTGCTACCACTGTCAGAACAAAGGACATATGGCCAGAAACTGCTTCAAGAAAAAGGCAGGAATGCCTCCAGCAAATGAAGGAAAGCAGGCAATGGTTGCCACCTGGGAAGACTCAGACTCAGATGACGAAGATTCGTCACACTCTAGGGATGTCTGCTTGATGGCCATTGAAGAGCCAAATGAATCAAAGGGAGAGGTACTCAACGATGAGGTAACTGAATCTGATCTAGTATCAAGCTTTAAAAACAAATCTAAAGAGAGCTTGATATCTCTCATTAAGAAACTTGTTCATGAGAATAGTCTTTTTAGTGACCAAATTGAAGAGAAAGATAATCGATCTCAAGTTTGATCGAAGAAAATCAAGGTTGGGCTAACAAAGTGCTCAATCTTGAGAAAGGTCCATCCTCTCATTCAAACTCTTACTCTAAGTGTCCTAAACTCACTGAAAAGATTGTGTCTCTGGAGTCCTCTGTCTCCTCACTCGAGGCCGAGTCATTAATGTTGAAACTAGGAAATGCAAAACTTTCTAGCAATATAACCAAACTCAGTGAGGAACAGAAGGACAAGCCAAAATGTATTGTCTTTGTTGCAGCCAAGAATGAAAAGAAGACTGAGTCAAAGGAAGTACCTCGCTTTGGGATTGGCTATCAACCCAAACTTCCTATTGATAGAACCAAGCAAAAAGGCTCTAAAGTTGAAGGAAAACAGTCTGTAAAAGAAAAAGGGGGACAGTTTCTCCGGAGGGAATAAAGACAAAGACTGTTCAAACTCGACTGAGGAGGGCAAGGCTTGGTATCATGGACAGAAGGCTCACGCTATCTGGTTGAAGCAATCTCAAAGCAGTAAGTCCGATAATATTGATTTTCATTCAAGGATTGCTAACAAAACAATTTGGCCTGGAAAGAGCAAGTATGTAGATCTGAAGTGCCATAGGGTCTGTTGGTATTGCGGACACTCTGGTCACTACAAGCAAGAGTGCCTTCTGAAGCAGCACAATGAGGAGATTGCTCGCACTACTAGAGAGCAAATGAATGCTGAACCTCCTAAGATTAGATATGTTGCTCCTGTGCCCAGAAAGCATAAGCTTATCTGGGTTCGCAAGAACTAACTCTTTTTGTGCAGAATAAAGTGAGGAAAGTTCCCGGTATTTCATTCGTACAAGGGTCAGTTACTTGACAGGGAACGAAGCAAATCTCACCTCACTCCTGCAGGAATGGTTGAGACTCAAAGGCCTGGTAACAAAGGTAAAGGAAATGGAGATGTGGATAAGGACTTAATGTCTAAATTGTTCCTTGTTTGAATGCTCAGGTACCATGTACATCTAGAAAAGACATCACTGTATCGAGAAAGATTGGCATACAGGGAAACTTGTGGATCAAACGCCAGTTTTCTCATTAGGACACCTGTTGGGGAACTCTACATTCAGTTCCATACGAAGCCTGGTTTGTTCCCCTAACTACATGTCTATTTGTTGTGTTCCCTCGATGATTGGCTAGATTACGTGGTAAATTGTGAAAGATGAACTTTCATGTCTTGATATGCATTCTCTTCCTTGGGTATTAATTAAACATTCGACTTGAATATGTGCTTCTACTTCCTTGATGTACTGAATGTCGTGCATGATCTTCTATGTCATCATTTGTCACATGAATCAGCTTTATTTCAACCCACAAGAATCAACTTGATGTTTTGTTCCCTCATCATAAGCCCAAATGATAGTTGATACTACAGGTTACCTAGACCGCCATGTTTGAAGTCTCCTATGAGCCCCTCTTATCATCCACAACTGGTGACCCCTCAGGCATGATGTAAAAATCAATCGCAAATATCATTTATTTTGGTGTGATGGTCTTTTGTACCCTCTCTGGTAACTAACCCCCCGTATCACACCCTACTACTTTTTGGTTTGGCGGGAAAACGATTCGGCTTCTGTGACCTACAGGTTGAGGTGACGTGTGTTTGCAGGGTGTAATGATGGAAGTCTGTGTTGGGCCGCGTTGAGTATTTAGGGCTGATTTGATGGAAAGGAGTTGGGAAGGGTAATTCGGCTGGCTAAGTCGGATTTGGACGAGATTCTGATTTTATTTTGGGAAGTTGGAAGATTGCAATTGTTATCTGTTGGAAACCCAAAAATGGAGCAATCTGTTTGTAGAAGAAGAGGAGATGGATGAGGTGCTGCTAAGTGAGTTCTACTCTACCTACGCGATGGAAGTTCGCCCCTACGCTGTTCTGGGGAGTTACAAGATGGAAGGGCAGGTCCACATGTTCTCAAGCATTGAGCTTGGTGTTGCTCTGGGCGTTCCACATGAAGGGTATGGGGAATACCCAAAAGGAAGGTGGCCGAAAGACTTTGCCTACTCAGAGGTTGTGTTGGCTGTTGCTGGTATTGAGAACCCTCAGGGGAGTGCTGATCTCGACATCTCAGAGATGTCCGCTGTCAACAAAGTGTTGTACCACTTCCTCATCAGCAACATCACGCCAAGGGGACAAAAGAGAAACCGACTTCTAATCTTGGACATTATCCTACTGTCCCTAATGCTGAAGAATGAGCCCATTAGCCTGCCGAAGATTCTGATGCAGCACATGACCCACGCCAGGAACACTCTCCAGCACGCTCTTCCCTTCCCACGGGTTGTCAAGAAAATCCTTGAGTACCATAAAATGTACAACCCGTCGGAGGACGTGAGCATCTTCTCCCGCCCGTTCGACGCCAGTAACCTGCACAAGATGCAGTTCGTTCTTCAAGATAATGAAGGTTGGGTGAAGGTTGAGAGTGCCCCTGCAGCTTCGGAGGCAGTAGAGGATTCCGAGGCAATGGAGGTTTCTGAGGCCGATAGCTATGAGGGGGAACTGAATGAGAATTTGTCTCTGGGGAGGGATGTGAGAAGTCTCTGCAAGGATGTGAGACGTCTCATGACAGATGTGCGCGCGCTTATCTCTCATCACGCATCAGCTCAATCGACTGGTCACAGTGATGCCTGATCGCTTACCTGCTGTCCTTACCCCTATTTTGTTCCCTTGCCCATCTACTCCCTCTTAGTTGTTTTTCTTGTTATCTGATTTTGTGTGCCCGGTGTGGCATTTTGACTATGTTTTGATGTTTTGTCTGTCTTGGCGGTGTTTGCATATTTTTAAGTTCTTTTTTTAATTAATGACCAGGGGTGTTTATGTTTATCTGGCCTTGACTTTTTCCTCTCTAATTAACTCTTTACTGATGTTTTTGATGATGCCAAAAGGGGGAATATGACAGGTAGCATTGGTTGAGGGGGAACAGAACAGGTAAAACGTATTGCTGAACTAAGGGGGAACTAACTGTGTCTTAGTGGGAAACTTTCATGTCATATTTGTCTTTTTCTAGTTGGTATATGCCTTCTTGTTAAGGGTGTTTGTCACCATCAAAAAGGGGGAATTTGTTGAATTCCTTAGGTTTTGATGGTAACAAACACTCAACTAATATGTGTACCAAGTGTTTCAGGGACAAGGGAAGTTATCCCAGGGAGCTTTGCAGCAAAGGATCTCAGAGAGAACAAAGTCCTGTCAAGTGCTTTGTTACCTCTCAAGGAACTGAAGTGACAGACCAGATCAAGGCTGCAAAAGGAAAGAAGAAATCCAGCGTGTTGAATTAAGGAAACAAATCAAGAAGCACACGCGGTAAAAGGATGAAGACTTCGGCTCCAAGGATCAAGCCGGATTGCGCGAAGATATGGAGAGAGAAAACTCGATTGTGTTATCTTAGGAATCTTTCCTAAGATAAGGCAATTGGAGAGAGAAGAAGAACATCCTTCCGATTGGATTAATTAAGGAACTCCTTCCTTAATTAATATAATCGGTTGGGATATTATTCTTCCAACAAAATCGTATCTTTTGTAATCCGATTTTAGAATATCCTATCTTGTTATGATTAGGGTTTAGCCGAGTTGTATTTAAGTGATGTGAGGATTCATTTCTTAGGTACGGCTTTGAACGACGAAAAAAACTGAGAGAACGAAAAAGAGAAAGAAAAGAAGTGAGGTGTGTGTAAGTCTTTGATGGTTGAGTTCGATTCATCGTTGTAGAAGAGTCTTCAAGTCTAGCTGGTTGTTTAGAAGTCGAAGTCCAGGATACAAGTGTAATCGAACAAGAAATCAATAAGACAAGTACACGCTTCAAAATCCTCTCAAGCGGAAGCTTGAAGGTAGTGGTTTTTCCTTGAGAAGCTAGTTTTGCTAATCAGGGTTTCCACTATACATCGTGAGTTCGTTCGTTATCTTTCTTGCTGTTTTTAATCCGCTGCAACTTCTGTGGGAACAAAGCTTTTGTTCCCTCAGACGTAACTCTAACGATCCAACAGATGAGGTTTTTACAAGTAAGGTATTGTACGAAGGTGTTTATTTTCGGAAGATTTGTGTTGTGTAGAAATAGAAATTCTACCTTTCCATTCGTGAAATTAAAGAATGGCAAGCTTTGAACATTTAGGAGTCTGTCGCATATTGTCCTTGTGAAATATGATAGAGTTTTCCGCATATCTTAATATGTTAAAGTGTGTGTTTAGCATATTAAAGTGCATGTTCAGTATGCTAAAAAAATACATTTGTGAGTATGTTATAGTACATGTTTGGTATGCAAAAATTAAGTGGATGTGTAAATATGTTAAAGTGCATGTGTTCGAATGTTAAAGTTTGTGATTAAGATACTAAAATGCATAGCACTGAATATATATTTCTTGGGGGAAGGGAGGATTTTCGAAAAATAATTTCCTAGAAAAATAAAAAAACCGGGAAAAAAAAATTGATTTTTTTTTGAAAAAAACAGTTATTGAAAAATAAATTAAAAAAAATCTTTCAAAAAAATATTAATTAGTTTTAATAGAAAATAATAACTAAAAAATAAAAATAATTAAGGTTATTATTTTTACAAGCTTGTCACTCCATGTGTTTTAACTCTAGCTATCCATTCCTTAGATCTAATGGTCACCATTGCTCATCACTTTACTCCATAAGTCTCCTTCTGATAACTTGTTCACACAGAAAAACCTGTAATAAAATTTAAAAAATTATTGAAAAAGTAAATAAGAGATTTCTTAAAATCTCTCCTCTAAATTTCTACTTAAAAGATTTTTACTAGAAAGTAAATCTCTCTTATCGTTTTCTCCCTCTTCAGTTGAACAACTCTTTCTCAATTCTCCGCCATTGTTGTTGCGTCAATCCACCATACGTGTTCACAATCGATTCAATCTTTATCGTCTTCTCCCTCTTCAAGGTAACTATCTTTTAATTTCACTTGTTCACAACCGATTATGTCAAAATTGTTCAATTGAACAACTATCTTCTAATTTGACTTCTCCCTCTTCAGGTGGAAATTTAAACCAATAACTTACTGAACAAATCAAATTCGAAATGAACAACAAAGAAAAATCTAGTGAACAAGATGAACAACTTTATATAACGTCCTAATGAACAACTTCAAATTCGAAATGAACAAGGAAACAACAAAGAACACATTGCATTGTAGTGATAAAAGATAAACGTTTATCGTTCGTATAATGAACAACTTCAAATTTGAAATAGACAATATGAACAACAAAGAAAAAAATGAATTGTCTTGAACAAGATGAACAACTTTATATAATGACCTAATGAACAACTACCAATTCGAAATGAACAAGATGAAGAACACACTACATTATGAACAAAGAAAATTTAGAATCCTTGATACATGAGTGTAAAATACATTGTTGGTGCGTTCTTGTTGGATCATTAGTGTTTCGTCTGAGGGAACAAATGCTTTGTTCGTACAGAGGATGCATCGAAATATTAAAGCAAGAAAAAATTATACTTAGAACTCACGATTTAGAGTGGAAACCCCAATTAGTCAAATAACCAATTTGGAAAAAATCACTACCTTCAAGCTTCTCGCTTGAGAGGATTTTGAAAAGTCTACTTGTCTTATTGATATCTTGATCGGTTACACTTGCAGCTTGGACTTCAAACCCTAGACTTCCCACCTAGTTTTGAATCTCTTCTACAACGATGAACACAAGCTCTCTCTAAGACGTACATAATGCTTCACTTTTTTTTTCCTCAATGAAATACTCGAAGTTCGTACTCAAGAAATGAATCGTTCAATTCTATTTATACAATCCGAAAATCCCACTAACAAATAAAATCTCACTCACTTATTTCTAGTAACAAGAAGATATTAATTTGACTCAATAAGATAATTTCTCAACCGAATATATTATCTAAGGAAATATCTCCTAAAATAATATAATCGAGATAAGATAAAATATTCTCTTCAAATCTTCTAGTTGGCATGATCAAACCAACTTTCCTTTTCCAACCGCATGATCTTCAAAGATTCTCTTTATTATCTTCATAGTTGACTTCCTTATGATATTGGCAGCTTGTTGTTTGTGACGACATTGTTGTTCCTTTGGAGGTAACAAGACGTTTAGAAAACTCTTTGTTCCCTCTGCATTAATGCGCTGCCAATCGTTCACTGTGACATCTTTGTTTAATCCTGTAACACTTAGTCACCACATTAGTTGAATGCTTGTTACCATCAAAACCAAGGAATTCAAACAATTCCCCCTTTTTGATGGTGACAAACATCCTTGGCAAAATAACACACACTTGAGTTAAAGGCAGTAGATTGAAGAAAGTTTTCTCCTTTAAGACAGTATAGTTCCCTCAAAGAGACAGTATAGATGAAAATATGATAAGTTCCCCCTCAGCTAGACTACCCATCATATTACCCCTTTTGGCATCATAAAAAAAAATTATGAAAATTGAAAGGAAAGTTAACACATCTTGATAAGCAATCAACCCCTTTTTTCATTAATATAAAACAAACATGCAAAGACTATGATAAGTGCTATTTTGTAGCACATATCTAAGGGTTATTACTAGGTTTGAGGCGCCATTTGGTTGGATTTAGAGCACAATTTGAGATTATGGAGTTGGAGTGGAGAAATGTGGTTTTGTTGGTCTGGAGGAGCTAATTGGAGACATCCAGAGGAAGAGGAGTTGACCACCTGAGGAGACGACGAAAATCTATGAAGAAACCACATTGGAGGAAGCCTCGCCCCGCACCAGAGCCACCGCGACCCGGCGGTGGGTCTCAGGAAAGATGCCGCGCCGTGTGAATTGAAAGCGGAAATTGAATTGATGCCGCTCGTGCTGAAATAGAGAGGAAAGGCCCAAAGTGTAGTCTCGGCGAGTTGAAGAAGAAAGGCCCATTAAGAAAGGCCCACGTGAAGAAAGCTGAGGCCGTGCGCGGATGCAGAAGCGGAGTGAAGAAGCGGGAAAGTGAGCTGAAGAATTGGAAGATGATGTCGCCATGACATCAGCGGAGCATGTGATGGAGAGTTGGGCCGAGTGCTGCTGGAGTGGGCCGCGCGCTGTTGGGCCAGGCGAGGATTGCTGAACAAAGAGAGAATTGCCGCCGAGCTGTTTGCGACCGAGATGGAAAAGCTGTGCGAGACACCAGGATTAATTTCCCAATCTCGATTGTTTATTTTTGGTTACTGTTTTATTATTATTTACCATATTTTAGAATTAGGTTAAATACTCTTTTGTTAACCTAGTTGCCACAAGTTACAAATCTCCATCTGGAGACTAAGTTTGTTTCTATTCTGCCTCTAGGGTTTCAACCCATGGAGAGCTAAACACCTTTGTTCTGCTAGACGTTTGAAGCAATACAGTTGATTCGGTTGTGAGATTTCTATTCCTTGTTCTTATTCTTATGTGTGTTGGTTTGATTCTCTTGGTTATATTGATTATTGATTTATCATTATTCTTCATAGTCTGGCCAACTAGGTTGAGTAATATTTATCAATTGCTAGGATTTGCATATAGGGGTTCCGAGTGCATATCTAGTAGCAAACACAATTGTGCGTATAGGAGTTCCGAGCATACAATTATGAGTGAGAATCAATTGCATGCGAGTATTAATACGTCTTTCTATTTGCATGTATCCTATATCCTTGTGTGCATTGCTATTGCTTTGTTGGTGGTAAAGTATACCGACAACTGTGAGAATCAGAGGTATTTTACCATTGGCATAGTAATAAGTCTATCGACAACTATGAGAATCGATAGTACTTAAGATCAGGGTGGGAACAACCATAAGAATAGTAAAAGAACTTGGATTGAATAGATTTCAGTGATCAACTTATATCTCTGTATTGTGGATCTCGTTCTAGTGAAACTACTTTCCCCATTCATATTCTCAAGCGAACTTAATCTTGTTACTTTGTGAACAACCAAAACCCCCCTTTCTTGTTACTTTGCATGCTGATTAACATTTAGAAAGATCACTTCCTCCTTGTGGGATCGACCCTTGCTTGCCTCTACTACTTGTTTAGGTTTGTTAGGATTATTTTGTTTAGGTGTCACGACAACGCCTTATCAGACTACTACACGAACAACTACAAAATCGACAAAATAAGCAAACATGATCAACATGCCAATCAAGGCAAACACAGGGAACAAAAACAAAGAAAAAGCAAAACAACTAAGGAGTAGACGAGCTGGGAACAAAAGCGAGATTGGTTAGCCACAGAAAGACGAATCAAGCACCATCAGTGCCTGTGGAGGGAGTAGAAGGATGAGTAGCAATCGATGCACACACTTCCTCCATAAGACACTTTTGATGTTCCGCGAAAAGAGAAATTGCGGGGGACAACCTCCTCACAGCCGTTAACATGTCAGAATCCATACTTGGCACATTCTTGCGTTCCCCCTCAGAGTCTGCACCATCAGACTCGTCCTCATTCTCATCAGCTTTCACCTCAGGTTCAACCTTGACCCAACCAACATCTTCTTGTAACACAAACTGCATCTTGTGTAGATTACTCGCATCTAGACCCCGGAAAAAAAAAGATTCATCAGTCCCCTCTCTGCATACCTTGTGGTATTCAAGATTGTTTTTTTTTGCACTAGGGAACGATAGGGCAACCTTGCTGAAGTCACCATATAAATAGGAGAAGAGAAACCTTGAGAATCCTTTTTCAAATCTTTTCAGTTACCAAGGATAACGTTCTCAATTCTTCTTTCCTTTTTTTCCAAAGATCACAACCAAGAAGATATCTTCCAAAAATAAATCTTGTGAAAACTGTGTCTATATTCATCAAAGCCCACAATATCTCAAGCAACCCAAACATCACGCAACCATCAAATCAACCCTAAATGCCTCACATCATTTCCCACGCAGTTGTAGGCCATCATTACACCTCAATATTGTCAATTCCCAACCACAATACACAAAGGCAACGATCTGACTTCTCGGCTTTTCAAAAAAGTAGAAGAGTATGATGCAGGGGTAACGTTACCAGAGAGGGTACAAAGAACATCACAAATATACGAGAATTTATAAAAATATTTAATCATGAAAGAGAGGCTCCCAGTTGTGGATGATGATGAGAGGGGCTCATAGGGAGCATCAAGCATGATGGCTAGGGTAAGTTGTAGAGTCAACAATCATTTGGGCTTATAATGAGGGATCAATGCATCAAGTTGACTCTATTGGCCCGAAAGAAAGCTGTTCCAAGTGTTATTATGAAAGCATAGATGATCATGTAAGAAATTTGCAAATTAGAGAAGTACAGGCAAGAAGCTAAGCATGTTATTCACACAATGATCAAGGGAGATATTGCAAATCAAGACACGACACTTAGACTAAAGAAATTCACCAAGTATTTTTAGCCAATCATCGAGGGAACAAAATAAGTAGACATTTAGATAAGAGAGATCATACCGAGTTCCATACGAAATTGTTCAAAGGGTTCCCTATTGAGTGCCTTGGTGAAAATGTCAGCGACTTGATCCTTGGTTCCACAGAAGTCCATGGACATCAACCCTTTCTCCACATAGTCACGTAAAAAGTGATGTCTTATCTCAATATGCTTGGTACGTGAGTGCTGTACAAGATTCTTGGAGATATATATGACACTAGTATTGTCACAAAGAATGGAAACATAGTCAAGAAAAATACCATAGTCACTGAGTTGTTGCTTGAGTCATAAGAGTTTAGTGCAACAAGCTACAGTGACTATGTATTCGGCTTCTACGGTGACAAAGCAACTGAATTTTGCTTTTTCGACCCCCAAAAAACTAAGCACGGCCATAGAAACTGAGTCATTCATGATGTAGACTTTTTATCCACTTTGTTCCCTGCGAAGTCCACATCTGTGTATCCAACCAGATCGAAGTTGCATCCCCTGACAAAGTGTAATACTCCACCACATTGGGCCGACCCATCACAAGGCTGCAGCCCATACACCCCAACCCATCCTTGGTAGCTCCTCCTAATTAATTAGGCAGCCATCTCCAAGAGGTTGTTCGTGAGTCTCGAACTCGAGACCTCCCGCTTTAACAAGAAGCCTTACACCCTCTTGTTACCAATTGCGCTGCAGCACTATTGGTAACAAGAGGGCGTAAGGCTTCTTGTTAAAGCGGGAGGTCTCGAGTTCGAGACTCATGAACAACCTCTTGGAGATGGCTGCCTAATTAATTAGCAGGAGCTACCAAAGATGGGTTGGGGTGTATGGGCTGTAGCCCTGTGATGGGCCGGCCCAATGTGGTGGAGTATTACAAAAAAGTACACTTTTATGTTGGATAGGGGCCTCCGAGCGCATTGGCCCAGCCATTTCTATCCCCTATGGGCCGCAACCCATGTACCCCAACCCATCCCCCAAACTGGGGAGGCTGTTCGTGAGACTCGAACTCGAGACCTCCCGCTTTAACAAGCGGCTTAACGCCCACTTGTTACCAATTGCGCTGATGTAATACCTCAGCCACTTGGGTCGGCCCATCACAGGGCTGCAGCCCATACACCCCAACCCTTCACTAGTAGCTCCAAGCCCAAGGCCCAGCTATTTCTAGTAGGTTGTTGGTGAGTCTCGAACACGATACCTCACCCTTTAACAAGCAGCCAAAGCATCACTTGTCACCAATTGCGCTGTAGCACAATTGGTGACAAGTGATGCTTTGACTTCTTGTTAAAGGGTGAGGTCTCGTGTTCGAAACTCACCAACAACCTACTAGAAATAGCTGGGCCTTCGGCTTGGAGCTACTAGTGAAGGGTTGGGGTGTATGGGCTGCAGCCCTGTGATGGGCCGGCCTAAGTGGCTGAGGTATTACATAAAAGTACACTTTTATGTTGGATAGGGGCCTCCGAGCGCATTGGCCCAACCATTTCTATCCCCCATGGGCCGCAGCCCATGTACCCCAACCCATCCCCCAAACTGGGGAGGTTGTTAGTGAGACTCAAACTCGAGACCTCCCGCTTTAACAAGAAGCCTTATGCCATCTTGTTACCAATTGTGCTGCAATCACAGGACTGCAGCCCATACACCCCAACCCTTCACTAGTAGCTCCAAGCCCAAGGCCCAGCTATTTCTAGTAGGTTGTTGGTGAGTCTCGAACACGAGACCTCACCCTTTAACAAACAGCCAAAGCATCACTTGTCACCAATTGCGCTGCAGCACAATTGGTGACAAGTGATGCTTTGGCTGCTTGTTAAAGGGTGAGGTCTCGTGTTCGAGACTCACCAACAACCTACTAGAAATAGCTGGGCCTTGGGCTTGGAGCTGCTTGGAGCTACTAGTGAAGGATTGGGGTGTATGGGCTGCAGCCCTGTGATGGGCCGGCCCAAGTGGCTGAGGTATTACACAAAGATCATCTGTTCCTTTCAAGTATCTCAGAATCCTTTTCACTGCCTTGATGTGTGTCTCCTTGGGATCAGCCTGAAATCGAGCACATCGACACACACTATACATAATATCAGGTCTACTAACAGTGAGATAATAGAGCGAACCTATGATTCCTCGATAGAGCGTTGGGTCAACTCCTTTTTCATGTTCATCATTTCCCATGGGGTTGTTGGGAAATGTGGGAGTAGTGAAGGGCTTTGCATCGGTCATTCCAAACTTCTTGATACACTCCCTAAGATACTTCTGTTGATGAACCCTTATTCCATATTCTCCTTGAGAGACTTGAAGACACAGGAAGAACTTCAGTTCCCCAACCATGTTCATCTCAAACTGACTGGCCATAAGACTTGAGAATTTTTGAACCAGTTTGTCATCTGTTGACCCAAAGATGATGTCATCCACATAGTCCTGCACAACTAAAGTATGGTTTCCCTCCTTCAGTAGGAACAAAGTCTTGTCAATCTTCCCGTGAACGTATCCATGTGACAAGAGCAACTGAGATAAGCCTATCATACCAGGCCCTGGGAGCCTACTTATAACCATACAACGCATTGTCAAGAACATAGACATGATCAAGTTGAGAAGAGTCTTCAAATCCAGGGGTTTGCTCCACATAGACTTTCTCCTTGAGAACTCCATTCCAGAAGGCAGTCTTCACATCCATTTACTGTAGTTTGAAGCCATGAAAAGCTGAGCATGGAATGAGTAGTCGAATGGCTTCCAAACGAGCAACATGAGCAAAGGTTTTGTCATAATCGATCCCTTCCTGCTGGTTATATCATTTCACCACCAACCTTGCTTTATTCCTTGTGACTCGCCCCTGATTATCCAGCTTGTTTCTGAACACCCACTTGGTTCCTATCACAGTAGTATTCTCTGGACGAGAGACAAGCCTCCAAACCTTGTTCCTTTCGAATTGATGGAGCTGCTCTTGCATAGCACTTATGATGCATGAGGATCGGGATGAAGCCTTCGGTGTGAGGAAGTCCACAAGATCCACGGAAATGGCAAGACAATAACACCAATCGGCAAGGAACTTGGCGCCGGTGAGAGAGAGATTTGAGGACAGATTGGGGTGCGCCTTGGGCTGATTCTTTGGATGATCTTGGGGTGATTCAAGAGTGGATTGAGGGCAGGATGAGAGGTGGAGAGATAGGGCAAAGTCGAATGGGATATGGACTCACAAGGGTTGGATATGACACACCTCGCCTTGTAAGAACTAGTGAAGGAAATTGCTTTGGATATGACGCACCAATAGATATCCTTGCACGAGGGTTGATATTACTCACAATCTGGATTTGAAGCTATCTAAGAGATGAAAAGAAACACTAAAATTCTGCAGAAAACTCCATTGAAAAACGAGAGAGAAAAACAAGGTTTTAGGTTCAAGTTTTGCCTCCTAAAACAAGGGCCGGATACCACCTATTTATACCCGAACCTTAATGCTGGAATTCAACCATAATATAGTCAAGACTAAGGTAGAAAATGTCATGAAGACCAACACAAAAATCGGCAATAAATGCCCCTTCAAAACAAGCCCCACACTGCTAAGGAATCCTTGAGCCTAGCCCGGTTGTTGCACCAAGGCACACATGGCCTTCTCTTCCATGTGGCTCGGTGCTCCCATGGTCATCAGGCCAGCCTGGAGTCCCTCTTGCAATGCTCGAGCCCGAGCTCGAGTGATCCGTCTCGGAAAGACCCGAGCGCCAGCCTCCCTTGCGCCAACAATAGGTGTGTGGCACTTCCTTGCTTCAACTCCAGTTTCACAGGCGTTCTTGTGCCCAATGTCTCCTAGAGGACCAGTGGAGTCATCCCCCAAAAGATGGCTTGGAGAGTTGTGAGAATTGCCGGGCCAATTTCCATGCCCTAGATCGGATGCACTAGGCGCGGCGACGACGGTGCTTGAGTCACCATGGCTTGAATGGCTTGAGTCTTGCTCGAGATGCGACGTAGTCACATCATCCTCCCCTTCTTGAAAAGGATTCACCCACGAATCTTGATCCTCGTAATCCTACAAAAGACGAGAGATAGGTGAGGGAAGATCATCCAACTCTTGAGAAGACAAATATACATCATGATACAAGAGTAGGAGACAAGTGTTACTTCCCCGGATGGCGTGGACAACTTCCTTAGGCTTGGCCAAAAGGAGTTGGTTGGAAGTGCCCACGCTACCACCAATGGCCAGCTTCTTATTCTTCTTCTCCTCACGGCCTTGGTGCTTTTTCCGCTGCTCCTTGGCCACATGATCAAGCATGATCTCATGAGGAGACAAGGGGTGTAAGGTGACCTTCTTGCCATTCTTGTGGAAGGAGTACTCGTTGGAGACGCCATCATGAATAACTCCCCTATCATTATTGCTAGGGCCTTCCAAGCAAAATGTGACATGCGGTCATCGGGACCACGTCACACTCAACCTCATCCGCATAAGGACCTATGGCAAAAGAAATAACACACCTTTCCCTAACTTGAATAGGAGAGTTAGAATTGAGCCAACACAAAGGGTAAGGCATAGGATGGGGAGAAGTAGGAATGGAGAATCGCTTAACTACCTCATCATCGATGATGTTACAACAAGATCCCCCATCGATGATTACGCTACATACTTTATCCTTGATGGCGCAACGGGTATGGAAGATGGTTTCCCGTTGACTTGGAGTGGTGGAGCTCTCAGTCATGAACAAGGTTCTTTGGATGACGAAGCACTCACCCACGGCTGCCACCACATGGAGCTCTTCTTCCTCCTCTTGCTCCTCGGGCTCTTCTTCGACTTTCTCAGCCGGTTCCTCTTCAAATTCATAATCACCTTGAGAATTGAGGAGCACCTTCCTTTGATTAGGGCAGTCCCGGGCATAGTGGCCTCGCCCAAGACACTTGAAGCATTTGAAGTCGCCCGCTCGGTCCCCATTTTCTTGCTTTGGCCGAGGTGGTGGAGCATCTTTCCTAGGCTGCGAGGGTGTCAACTCACGCCTATACTCTTGCTTCCTTGGTAGGTTGGAGGTGGCATTAGGTGTAGAGGAAAGCCACGGCCGAGAGGTGGAGCTCGGTTGCCTCATTTGAGGTTGGTTCTTGTTGACATGATTCGTGTAGTGTAGAACCTCCTCAACACTTGTACCCCGGATGAAATGCTGCATTTTAACAATAGCACGGAGATCAGAATTCAAGCCATTGACAAACTTAGAAATAACATACCCATCGGGAAAGCGGAGGCCGGATCGGAAGATGAGAGTCCGAAGCTCCTTGAAGTACTCATCGGGAGTACGACTTCCTTGGTGCACTTGCTCCAGCTTGGCGTGTACTCTCTCAGTATAGTCCCTTGGCACAAAACGCTCTGAAAGAGCATCCTTGAGCTCTTGCCAAGTCCTAATGGGATCATATCCCATGCGACGCCGCTCCGCCTGGTCCTCTTGCCACCAATGATAGGCGAAGTCGGTGAAGTGAATTGTGGCAATGGCGACCTTCCTAGCATCATCATATCCATAGAACTCGAAGATGGATTCAGTTTTGGCCATCCAATCCAAGCATTCATCCCCGTTGGAAGATCCCGTAAATGATTGCACATGGAGCTTAACACCGTGGTGTTGATCCCTCCCTTGTGGCCTTTATTCATGGTAGGCTGGGGGAACATAACGTTGGGGAGGCATTGGAGGCCGCATAGCTGCGCGGACTTGAGGTCCCTTCAACGCCATTTATGGAGGGAAAAGGTTGGCGGTGGGCGTAGATGTAGCTTGAGATCGCCCATAAGAGTCATAGCCTCCAACTCCATAACCTGGAAGGTTAGTAGCACCAATAGGGATATTATTAGAAAATGTAGCAAAATCATTAAACATACTTACCCCCGAGGTTGCTACAAATCGTGGCGCTTCGTACGCCGCAGATGCCCCTTGTGGCGCCAATGACACCCTCAGAGCATGAGAAGAAGACGCGTCCTCTCGGAATTGCACATGGTCCACATTATTAAGAGCGGACCCAATGACTTCTCTTGAAACTGGTGGCACAACATGGCCACGACTTGGAGGACGGTTAACACTCAAATGGAGCAATTGCTCGACTATATCCTCTTGGTTGCGCTCCATAATTTCCAGCCGTGCATTGATAGATAGCAAGGTTTGTTGAATGTCTTGCAAAGTTACTCCCTTGGATAGAGATACATACCCTTGTGAAGAAGTGGCTAGCTCCTTCCCGGCTTGGTTATCATCCACCATCCCTAGTCAATTGCAAACAACCAAACACCAATACAACAACAAAACACCAAACAAGATGTAGTATGCTAAGCCAAACAAAGATAGTCCCAAAACTGACCTAGAACTCAAAGCACAACAAGATGCAAGTGAATGTAGGTCACGGCTAGGAAAGGGTTTGGCTAGGCGATCAAAGACTAGCTAGCTTGCCCGGACCTATGTCTAGGAAGCTACTAAGTACACACTTGATTTGGAAAACTATTTTTTTTCACTTAAAAACTGAATTGGCTCTTAGGTTGGCTCACTTTTTTCTATGGCCTCTCCTATTTAGGCCGGGTTTTTCTTGAGCACCCTTTTTTTTTCAAGAGCAACAACAAGCGGAATGAGCTCACTTTCTTCTATGGCCTCTCCTGTTTAGACCGGGTTTTTCTTGAGCTTTTTTTTTTTGAACAAGTCGAGACAAGCAATGGCAAGTCACAATGAGCATGCAACAAAACAAAACAAAACAAAACAAATCAACCAAGGCAACCGTTCCCGTATCCTAAACACAAGACTAGGCAAGCATTGCTAGTGAAGATTGCATAAAATGCAAGGGCGGTCCAGAGGATACAAGGCTCGGTTTATTGACTCAAAATGTTCTGTTTTAATGTGTTTAAGGCAGCCAAAAGTCAGTCACAAATGATACTAAATTCGGGCAAGTGAAAGTGCACAAAGGAACCGAAACAATTTAATGCACAAGACCTTTCATCAAACCACAACTCCTAATATTTTATGGCTGCATTCAACCGTCATATCCACTCAGAAATATGCAGAAACGAACCCAGAAAATTGCAGAAAAATGTCCAAGATCAAGACACAATTCGCATGGAACAACAAGGCCAAACAACAATCGGCTAGAACTTCACTTGCAACTATTGTAACTTGAAATTCTAAGCCAAATTTAGGACATACCTCGCGTGGATCTGATACCACATGATGCATGAGGATCGGGATGAAGCCTTCGGTGCGAGGAAGTCCACAAGAGCCACGGAAATGGCAAGACAACAACACCAACCGGCAAGGAACTTGGCGTCGGCGAGAGAGAGATTTGAGGGCAGATTGGGACGTGCCTTAGGCTGATTCTTTGGATTATCTTGGGGTGATTCAAGAGTGGATTGAGGGAAGGATGAGAGGTGGAGAGATAGGGCAAAGTCGAATGGGATATGGACTCACAAGGGTTGGATATGACGCACCTCGCCTTGTAAGAACTAGTGAAGGAAATTGCTTTGGATATGACGCACCAAAGGAGATCATTGCATGGGGGTTGATATTACTCACAACCTGGATTTGAAGCTATCTAAGAGATGAAAAGAAACACTAAAATTCTGTAGAAAACTCCATTGAAAAACGAGAGAGAAAAACAAGGTTTTAGGTTCAAGTTTTGCCTCCCAAAACAAGGGCCGGCTACCACCTATTTATACCCGAACCTTAATGCTGGAATTCAACCATAATATAGTCAAGACTAAGGTAGAAAATGTCATGAAGACCAACACAAAAATCGGCAATAAATGTGTTAGGAAATGGAACTCTGGAACTTAGGTTCCCCTGAGAGTTTCTTTCCTCAGTTTCTCTACTTTTGAAGATGACAAATATTATGATACTAATGTTTTATCTCAAAGATGTGTTTTAAGGAACCACAGGAATATACCGAAGGCAAGAAAACCAAACAGAAGAGAACCAAATGAACAAGACAGAAGAAGGAACCTAGAGGAACCCAGATGTGCCCAGTAAGGTAGAATGCGACATTGCGTTTCCCGAGAAATCTGGGGACACACAACGTCGGACAAAAGTTGTTGAAAATGACTTGTCAGAAGCTTCCAAAGGTCTGCCAATGTCCAGAACAAAACAACAAGATACCCAGAAATGCTGAACCTTGGACAGAGAAGGTGAAAGCGACAGGACATAGAGATGTCACTGTCCAAAAGACAGTTCCCAAGCGCCCAGCTTGTTCAACCTCGGACGAAAGCATTTGGACAACGATATAGCAAGACTCGTCTGAGGTAGTTGACCAACCAAGAGAGATTCTGAGCTGCCTAGGTTGTTTGCACATGCCAAGAACAACGTAGACCAAGGAGAACCACTGATCCTAGGGCAAGCTCAATCTGTGGGAACCCAGAGAGGATCAAGCTGCGAAGAATCCTCTATAAAAGGAAGACTAACTCAAGAGTTATCTTCAAGCACAAAAATACGACTAACACACATTAGCAAATATCCAGTGTGAACCTTCAAACAAGATCATCAAAGCAAACCGAGATCAAGAGGAACCAATCAAGGAATAGAAGAGCTGAGTGCTAAGTTCCTGTGACTGTAAGTGATAGTTCCTAGATACGAAGGTCTATTTCTTGGATTGATTATTGATTGTGTTACGTTATTTAGGATTGCCTAACTGTGTGTAAGGCAAAGAAACTGTGTGTTTGTTCCTAGGATAAGCTGTAACCAAAAGAGATAAGAAATCAAGAAGTAGACCTTGAAATCCTTTCGAAAGAAAGGTAGTGGTTTTTATCCTGGATTGCTAGTTGGCAATCAAAGTTTCCACTATAAGGAACTTGTCATTTGTTTGATTGTTTATTTCCGCTGCGAAGGGAACTTAGAATCGATATTCTGAGTTCCTTAAGTTATTATCTAACAATCACGATCCTACAATTGGTATCAGAGCAGGAAAAGCTCTAGATCTTTGTTAAGTTTGCAGATCATCTCTCAACCAAGCAAGTTTGAGCTCGGAATCTCAACCAACAAGCTACATCCCTGAAAGAAAGGAGAAGAAACATGGTGGGAAAAGTGCATGGAAAGTCACATCAAGACCAACGACTACCAATGCTGGAGGATAGTCGAAAATGGAGATGGCCATGTCGATCTCACCATGAAGGAAGAAGACTGGAAACCAGAACACTATGTCATCATGGAGAAGAATGCCAAGGCCAGACAGTTCATCCTCAATGGATTGGACAGAGAGGACATGGACAAGGTTATAGGCATCAAGACGGCCAATGAGATGTGGAAATCTCTCAAGGAGATGCATGAAGGAAGTGAGGAACTAAAGCAAAGCAGAAAGTTTGCTTTGGAAGGAGAATACCACACCTTCAAAATGATGGAAACTGAGACCATCTCAGAGTACTACTCCCGCTTCAACAGATTGATTGGAAAGTTAACAGCGGCGGGAGTCGATCTTGATGAAGTCTCTAAGTCCCTAGTAGTCATCAATGGACTCAACTCCAAATTCACCCTTCTGAAGGGAATCATGAAGAAAACTCCAAGCATCCAATCCCTTCCCTTAACACAAATCATATGGAAACTGTAGGTTGAAGAAGGAGAGCACATCAAAGCCAATACCGACAAGAAACTGGAGAAAGGAATTGCCCTCAAGATCTCCAAAGCCTTCTCTAGGCTCGAGATGGAGGAAGAGAACTTAGACCTTGAAGAAGAGGAGGACGAACTAACAGCCCTCTTCACAAAGAACATCAAAAAATTCTTTGTGAAGGGAAGGTTCCAAAAGGGCAGTTCCTCTCACAATGGACCAAGAAGAGATCTCAAGGAAGTCTCCTGTTACGAGTGCAAGAAGAAGGGACACTACGCTAAGAAATGTCCCAACAAAGAAGAGTCCAAGGAAGAGGAAAGACCTCAAAGAAAGAAGGCTCTCGTAGCATCATGGGGAGAAGACTCAGATGAGGAACTGGATCTGAGTGGCTTCTCTGGAGGGAGATGTCTCATGGCAAAAGGAGACTCAAGCGACTCAGAAGACCTTGAGGTAACTTCTGACGATCTCTTAAAATCCCTAGTTGATTGTGATAAGAAACAACTTCTTAAGATCATAAAGAAACTAGGAAAGGAAACCAGTTCCCTTCAACAGAAACTAGATAATTGTGAAGATGAAATTGCTTGCCTGACTGTCGAGAATTCTGTTTGGAGTAAGAAACTTGATGAAACTGAGAAAGACCTAGCTGAAACTCACTCAAAACTCATTGATATTAGAAATGTGCATGCTAGTCACCTTAAAATTTGCAAATCTTGTGATGAAACTAGCATAGACTCTGTCAAAGTTCCCTTGCATGCTAACCCACCTGGAAATGACATGCTTCAATCCATAATTGATAGGTTAGACATTCTCACTGATTCCATTAATGAAAAAACGATAAATCAAACTATTTTTGTGAGACAATGCCATGGAATAGGATATGTCAATAATAAAGGGAATAATGATGCTGAAGAAGAAAAGGCTAGGCGAGAACTTGTTGAGATGAATGAGAATCTCAGTATTGCTCTTGCCACTTCTCGTGATAGGAATCAATTCCTATCAGAGAAGATCATGGTCCTTGAGAACAAGGCTGAGGTTGCCAAACGTCTCAATGAAGGCTCTCAAAGTCCTAAGAAGGAACCAAAGGGAAAAGAAAAAATGGTTTCTGAAAACCAATGGTTCACCAATTCCTTTGCCCACAAAAGATATGTTGACATGGCCCATAGTAAGGTTAGAAACAATGTTGATTTCAACAAAAGGAAAACTGAAAAACCTTTTAGGCTAGGAAAAGGAAAATATGGCCATGTTGTTTACAATCACATATGTACCTACTGTGGTAAGAATGGTCATTACAACACTGATTGTGCTAAGAAAAGAAATTTTGAAAAGGAGAAAAGTGCTTATTACCATGAAAGGAACCCGTCCCCTGATTATTCACAAACTCGCAATGCTAATCCCCCCAGTAAAGCCAAGCTTCGCTGGGTTCAGAAATCTTAGTTCCCTTGCGTGCAGAAAGAAGAGAGGCAATCCCAACTATGGTATATTGACAGTGGTTGCTCATGCCATATGACCGGAAGAAGAAATCAAATGACCTCTCTTCAACCTCTCCAAGGTGGGAACATATCCTTTGGAGACAAAAGCAAAGGGAAAATCTGTGGAATAGGAACTGTGAAACTCAATGATCATATTCAGGTAAACAAAGTTCACCTTGTTGATAATCTTGGTTTTGACCTAATAAGTGTGTCACAGCTGTGTGATCAAGGAGACAATAAAGTTAGATTCAGATCAAACGAATGTTCAGTCCTTGACTCCTCGGGACAAATCATCCTAAAAGGGAAAAGATTCAACAATGTCTACATAATTGATCCATCCTTTGTTCCCAAGGAGAAACTTTGTCTCTCAACTGTGAATGACCAAGCTGATTTGTGGCATCAACGCCTCGGTCATACTAGCACCAAGCTGATTCAAAAGCTACACTCAAAGGAGCTAGTCAAAGGGCTGCCAAAGCTAAGTGGCACATCTAAGGAACTGTGCTCTGACTGTGCAAAAGGGAAACAGGCTTGTAGTTCCTTCAAGTCCAAAAACATGGTAAGCACCTCAAGGCCTCTTGAACTCATCCACATGGATCTGTGTGGACCCATGAGAGTTCAGAGCCTAGGAGGGAACAGGTATATCTTTGTTCTTGTCGATGACTTCTCTCGCTTTACTTGGACCATCTTTATTAAATCTAAGAGTGAAGTTATTGACCGCTTTAAAGATCTGGTTCCTTTGTTAGAAAAATCTCTTGATTGTTCACTCAATGCTATTCGGTCTAACCATGGTACCGAATTCAAAAATGGAGAATTTCTAACCTTTTGCAGTGAGCATGGAATTGATCACAACTTCTCTGCACCATACACTCCTCAACAAAATGGAGTAGTGGAAAGGAAGAACAGAACTTTGGAAGACATGGCTCGGACTATGCTGATCTCAAGTGGACTCTCTCAATCATTTTGGGTTGAGGCGATCAACACAGCTTCCTACATCATCAATCGAGCCATGCTTCGCCCAATCACAGAAAAGACACCCTATGATCGAGCTCCTAAGAGGAAGAGTTCCCAACATCTCACATCTGAGGGTGTTCGGATGCAAGTGCTTTGTGCACAACAATGGGAAGGACAATCTTGGCAAATTCGACCCAAGAAGTGATGAAGGAATCTTCATTGGATATGCCTCGGATAGTAAGGCGTACAAAGTCTTCAACAAAAGGACTGAAAATGTAGAAGAAAGTGTTCATGTTATTTTTAATGAAAAATCACTTGGAAAGATTGTGCAGAACACCACCAATTCCTTTGAAGACCCGTTTCCCAAGTCATATCAAGAAGATCCAGATGAAGATGTCACTCCACCCAGTTCCTATCCTGCTGCACAGAATCCTCCACTGGCTCATCCACCAGTTCCCATGGATAATGAACAACAATCCATTTCTGGGAACCATGAGCATGACGACAACATCTGTGGAGACTTCAATGATTCATCCTCCCACATGATCTTCAATGGAGAAGGTGATCCCAACCAGGAAGTTGAATGTTCAACTCAAAATGTCTCCACATCAAATGCTCTAGCTCCTAACAGAGAAATAAGAGTCATCAAGCCTCCAGTTAGGTTTGAACATCTAACCTTCTTTGTTTTCAATGCTTTTTTGTCTATTGTGGAACCAAAGAACATAGGTGAGGCACTGAAGGATGCTGACTGGATCCAAGCTATGCAAGAAGAGATCCATCAGTTTAAAAGGAACAAAGTATGGCATCTAGTTCCCCGTTCCAAGGATAAACACATCATAGGAACTAGATGGGTTTTCAGAAACAAGCTAGATGATACAGGAGCTGTGATAAGGAACAAAGCAAGACTCGTTGCTCAAGGATACAATCAACAAGAAGGCATCGACTATGATGAAACCTATGCTCTAGTGGCAAGGATTGAGGCAATAAGATTGTTGATTGCCTTTGCATCACACAAAGGGTTCAAGTTGTTCCAAATGGATGTAAAGACGGCCTTCCTCAATGGAATTCTTCAAGAAGAAGTCTATGTCAAGCAACCACCTAGTTTTGAAGACGACGATCATCCAGACCATGTCTACTTTCTAGACAAGGCACTATATGGCCTCAAGCAAGCTCCCAGAGCTTGGTATGATCGACTTGCTCAGTTCCTACTCTCAAATGGATATAGGCGTGGAGTTAATGACAAGACTCTCTTCATCTTAGAAGAAGAAGGTAACATCTTGGTGGTTCAAATTTATGTCGATGATATTATTTTTGGTTCCACTAACCTGTCCCTTGTAGACAAGTTCAAAAACTTGATGAGTAGTGAGTTTGAAATGAGCCTAATTGGGGAACTCACCTTCTTCCTCGGATTACAAATCACTCAAAAAGAAGATGGTATTCAAATCCACCAACAGAAGTATGTCAGGGAACTATTGAAGAAGTTCAAAATGGACTCATGCAAGCCTCTTTCCACTCCCATATCCACCATTGCCCATTTGGATAAGGATCATTCGAGTCCTCTAGTGGAGGAGAAGCTCTGTAGAGGTATGATAGGATCACTTATGTACCTAACCGCTAGTCGACCAGACATTGTTTTGGCTGTTGGTTTGTGTGCTAGGTTCCAATCTTGTCCAAGAGAAACCCACTTGGCTGCTGTGAAGAGAATACTTAGAAATCTCAAAGGAACCGACTCTCTCTGCATTTGGTACCCCAAAGAGTGTCCATTTGAGCTAATGGGCTTCACTGATGCTGATTATGCTGGATACTTGGTGGATAGGAAGAGCACTTCTGGAATGGCACAGTTCCTAGGCCCTTGCCTTGTGTCATGGGGATCAAAGAAACAAGTCTCAGTCTCCCTCTCCACCACAGAATCCGAGTACATTGCGGCTGCCTCCTGCTGTTCCCAACTTCTCTGGCTAAAGCAACAACTCGCGGATTTTGGTATGTCTTATGGTCCTCTCACTATTCTTTGTGATAACACCAGTGCTATAAATATTTCAAAGAATCCTGTGCATCACACTAGGACCAAGCATATAGATATAAGACATCATTTTCTTAGAGATCATGTTGAGAAAAGAAATATCATTATGAAATTTTGTAGAACTGAAGATCAGGTTGCAGATATATTCACCAAAGCCTTGAATAGAGTTCCCTTCGAGAACCTTAGATTGGAACTGGGAATGATTCCTATAACCTAGTAGTGACCTTAGTTTAAAGGCTCCTTTCCAGTTCCCCTGATTGACTAGTTTAAGATTTTTCACTTGTTGAGTCTTGATATCTATGTGTAATATATTTTGCTACAAACCCTCTTTTCATAATGATTTCCTAAAAAGGCTTAGATAAATTTTTCTGGCTCGTCTCCTTTTGGTCCTCATTATTCTTTCAACTCCTTCATTGTTCAAAGTGTCTTTGATGGCCCGAAAGTCACATGTGATCATATTTCTAACCCAACAATACAAGCCGAAATGATGATTGTGTACTAATACCTTCCCCTGCCTCATTGCTCAATTTAATTCTCTATGATCCACCACTAAACCCTCTCTGAGAATTATTGTGTAATGCGATAAATGGCCTACCCTGATTCCTTGTATGTGAACGTATTTTCTTAGGTTCCATTGTTTAAATACACATCAAAGGTTCCCATATGTCCCTCTAGCACGCTGAATATATCGCCAGAAAGGAAACAGGATGAAACGTTCTCCTAACGGCTAGTTTAGCGATTGAATTTCCCAAGACTACAATTATGGCAAATTCTCAGTGCTCAAACGCGTCTCGTCAGTTGGCAGAACCCCCTCTTCTCTGCATAAGTTAAGTTTGAATATATGTTGGCCATTCCAAAAAGCTGCAAGAGACTTCAATGCTCTAGATTTTCCCTGATCTTCTCAACGGCAAGATTTCTCCCATCGTCCCCTCAATCCTCATCCGCCTTTAAAAGGTATCATGTTGATCCAAGCTTCCCCACAACTTGCCATTCGCATCTCTCTGATCCTCTATTTCTCTCTCTCTCAAACACAAATTTCTAGCTCCTCAAAAATGGCTGACCAAAACCCTAACCTGATCCAAGACGAGGAGGAAGCTGCCCTTTTCCGAGCCTTACGAGAAAAGAAGGCAGCATCGTCTTCCAAGCCCATTTCTGCCACCACCTCCCAAAACCCCCAACCCGAGGAGAAAGTTGAAGAGCAACCTGAGGAGAAAACAGAGGCGAAGGCTAAGGAGAAAGCAATAGACATCACTCCGGCTTCGACATCGGCTACAAAATCAGTCTCAGAAGGAGGTTCTCATGACTCCTCCCCTGATAAGACTACCCAAGAGATACTTAGCCCAGTGCCCTCTCCTGCTAGCCTCAAATCTAAACCCGTCTCCAACCCTGGCCCCTCTGTCGCCACAAGGCTGAAACAAAGAAAGAGAAGCTCCCAAGCTCTAGTTCCCTTTGAGCCCAAATCCACAAAAAGGGCTAAATCCACCACTATCTCTTCTTCCTCCCTAGGTCAGGTCTCCTCTCTCTTCTCTAAGAGAAAGATCCTCAAACCGCTCATCATCGGCAAGGAGTTCTGGACCCAAGCCCTAGAAGAAGAAGATGAGGAACTGTTCAGTGATGCCCTAAGCGAGTTTCTCTCTCTGTTGTAGTATCAAGGTTGGGATGAGCTTTTGGTTGAGCCTTTCTCCGCCTCTAATGAAGTTGTCCGTCTGTTCTACCAGTCTCTCACCTTTGTACCCGCCAAGGATAACTCTCCCTGCAACGACGCCATATTCCAGTGGAAGGGAACCATGTACCCTCTGTCCCCCAACCTCATAGCATCTGCTCTTGGGATCGAGTCTAGATCTGGCTTTGACATTCTACATCAGAAAAAGGCATGGCCCAAAGGAAAGGGTTACAAGTCCAAGGGAGAAGTGGTGAAGAAACTCTATGACGGAGGCTACCCCTCAACCTTGAAAACAAAGGACCTCTCCATCGCCAATAAGCTTCTGCACTTCTGGATCATCCGAAACCTAGTTCCCAAGCAGGAGCACCGAGCCTCAGTTCTCATCACATATGCCATTCTAATGGAAAAAGGTACTATCTGGAGTACAAGTTGATCTCCCCCGCATTGTGTTAGCTCATATGCAGTTTTGCAAGTCCCACACATCCCATGCCCTACCCTTTTCCCCATCTTGTCAAAAATCTCCTATCCCTGCTACACCAGTACCCTGATGATTTGTCCGAGACTGTCTATAGCAAGGTTCTCACCATAGCCACTGTTCGAAAATTGAAGACAAAGGATCACCAGGCCCCCCCTTCTGAAGCTCAAGTTAACTCGCCTAAGGAAAAGGCCAGTTCCCAGGGCCCTTCAAGTTCCCTTCCACCGCTCAACCCCACTCAAGACTCCTCTGCGATCCTTTCTTCTCTGGGTCGTATTGAAAAGGCTATCACGAATGGCTCGACTGTCATCACAGTCGCTCTTCGTGATCAAGTACATGAGCTGGGGAAAATGAGCTCTGCTGTCTTAAGTTTGGTGGAAGTTCTTCAGAAAACTTGGGAAGATGCAACCGGTACTAACACGGCTGTTGAAGAGGAGGCCACTGCATTACCATAGGAACGCTTCTTCTGGTTCCCAGTTCTGTAACCTCACAGTGTGCTAGTAGTTCCCCTAGGATCCTACTACCCTCTTCTATCCCTTGTTGTCTTTCTTCAAGGTTGCCTATGTTGTTGTCTCTGTAGGTTGTTGGTGTGTTGGTTTTTTGTTGTTTTGTGATTTGTCTCACCCCGCCTTGAACAATGTTAAGTTTTTGTTAAGTTAATGACTACTTTTGGCTTCGTTTCTATGATTACTTTGTCTTTGCCTTAAGTTTCCATTATGTTTCTGTTATGGGTTTACTGCAATTGTGTATTTACTTGAATATCCCGTTCTTAACTTGTCACTGATCTTTTCGATGATGTCAAAAGGGGGAAGAAAAGGATAGGAACCTTGAACTTTGGAAACTATTGGACTAATAGGAACTCTGAACTAGTCCTACTTCTAAGGGGGAATTCGAAATAAACTTGTTCATTTGCTTAGGGGGAATTGCAACCATTGAATGTTCCTCATTACTCTGTAATGTTGTAAATCCCTTAAAACTCAATATGGTCTCATGAAATTCAAAGTCCTATTATGTTGCCAGGTTCTGTATATTTGTCATCATCAAAAAGGGGGAAATTGTTAGGAAATGGAACTCTGGAACTTAGGTTCCCCTGAGAGTTTCTTTCCTCAGTTTCTCTACTTTTGAAGATGACAAATATTATGATACTAATGTTTTATCTCAAAGATGTGTTTTAAGGAACCACAGGAATATACCGAAGGCAAGAAAACCAAACAGGACAAAGAGAACCAAAGGAACAAGACAGAAGAAGGAACCCAGAGGAACCCAGATGTGCCCAGTAAGGTAGCATGCAATATTGCGTTTCCCGAGAAATCTGGGGACACACAACCTCGGACAAAAGTTGTTGAAAATGACTTGTCCGAAGCTTCCAAAGGTCTGTCAATGTCCAGAACAAAACAACAAGATACCCAGAAACGCTGAACCTCGGACAGAGAAGGTGAAAGCGACAGGACATAGAGATGTCACTGTCCAGAAGACAGTTCCCAAGCGCCCAGCTTGTTCAACCTCGGATGAAAGCATTTGGACAATGACATAGCAAGACTCGTCTGAGGTAGTTGACCAACCAAGAGAGATTCTGAGCTGCCTAGGTTGTTTGCACATGCCGAGAACAACATGGACCAAGGAGAACCACTGATCCTAGGGCAAGCTCAATCTGTGGGAACCCAGAGAGGATCAAGCTGCGAAGAATCCTCTATAAAAGGAAGACTAACTCAAGAGTTATCTTCAAGCATACAAATACGACTCACACACATTAGCAAATATCCAGTGTGAACCTTCAAACAAGATCATCAAAGCAAACCGAGATCAAGAGGAACCAGTCAAGGAATAGAAGAGCTGAGTGCTAAGTTTCTGTGACTGTAAGTGATAGTTCCTAGATACGAAGGTCTATTTCTTGGATTGATTATTGATTGTGTTAAGTTATTTAGGATTGCCTAACTGTGTGTAAGGCAAAGAAACTATGTGTTTGTTCCTAGGATAAGCTGTAACCAAAAGAGATAAGAAATCAAGAAGTAGACCTTGAAATCCTTTCAAAAGAAAGGTAGTGGTTTTTATCCTGGATTGCTAGTTGGCAATCAAAGGTTTCCACTGTAAGGAACTTGTCATTTGTTTGATTGTTTATTTCCGCTGCGAAGGGAACTTAGAATCGATATTCTGAGTTCCTTAAGTTATTATCTAACAATCACGATCCTACAAAATGCCCCTTCCATGTGGCTCAGTGCTCCCATGGTCATCAGGCCAGCCTGGAGTCCCTCTTGCAATGCTCGAGCCCGAGCTCGAGTGATCCGTCCTGGAAAGACCCGAGCGCCGGCCTCCCTTGCGCCGACAATAGGTGTGCGGCACTTCCTTGCTTCCACTCCAGTTTCACAGGCATTCTTGTGCTCAATGTCTCCTAGAGGACCAGTGGAGTCATCCCCCAAAAGATGGCTCGAAGAGTTGTGAGAATTGCCGGGCCAATTTCCATGCCCTAGCTCGGATGCACTAGGCGCGACGGCGACGGTGCTTGAGTCACCATGGCTTGAATGGCTTGAGTCTTGCTCGAGATGCGACGTAGTCACATCAACTTATCTAGTCCGGATCCTTCAACGATTCTCCTACAGTTTTGGGTTCTTGTAAAGAGAAGCATTAAAGGGATAGAAGTATTGCAAAGTAGAGTGAATACAAGTTTCCTTTTGAAAGTCTGTAAGAATTTGATCCACTGGATGAGCCTTCTTTTGCTTGTAGTTTCTCACTTGCAGAGTGGTGAGATCAAAATCATCAAAATCAGCATTACCAACACTTGAACTTTCATCAACTGTCCCTTCAGCATCTAGACTTGGGTTTTGTTCCTCCTGAGAGACTTGAGGAGAATCAGACAACTGAGCACGTTCATCTGACTCAACGTTACTGGCAGAGTCTTGAGCCCTTGGAGTTGAAGAATAATCATGACTGTCACGACCAGGAGAGGCATCGTTCATATCATCATTGGATGCGACATCCATGACATTGCTTTCCACAAGATGAAAGTTGTCTTCCTTAGGGAGACCAGTATTTGAGGGAATACCAGTCATTTGTTCTTGTACATTGTTACCAAGCATAACATATTCATCAAAAACCACATGAATGCTTTGCTCTACTGATGTGATCCCACCTCCCATGACGGCCACAGAGGAGGAGCAAGCCATGAGCCTTCGCTCAGAGGGCCTAGTGACAAGGTCTAGGTCCAAGGCCATCGCCGACGCCGTGCACTCGCTAGTCACTTGCGTCATCGCTAGTCAAGGAAGCCCAGAGACCGAGCCCAGACTCATGGTCCTTGCCACCATCGGCATCGGAGTATCGTGCCCATCGCAGCCGGCACCGGGTGCACCCACCGCCGAGCCAGTCGACCCATCGTCGCCGCCGCTCGCAATGTCTGCGTCCATTGCCTCGCCGCCACCGGGTTTAGACACTTAGAGGTTCATTTGCCATGTGTTTTGGCATTGTTTTGAGACATTTTTAATATTAGTAGTTTGCTTGTTTTAGACACTTTCTATTTATAGTTATTTCCATATTTAGGGTGTGTGCCTATTGCATGTTGCATGGGCTAGCCCACTAGGCTCGACTCGGCCCATCCGAGTTCTCGCCTTTAGTATTTAAGTCAAACTTTGTTATTGTTTTTACTTACGTTCAATTTTAATCAAGGCTTTAGTAGAGTGTTTATCCTCCTACCCTTGATTGGATGTCACCCTCTATCTTCGCATCCCCTTCACCCGCGCCGACGCTACGGCACTCGCTTGAACCCTCAAGCAAAGTCTTCCTTCACATCACCCTTCACTCCGCGCCAACGCTACGGCAACAGATTTGTCTTTTGAAGTCATTTATCCCCAACTCACACACCAACCCCATCCATACAATCACTTCCGCCTTCGCTCACCAAATCGCTTCCATCGCACCTACTATCGGACCCACATCCACCGTTGTTGCCGTCGCTAGCATCGCTTGTGAAACTCACCATCGCTATTGCCGTCGTCATCGAGCCCAGACTTGAACCCAGTCAATCGCTCGCCATCACCTTCACCATCGCCGCCGTCGCCACTGTCTTGACACTCATCTTCACATCCATCTTCGCCGCTGCCGACACCACCCAGACACTCACCACCGAGTTCGCCATCGACCACCACCGTGTCCGATAACCTCTAAAGTTATTGTTCACCCTCGTCACCTCTTGTCAACCTTTCGTTCAGTACAACAAGGGTTCGCACCCAAGGGTTCCACGACACGCTTGACAAGGCAAAGCTAGTGACTTCTCGCCCAAGACTAGATCCAAGGTGTCACCTTTGACAAGTGTGCTCGTCATCGGAGGCAAGAACACATCAACTGGCATCAGAGCCCATCAATCTTGTAAGTCACGAACTCAAGTTTACATCTTGTTCAAAAAAAAAAAAAAATTGTTGCCCGCCATCTTTTGCTTTCGCATCATCATTCACATAAAAAGTCAAAAGTTTCCATATTTGCTAAGTCCAATCGGTTTCTACAAGGTAACTCCTTGGCCAAAATTTTTTCCTTGTTCCCTAAGTTTTGGTGTGTTTGATAACTTTGATATCTTGCATGCTAGAATAGATTGTTTCCTTATTTCTTGCGTTCACTAGTGGAAAAAACACTTTTTGAGGCTCCCTTTTAGAGGCGTACATAGTTCAAAATGCCTCAACAATGACTTAGGCAATCACTTTTTTTGGTTTTTGAGGCGGATAATTAATTTATACGCCTCAAAAACATCTTTTGAGGCGGGCAAATTAATATACGCCTCAACAAGTATCCGAAAAAACATTTCCCGCTAAAGTATTAGAGGCGGGCCAGGGTAAGGCCCGCCTCTAATGCTAACTAATTGAGGCGGGCCAAGTAGCCCGCCTCAATTAAAGCATGTTGAGGCGGGCCTCTTAAAGCCCGCCTCAACAAGTATGTCCAATAGAGGCGGGCATGTAAGGCACGCCTCTATTAGACCATTACTCGGCCGAGTCATAATACTTATAGAGGTGGGCGTGTTAGGCCCGCCTCTATAAGCTCAACCCTAATTAAAAAAAAAACAGCTGCGCACGCCTTCATTTTCTGCTCTAAGGTTTGTGCCGTTTTCAGAGAAAGAGAAAGGAGAAGGCTGGGCTGGGAGAGTGCTCGAAGGGAGTCGATCGGAAAGACAAGCTCGGGAAGACAAAGGGCGGTGATGATTCCAAGTCCGGTGGCGACTTGGTGGTGTTCGTCGGAGCCGTGTTCGTCGTGGTGTCCCTTGCGGTGGCGCGGTCTGTTGGAGTGCAGAAACGATTTCTGCGGTGCTTCACAGGGGTGTTTTCTTTCAATCCTTGTTCTTGTGCTTCCTTGTTATTGTGTGCTTCGGATTTCTTTAGGGTGTTTTGCTCTCTTGAGTGTGCTCTTGTAAACGAACGATTAAGGCTTTGAATGCTTAGTGGATTGGATGGATCTCCCTTTTTGAGATCCCGCGGATGTAAGGTAACCGAACCGCGTTACCAATTCTTGGTGTTCTTTCTGTTTTTGTTTCGTTTCTGTTTTGCTTGAATTTGCTTGAATCGGATATATTAGATTCACAGATTAGTATCAGAGCTTTGACTGCATTCCTTGTGCTTTTCTGATCTAGAAATTGTGTTTTCTGCGGTTAGAAGAGTTTCCTAGGGTTTGTCCTTGCTCGATCATGTTTAGCTTCCGCTGCTCTTGTGCATTTGTCTGATTCCTGCTTATTCACTGCTGAAAACTGTGATACTGAGTTCTTTACTTGATTCTGATTTTTAGATCTTGTGAACCTGGAAATCTTGCTTTTCGTGTGTTCTTGCATCTGTTTTTAGATTTGGACTGAACTGTAGTGTCTTGTGTTGTCTGAGTTCTGGAATTGTGTTTCTTTGAACTTGGAATTGTGTTGTCTTGAGTTCTTGATTTTTTGATTCTTTGAACCTGAAGTGTGTTGAAGTGCAACCTCTGGTGTTGTACTTGATTGGTTCTTGATATTGTGTTCTTAAGAACTGATTTCTGTGTGTGTTATTCTTGGACTTTTGTGTCCTAATCTGTAGTTATCAATTTTCTAGCTTCATTTACTGACTTGTGTGTTTGGTAGGTTGACAGGGCTAAAGTCGTATGCCTATCAAAGAAATCCTAAAGTACCTACTACAAAGTATAGCAAGCAAGTCAAGGTCGATCCCACAGAGAGTCAGGTTATCTATTCTTGTAATTCACGTCACCAACTAGGAACTAGGGGGGGGGGGTTGTAGTGTTTTTCGTAACCAAAGTAAACAAAGAAAGAAAACGAATTCGCAAGTAAAGGTTGTAAATATTATGGGGAAAAGCGCCACACTCAACAGAGATCCACACAACAATAGAAAGGTCGATCACGGAATTCTATCAATCTCAAGTTCTTAATATTCCTATAGTTGTTCTTATCCCGATCATAGGTAACTATTAGTTCTACCAACCCTAATAGTACTTATTACCAAATCAAATCCGAAAACCTTCAAGACTCAATAAAGCAATAGCAATCAACCAAGGATTCAACAAGATACATGCAATAGAAACAACCCGTTACTATAACCATGCAATTAACTCTCTCTCACGATGAAGCGCTCGGATCCCCTATACGCAACAATCGTGCTCGCCACTAGATATGCAACCCGAACCCGGAATCACAAGTCCTAGCAATTAGGAAGATATCAATAAACCTAGGTAGCTACTCTAGATAAATCAACATAAACCAATAAACATTCAAGCACAAGATAATTAATATAACTAGATAGGAAAATGAACAAGAGTAGAAAACTCACAACCAATCAATTGCTGGCTTCAAACTGTCAAGTGCAACAATGGAGGTTTAGTTCTCCATTAGGGTTTGTGAGCAAAAACGTAGAAAGCTGGCAACTAGGGTTCTTTACAAAGTCTTAACAAATAGATTTAAATACTCATGCAAATATTCATGAATAAAATAAAGGAAAATAACAAACTTGGAAACTAAGTCTCAGAAATAAAATAAAACGGGAAATAAAAACTCGGAAATAAATCCGGAAAAAGTCTTCAGCGCGTCTCCACCGCGGGTGCGGTGACACCCACCGCTGGGTGCGGTGGTCTTCCAGAATCTAGATCCTCGCTTCTGTTGTGCTCGCCGCGGGTGCGGTGGCTCTCACCGCTGGGTGCGGTGGGATTCCAGTGGTTTCTGTCCACTTCTCGGACGACCTCGCCGCGGGTGCGGCAGTGCCCACCGCTGGGTGCGGTGGGACTCCAGAATCTTGTCTGGTTTCTGCTTCTTCCACCGCAGGGGCGGTGGTCTTCGGCGCGGGTGCGGCAAGGCTCCAGTAACCTCTCCTCTTCAAAGCTCTTCCTTGCAATCTCTCGCACCGCTCCTCAACTCGTCTCTTCACTCCTTTGGCGTCTTCCCTTGGTGGCTTCCTTCCTCAGTGTCTCCTAGATATCCACAATAGCTCAAACACCTCCAAAAACACCAAACTTCGCCTCCAAATGCCATACACATGAATGTGTCTAAATCTACCCGAATGACACCAATAAACCCTCTAATGACTCTTACTTAAGCCCTACAAAGTAGTGCTTATCAAACTCCCCCATGCTTAGACCTTTGCTCGTCCTCAAGTAAACTAAAAGAAAGTCCACTCCTCCCATGTAGCACACAAGGTCTCAGGAAGCATATCCTCCAACTAAGAGTCACCTAACCAATGCCAAAGCTCCTGGCGCCAATCTTATCTACAACACATCCATACTCAACAAGCTTAAGGGGCAAGCAGAGTACTTCCCCCAAGCTTAACCCGAACATCCAATAGCGTGAGTAACCTCTAATCCTAGCCTCCATCTATGACTCCTTATAACTCCCAAAGTGGCCTACCCGACAATCCTTATTTGTCTCCCTTCTTATGTCGCCTCGCCAAGAATAATGAGAAATCCTAAAATCACTCTTCTTCTTTTTTTCGCTCATTTTTCCAAGGCACCCTTTCGGGTTTTCACCAAGCCACTCATATTTTTGTCAAAGATGTGCTCACATATGCTCACGTCACTCAGACACTTTCTTACCCCAGCCTAGCGCTGGTCCGGGTCACCTGCTTTTTACCTGAGTTGCCCTTTCGGGTTTTCAACTCATCCCAGGGTTTTCTCTGCCTTTTTCTGATTTTTTGTTTTTGGCTTTTTTGTTTTGTTTTTTTTTTATAGAAAACTCATGCAATGCAGAATGTAAAAATTGTACAAAAACAGAAATTGAAAACTGTACATAAAGATAGATATGAGTCTACTCCCTCCCCCATGCTTGAAATACGCATTGTCCTCAATGTGTGAAATATAAGATAATCATAATAAATGGGGAAAAGGAAAGTAAAACTCACTGCTGTGGTGGACCGGGTGGCCAAGGGTACTGGCCAAAGTACTGCATTTGCTGCTCCCCCAGCTGCTGGAGCCTTTCATCCATCTGGTTTAGCCTCTCATCCTGGCGGTCCATCCGCTGAAAGGCCTGGCTCTGAAACTGCCCCAACTGGTTCTGAAACCCGTCAAAAAGGCCGTCAAAACCCTGCTGCCATGTCTGCTGCTGCAGACTCATCGCCTCCATCTGGCGGTACATCATATCCTGCCAGGGATCCATAGGTGGTGGACCCTGGCCAACAGCGGCCATCTCCTCATCCTCATCCGCAGCAGGGGCCTGGCTCGAACTACCAGCAGCTGTCCTCCTCCTCCGAGGTCTGGGCTCCTCGTCTAAAAAATCTGCAGCAGCCGACCCCAATGGAGTTGGGGTGGGGTCGGGATGCAGGTACCAGTCACGGTAAGTGGGACCGTAGGGCATCTCTCTCGGTAGGTGCATGAGGTGGCTCCTGTCAGAATAGGAACACCAGAAGGCCTGCTTCTTCGTCATCTTGAGCATGTGGTTCACTTTCAGCCGGATGACGTCGAACACGTGGGAGATGACGGGTTCCTCATCCTCCCCAACTTGGAGGACCGTCTCAGCTATAAGGGTGATCAGAACACCCTGAACAATATCCCGCCTCTCGCCCCGACGGATTCTTCTGAGGGCTTCGAGGATGAGCCTCAACCAGTCTGGGACAAACGTAGCCTGGGGCAGGGCATAGTAGAGCCAGTGGAGGTCCTTCAAGGGGACCTTGTTGTCTTCTTTGTGTCCCAGAAATGTCCCCTGAATCAACTTGTGGAGCAACCTCAAACATGGGTGAGTAAATTTGTTACTGTACTCATCACCCACGTGGTAGGCCTGCCCAGTGGCTCCCACCCAGAAGTCCAACAAAGCGTCCTCACTAGCGCCCTTTATCCACTCATCAGTGGGGAGCCTAGTCACCCCAATAGCTACTGTCGCCTGCTCAGCCGCAACCGAGTACTCCTTCCCCTTGTACTTGAAAGAAATAGAGACAAGACTCTCACCATCCAGGGTGAGTCTGAACGTCGAAATAAATTGCTTGCTCAGATTCTCGAACGAGGGAGCAGAAACAACAACAAATCCCCCCAACCCCGCCTTCTCCAGAGACATCTGTGTACACTCATACAGCCCCAGAGTCTCCAGAGTCCCTCTATCCAGAAATTTGGTCGGGAGCACAGCCCGTTTTTTGACAATCTCATATTTATCCTTCTCTGCCCCGGTCATCCCAACTTTCCTTGATCTCGACATGGTATGTAATGACGATGTTTAAATCAAAGGAAAAGGAAGGACTCACAAAACGAAGCACTGAATATTGGTTGTGGAGGGTCGCCGCGGGTGCGGTGGGGTTACCGTCGGGTGAGGTGAAGCTTCTGTTGGGCACTGGAATGCTCGCCGCGGGTGCGGTGTAGGAGTATGCCGCTGTGTGCGGTGAAGCTTCTGGGTGCCTCTGCGAGTACAGCGAATGCAGCTTTCTTCAACTTCCACGAGCCAGGGTTGGGTCAAAGGTTTGGGAAACGGTTCGGTGGGAGTCGAATGGGTTTGGGTTGTGTAGATCCGGCACGGGTGCGGTGGATCTTGGTGGGTGCGGTGGTGGTGGTTATGGAGGTTGAAGGTTTGGGGTTGGAGATGGGGTTTTTTGGGTGAGAATGGGTTAGATTGGGTTCGGGAATGTGGATTGGTGGAGGAAATGGTGAGATTTGGACGAGAAAGGTGTGGATTTGGTTAGGTTTTGTAAGATGGAGGTTTGTGGGGGTAATGGAGGCAAGAGGGGCGTGAGAGGGTTTGTGAGGAAGAGAGGTGAAAGTGAAGATGGGTTAGGGGAGCTGCTGAGGAGGAAAAGAAAGGTAGGGTCGGGGTCCACAATTTTTTTTTTTTTCGAACAGGGCTACAGGGGTGGTCACCGCGGGTGCGGTGAGCCTCCAAAAACTTCGTTCGTCTTATTCTTCGAACCTGTAAGTTAGTTCGCAGGCGAAATCGAAAGAAAAACAAGAAAGCAACTACCTAGCTAAGCTATGAAAGATGAAAAGACAAAAGAAAAAGAAAGAAAACAATACCTCGGGTTGCCTCCCGAGCAGCGCCTTGGTTCCCGTCATTGGCTCGACGTAGACTCTTGTCTATTCATTCTCAACACTTGGCTCCTCCAGAGCCATCTCATCAATTGCCTCAGTGTGGAAACCCTCATGGTAAGGTTTTAACCTTTGACCATTGACCTTGAATGTCTTCTGAGTTGTTGGCTCGATTAGATCAACGGCACCATGTGGGTAGACCTCGGCAATCACATATGGACCTATCCACTTCGACCTCAGCTTTCCCACAAAGAGTTTCAGGCGAGATTGAAACAAAAGGACTTTATCACCGGGGTGGAAGTCCTTTCGCAAGATGTTCTTGTCATGCCATGCCTTGGTTTTCGCCTTATAGATGACAGCGTTGTCGTATGCGTCAAGGCATAACTCCTCTAACTCTTGCAGCTGAAGCTCGCGAAACTCTCCTACCTCATCAATCTGCATGTTGCACTTCTTCACCGCCCACCATGCCTTGTGTTCCAGCTCCACAGGTAGATGGCAAGCTTTGCCAAAAATGAGCCGGAACGGAGACATCCCAATTGGAGTCTTATAAGCGGTGCGGTAAGCCCACAATGCATCATTCAGCCTCAAACTCCAATCCTTCCTATTGGGTGTCACTGTCTTCTCAAGAATTGTCTTGATCTCTCTATTGGACACCTCAGCATGCCCATTGGTCTATGGATGATAGGCAGTGGAAACCTTCTGTGTGACATGATACTTCTTCAGCAGGGCGGTCACAGTCTTGTTGTAGAAGTGGGTGCCCCGATCACTAATCAAAGCTTTGGGGATCCCAAACCTGGAAAATATGTTCTCTTTCAAGAAACTTGCCACTACTTTAGAATCATCAGTCCCGGTGGCCTTCGCTTCCACCCATTTGGAAACGTAGTCCACCGCAAGCAAAATATATAGGTTCCCATAAGAACTAGGAAAGGGTCCCATAAAATCAACACCCCACACATCAAAAACCTCACAAAAAATCAAAGAAGACTGAGGCATCTCATTCCTCCTAGAAATATTCCCCATCCTCTGACATCTATCACAAACTTTGCAAAACGCAAATGCATCCCTAAAAATGTGGGGCCAATAGAAACCTGCATCTAACATTTTTCTAGTAGTCTTATTCGCACCAAAATGACCCCCACATGCTTCAGAATGACAAAAGCTAAGGACAGACTGTACCTCGTTATCCGGAAGACATCGACGGATTACCTGGTCGACACAGTGTCTCCAGAGATAAGGATCGTCCCAAATGTAGTATCGAGCTTCTCTCCGCACCTTCTCCCGTTGAGCCTTGGTATGATCCGGAGGGAATTCCCCACGAACCAAGTAGTTCACAATGTCGGCATACCATGGTCGGAAAGAACGGATCCCGAGAACGGACCGGTGAAAGTATGGCTCGAGCGAAGAGATGCTCATAGCACACAAATCCTTGACTTTCCCTCTCGCCGCAGGTGCGGCAGGTGTCACCGCTGGGTGCGGTGACACTCCAGTGATCTCAACAGAAAAAGTTCTCTCGCCGCGGGTGCGGTGAGACTCCACCGCCGGGTGCGGTGGTTCTGGGCAGTTTTCTCGAAAAAAATCACCGTCACCGCTGGGTGCGGTGACCTCCACCGCCAGGTGTGGTAGCTCTCCAGAACTCTGGGCTTTTGAATCTGTCTTCCCACCGCGGGTGCGGTGGTCTGGCCGCCTGGTGCGGTGTGGCTCCAGAATCTCCACACGAAAAAGGGTGTCGTCCGGGAAGGTTCCATGGATGGGGGTTTGCTTCTCGGGCTTGTCCTCCTCGTTCACCAATCTACTCAAATGATCCGCCACCAAGTTCTCTGCTCCTTTCTTGTCCCGTATTTCCACATCGAACTCACTCAGCAGAAGAACCCATCGAATTAATCTCGGCTTCGTCTCCTTCTTCGTCATTAGGTAACGAAGAGCAGCGTGATCCGTGTATATAATCACCTTCACTCCCAAAAGATATTGCCTGAATTTCTCCAGGGCAAACACCACAGCCAGCATCTCCTTCTCAGTAGTGGAGTAGTTTCGTTGCGCGCCATTCAGAGTCATGGACGCGTAGTGAATCACATGAGAGGCCCTTTCCTCTTTCTGCCCCAAAACTGCTCCAACTGCATAATCGCTGGCATCACACATAATCTCGAACGGTCGAGACCAATCCGGTGCTTGGATAATCGGTGCACTTGTCAGGCGTTCTTTCAAGCAATCAAACGCCTTTTTGCACTCCTCATTCAAAACAAAGGTCACCTCTTTCTTCAGTAGCTCGCATAGGGGTGATGAGATCTTGGAAAAATCCTTGATAAACCTGCGATAAAAACCTGCATGGCCTAGGAAGAAACGAACTTCACGCACATTAGTAGGATAAAACAAAGACTGAATTACATCAATCTTCGCCTTATCGACCTCAATACCCTTAGCAGAGACAATATGACCTAGGACAATCCCTTGTTCTACCATAAAATGACATTTTTCAGAATTCAAAACTAAGTTAGTTTCAACACATCTTTTAAGCACTAGTGTCAAATGGTCCAGACATTTATCAAAGCTATCCCCATGTACCGTAAAATCATCCATGAATACCTCAATGAAATTCTCAATATACTCAGAGAAGATACTAACCATACATCGTTGAAAAGTACCAGGTGCGTTACATAGTCCAAAAGGCATTCTGCGGTATGCAAAAGTGCCAAAAGGATATGTAAATGTAGTCTTCTCCTGGTCTTCTGGCGCTATGGCCACCTAGAAGTATCCTGAATATCCATCTAGAAAGCAATAGTAGGGGCGCCCAGCAAGGCGTTCGAGCATTTGATCAATGAATGGCAGGGGAAAGTGATCCTTTCTAGTTACCGCATTCAGCTTGCGGTAATCAATGCAAACTCTCCAGCCCATCACCGTCCTTGTAGGGACCAACTCTCCTTGTTGGTTCTCAACCACTGTGATCCCTCCCTTCTTGGGGACAACCTGAGTGGGGCTGACCCAACGACTGTCGAAGATGGGGAAGATCATATCATCCTAAAGGAGTTTCAGCACCTCCTTCTTCACCACCTCCATCATAGGTGGGTTAAGCCTCCTCTGTGGCTGTCTGGACGGCTTGGCATCCTCCTCTAGTAAGATCCGATGCATACATGTTGAGGGACTAATCCCTTTGATATCGGCAATGGTCCATCCCAGCGCAGTCTTGTGCTCCTTCAAAATCTCCACGAGCTTTTCCTCTTGCTCCTTTGAAAGCTTACTAGACACAATGACTGGCAAAGTGTCGTTGACTCCAAGGAAAGCGTACTTGAGGTGAAAAGGGAGTTGTTTGAGTTCACTATCGGGAGCCTGCACAATAGAAGGAACAAGCTTCTCGCTTGGTGTTAGCAAATTGGGGCCAATGCCCAAAGGTTCAATAGGAAGCTAACCGTTTGCCTCCATCTGAGATAAGACCACCTGCATGTTAGTTGACAAAGCATATTCTGTGTGGAACTCATCTATGTCATTCTCAATAATAGAATGCAACTCATCAATACCAGAAATATCAAATACATCTTGCACAATGGGTTCAATCACATCAATAGAGCACAAAGAATGGTCATCAATAGGGTGTTTCATAGCATCATAAATGTTAAATTGAACCACCTCCCCATCGAATTCCATAGTAAGTGTCCCACTTACATAATCAATCTTAGTCCTAGCAGTTTTTAAGAAAGGTCTTCCTAACAGAATAGGGGCTGCATGCTCATCATGTTCCATATCTAGGACAAAAAAATCAGCAGGGAATATCAAATTATCAACCATAACTAAAACATCCTCAACTACCCCCTTAGGGTAAACACTAGACCTATCAGCAAGTTGCACAACAATTCCTGTTTCATGCAAAGGTCCCAATCCAAGAGATTTATAGAGAGAATAAGGTAAGACATTAATAGAAGCTCCTAGATCAAGCATAGCTCTATCAAATTTAGTATCACCTATAACACAGGGAATGCTCGCCATGCCTGGGTCAGTGCACTTCTTGGGCATACGCCGTTGAAACACCGCTGAGACACGTTCGCTCACCTTGACCTTTTGCTTTCCCTTCAGCTTTTGGTTCCTCTTTATCGTGCAAAGCTCCTTCAAGAATTTAGCATACTTGGGAATGCTCTTCACAAGCTTGAGCAAAGGAATGTTGACCTCACACTTACTGAACGTCTCAAAGAGGTCTTTGTCATCAACTACCCTTCTCTCCTTGAGAGCCTCTGGAAAAGGGGCGGGTGGCTTCTCGGAACCGAGAGGAGGAAAGTATGGATGAACGTAGGTGTCCACATAAGGCTCATCAGCAGCTCCAGAAGTCTCGCCGCGGGTGCGGTGAGACTCCACCGCCGGGTGCGATGGATCCCCAGATTTTTCTCGAGAAACAGTACTGCTTGCCGCGGGTGCGGTGGTTGCCACCGCTGGGTGCGGTGAACTTGACAAAACATTCTGTTTTTCCAAATCATGCTCGTCGCGGGTGCGGTCACCTTGCCGCTGGGTGCGGTGGTTCTCCAGAATACCCTCTTTTCCTGATTCGTCCTCTTCAACACTAGGATCGACATGCAATTGCTTTCCACTTCTAAGGGTTATCGCGCTAACGTTTTCCCTCGGGTTCACTACCGTTTGGGATGGTAGATTCCCCGAAGTCCGCTGATCAATCCTTGTAATCGCCTCAGCCATCTATCCCATCTGTGTCTCCAGATTCTTAATACTCGACGTCGTAGCTTAAACGTGAGTGCTGAAATGCTTTGTCAATGCTTTGAGCATATCTTCAGTTGAAGGAGACGCATCAGGTTGTGGAACTTGTGGCCTTGGTACATAGAGCGGTCTTGGCTGTTGTTGCTGTTGATACTGAGGTTGTTGTTGTTGATTCAGTTGATCCCTCCATCTGAAATTTGGGTGGTCTCTCCATTCTGGATTATACGTGTTGGAGTAGGGATCATTTTGAGGTCTCGGATTGCCATAACCTCCTACAGCGTTTACCTCAGCGGGCGCATCATCTTGTATTTGAGGACAAGCGTCGGTGGGGTGGAATTGATCGGAACAGACCCCACACGCTTTCAGTTGTTGAGGAGTCCCTTGCAGCGTAAGTCTCCTTACCATGTCCTTCAATTCAGCCATATCGTTAGCATATGCAGAGCGACCAGAGTCAGCAGCATTGACTCCTCTCTTGGTAGAGGCTCTACCGAAATTTCTAGTACCCTCTGCCATCTCCTGAATCTTTTCCATAACAGCTGCTGGTGTTGTGTTGAGAATATTGCCACCACATGCAGCGTCGACAATTTTCCTTTCGTTGTCCAGCAGCCCATTATAGAGATGAAGTACCAGATCCTGGTTGGAATACCCGTGGAATGGACAACTTGAGCAAAGTCTCTTGAACCGCTCATAGTAATCATACAGGCTCTCGTCAGCTTCCTGCTCAATGTTGCTAATAGCTTTCTTTAAACTGTTTGCCTTCTTTGCAGGGAAATATTTCTCGAGAAACGCCTTATGAAGCTTGGTCCACGTGTCAATGCTCCTAGTAGGAAGATGGTAATACCAGTCATCAGCAGTGTCCTTCAGGGTGAACCCAAAAGCTCTCATCTTTATCTGCTCCTCAGTAACATTCGCCGGTTTCATGCTCATACAGACTATGTGGATTTTGCCCAGATGCTTGATTGGGTCCTCTCCAGCCAGTCCATGGAAATATGGGAGCAAATGAATCAGCCCCGGCTTCAACTCAAAGTTCACGTTTTCTCCCATAGCAGGGATTACTACAGCCAAAGGTTGCTGCTGTAGGTTTGGCGCAGTCAACTGTCTCAGCGTTCTATCAGCGTCCCCCACCTCGAATGCATGGTTGTCAAAAACCAAAGTACGGTTCACTCTGCATTCCTGAGACAAAGTTCTCTCAATCTCTGTATCAAAATCAAGAAGAGGTGAATTAGTAGCACGAGTGTGGACCATAAGATAGGTCCACACCAAGGTAGGCAACAAACAAATCACAAAAACAGAAAATTTGACTCCCCGGCAATGGCACCAAATTTGACAGGGCTAAAGTCGTATGCCTATCAAAGAAATCCTAAAGTACCTACTACAAAGTATAGCAAGCAAGTCAGGGTCGATCCCACAGAGAGTCAGGTTATCTATTCTTGTAATTCACGTCACCAACTAGGAACTAGGGGGGGTTTGTAGTGTTTTTCATAACCAAAGTAAACAAAGCAAGAAAATGAATTCGCAAGTAAAGGTTGTAAATATTATGGGGAAAAGCGCCACACTCAATAGAGATCCATACAATAATAGAAAGGTCGATCATGGAATTCTATCAATCTCAAGTTCTTAATATTCCTATAGTTGTTCTTATCCCGATCATAGGTAACTATTAGTTCTACCAGCCATAATAGTACTTATTACCAAATCAAATCCGAAAACCTTCAAGACTCAATAAAGCAATAGCAATCAACCAAGGATTCAATAAGATACATGCAATAGAAACACCCGTTACTATAAGCATGCAATTAACTCTCTCTCACGATGAAGCGCTCGGATCCCCTATACGCAACAATCGTGCTCGCCACTAGATATGTAACCCGAACCCGGAATCACAAGTCCTAGCAATTAGGAAGATATCAATAAACCTAGGTAGCTACTCTAGATAAATCAACATAAACCAATAAACATTCAAGCACAAGAGAATTAATCCAACTAGATAGGAAAACGAACAAGAGTAGAAAACTCACAACCAATCAATTGTTGGCTTCAAACTGTCAAGTGCAACAATGGAGGTTTAGTTCTCCATTAGGGTTTGTGAGCAAAAACGTAGAAAGGTGGCAACTAGGGTTCTTTACAAAGTCTTAACAAATAGACTTAAATACTCATGCAAATATTCATGAATAAAATAAAGGAAAATAACAAACTTGGAAACTAAGTCTCGGAAATAAAATAAAACGGGAAATAAAAACTCGGAAATAAATCCGGAAAAAGTCTTCAGCGCGTCTCCACCGCGGGTGCGGTGACACCCACCGCTGGGTGCGGTGGTCTTCCAGAATCTAGATCCTCACTTCTGTTGTGCTCATCGCGGGTGCGGTGGGATTCCAGTGGTTTCTGTCCACTTCTCTGACGACCTCGCCGCGGGTGCGGCAGTGCCCATCGCTGGGTGCGGTGGGACTCCAGAATCTTGTCTGGTTTCTGCTTCTTCCACCGCAGGGGCGGTGGTCTTCGGCGCGGGTGCGGCAAGGCTCCAGTAACCTCTCCTCTTCAAAGCTCTTCCTTGCAATCTCTCGCACCGCTCCTCAACTCGTCTCTTCACTCCTTTGGCGTCTTCCCTTGGTGGCTTCCTTCCTCAGTGTCTCCTAGATATCCACAATAGCTCAAACACCTCCAAAAACACCAAACTTTGCCTCCAAACGCCATACACATGAATGTGTCTAAATCTACCCGAATGACACCAATAAACCCTCTAATGACTCTTACTTAAGCCCTACAAAGTAGTGCTTATCATAGGTGATGACAGAAAACATGATGAAAATTACACCATTTGATGGTACGACTGACTTTGCAATGTGGCAAGTCAAGATGAAGGCTATACTCATCAAGGAGAAGTGCTATAGAGCTGTAAAAGATGACTACCTCTCGGAGACCTCAGCAGCTAGAAAGATGGAACTTGATGAGCAAGCCCACTCAGAAATTATAATAAGGCTTGCGGATGATGTGGCTCGTCAAGTGGTAAAGTTTACTACTACTAAAACTTTATGGAATGCTTTAGAAGTGTTATACTTGACTAAATCCTTGCCTTATAGAATATCATTACTGTGCATATTATTTACATTTAAGATGGATGTGAATCTGACTTTGAATGATAACTTTGATAAATTTTTGAGAATGACCCAAGATTTGGAAAGGTGTAATGATAAGATTGCTGAAACTCACCAAGCTGTTCTGTTATTGAATTCCTTGCCTGCTCAGTTTGACATTCTGAAAGATGTGATTCAGTTTGGTAATGACACCATCACTGTTGTTAAAATTGTTGAGGCTATAACTCAGAAAAATGAAGTGTTAAAGGTGTTTAAGACTAAAACTGAAAACAAAGTTGATGTTAAACCTGAGAATTCTGTCTTGCATGCTGAGGGGAAACCCAAAACTGGAAAAAAGGCTAAAACTGATACTAAGGATAGAAAGTGTTTCTATTGTGGTAAAGCTGGCCATTTTATTAAAGATTGCAAGAAAAAGAAATCTGATGATGAGCAGAAATCTGATGTTACTAATGTGTGTGAATCTGGTGCTTCTTATTCATGTGAGTTGCTCATGCTTGATTCTAGACATGATTCTAATTGTTGGATTTTAGATTCTGGTTGCTCTATGCATGCTACCCCGCATAAATACATGTTTAATGAATTGCATGAATTCTTAATCGTTTTTTCTTTAATCATTTTTACATTACCATTCATAATCGTTTAATCAAATACCTTTAAATGTGCAGGTATTTATTGGACAATCACACATATAAATTTGAAAATTCTCGAATTGGGTTCATTTGTCCTGAGATGGTGTCAAGCACTAGAATCAGGGCCGATCCAACTATTCCAGCAGATTACTTGCAACGTGTGTTCAATGCTGAAACTGCTAAGAATACGATTAAAGATTCTAATAGTGCCAAATTGTTTTTGCTCCCATATAATCAAGAGTAAGTCTTTTCAATAAGTTTCATATATAACTAGTATTTTAAGCAATCATTAATATTTATCAATTTACTTTTAAATGATGCAGCAATCATTGGATTCTGTACGTGATAGACCTATTTAGAGCACATGTCTATCTTTTCGATTCTCTAAAAGGTCAAGGCAACAGAACGACTGATGCATCTGGAATCATGAATTTGTAAGTTATTTTGCTTACGAATTAGTTTTTTTTGGAATATTAACAATATCAGTTTCATGAGTGTATTATGTTGATTTTCTAGGGCATTTCAAGTGTATAAGTATCAAGGTGGGAAGTGCGAGAAATTAATAGGAAAACATAAGACGTTGAGAGTCTACAATATAGAGGTACATATAGCATTTTATACGCTTTAGGTTTGTTTATTTATAATCAAAGGCCTTGTATCTAAGACAGCCCCCTTATGTTGTGTAATTAGTGCGCTCAACAAAGCGGCGGAACCGAGTGTGGCTATTATGTCATGAAGTTCATGTTAGATATAGTCACGGGACTCTATGACTCTAATGACCGACTAGATAAGGTATGTAACTTAACTAACTATATATTGATAGTATTTGTGTTTTTTGTCAATATTTTTTGTGTTTTTTTATGAAGCTATATCCTAAGAGGAAGACATCGTATACTTATGAAGAAATGGATGTTGTTCGTGAGCAATGGGCACAGTATTTTACATCGAAGTATTTATTATCGGATTGAACTTGTTTTTACTTGTCATGTAAACTGTTGTTGAGAACCTGACTGTACTCTGATAAAATCTGTTGTTTGTTGTATATTATTCTGTGAATAAAATCAGGAACCTATTCTGCAATTTGTGTATGGTGCATCATAAATCCAAAAAACATCCAAAAGAAGCGTAAAAGAAGGGACTTATAGAGGCGGACTTGTATGTCCGCCTCTATAAGTACATAGACGCTGACTCGGCCGAGAACTCGGCCGAGTTCTGGGCCGAGTCAGCATCTACTTGTTGAGGCGGGCTTGTATACGCCCGCCTCTATAAGTATATAGCGCTGACTTGTTGAGGCGGGCCTCCGAAGCCCGTCTCAACAAGTCCCTTATTTTGGCGCCAAAGTGAGGGACTTGTTGAGGCGGGCTTCGGAGACCCGCCTCAATAAGGTCCTTTTAGAGGCGTAAAATGCCCGCCTCAAAAAGTGTCCCTACTTGTTGCAGCCCCCTTAGTTGAAGCGAACGGTGTTCACCTCAATAAGTGTCCAAAGGCCCGCCTCTATAAGGATTTTTTCCACTAGTGGTTGATAGAGTTTCCTTATTTGCTTGCTTTACTTTTTGGGTTTGTTAGCTGAATTTCCATATAAGATATCATCAAATCTTATCTTCTTTCTCTCTCCAATCTCTAAGATCACACGCGTGGTCATTCTTGTTATGTAGACCGATTTTGTTTTCCTTTTATAATCTGAAATCTTCAAGCAAAAGATAAGATATTTGGATATTAAAAAAATATATATATACATATAATCCAATCGGATATTCAAAAAAAAAAGTTTCCAAGTTAGGAAAAGCCAAAATAAGGCAACCCTAACCCACTCGCTACGGTCTAGGCTCACTTCTCAATCCCTCTGCCGTCTAGGTCAACTTCCTAGAAGGTATTGTCTTGTTAGTTTGGTTGCTTTGTTTACGTGGTCTAGGGTTTTAATTTGTTCTTCTATGTTTGATTGACGACTTGCTTCTCACGCCATCTCTTGTGACTAGCCTAGCCTCCCTCATGGCAAGCCCATACAAGCCCTTCCCTACGTGAACTTTGTGACTTAATTAGTGATTTCTTGGTTGTTGTTGTTTTCGTGTCTTTTGGTTCATTTTTACTCCTATGTCTGGCCCTATTGTTATAGGTAGCACGACGGTCAACACATCTAGTGAGGACAACGCGGGCGCCGACAACACCAACCCACCACCCCAGCCGTTGGGTCCACAACAAGACCCTTCAACACAAGATCCACTACCACTTGATCCTCTTATGGAGTTGTCCGAAGAGCAACAATTGATACAAGCTCTGCGACAACAAGTAGCTACCTTGCAAGCACAACAAAGAGCGGTACCGATCGTGCCCACTCCAACCCAGTTGATCCCCATGGACGCGTCGGCTCAACCCAGAGCCACCGACGCCGGTACAAGTAAAACTCGTGTGGACAAAGGAAAATGAGTCATGCCTTCGACTTCCAACCTTCAACCACAACTCAATCGAATGCAAAGTGTCATTGAGAGTCGACAAGGTTACGTGTCTCACCAAGACCGATACGTGCCCAGAGCCACACCCGCTGGCTACGACACCGGCTCCGACTGCGCCGACGACTCTTAAGGTGAGTTTTCCGATCCCTATGATTTTAATGGTAGGTATGCCTTCAGACGCACCCAGCGCCGTGTACCAGGCTCAGCGCCACGCGAAGGCCGTACCCGCGAAGCCGAGTTAGCCGCCGCGACGCCGATAAGACCCAGTCGATGACCCAGTCACCATACATGACGCGACAATGCAGCCCAGAGGACGCCTACTACCCAGCCCATAACCTACGATGTACGTGACCATCTTCGCCATCAAAGTGCTCGGACGCCACACTATGGGTCCGATGGCTATGGTTCTTCCACACCCATAGTCCAAGATGACTTCGACGAGTTCGACGACGAAGAAATTGAGGACTCAGGTATGGTCAATCCAAACTTTTTCCATCCACCTCTTGGAGATCCTATTGAATTGCAGGATCGCCCTTCGGATTGGATCCCCCCACCGTATCTCCAGCCCCAAGGAGCTCGTGATCATGACATTGGCGGCGAGCGCCGCGATGCCATGCCCAGAGATGTTCGCCGAGCCGACTACGACGCCCAGCCGCGACAGCACCGACGCAACGACGCCTATGCGCCCGGGGTCGGGTTTGCTCGCGGCGATGATCACCCCATTTGCGAGAGGCGACAACATGCACGCGTTGCACCCCCTGGCATCCGCGCCTACAAGAACCCCCTCTATTCCGCCGCGCCACACAACGCGCCCATGCAAGCCCCTCCACAGCCTCGATACCAAAGACATGAAGTTAAGGTAAAAATCGAGCATTTCTTTGGTGAATACAACCCCTCTGTTTTTCTTGAATGGGTGCACGCCACAGAGTATACATTGAGATATTGTCGAGTGCCACCTGAGGACCATGTCGATGCCGCGACACTCCACTTCTGAGGCGCCGCCCGTGTGTGGTCGCATAGATTTGTGGATGACTGCGTCCGACGCCGCCTACCCAGGTCACCGAATGGCACCAATTGGTGTACGTGATGACAAAGAAGTATGTGCCTCCAGATTATCGCAACCAAATGCGCATGGAGATAGCCATGGCTCGCCAAGGCTCCAAGACTCCCCTCGAGTTCTTCTCCGCGTTAGAGGACATGTACTACAAGGCCAACATTAGCGTTGCCCCTTCGACTTTGAGAACCAAGTTCTTGAGTGGCTTGAACGGTCCCATCCGTGATCAACTAGAAATCTTGCCAATCAAGGACTTGAACACATTGACTCACACGGCGATGCAAATCCATGCATAACTCAATCGCCGAAAGTCATACACTTGGCAAAGTGGCCAAACAAGGTATTCTTCTAACCCTAGTGCTTTACCTTCTACTACTGTGCGTCCCAGTGCTAGTTCCACAGCCGCGTCTAGCCAAGCCGCCAAGGCGAAGCCATCGACGCCAAGCGCAGCGCCGCGCGCCAACGCGCCCAGACAACCTCCAGTGGGCACAGATCGCGCGCGCGATCTCGAATGCTACAAGTGTGGTGGTCGGGGACACTATAAGAAGGATTGCGCCAATGCTAGGAAGGTGTTCTTCTCCAATGCCGCTACCGGCTATGAGTCCTTCGAAGAGGAAGAGCCCACTCTTGAGCCCATTGAAGAGGGCCACGAAGACGATGAGGACGCCTACGACTGCGCACCTTCTTCACTGCATGCGGGCACGCCACTAAGCTTGGTGACAAGGCGACTCCTCACCATCAAGGAAGCAAGCCTCAGCGACCAACGAGAGAACTTGTTCCATACAAGGGAACTCGTCCAAACTGCTTCCTTGAGTGTTATTATTGATGGAGGTTCATGTGCAAACATTGTGAATGAGAAGGTCGTGAAGCACTTCCAATTGCCAACGACGCCTCACCCACAACCGTATGCACTCCAATGGATTTCTTCTAGTCCAGGTAACACAGTATCTCGACAATGCTTAATTTCTTTTCCATAGGTCAATACTGTGATTCCATATTATGTGATGTCATTGCAATGGACGCCACCCATATTTTGCTTGGCCGCCCATGGAAATTCGACAGGCGTGTGCTCCATGATGGCTATTTGAACACCTATGTGTTCAATTACCATAGGAAGCGCGTCACTTTGCATCCAATGTCTCCCCATGAGATCTTGCAGGACCAGGTTGAGCGCGACTGCCAAAAGGCCATCGAGGCCGCTGCTACAAGGCCAAACGAGTCCCCAGCGGCACTCCAGAAGCCAAACACATCAAATTCTGGCAAATTTTCATCGTCACCTGGCACTGGTCCTACAAAGACGAACACCACTGGTGGGCCACCCAGTGCCCATCTGGATCGTGATGGATCTCCACATTCTGGCTCGACCACAGGTGTCCATACACCCAATGCCTCACAAAAGTCGCCCAGTGCCTCTCCATCAACCCAGTTGTCCGTTCGATCACCACAGACGCCACCTTTGCAAGGCTGCTGTGAGCACAGACTGCTTTTGGCCAGGCCCAGTGAGCTCACTGCTGCTTTGACTGGGAAAGTTCCTTGTTTTCTGCTTGTGCCAACTCCATGCATCCCAGAGTTGTCACGCGCTGCATCCTTGCCGCCTATCGTCGCTGCGTTGCTCGTCGCCTGTGACGACATCTTCCCCGATGAGTTGCCACAGGGGCGACTTCCACTGCGGGGCATTGAGCACCAGATTGATTTGGTGCTCAATGCCTCCTTGCCCAATCGTGCCGCTTACCGCGCTGGCCCAGAAGAGACCCAAGAGCTATAGCGCCAGGTGCAAGAGTTGTTGGATCGCGGCTATGTCAGGGAATCTTTAAGCCCTTGTGCTGTGCCCGTGATCCTTGTGCACAAGAAAGATGGCACATGGAGAATGTGTGTTGATTGTCGTGCCATAAACCAGATTACTGTGAAGTATAGGCATCTAATCCCATGCCTGGACAACATGCTTGATGAGCTCCATGGCGCCACACTTTTCTCCAAGATTGATTTGAAGAGTGGTTATCACCAAATTCGGATGAAAGAAGGTGATGAGTGGAAGACCGCCTTCAAGACCAAGTATGGGCTCTACGAGTGGCTTGTCATGCCTTTTGGGCTCACCAACGTGCCCAGCACCTTCATGCGCTTGATGAACCACGTCTTGAGATCATTTTTGGGCAAGTTTGTTGTCGTTTATTTCGATGACATACTTGTGTACTCACGCAGCCTTGAGGAGCACGTCGATCACCTACGCCTTGTGCTTGATTGCCTTCGACGTGAGAGCTTATTCGCCAACCTTGGCAAGTGTCACTTCTGCTCCGACACAACAAATTTCCTTGGCTGCGTTGTGAGTAAAGATGGCTTGCGCGTCGACGGAGAAAAAGTGAAGGCCATCAAGGATTGGCCAACGCCGACGACGCCAACCCAGGTGAGGAGTTTCCTTGGCCTCACCGGGTTCTATAGGCGTTTTGTGAGAGATTTCAGCTCCATTGTCGCGCCTTTGCACGAGCTCACGAAGAAGGGGACCACAGTCACTTGGCTTGAGGCTCACGAGAAGGCCTTCTCGGCTTTGAAGCATGCCTTGTGCCACACGCCTTTGCTCCAGCTCCCCGACTTCGCCAAGCACTTTGAGGTGGAGTGTGATGCCTCAGACATAGGCATTGGTGGTGTGCTACACCAAGAGAAAAGGCCCATTTCAGTGAGAAGCTCACCGGGGCCATACTCAACTACCCCACCTATGACAAGGAGTTATATGCCCTAGTGCGTGTGCTAAAGACTTGGCAACATTACCTTTGGCCACGTGAATTTGTCATCCACAGCGACCACGCCGCCTTGAGCTATTTGAAGAGCCAAGCCCACCTCAATCGACGCCATGCTCGTTGGGTAGAATTTCTTGAGACATTTCCTTATGTTGTGGTCCACAAGAAGGGCAAAGAGAACGTCGTGGTCGACGCTCTCTCTCGCAGGTACGTTCTCTTGACTCATGTGCAAACTAAGATTCTAGGCTTTGCTTTGATTAAGGAATTATATGCTATTGATCCTTTCTTTGCCCCTATATTCGAGCATTGCCTTAGACTACGTGAGTTTGAGTCATATTTTCTTTCTGAGGGTTATTTGTACAAGGTTGGCCGCCTATGCATCCCTAGGTCCTCCATTAGTTTCCTTTTGATCCAGGAAGCACTAGTACAGAATTTAACTTAGATATCACTAAAATTAGGGTGCTATAAAAAAGCTCAATAAGAAACAAAAATTCTTAGCGGTTTTTTAAAAAAACCGCTAAGACATACAAAAACGCTTAAAATTTTCAATTTTATAGCGCTTTTTACAAAAAAGCGCTAAGAGTTCTGAAACACTCTTAGCGCTTTTTATAAAAAAGCGCTATAATACATTTCAGTTTTTTTTTTTAAATGTAAAATATTCTCTTAGCACTTTTTTGTAAAAAGCGCTAAGAGTTTTGAAACACTCTTAGCGTTTTTTGGTAAAAAACGCTATAATAAATATCAATTTTTTTATTTTAAAAATGATAAAACATTTTCTTAACACTTTTAAACAAAAAGCGCTATAATAAATTTACCAGTAAAAATTTTGGGGCAAATTTTTTTGCCTTGCCTCTTCCCTCTACCCTGTTTCATCTCTCGCGCCCTAATTTTTGCCTTACCACATCTGCGAAGACGACGATCCTTTAGATTCCTCTCTCCAGTGGTTTGCCTCTCGCCCCGTAGCCCCTCTTTTTCTCTGTCGTCGGCGGTTTCCTCTCGCGCCCCATAGCCTCTCTTTTTCTCTATCGCTGGCCGTTTCCTCTCGCGCCCAAGCTTCCAGAAGCTCATCTCGGCGGCTCATCTCGGTATTGTCTTCGCAGAAGCTTCTTTCGTTGCCTTCTCTCGGTGGCTTCTCTCGCCGGTGCATTTTCTTGCTGAATTAAACTCAATTAGTTTTCATTGTTACAATTGCTGAACCAAACCTTGCTCGTGGTTGTGCTATTGCTACACCAAACCTTGATATTTGTTGTTGCGTCTATCTCATTCCCAGGAGCATAAGCAAGCCCTAATTTTAGTATCAAATACTAATCTGAACTTACATATATCAATTCAGATCTGGCTAGACACTTCTGCAGATTCTGTTGTTCTTCTGTTGTTGATTATATTGATTGTTTCTTCTGATTCTGCTGTTGTTGTTGCTCACTCTTTTGCATTTGAAGTTGTTCTTATTTTGTTGTTGTTGCTCACTGTTTTTACATTTAATTTGAAGTTGTTCTTAGATGTGATCTCGACCAGTTTCAATCTACACGCTTTTTCTAATTTTTTGTAAGCTCAAATATTTACAAGTCTTCCAAAGTTTTTTGAACTTCTTTCAGTTTAAAATTTTAAAGTATCTGTTGAAAGAAATTTGAATGCATTGCATTGAAAGTATATATAATTTCTAGCTTTTTCAGTTTTGAAATATCCAATGCTGTTTAAAGAAATTTTAACTTGTATTTATGATCTCTTTGGTGAGAATTTTATGTTTTGGAGATTTTGAGATTGATTTAATGGGTGAGTGGTAATTTGAATATATATGGGTGCATAGGGGTTTGTTGAAGCACCGGTGCAGTTCCTGAAGTCATCTGTTTATGAAAGGAATGCATTAGCTCAAGAAGTTGGTGCTATGGCTCTATTTAACATTGTTGTCAAGAACAATAGGTTATTTTCGCTACTGACATATGTACAACTTTTTACACGCTTACTTGACTGCAGAATTGCATGATTAAGAGTCCTTAGCAAATGTGGTGCTTTACTTAATGTTTTCCAGCATTGTTTCCTTTATCAATATCATTGAAAGGAAATATGGTGCTTTACTGCTTTTGTTCATTAAGAGTCATTAGCCAATGTGGTCCTTTTTGTTCAGTAAGAATCAATAGCGCATTGATTCGAACTGTTGGATGTCATAATTTGATGGATTTTCATATTTTGTCATGTGTTTAAATGTAGGCAATTCTTCATAGGTTTTTATCTCTTCCAATGTGATTGTGGTTTGTGTGGTTATCCAAATGTGAAATTGAAGCTGAATGTTTTCAAGCAAAAATACTATGATATTCATAATAGTAGACATATATATAGGTTACTCTCTTCAAGGGATTAAGGAATGCTTGACATATGATTTCTACTACTAGATTATGTTCCCTGTTACTTGTCACTTAATACAAGTTGTTACTCTGATCACTTGTATGATTCAGCTCTAACTTGTTAGAAAATTTTACTGGCATGTTTGTAAACTTGGGCCATTTTCTGTAATTAGTGATTAAGTGCGGGTGAGGTTGTTAGGCCATTATAGAGGCTTATAAGGAGCTCTATCCTTTTCTTCTTTATCTTCTTCCCTCATCTCTTTCATTTCTATCCTTTCTTCCATTGTTATGGAGGATTGAGCTATTGTTGTATCCGGGATACAACACTATTTATCATTGGAATTTATAATTTAGCATGTTTGATTTTGACTATTGACAGTTGTATAGTATGCATTATAACAACTGAGATCTGTTTGTTACACCTTATACTTGCTATTGTGAGTTTGACTCATACTAGATTAGATTAATATTATAGATGCGTAGCACATATTCCACTGGACTTCTTGTTGTCTGTCTTATTGGGTTTGTAGCATAAGTGTTTGATTACCATGTACAGCTCGTGATCCTTCTTGTTGATATAAAAGCTAACATGTACAGCTCAGGTTTTCTTAGTAAAATTTGAGTAGCTATGGTGTAGGCTTTTGAGTTCTCCATTGTGTTTGCATTGGCACTGGCATTCTTCTTTCTGTTAGAAACTAGCTAGTTTGTTCAAAGCATGAAAATAATGAAACCAACCATTTATCCAATTCATCTTCACGTCCTTGTGAAATATGAGACAGTGGAGGCAGCAGAGAAAGCGGTCAGTAGATATGTCTTTTATGTTATAGTTATGCATATTATTGATACTAAGCTTTGATAAATAATAAAGTTCTATCTCCTCTACAATAAAATCTGGCAGGCTGTCACTTTAAATGATGAAAAGGACTGGAGGAATGGCTTGCGTGTTCAACTTCTTCAGAAGCGAATGGTATGGTATTGCATTGCATCGCATTCTTCCTCCTCTGTAACACTGAATAACGTCTTTTCTTTGCTGCAGGCATATGGTTTGGGACGAAAAGCATGGAAGGGATCTGATGCTGACAAGGTTAGCCATACCAGGCCAGCTCCTATAGCTAATGAGGATAATCACAAGACAAGTGAAATCCATGATGACACACAACAAGTTCAAGTATGCATCGCAATTGCTCTACTTGTGCTCTTTGACTTTATCATTGCAATGACTCAACAAAATTCTCTTTGCACTTTCAGGATGGGGAAGAAGAAAAATATGGAAAGAGAGGTCAAAACCGTAGATCAAAGGGACAGAAACACCGGGGTAACGGCGGGATGGGTATGTAGACGAATATACTTTTGAGTATCTTGTTAACACCAAAGCATAATTTTAATTTCATTCTCTTGTTTCCTTTGTACATATTTAGGTCATGGAAGCATTACTTCTGCACACATAGAAGCTGCAAAGCCGCCTCCTAGCCCTCGCATGCCTGACGGAACAAAAGGGTTTACCATGGGTCGCGGACGCCCTCTGGTGACAACTCAAGTTTAGTGCAATATTGGGTGTCACATTAAGGTATGTCAGTTACGTGGCTATGTATGTAGTTTTATAGTAGGGAATGGATTTTTGAGTAAATTGGTCTCAGCTCACAAGGGGAAAATTGTAAATGGCTGCCCTTGGAGTTGTGGGTTTCCAGGATGGATTACAAGCGAAGGTCTTTGTGGAGGAGGTGACGGTGTGTTTTGGTAACTATATGCTCATCATATCGAACTACTATATTTGAATTCACTTTTCTTCTCGTTCTGTTAATTTTCATTTCAATGTTGTTTTCATGAAATTCTATTGCCACTTTATTTGTAGACTGAGCATCAAGCTTGCATTCCTGTATGAAATTGTGGTGTCGTTATGGTGCATTATTGAATTCTTGCAGAGCTTATCCACCAAAATATAGTGGTGAGAATACTTTTAATTGCTTGAGTGTAAGAAGTTTTGGTGTATCCTGTTGTACACTTCTCTTTTTTGAATTTTAGATAACAGTTATTTTCTAGATGCGTACTTCAGTTTTTTTTTAATAAAAAAGCAAAATTATAGCATTTTTTAAAAAAAAGCGCTATGCGTGCTTTTTTTTATAGCGCTTAACTAATAGCGCTATTAATAACTATTAACACACGTGCTTAGATAGCGCTTGGATTAGCGCTATCCGCTTTATAAAAAAACCGCTATCTCAAGGTATTTCTGTACTAGTGAAGCACACAACACTCGTGGACATTTTGGGATTAGCAAGACCTTGACCGTGCTTAGAGAACACTTCTCCTGGCCTCGTATGACCCACTAGGTGAACCGCTATTGTAGGAGCTGTGTGACGTGCCAAAGGGACAAAGCCAAATCTAGCCCACACGGTCTCTACACGCCCTTTCCCGTACCCGCTGCCCCCCTGGGAAGACCTTTCTATGGATTTCATCACGGGTTTGCCCCTCTCTAGACGAGGTAAAGACTCTATTTTTGTGATTGTAGATAGGTTTTCTAAGATGGCACATATTGTAGCTTGTAAGACAACCCATAGTACTAGTGAGATAGCCGATTTATTCTTTGAGCATGTGGTGCGTCTTCATGGAGTCCCTCGTACCATTGTTAGTGATAGGGATTCTAAGTTTGTTGGTCATTTTTGGAGAATACTTTGGGGTAAGCTAGGCACTAAGCTTCTATTTTCCACTAGCTACCACCCCCAGACCGATGGCCAAACTCAGGTCACGAATAGAACCCTAGGAGCCCTCCTACACACCATGCTTAAAGCCAACCCTAGCGTTGGGAGGACTTACTTTCTCTTGTCGAGTTTTGTTACAATAGATGCAGGCACACGGCGACCAAGTTGACACCGTTCGAAGTGGTGTATGGACGGAACCCCTTGACGCCACTGGATTTGTTGCCGCGTCCATTGAGAGACCCACTGCACATCTCCGCCGCCAATCGCGCGGAGCAAGTGCAAGAGCTCCATCGCAAGACACGCGAACAATTGGAGAGGAGGGCCTCGCAATATGCATCGCAAAAGAATTATGGCCGTCGCTGCGTCATTTTTGCACCCGGAGACCTTGTCTGGGTGCATATGCGAAAAGAGAGATTCCCCTCACGGCACAAGCACAAACTGTCATAATGTGGAGATGGTCCATTCCGCGTGATCAAGGCCATAGGGGACAATGCCTATCAACTCGAGCTCCCACCAGATTTTGGAGCCCATGCATCCTTCAGCGTCGTGGACTTGACACCATATGTTGAGCCTGAGTTTGATGATGGTGAAGCGGGGACGCTTCACAGCCAAGTGGGGGAGGGTGATGTGATCCCACCTCCCATGACGGCCACATAGGAGGAGCAAGCCATGAGCCTACGCTTAGAGGGCCCAGTGACAAGGTCTAGGTCCAAGGCCATCGCCGACGTCGTGCACTCGCTAGTCACTCGCGTCATCGTTAGCCAAGGAAGCCCAAAGACCGAGCCCAGACTCATGGTCCTTGCCACCATCGGCATCGGAGTATCATGCCCATCGCAGCCAGCACTGGGTGCACCCACCGCCGAGCCAGTCGACCCATCGTCGCCGCCGCTCGCAATGTCTGCGTCCATTGCCTCGCCGCCATCGGGTTTAGACACTTAGAGGTTTATTTGCCATGCGTTTTGGCATTGTTTTGAGACATTTGTATTATTAGTAGTTTGCTTGTTTTAGACACTTTCTATTTATAGTTATTTCCATATTTAGGGTGTGTGCCTATTGCATGTTGCATGGGTGATGGACGGGTTTTTTAGTCGTCCTAAACCCGATCAAAATAATTCCTAACAAACCTAAACAAGTAGTAGAGGCAAGCAAGGGTCGAATCCCACAGGGAGGAAATAATCTTTCTAAGTGTTGATTAGCATGCAAAAGACATGTAATCGACAAGTAACAGGGGGTTTTTTAGTATGATCGCAGAGTAACAAAGATGCAAGCTTTAGAGAAAGAATAAGTATGATGTGTGGAAGTATTCCACTAGACAAATATCCACACTGCAGATAAAACTGGTTGATCACTGATAACTATTGTTCCAAGTTCTTTTCACAATCTTATAGTCGTTCCCATCCTGATCGTAATTAACTACCAATTCAGACAGTTGTTGATAGTACTTACCACAATATCAATAGAAGAAAACCTTACTATCAATAAAGCAATAGCATTCAAACAAGGATATAGGATACATGCAAATAGAAGAAAACCTTACTACTTAACATGCAAATAACTCTCTCTCACAATTGCACACTCGTATTCCACTATATGTAACAATTGTGTTTGCTACTAGATATGCACTCGCATTCCGCTATATGCAAATCCTAGCACTATGATAAATATCGATAAACCTAGTTAGCAACTCTAGATAAATCAACACAAACCAATAGACAATATGCTCAAGAGAATTAAACCAACTTAATAAGATATAGAACAAGGAATAGAAATCTCACAACCAATTCATTGCAATGCTTCAATCGTCTAGCGAAACAAACGTGTTTAGTTCTCCATGGGTTAAAACCCTAGAGGTAGAATGAAAAACGAGAGATCCTCCTATCTAAGACCTGGAAAAGATCTTAAATAGGCTAACGAAATAAACTTGACCTAAAAAATAATACTAAAGGAAATAAGAAAATAAAACTAGAAAATCCGAAATTGCAAAATAGGAAATAATATCTCGCTGGCCGCGAGGCGTTAACAAGTCCACCGCGGGGCGGCGTCTTCCACCGCGGGGCGTCAGTTCCTTCTCTGAGATCCACCGCCGGGTCGCGGTGGCTTCTGGCGCGGGGCGTCGGTGACGGTGTCTTCTTCAGCTTCTGCGACACTTCCTTAAAAACGCCATAACTTTTGATTCCCAACTTGGGTTGCGCTCATATTTTGAGGACTTGCAGTAGACTTCATGATATAACTCCTAGAATTGGAATCACTTCATTTGGACATCTGAGTAGAGAGAACGAACCATTTTAATTCAGCACACTGTTCTTCTACTCTTCAATACACTTCAAACCTCTATAAATCCCATGATTTCTTCACTTCTCCACTCTAACTCCATAATCCACGATTGTGCTCTAAATCCATCCAAATGGCTCCTCAAACCTGATAATAACCCCCAGTTATGCACTATAAAATAGCACCGATCAAATCCCACATGCTTAAACTTTGCTCGTCCTCGAGTAAGCTAAAGTAAACCTACTCCTCCAATCAATCCCCAAGGTTTCAGGAAGCATAGAAAACTCAATCTCCAAGAGTCATACCCAACAATAAACTCCAGGCAGCCATACAAAATAAGCCCAGCAGAATAGACTACAACATCAAATCAATAAATCTCAACACCCCACACAATCAAGCCAAAAGGAAAGTAGAGTACTTCCCCCAAGCTTATCCCAAACACCATAGAGTGAATAAAAATCTAATCATATCTCCCATCTATCTTCTTATACCTCCTAGAGTGACCTACCCGAATCCTCCTTATATCTCCTCTTCTTATGTCACCACGCCAGGAAAAATGAGGAATCCTAAAAATCACTCTTCTTCTTTTCACTCATTTTGCCAAGGCGCCCTTTCGGGTTTTCACCAAGCCACTCATTTCATTTTTTAATAGATGGGCTCACAGTATGCTCACATCACTCTTGACCAATTATTACCCCAGCCTAATGTTGGTCCAAGCCACCTGCTTATTACCTAGGCCGCCCTTTCGGGTTTTCGACCTATCCCAGGATTTCATGTATGCCTTTTAACAAATTTTTGGCTTTTTTTTATTATTATTCATCCTCAACGATACAGCAAGTATAAAACCTTCCCACATGCTTAATGATAGGTGTCATTTCATGCACCTTAACTGGCAATTATTAACATTATTTAGAGGAGTTTATGACTAGATTTGAGGTTAAGTCTGTAATCCAGAAGATGTAGAGAGAATTGAAGATATCCAGGGATTTACAGCTTATTTGGAAAAGGCTACCAACACTTGGTAGTAATGAAGAGATGAAGAAAGGAGTGGGCGAGTTTCACTGCCCCGCGGTGAGAAGCTGGCGCCCCGCGGCCATCACGCGAGGCAAACCAAGCTTAAATTAATACAAGCCCGCGTGGTGATTGCTGGAATTGGAAGAGAGCTCGGCCCAGTTGAAGAAGAAAGGCCCATTAAGAGTGGCCCACAAAGGAATTGAATTGGCGCGTGAGCTGGTGAAGGAAAGCACGGAAGTGAAGCAGGATAATGAGGATCGTGACGTCAGCGCTGATTTGTTGCCTTTGAAGTGGGCCGTTGCCAAGCGGGAGAGATTGGGACGCTGAAGCTGCTGCTGAGATGGGCCGAAGTTGGGCCGAGGCTGCGAATGGAGACACCGAGCAGTTGCTTGCACGAGAAGGAAACCGAGATGCGGGATTAATTTCCCAATTTCGATTGTTTATTTTTGGTTTTATTTTATTGTTATTTCCTTTTATTAATTTTATCACTTTTAGATTTAGGTTAAATACTCTTTACTTAACCTAGTTGCCACAAGAGACAATACACAATTTAGTTTTAGAAGTTCGTTTTTCATTCTGCCTCTAGGGTTTCAACCCATGGAGAGCTAAACACCTTTGTTCTGCTAGACGTTTGAAGCAATACAGTTGATTCGGTTGTGAGATTTATATTCCTTGTTCTTATTCTTATGTGTGTTGGTTTGATTCTCTTGGTTATATTGATTATTGATTTATCATTGTTCTTCATAGTCTGGCCAGCTAGGTTGAGTAATATTTATCAATTGCTAGGATTGCATATAGGGGTTCCGAGTGCATATCTAGTGGAATACACGATTGTGCGTATAGGGGTTCCGAGCGTACAATCGTGAGTGAGAATCAGTTGCATGTTAAGTAGTAAGGTGTCTTTCTATTTGCATGTATCCTATATCCTTGTGTGTATTGCTATTGCTTTGTTGGTGGTAAAGTATACCGACAACTGTGAGAATCGGAGGTACTTTACCAGTGACATAGTGATAAGTCTATCGACAACTGTGAGAATCGATAGTGCTTAAGATCAGGATGGGAAGAACCATAAGAATAGTTAAAGAACTTGGATTGAATAGATTTCAGTGATCAACTTATATCTCTGTATTGTGGATCTCGTTCTAGTGGAACTACTTTCCCCAATCATATTCTCAAGTCAACTAAACCTGTTTACTTTGCTCTGTTTGATACCCAAAAACCCCCTTGTTACTTTGCATGCTTAGAAACACATAGAAATATCACTTCCTCCCTATGGATTCGACCCTTGCTTGCCTCTACTACTTGTTTAGGTTTGTTAGGATTATTTTGTTTAGGTGTCACAACAACGCCTATCACTTAAACATTGCATTGTCCTCAATGTAATGAAAGACAAAAGAATAGAGCACAGGGAAAAGCAAAAAATAACTCACAAATGTCGCCAAGCTGCTTGGACACTTCCGTTGTTGCTGGCGGTCTTCTCAGTATATGCTCAGGTCTCTGGTGTTGGGCGGGTGTCTTCATCAATTCCATCGTCTTCATTACCGTGCAACCAAAGGGAACCACTTTGGTGAATAGTGGTATAGCATAGAGGTCGGGGTTGCACGGCCTTCAATGACCACAAAAAATAGGCCTAGATATGATCGTGGTGTGGGCCTCTGGTGGTCCTCCTCCTCAGCTGTCAATTATAGGTCCATCATCGTTGTCAAAAAATGTGTGGGGCTAATGTATCTTCCTTGACAACATGATGCGCACCATCTCCATGGGGAACTCTGGACAGTTGGCCTTCGGTACTTTTTTTTTCGAATTTTTTTTTTACTCTCCGTTTAAGGTTTTTTCGGGGAGTGACTTAGTGCAGGGAAAAAAGACTTACATTGGTGTGGAAAACACCTTCTTCAATAGGTATGGGTTTCTTCCCTGTAGGTTAGTCGGAAACAAAAACAAAAACAAAACACACCGAAATCAAATGCAAAAAACAAAGAAAGAAAAACAAGGGAAAAGAATTACATACCTCGGGTTGCCTCCCGGACAGCGCCTTAGTTATTGTCATGGCTTGACATCCTGCTCATCCTCTCAACTTGGGTTGCTCATAGCAATTGAACACCTGGGATCTGGATCTGGGGGTGCCTCTTTGTATGCTCTATGTTGAGCGTGACCCCCAATCTCCTGCACTTCTTTGTGGGTGGACCATTGTGCATACCCATGAACGCACTTGCCATCTTCATAAATGGCCTACCTAACATCTCAGGGGTTGCATGTTTGTTTTTTAGGGGAACGGGCGTCGCTGGAGTATTTCCGTGGTCACGGCTCTCCTCCTCATTGTCGCTGAAATCCCCCAGGCTCAAAAAGTACTCCTCTTCCGAAAGAACCTCTGGGAATGGGGCAGGGTTCTCAATATCCAGATCTGGCCTTTCACCGCGGGGCGGTGGTTTCACCGCGGGGCGGTGGTTTCACCGCGGGGCGGTGGTTTCACCGCGGGGCGGTGGTTTCACCGCGGGCGGTGTACTTGGCTGCGGGGCGGCGGTGGTAATTCAGGAGAACTGAGAGTCTGCGTCGGGTCGCAGTCGGTGTCTCCGCGGGGCGGTAGGGGTCGCCCATCTTCAATTTCAGCTTCATCAGCGCCGTTTTTGCCCTCGATCCCTTCTCTTCGTGGGATACCTCCATACTCTCCATGACCTTTCTGGTCTCAATCTCAGCCATGCACCTCAGCTTCATAGCATAGACAGTCTCTTGCGTATTTTCTACTGCAGGGACTCGTGGTTGTGCGGACTTCGACTCAATCAACGCTTGACTCAGTTGGTTAAACTGGCTTTGGAGACTGGAAATCTCCTCTTGTTGTTGTTGGACACTCTGAGCCATGGTTGTTTGCAGTGAGGACACGTGTTGGGCCATGGTTGCCATGCTTTGAACCAGAGTGATGAGTACATCAGCATTGGGTACAAGCAAGTTTGCGTGTTGTCCTTGGAATCCATGCGCATATGTTGCCCGTATTGTGGTTGATTTCCATACGGAACTGGGTTATAGTGCTCCCTCCACCCTGAGTTGTAGGTGTTCGGATACGGCTCCTGTCTCGGTCCTTGCGGGTTTACACCTCGACGTGCTTTTACTGCTACAGTGAATGCGGGAAGTCCTAGACAATCGTCAGTGGTGTGCAGCGTTTCACGACAGATTCTGCAGGGTCTGACTGGTCTTTCTGCACCCGAGTTGGGATAGTATCCCCTCTCTGGAGAAAATGAGAAGGGGTATGGGTCATCGTGCGTCTCTCCCCAGAAATCCATATCTGTATCAAAATCAAAAAAAAATCAAATCAGTAGCACTGGTGTGGACCGTAAGATAGGTCCATACCAACGTAACACGCACACAAACAAACACACAGAAAAATCAAATCTTGCCTCCCCGGCAACGGTGCCAATTTGACGGACGGGTTTCTTAGTCGTCCTAAACCCGGTCAAAATAATTCCTAACAAACCTAAACAAGTAGTAGAGGCAATCAAGGGTCGAATCCCACAGGGAGGAAGTAATCTTTCTAAGTGTTGATTAGCATGCAAAAGACGTGTAACCGACAAGTAACAGGGGGGTTTTTAGTATGATCGCAGAGTAACAAGGATGCAAGCTTTAGAGAAAGAATAAGTATGATGTGTGGAAGTATTCCACTAGACAAATATCCAAACCTTACTATCAATAAAGCAATAGCATTCAAACAAGGATATAGGATACATGCAAATAGAAGAAAACCTTACTACTTAACATGCAAATAACTCTCTCTCACAATTGCACACTCGTATTCCACTATATGTAACAGTTGTGTTTGATACTAGATATGCACTCGCATTCCGCTATATGCAAATCCTAGCACTATGATAAATATCGATAAACCTAGTTAGCAACTCTAGATAAATCAACACAAACCAATAGACAATATGCTCAAGATAATTAAACCAACTTAATAAGATATAGAACAAGGAATAGAAATCTCACAACCAATTCATTACAATGCTTCAATCGTCTAGCGAAACAAACGTGTTTAGTTCTCCATGGGTTAAAACCCTAGAGGTAGAATGAAAAACGAGAGAGCCTCCTATCTAAGACCTGGAAAAGATCTTAAATAGGCTAACGAAATAAACTTGACCTAAAAAATAATACTAAAGGAAATAAGAAAATAAAACTAGAAAATCCGAAATTGCAAAATAGGAAATAATATCTCGCTGGCCGCGAGGCGTTAACAAGTCCACCGCGGGGCGTCAGTTCCTTCTCTGAGATCCACCGCCGGGTCGCGGTGGCTTCTGGCGCGGGGCGTCGGTGACGGTGTCTTCTTCAGCTTCTGCGACACTTCCGTAAAAATGCCATAACTTTTGATTCCCAACTCAGATTGCGCTTATATTTTGAGGACTTGCAGTAGACTTCAAGATATAACTCCTAGAATTGGAATCACTTCATTTGGACATCTGAGTAGAGAGAACGAACCATTTGAATTCAGCACATTGTTCTTCTACTCTTCAATACACTTCAAACCTCTATAAATCCCATGATTTCTTCACTTCTCCACTCTAACTCCATAATCCACGATTGTGCTCTAAATCCATCCAAATGGTGCCTCAAACCTGGTAATAACCCCCAGCTATGCACTAGAAAATAGCACCGATCAATGGGCTAGCCCACTAGGCTCGACTCGGCCCATCCGAGTTCTCTCCTTTAGTATTTAAGTCAAACTTTGTTATTGTTTTTACTTACGTTCAATTTTAATCAAGGCTTTAGTAGAGTGTTTATCCTCCTACCCTTGATTGGACGTCACCCTCTATCTTCGCATCCCCTTCACCCGCGTCGACGCTACGGCACTCGCTTGAACCCTCAAGCAAAGTCTTCCTTCACTCCGCGCCGACGCTACGGCAAAAGACTTGTCTTTTCAAGTAATTTATCCCCAACTCATACACCAACCCTATCCATACAATCGCTTCCGCCTTCGCTCACCAAATCGCTTCCATCGCACCTACTATCGGACCCACATCCATCGTTGTCACCGTCGCTAGCATCGCTTGTGAAACTCACCATCGCTATCGCCGTCGTCATCGAGCCCAGACTTGAACCCAGTCGATCGCTCGCCATCGTCATCGCATTCACCATCACCGTCGTCGCCACTGTCTTGACACTCATCTTCACATCCATCGTCGCCGCCGCCGGCACCACCCAGACACTCACCACCGGGTTTGCCATCGACCACCACCGTGTCCGATAACCTCTAAAGTTACTGTTCACCCTCGTCACCTCTTGTCAACCTTTCGTGCAATACAACAAGGGTTCGCACCCAAGGGTTCCACGACAGGCTTGACAAGGCAAAGCTAGTGACTTCTCGCCCAAGACTAGATCCAAGGTGTCACCTTTGACAAGTGTGCTCGTCATCAGAGGCAAGAACACATCATAAGGTGGTCAACTGCCATATTTTCAGCCCCTTTCTTGTCTCGTATCTCAATGTCAAACTCACTTAGCAGCAGGATCCATCTAATCAGTCTCGGCTTGGCCTCTTTCTTCGTCAATAAATAACAAAGTGCTGCATGGTCTGTGTAAACGATCACCTTCGTGCCGAGCAGATAAGATCGGAACTTCTCCAAAGCAAAAACTACGGCCAGCAGCTCCTTCTCGGTTGTGGAGTAATTTCTCTGCACACCATTCAGAGTCATAGATGCGTAGTGAATCACATGGGAAGCTCGTGCCTCCTTCTGACCGAGGACTGCACCTACAGCATAGTTGCTGGCATCACACATAATCTCAAAAAGGAGAGACCAATCTGTTGCTTGAGTAATTGGGGCACTTGTCAGGCATGCCTTCAACTCATCAAACACCTTCTTGCTCCGTTCATTAAGCTCAAACGTCACTTCCTTTTTCAGCAGCTCACATAGGAGTGATGAGATCTTTGAAAAGTCTTTACTAAACCTGTGATAAAACCCTGTATGGCCTATAAAAGAACACACTTCACGCACATTAGTAGGATAAGGCAAAGACTGAATTACATCAATCTTAGCCCTATCGACCTCAATACCCTTAGAAGAGACAATATGACCGAGCACTATACCTTGTTCTACCATAAAATGACACTTTTTAGAATTCAGGACCAGGTTAGTGTCTACACATCTCTTAAGAACAAGTGACAAGTGATCTAAGCATGCATCAAAACTGTCCCCATGGACCGTGAAATCATCCATAAACACCTCAATAAAGTGCTCAACATACTCAGAAAAGATGCTTACCATACACCTTTGGAATGTCGCAAGCGCATTACACAACCCAAATGGCATTCTGTGATATGCAAACGTGCCAAAAGGACATGTAAATGTCATCTTCTCCTGGTCCTCTGGCGCAATGGCTACCTGAAAATAACCTGAGTATCCATCTAGAAAGCAGTAGTAGGAATGACCAGCAAGTCGCTCAAGCATCTGATCAATAAAAGATAGAGGAAAATGATCCTTCCTAGTTACCGCATTCAGCTTACGGTAATCAATGCAGACACGCCACCCGGTTTGCACTCGGGTAGGGACCAACTCACCTTGTTGATTCTCTACAACTGTAATGCCTCCCTTCTTAGGGACAACCTGTGTAGGACTTACCCACTTGCTGTTAGAGATAGGATAGATCGTACCAGCTTGTAGAAGCTTCAGAACCTCCTTCTTCACTACCTCCATCATAGGCGGATTGAGTCGCCTTTGTGGCTGCCTGGACGGTTTTGCTTCTCCTTCCAGTAGGATTCTATGCAGACACATCGTCGGGTTGATTCCCTTGATGTCTGCAATCGTCCACCCTATCCTTGGTGAGCTTGCTTGAGATGATTATCGGTAATGTTTCAGCCTCTCCAAGGAAAGCATACTTAAGGTGGTCCGGGAGTTGCTTCAGCTCTACCACCGGTGCCTGCACAATAGAAGGCAAAAGCTTCTCGTTGGGCAAGGTTAGTGGCAAGGGCTTAGAGCCCGGTGACATACGAGGAAGTGTAGAGTAAACATCCAATTCAGCCAAGACTTCATGCATGTTAGTAGATAAGGCAAATTCGAAATTGGTATCTACTATAGCATTCTCCATAACAGCCTACACGTCATCCAAATAGCATACATCAAAAACGTCCTGCACTAGGGGTTCAATCACATCAATAGAGCACAAAGAATGATCATCTGAAGGGTGTTTCATAGCATCATAAATGTTATACTCTACCCTTTCACCATCAAATTCCATAGTAAGTGCACCACTACTCACATCAATTTTTGTGTTGGCGGTTTTAAGGAATGGCCTACCTAACAAAATAGGGGTTGCATGCTTGTCATGTTTCATATCCAACACAAAGAAATCACCAGGAAAAATCAGCTTATCAACCATCACAAGTATATCCTCAACTATCCCTTTCGGGTAAGCATTAGAACGATCAGCTAATTGAATAACAACCCTAGTTTCATGCAATGGTCCAAGTCCTAGAGATTCATATAAAGATTAAGGCAACACATTAATTGATGCACCTAAATCTAGCATGGCTCTTTCAAACTTGGTATCACCAATCACACAAGGAATACTGAACATGCCAGGGTCGCCACACTTCTTAGGCATTCACCTTTGAAATACAACAGACACATGCTCACTCACCTTAACTTTTTGCTTACCTTTCAATCTCTGGTTCCTTTTAATTGTACACAATTCCTTAAGAAATTTTGCATACCGGAACACTTTTAATCAGTTTAAGTAGGGGAATGTTTACCTCACATTTGCTGAACGTCTCAAATACCTCTTTGTCGTTCTCCAGCTTTCTGGTGTCCTTCAACGCCTCAAGGAATGGCGGAACTGGTTTTTGGGAGCCGATTGGAGGAAAATCCGGCCTTCTGTATGGGTTTTCAGCTTCTAGGGCAAGGCTGCGATCGCGTTTTGCAGGCAGCGACCGTGGCTTTGCCTGAAAATCGTCCTCTGCTATTGCGTCTCTTTCCGCAGCTTCTGGATTTGCAACTGGTTCGTCCCTTTCAGCTAAGGGAGTGATGCTCTCAATTATGTTGTCCAGCTTTCTCCCACTTCTCAGCATGACTGCATTAACATTCTACCTTCTGTTCAACTCCGTCTGAGATGGTAGTTTACCCGAATCCTTAGCTTCCAATTTGCTTAAGGCTTGAGAAATCTGCCCAACCTGAGTCTCCAAGTTCTGAATGCTAGACTTGGTAACATGCTGAAATTGTACTAGACTACTCTGCATCGTGATCATGTTCTATGTAAGGACCTTGATCATATCCTCTGCAGACATAGATGAACTCGGATTCTGTCCCTACGGTCTAGGATTATATAGGGGTCTGAATTATTGCTGACCTCCAAGCTGTTGAAATTGTTGTTGCTGCTGCTGGAATTGCTGGTTTTATGGGTTCCCATATCTCAAATTGGGGTGATCTCTTCACCCAGGATTGTAGGTGTTGGAGTATGGGTCATATCTTGGTCTCGGAGGTCTGAAACCTCCCATAACATTCACTTCAGCGGACGATTCTTGAAGTGTCGGACATGCATCCGTAGGATGGAGCGTGTCATAACAGATTTCGCAAGCCTTAACTTGCTGTGGGTTACCTTTCACCATAAAACGCTTCATCATCTCCTTCAACTCGTTCACATCAGATTGTAGTGAAGATGATGGATGAGAGTCAACTGCTTTGGCTGCGTGAGAGCTTGCTCTCTTGCTGAATTGCCTTGAGCCTTCAGATACCTCAGAAAAAATCTCAAATGCCGTTGTAGGGATTTTATTCAGAATATTACCTCCACATGCTGCGTTCACCATTCTGCGCTCATCATCAAGAAGTCCGCCATACAAATATAGAATGAGATCTTGATCAGAATAACCATGGTACGGACAACTTGATATTAGCCGTTTGAATCTCTCATAGTACTCATACAAAGTCTCAGTAGCATGTTGTTCAATGTTGCTGATGTTCTTCTTCAGGCTATTGAGCTTTGTTGTAGGAAAGAACTTCTCTAGAAAGGCTTTCTTCATCTTTGCCCATGATCAATACTTCCCGGGGCTAGATAGTAGAACCAGTCATTGGCCGAATCCTTTAAAGAAAAAAGGAAAGGCCCTCAGCTTGATTTGGTCTTCTATCACTCCCCTCGGCTTCATGCTAGTGCAGACAGCGTGAAATTCAGATAAGTGCTTGTTGGGGTCTTCGCCATTCATCCCATGGAAATGGGGTAGCAAGTGAATTAACCCAGATTTCAACTCAAAATTCACACCATCAGCCAACTCAAAAAATTGCATAGCAAGCGGTTGTTGCTCTAAATTCGGTGCAGTTAACTGCCTCAAAGTCTGTTGTTCACCCATCTGAATTTCGTTTAGTTGCTCACGGACTGCTCTTCAGTTCCTGAAAAACGTCCGCTCAATTTCTGGATCAAAATTCAGAGGTGAAGAATTAGTAGCACGGGTGTGAACCATAAAACATGTTCACACAGTAATTGGCATACAACAAAAACAAACAGGAAAAATAAAACTTAAAGCTCCCCGGCAACGGCGCCAAATTTGGTAGGCTTTAGTCGTGTAAACCTAACAAATAACCTTAAAAACCTAACGAATGTAGTTTCAGTAAGTAAGGGTCGAACCCACAGAGAGCCGAGTTATTTCTCCTACTAGTAATCGTGTTTACCAATCAATTAAAGAACGGTTTTTTTAATGATTCTAACACTACGAATTCAAATAAGCAAAACAAAACTACGAAAATAGAAGCTTTGAAACAATTGATGCGAAATAGCTCAGTCAAACAAATATCCACACTTCAACTTAATCGGTTAATCCTTGATAATCCTCAAATCTCTACTGCAAGTAACGTTCTACCGCGGAAAATATTATTCTGATTCCTCTTCTTTGTATGCTATTAGGACAACCAGACCCTAACAACATTTACTATCAAATAATCAAGAAACTATCAAGATTAAATTCAATAGCAGTAATAAGTTCCAGGAATAACGATAGATACATCTATCATAAAACAACCAGCTTCATATAGATGCAAATCAATTATCTCTACAATAAACTATCACAACTAGTTCTAGAATATCGCAGTTGCTACTCTAAATCAGATATTTCAACCAGAAACGATCTAACTCTAGCAGAAGAATAATACTAACGACCACTAGTTGATCACACTAGTATAATCAGTATTAATCAAAGGTAATGAATTCAAGAGAATCAATAACATTCATGCAATAGATCAAAGTTGAAAAATCTTACAACCGAATTAAATCAAAGTCATCAATTGTCTGACTAAGAACAAATAACATAGTTCTTCATGGTCTTCAAAAACACAAAAACTCTCTATGAAACTCAAATTGCCGTAATACTAATGATAATCTAACCTATCACAAAAGTCTTCTTAATCGAAATATATAGTTTTCCTAATAATAATAATATAATAATAACCAAAAGATCCAAAAATAAATCACACTTAAGGAAAACAAAATAACAACCAAATCTGCCTCCGCACGTCCGTCCAGAATCGCAAGGCCGTGACCGCGGCTATGCATCCGCGCCCGCTGCCTCCTTGTCTTCACATGCCATCGCTGCCTCTTCCTCTCGCGGCTGCGGCTTAACCGCGATCGCTGCTTCTTGGCCGCGCCCGCGGCTTGTTCTTCTCAGCTTCTGACGCTCCAAACTCGCTAAATTCCACCCTTTCATGTTCTAACCTTCCCAACTCCTCAATCACAAATTAGCTCCTCAACTAATACAAACATCCCTAATAGTGTACTAACAATCCCTAGTTACGTACTACAAAGTAGAGCGTATCAAATATCACCACCCGATATCATGAATATCACCACCCTATTACATGAATATCACCACCCCATTACATGAACATCACCACCCAGTTCATGAATATCAATCACCACCCAATTACATAAATATCACCACTCAAGTACATGAATATCATCACCTAATTACACGAATATCACCACCTAATACCATGAATATCACGTCTAATATCATGAATATAATCTTTCGATCAACTTTTTTCGAAGCTTCGATTCATGGCGGTTAACAATGGCATTGTCACGCCAGATACGGGCATGCACAATTACCTTTTGTTTTTGGAGACATTTTCTACCTATTCAACAAGCCTTGAACCATCCATAAACCCTAGAATAAAAACAGCATCAACCTCAATCAATGAAATAAAAAAACATAAAACACAATCTTTTGTGCTTGCAAAACCTAAATTTCAATGAGACAATCTTAAAGAATCAACAATAATAAACGAATTTTACATACCTTGACGATTCAATTTGTCGCCACTGTCGACGAAAGCTTGATTGTTTATCCCTAATTTGACAAATCTTCACAAGAACTAAGATATAGTAAATAGAGAGGGAAAAAGAACGGTTAGCGGATGAGAAGGAATGCGATGAGAGCGAAAAATGCTTATTTTGGATGGAGACAATGAGAGCTTCGAAAAGAGGCTTCGATGGAGAACTTGGTTAGCAGATAAGAAGGAAGAGGAAGATCGTGGAAAGTGGGAATGGAAAATGCATATATTGGATGGAGAGAGATATGGTTTATTAGGAAATACAAATCAATTGAATAATATCCCATAAAATCCAGGATTTGGAGGAATATAGTGTGTGTCACCCCTCATTCTAATATGCAACTCATGATAATCAAATCTAGACCGTTGATCAAATTTCCATCCAATGGATATGATTAGTACATCCGTTTTACCATAGCACAACATTTCATCCGAACCTAATACTATATATATAGGTATGTATAAAGTCTTTTCATTATTTTTGATTCATCTTTGAACCGAATAGGATCACACAATCACACTTAATATAATCTTTGATTTGAGTAATTAGTAGTTCTGACCTCTGCTTGTTCGCCTTCACCATCCGTGTGTCAAAGACTCAAGGCCTTGATGCGGAGATGAAATTGGATCCTGGCTAAGGGGATAGATTGTCGGCTACTCCGCTTGATTCTCAACATTCTTGGAAGGATATGGTGGTTGGATCTGATGGTCAACAAAGACTAGTATTGAATGAAGAGTTTTTGGATGGGAAGGTCGAACTCTCCTTTCCCAATGGCGAGAAGGGTGACCCAAAGGTCCCAAAGGTATCTACTGCTCATGAAGCTTTGGATGCTTTGGCTCTACTTTGGTAGTCTTCTTTGATTGTTAAACCCCTTAGAGGTTATGTACGCACTGCATTCCATTATGGAGAAGAAACTGAAGGACATGTGGAAACCTGGTGGACTCATGGTTGTGATTGATCTCCTGAAGGGTTACTATGTGGTTTGCTTTGAGGCAGAAGGTGACTATATGTGCCCTACCTGATGGTCCTTTGATGAATTTTGGCCATTACTTGATTATTAAGGTTCGGACACCAACTTTCAACCCTAATAATGATGTGATAACCACGTCTCGACTTGGGTTTGTTTGGGTGCGTATTTTCTAACTTATCCTTCATGTTATATGAGGTAAACATCATTATGCGGGTGGCTGTTGGAATTGTACGTCCATTAACGCCAATACCATGACCCTTTTTGCTAATAGAGGGCGTTTTGCTAGGGTGTGTGTTGAAATTGATTTGACCAAGCCTTTGAAGGGCTCGATATTCATCAATGCCTGTCATTTTTTTTCTTGATGTATGCAAATTTTCACCGAATTTGTTTTAAGTGTGGGAGATATGGTCATATTACAAGTCAATTTCCGCTCAGCCAACATCATGGTGAAGAGGATCAGCAAGAGAGTGCTCCGCCGAACCCAGAAATGGTTGAGCATAAACATAGTGCAACTCTACCATAAGAGGTTGGCTCTTGGATCGTTACTTAGTGCCATCATTGAAATTCGAAGAATCGGTAGAAATCAGGTCATAAAGGAAAATATATGGTGGGCCTAAAAAATACACAACACAATCCGAACAAAAGCAGATTCAATGTGTTTGGTGATTTGGTTGAGAAAGATTTAGCATCTGTTCAGGGAAAAGGATGAGTTGGTTGTTGCCAAAACTATGGATTCTATGGACCCTAAAGGAAAGAAGCCTATGGAAGATCCAATCAATGTGGCCCCACCAAATCCTAAAGTTGATAATGCTTCATCGAGCAAACAGTTTGTTGTTAAGGGTATCGATGGTGATAATGGTTTGTCACATAAAGGGGGTGGCCCAGTCATAAGAAAGGGAAATAAAAGGCCGCTCAACAACACAAACACCCGTCCCAACAAGAAACGCTCTCCAAAGGGAGATGGATGTTGAAATTGTGGCAAGCCTAGACATTTCAAGAGGGTTGTCGGGCTGGAAAGGGGAAGAAATGAAACGTTCCCAACCAACCTGCTTAAGGTTCTAATGACCAAGGGCAGAAAACTCATCAAGGTCAGAAAGGAATGGTTCCCTCAAACGAAATTGTTCTCTCTTTAGTAACATTTCCTGATATGGACTATGTTCCTAATATTTTTAAGGCTTTCTTTGTGCAGAATGATGAGATAGAATGGTGGGTTGACTCGGGTGCTACCACACACGTAAGTAGGGACAAGTCAATGTTCAAGACATTCGTTCTTATGGATGATGGACGTGTCCTTCATATCATATGGAAAAGGAGTCAACTACCCCCGTTTTACGCAAAGGCCAAGTTGAGTTAGAGTTCTCATTTGGGAAGACTTTAATTCTAAAAAATGTGTTGTATGTACCTAGATTAAGAAAACAAAATCTAGTCTCTAGTGCTATCCTTAGCAAGTTAGGCTTTCGGCAAGTGTTTGAAGTCGATAAATATATATTATCGAAAGGCGATGTATTTGTAGGGCGTGGTTACATATGTAATGGCATGTTTAAACTAAGTATAAATAAAGCTATGAATTCAGTTTACATGCCTTGTGTTCAAGGTTCTATTTCTTCGGAACACACTGTTCCCTAAGTGGGAACGACCCCTTCGAAGAATATTGTTCCCTCATAAACTGATGTTCAAGGTTCTATTTCTTCAAAACACATTATTTTCCCTCAATGGGAACGAACCCGTTCAAAGAGTATTGTTTCCTCTCTTTGGCATGCTCGACTAGGACATGTTCATTATAAATGCATGCTTGATATGTCTAAAAATGGTTTAATTCCTCCATTTGATATGAGTATTGAAAGGTGTAGAACTTGTATGCTTACCAAGATAACAAGACAATTGTTCCCTGATGTTTAGAGAAATAGTGTAGAGCTTGATTTGATACATAGTGACTTATGTGATTTTCATGCTTCTTCGTCTTTTGGAAATAAGAAATAAGTTGATACTTACATAGATGATTATTCTTGTTATTGTTATGTAATTTTATTGCATACTAAGGACAAGGCCCTAGGGAAATTTAAACTTTATAAAACTGAAGTGGAACTTTAGTTGGGAATAGTGATCAAAAGATTGTGCACCGATAGAAGTGGTGAGTATTTTGACCCAAAATACTTCCAATCCGTAGGGATTATTTAATGAAGCTACGACTCTCTACACACAATAACAAAATGGTGTATCGGTGAGGAAGAATCGAGTTCTTAAGGAAATGGTCAATCCCGTGCTTTCCTACTTGGGTTTAAATGACGGATTTTTAGGGAAAGCCATGTTGATAGCTTGTTATCTATTGAATAGAGTTTCTAACAGAAGGAACAAGACTACCCCATATGAGCTTTGGTTCTAAAGGAAGCCAAATTTGAATTATCTTAGGATTTTTTAATGTAGGGCAATTGTAAGACTACTCGAACCTAAGCGAAAGACTTTGGGTGAAAGAGGTGTTGAATATATCTTTATTGAATATGTTGAGCATTCCAAGGTAGATAGGTTTTGTGTTATTGAACCCAACAAGTCTATTTCGGCTCACTCCGTTATAGACTTGTTGGGTTCGATAACATAGATCCTTAATGCCTTGGAATGCTCAACATATTCAATAAAGATACATTCAACACCTCTTTCACCCAAAGTCTTTCGCTTGGGTTCGGGTAGTCTTACAATTGCCCTATATTCCAAAATCCTAAGATAATTCAGATTTGGCTTCCTTTGGAACCAAAGCTCATATGGGGTAGTCTTGTTCCGTTTGTTAGGAACTCTATTCAATTGATAACAAGTTGTCAACTTAGTCGTTATACTAGTAATCCTAGTGCACATCATTTGCAAGCGGTTCGACAGGTACTTTAGTACCTCAAGGGAATAATGGAATTTTGTCTTACTTATATTGGATCGCCCTCGGTGTTAGAGGGATATTTAGATGCAAGTTGGATCACAAATGAAGACAATCATTCTTCCACTAGTGGGTGGGTGTTCCTTCTTGGTGGGGGTGCCATTTCATGGGCTTCTAATAAACAAACTTGCATCACAAGTTCCACCATGGAATCTGAGTTTGTTGCCTTAGTTGCTGCTGGTAAAGAGGCGGAATGGCTAAGGAACTTGATTTATTAAATTCCCTTGTTGGAAAAGCCAATTTCAACTATATTAATCTATTGTGATAGCGCTGTAACATTGGCTAAGGCTAGGGATGGCAACGGGGCAGGGATTCCCCATTCCCCGTGGGAAATCCCTGCTACGAGAACGGGGCGTTTAAAATAGGGATGGGGGAGGGGGAAGGGAAAAAATCTAAACCCTGCGCGAGGACGGGGAAAGAGGCGGGGATAGAAGTCCCCACCCCGTCCCCTTCCCCGACGGGGAAATCCGCAAGGATCCTCGCCGAATACATTATTTTTGTAATTTTCTTAACCTTAAATCCTAAATTTTATACCGTTCAGTCCCTAAACCTTGTACCCTTTAGACGTTAAACCATAAATCTTGAACTCTTTAACCGTAAATCTTAATAATACATCAATTAATACAAAACGGGCAGAATGTTCGCACCCATTTTTTTAAGCCGTGCAGCCCTTTTTGGGCGCAATCAGGTTGCGCCCAAAAAGCGGATATTTTTTTTTTAAGAAAAATATTTAATCTTGGGCGCAACCAAGTTGCGCCCAAGTGAATGAACCGGGTTGTTAAAAAACTCGATTCATGGCCAATTTATAAAAACAATTAAAATAATATCTGGTTCACGTTGCGCCTAAAAAAAAACTTGGGCGCTACTATGTAGCGCCCACGCTTGTATTTAAATCAATAAATTTATTTTATATATAAAATAAATTTACTACATACTCATCCCATTATATCTATCCTGTTATTTTATATGATTTGGAAATTCAAATACCTAGTAGATTTGTACACTTGTGTGCATTTGACTATAGTAATAGACGTTTTCAAGTAATCAGGGTTACATGGCAATAAATTTATTTGTATCATGAGGTTTCAATATGCTTTTATTCATCTAAAATTCATGTATGTTTCTCCACTAATTCGTTTGCTATTAACTGTTTATTATTATTCTCGAAAAGCACATATAACTATGGTTATATCCAATTTGGTTATGTCTTATGGTCATATACTACGGTTATATTCTATAGTTATATACTATGGTTATATTCTATAATTATATACTATGATTATATCTTATGGTTATATTCCATAGTTATATACTATGGTTATATCCTATATTATATCATATATATATACTATGTTTATATCCTATAGTTATATACTATGATTATAACTTATTGTTATATCTAATTTGGTTATATCATATTGTTATATCTTATAGTTATATACTATGGTTATATCCTCTATTATATTCTATAGTTATATACTATGGTTATATCCTATATTATATACTATGATTATATCTTATAGTTATATCCAAATTGGTTATATCATATCGTTATATCCTATAGTTATATACTATATAATAATTATATACTATGATTATATCTTATAGTTATATCCAATTTGGTTATATCATATCGTTATATACTATGCTTATATCATATAGTTATATACAATGATTATATCTTATAGTTATATGACTAGCTTATATCCAATTTGGTTATATCATATCGTTATATTCTATAGTTATATATTATGATTATATCTTATGGTTATATTATATAGTTATATACTATGGTTATATCCTATAATATATTCTATAGTTATATAATATGGTTATATCATATATTATATAGTTATATACTATGGTTATATACTATGATAAAGACCCTAAACCCTAAAACAATCCCCATACACCCTTAGGGTTAGGTTTTGGGGTTTAGGGTTTATGGTTTAAGGTTTAGGGTTTTCGTACTATGATTATATCATATGGTTATATTCAATAGTTATATCCTATATTACATTCTATAGTTATATCCTGTAATGACATTATATATTACTCCCCCAACCACTATCATACCTTTCAAGGTCCAAAACAATTTAGCAAAATATTCAGTCAATATATAGATATTATAAGTTATTTTTCCAACTTCAACTTGAAATTTTTAAACTTTGTACTGCAATGATAAAGTCCCTAAATCCTAAACCCTAAACCTTAAAAAAATCCTAAAATAATCCCCATACAACCCTTTGGGCGCAACCTAGTTGCGCCCAAGGGGTTTCTAGTGTTTTTTAGGGTTTATGGTTAGGTTTTGGGGTTTAGGGTTTGGGGTTTTCGTCCATTCGAGTACAAAGTCTAACATTGATTACTTGATTTGAGATTAGGGAGAAAACAACGATTAAATAGAGTTTAATCCATAAAATAATTCTATTTTTCAGTCCGTGTTCCTCCAATTAAATAGTGGAATATACTATGATTATATCTTATAGTTATATAATATGGTTATATCCTATAGTTATATACTACGGTTATATCCTATAGTTATATACTATAGTTATATCTTATAGTTATATCCAATTTGGTTATATCATATCGTTATATCTTATAATTGTATACTTTGATTATATCTTATGGTTATATTTTATAGTTATATACTATGGTTATATCCTATATTATACTCTATAGTTATATACTATGGTTATATCCTATAATTATATACTATGATTATATCTTATAGTTATATTCCATAGTTATATACTATGGTTATATCCTATATTATATCATATAGTTATATACTATGGTTAAGTCATATAGTTATATACTATGACTATATCTTATAGTTATATCCAATTTGGTTATATCCTTATAGTTATATCAAATTTGGCTATATCCTTATGGTTATATTCTATAGTAATAACCAAATTGGATATAACTACAAGAATACATCCAAATTGGATATAACTATAAGATATAATCATAGTATATAACTATATGATATAACCATAATATATAACTATAGAATATAACCATAAGATATAACCAATTTGGATATAACTATAAGATATAATCATTGTTTATAACTATATGATATAACCATAGTATATAACTATAGAATATAACCATAAGATATAACCAAATTGGATATAACCATAAGATATAACCAAATTGGATATAACTATAAGATATAATCATAGTATATAACTATAGGATATAACCATAGTTATATCGAGAATAATAATAACAAACAGTTAATATCAAATGAATTGGTGGAGAAATGCACATGAAATTTAGATGAATAAAAGCATATTGAAACCTCATGATACAAACGAATTTATAGTCATGTACACAAGTATACATATCTACTAGGTATTTGAATTTCCAAATCATATAAAATAGCAGGATAGATACAATGTGATGATTATGTAGTAAATTTATCTAAATATGAAATACATTTATTGATTTAAATACAAGCGTGGGCACCCAAGTTTTTTTTTGCGCCCAATTTTTTTTTGTTTTTTTTTATGGGTGCTTTAGATAAAGAACCAGTTTAATAATCTTTAAAAAATCATTTTTTAAAATAAAAAAATTCACCCGGGCCTTGGGCGCAACATAGTTGCGCCCAAAAAATTGTTTGTTTTTTTTTATAAAAAAATATAGGTTGCGCCCAAAAAGGGGTATGCGGCTTACAAAAATGGGTGCGACCATTAATCCCCAAACAAAATTAATAAAATTTATGTGTAGTGAAACGGGGACGGGGATCCCTGATGGGGGCGCAGGGCCCCGACGAGGATGGGGGTGGTGGAAGTTTTTGATCCCTGTTTGGGGACAGGGACGAGGACTTGGGCCAAAAATGGGGACGGGGGCGGGGAGAGTACTCCCCACCCCGAACCAGCCCCGTCACCATCCCTAGCTAAGGTATATAGCCATTATACAATGGGAAATCACACCATTTGAAGGCATAGTGCGATAAGAGAGCTCATTACGCATGGGGTGATTTCGGTTGATTTTGGTAGGTAGCAATAAAATTTGGCTGACCACTTGACAAAGGGGTTGGCTCGCGACTTGGTTTCCAAGTCGGCTAAGGGGATGAGATTAAAACTCATATAAGGTTTCTAGCCTTGGGATACCTAATTCCTTTCTAATTAACCTTGGGAAAGTGTGGAAAGCCTACACCTAGAAACTGACGAGCACAAAGGAACAATATCCAGGTATGTACTCTGCTCCTACAAGTTTAGAGGTTGAAAGAAATTTCTTAATAGTGCCTTTGGAAAAGTGAAAATTGTAGGTGCGCGATAAAGGACATGTTTCCTTAATGGATCTACCTATATGGGCGTGAAGTTTTGACGCTTCTTGAATTTTGGGTTGACTTCAAATACACTCAAGAATGGATAAGGACTCAAGGCCATTAATAGAGGTTAGACTATGGATTTGTATATTAATGTGTGTGTTATCTTCATGCATCCAAAGTGGTTGATTGGTTCAATCCTTAGGACACCATGATTCTCAGGTGTTTGAAATGTGTAATTACACTAAGACATAAATTCAATCGTTTTGATATTTGTGTTTATGCATGAGTTTGGGATGAAGACTTGCTTATTGTATGAATCAAGGATTACACTAAAATGGGGGAGGATTGTTGGTGATTTTAGTGTCATCAAGAGATCGTTCTCATATAGGGAACAATTCCATTTAGTGTGATCGGGGTTCATACGACACTATAAGATCTCACTTTGCTATATCATGGGTTTGGAGGTGTGGAGAACACTCATGTAAGCATACTTGAGATAAAGAGGAAAAAATTAATGATATGTTACGTTACCTATAAGGGAACAGTGCATCTGAGAAGTTATTGTATCTTAAAGACAATTCGGCGTTAAGATTGAACGAGTGGTTGTTCACTAGAAGGAATGTTAGTTCCATGAGGCATGGTTAATATTCAAGCACGTGTTTAATGTGTTGTAACCGCCGATAATAACTACCTCGTAACTACCTTAAATCGGTTGGTAACTAATGGAAGTCGTTGGACATCCATGGAAACCGTTGGCGGCATTTGGAACAATTGGTAATTGCTTGTAATTTCTGTAACTGTTCCCTTTAACCACCCGAAAACCTATTTAAGGCAATTTGGAGATAGTGTCGTGACTACTAGTTTTGGACACGATTATCTATCTAAGTAAAACTCACACTCTATAAATATATTGAACATAGTTTAGTTCCCATCAGAAGCCTTGAAGGGAACTAGAGAGTTTGTCTTATCTCATTTCAGATTCTGCGGATTCTCCTAGGCTTTAGTAAAGGGCAAAATTCTGATTTCGAAAAGGTGTTTTCATGATTCAAATCTTATCCGAGTTACATCGTTCATTAAGCGTTCTCTTTGAAAGCCGAATTCTAGATTAACTCTCAAGAGTAGATACGAAGTTGCAAGGAACAATCTACTGAATTTACATTGTTTATGTTTTCAACTTGTTATTGTTTTTAAAGTTGTAAGTGGCTGACATGTATTTTGAACTCTTCTGTACATATATATATCTATCTATCCTCTTTCTTTGAATGGATTTACCTAAGTTTTTTTATAAGGTAAAAATTAGACTGGAAACCACATAAGAAACGGTTTCTCAAACTATAGCATCCTTACGGATGAGAACTAAAAGCTCTTGATTGGCTTGAATATCTTCCATGGTACTCCGTTGGCCCATCTTCGCAATGCAGTCGGCCACAACGTTTGTTTCTCGAAGGACATGACAGATCCGCACTGTAGAGAAAAGTTGTAGAAGACAAAGGATATCTGAAATTAAATTTTCAATATCCCAAGGACAGTGCCAAATCTTATTTAGGACAAAACTAGTGATAATTGTAAACCATACTATAATGAGAGAATATTAAGATTATTTTTTCCGTAAACTCTTAGATAAATAATTATATAAAGGGAATTTCTTATTGGTACCCCTGAGTTTAGGGTTATTCCTGTTGGTGTCCCACGGTTAAGTTTTTTCTGGTTGGTGCCCCTTGGGTTTGTTTGCTTTGTAACCAAAAATTCCATATCCATATCAGTTCGAATTGATCAAATCGAAGCTCATTATGTTTATTGACCTCAACTTAGTAGGATTCGACTCCTAAAATAATCAAATCCATACTCGAACCATTCTGATTTGTATTCTTAAGGTTGAAAACAGGTTGTTGCTTCAGAATTCAAACCAACATGGTTCGGACATGGATTTTGGTATTTTAGGAGTCAAATCTTACTAATTTGAGGGAAATGAACACAATGGTGGACTTGGATTTAATCAATTTGAACTAGAATGGTACAAATATGAAAAAGTTTGGTTACAAAGCAAACAAACCTAAATCTTAGGGGTACCAACCGTAAAAAACTTAATTGTGGGACACTAACAGGAATAACCCTAAACTCAGGGGCACCAACAAGAATTCCCCTTATATAAATGATGTAAAATTGTAAGTGAATTATTTTATAACTGATCAAAAGATGCAGTTCAAAGTGAACACGAGTCGGGTTAGATGGTGCTCGAATGCTCGAGTCATGATACGTCTTACACATGCATCAATTCATCATCTGGAAATTTGTAATTTGTACGACAAGGGTCTCCACTTTTTTTTTGAAACCCAAATCTTCTATTAATCATCAGCATATTAGTACAGATTACATGCCAATACCGAAGCCATATGGGATATGTGATTGTACAAAACCATTGTCCCAGGGGACAAGGAGTGCCAAATTTGGCAACAGAGTGAGCAAAAGAGTTGCGATTCCTAGGAACATAGGTAAAGTTACAGCAACAAAAAGTTGTAGCCAAATTCTTAATTAAGGTACAAAAAAGGCCCAAAGACATCCTAGGAGAAGAAGTGGAGTTACAACTGTTGACGACATTTATACAATCCGAACAAACCTCTAGAGCAGACACTCCAAAATCTTTAGCAAACTGAAGGCCGAAGTAGATTGCCATAACTTCCAACAGTTCCATAGAAGTCCTTGGTTTTGAACCCTTAATCCCAAGAACAACCATAGAACCGGTGGGCCTAAAAAGCACAAACCCCAAGCCAGTAGAGCCATCCTCCAACAAACTAGCATCACAAGCCAGAACAAATCCATTGGGGTGGGAAGGATCAAACAGTTGAGGAGCAGAGCAAACAAGAGGAGCTGAAGAAGAGCCAAAGCCAGGACAATGGGAACGAGATTGAAAGGAAGATGGGGGATCAATAGCTAACAGTCGGCCATAGACGAAATGTAGAAGCTGAAACTGATCCACGATCTTACCATCAAAGACCCGCTCATTTCTGTTCTTCCACAACGCCCAAACTGAGACAACCTAGAGGTTCAATTGAGAAGGAATCAACACATTAAAACAGTGACAACACCAGTCCTAGAAAGAATGAAACTGAGGGCTTACAACCACATGAAGTGGAGGAAGAAGTGCCCCAAAAGCCTTAGCATAACAGTATTTATGAAGAACATGAAGAATGGATTCATGTTTACCCGGACATAGAGAGTAGAAATCATACTGCACAATATTTTTTGCTTTCAAATTCGTCAGGCACGAGAGAAAGTGATTGAGAGCTCTCCAAATGAAATTCTTGACTTTGGGAATAACATCAAGACTCCAAAGCTTCTTCCAGGGAAAAACACCAGCAGTGAAAACAAACCCAGACGAACTTGTTGGATGCAACAGAGAAAATGCCACCTTATAGGCAGACTTGACAGTGAAATTTCCATCCTTGGAGAAATACCACCGCAAAATATCATCATAATTAGGAGAAACAAAACAATTCTGTCTCACAATATCCACATCAGAATCAAGAAGTTTACCATTCAGCGCCTCCCAATTCCAATCAAAGTGATCCCAATTAATAAAGCCAGCCACTAGCTTATCGGAATCTTCATTAAGAGGAGGAGAGATCAAAGAAAAGGAATTAGGCCTCGGGAGCCACATGCCATGCCAAAAAGAGCTTTTTCTCCCATTACTAATCTCCCAATATAAGCCCTAGAGGAGGACTTTTATAGCTTGTTGAATACTCCTCCACACAAAGCTAGGATTAGACCCAATAGGGGCATTCAAAATATCCGTATGGGGAAAGTACCTAGCCTTCAAAATTAACGCCGCTATAGAATTTGGTTCAAGCGTAAGCTTCCATACTTGTTTAGCAAGCATAGCCAGATTAAAAGCCTCAAAGTTCCTGAAGCCCATACCTCCCAAGTCCTTAGAAAGGCAAAAAGTATCCCACTTACACAGTGTATTTTGCGTTGATCCATAGAGCCACATAAGAATTTAGCGAGAATACTATCCAACTCTTGACATATAAATATAGGAAGTTTCAAACAACTCATGATATAAGTAGGAAAAGCTTGTAAAATGGACTTGATAAGCACCCATCTAGCAACCTGAGATAACGAACCTGCCTTCCAACCTTTAGCCTTTTTCCTAACCTTGTCAACCAAGTCCACAAAGATAACTTTCTTTGATCTTCCAATGACTGTAGGAAGCCCCAAATACTTATCATAAGAATCAACCTCACGAAAACCAAATACCCGCAACAACGAATTTCTCTGTGCAGACTCGACATTAGGACTGAAAATAATCTGAGACTTCTGAGCATTGACCATATGACCTGAAGCAAGCTCAAATCGATGCAGTAAGTTTTGGATCTTCTGGCTCTCAACCAAATTAGCTCTAGCAAAGATAAGACAGTCATCCGCAAATAATAAATGAGAAATCTTAGGGGCAGAACTTGCGACTTTAACACCATGAATATGGCTAGAAGATTGGGTAACATGAAAGAGGCTAGAAAGGCCTTCCATAACAAAGAGAAAGAGATAAGGTGACACAGGATCACCTTGTCACAAACCCCTTTGAGGAGTAAAAGTTGCACAAGGAATACCATTCAGAAGGACAGAAAAGGAGGCTGATGTAACACACTTAAAAACAAGCTCCACCCAATTATTGTGAAACACCAGTCTAATCATGATAAGACGTAAGAAATTACATTCAACTCTGTCGTATGCTTTAGCCATATTTAGCTTAATTGCCATGAAACCCCTCTTATCAGGGGCGGACGCAGGATTTTAGTCTAGTGGGGGCTAAAATCTTAAAGAAAAAAATATACCGTTTATCTTAAATAAAACCTTAATGTCAAAGTCTATCATCTATTTATGTCTAATTTGAACCCCAAATGAAACACTATATTTGAATCCCAAATGAAATTTTATTTAAAAATGATAAGAAATTACACAAATCTAAAACAAATTTCATCATTACTTACTACTTTCACTGTGTAATTTCAACAAATTTGTATAAAAATTAATTTTAAAATTTACAAATCTCTAAACCGTAAATTTAAAAAATTTTAACACAAATAAGGATAGATATAAAGAAAGTATTACATTTTTTCTGAATAATTTGTATGCAAATTTGGATTAAATTGTGTTTCATTTGTATTTTTTAGGATTATGCATAACAAATCCTATATAAAAATTATATTAAAAAAATCAAAAAACATATATATATTATTTTGAAAACTTTTAAAGAATTTTTTAAGAAAAAAATTAAAAAAATGTTTGAAAAAATCAATTTTTTTTTTTTAAAAAAAAAAAATCCAGTGGGGGCTGCCCCACCTCTGTCCGCCATTGCCTCTTACCAGTTTTTTTTTTTTGAAATAGTGGAAGCACTCAACAGCCGCAATAACATTGTCAGATAAGTTTCTCCCAGAAATGAAAGCACTTTGATTAAGGCTAATGACCCCTCTCAGAAGAGATTTCATTCTGTTGGCAATGTACTTATAGAATCAAAATAGAATCAAGAATATTTGAGTATGATAAAAGGTAAAAAAATTGAAATTTGCAAAAACGTCTCCCTTAATTTTGATCGGAGAACTTATTTATTACATTATCCTTTACGTACGGTTGTCGGTTGTACACATGGATCAATTCATTATCTGGGTAAAAAAATGAAAAAAACTAAAGTGATAAATTTGAATAACTTTATTATATATTCCAAACTATTGGCCTAGTGGGCTGCTTTGAGGGTTTGGGGGTCCACAGCCACGCCTCCAAGCAGCTCCCGGGGAAGCCTCGCCTTGATCCCTTTAATCTCGAACGTGTAAAACAACTTGTACGGATACGCCACGTTGGTCATTCTCACCTTCCCGTGGGCCCCCTCGAACACCCCGGTCCCCCCAGTCACCGCCAGCTCCGAGTCCGCGTTGGAGAAGTAGGGCCCCTGCACCGACACGTGTCCGTATTTCCCGAAATAGAAGCTGTAGACGGCCTCGTAGCGGTCGCCGCCGCCACACTCGGCGTCGTTCTCGATGTACATGATCATGCCGGCGGTGATCCCAAGGCGGGAGGCGAGGTCGCCGGAGTAGAGCTTGTTGGTGAACGTCGCTATGTCTCCGAGTGACTTCTCGGGCGCCTTGCTCAGCTTCAGGAACGCCGGGCTACGGCGGTCGCCCTCGTTGAACTCGTACACTTGTAGGGTCTGAGCCTTCTCGGCAGCCGCGGGCGAGGGATGTGGCTTCAAGTGGAGCTTTTCTAGGATGTTGTGGTGGGTGTGTGGTTTGGAGATGGAAGTGGGGGCGGAGGCGGTTACGGATAGGCGGCTGCCGCGGCGGAAGGAGAGGGCGTTGGCGGGGAGCTTGACGGCGGCGGAGAGGGCGGTTGTGTTTGGTAAGGTGAGGTTGTTGATGGAGGGGGAGATGGCCATTTTGTTGGTGGATCGGAGGAAATTAATTGAGCTTAATTCTAAGATTAATCAATTAATTGGCTTGGAAATGAGAGAGCCGGGAAGAGATCGATTGATGTATGAGATGAGAAGAGAAATGAGGGGATTGGACTATTTATAGGTAGTGAGTTGTTTAGGGGAAGAGAGAGGAGTCAAAAAAGTAAAAAAGAGTACGTGGTGCTATTTGACTTTTCAAAGTTTAACAACACGTTATACCTACGACCGGATGGATCTTGTCTTCCAAGTTTTACACGGACCGCTAACATTATTATAATAGTATAACATAATAACTAGTTAGTTTCGTTGCATATGCCCTTTTTTAAATAAAACATGCATGTGCAGATGATATGTCGTTGGTCTAGTGTTTTTTTTTTGGCTGATACTATATGCGCGACGATTTTTTGCTGTACGCGCGATATTTTGTACGTCATAATATGGCGTACGCCACGACATGGCGTACAAACTATTTTATTATATTTTTGGTGGGTTTTTGAATTTAAATGAATTTCTGTATTATGTTCATGTACGCTGTATTTTAGCGTACGCTAGAATACAGCGTACAGGAAAATAATACAGAAATTCATTTAAATTCAAAAACCCACCAAAAAATAGCCGTTGGAAATAGCATGTACGTCATGGTATGGCGTACGCTCGGAAGTGGCGTACAAAAGTAGCCGTTATTCCAACGGTTATTCCAACGGCTATTTTGTGCCTATAAATAGCTTTCGAAGTTTGTATGGAATGGTAAGATTGAAACAACAAATTTTACAAAAAATGGCATATTGGAGTAGTGGAGAAGATGATGAAGATTATGTCGATCAAGATTTCGACGATGAAGATTTCGACGATGGCAATTTCGAGGTTAGTGTGTATGGAATGATTAAGATTGAAATTAGTTATAATTAATATAGCTTAAGTACGTAGAGGCCTATATTTATTATGTTCAAAGATAGATTAGTATTTAGTTGTAGTGGACAAGATGCTGACGGTGTTGCAGTAGATGCCTATATTTTATTATGTTAAAAGATAGATTAGTATTTAGTTGTAGTGGACAAGATGATGACGATTTAGCTGTAGAGGCCTATATTTGTTTTGATATATGTTAAAAGATTTGTAATTAATAGTAGTGGAGAAGTTGATTATTGTTGTGAATTTGATATATGTTAAAAGTCTTATGTTTAGTGAGATAAGCTATCAATTTGTTTTTGTCTTTAGTTTAGTTTTGTATTACAATTATAGTTTTATTTTATAGTTAATATTGGTTAGCTATAAACATATAAATTTAACAAATTGCAATCCATATATAGTAATCCATATATTGTAACATTATTGTTTAGTTATGTATTACAATTATAGTTTAGTTATATATTACAATTACAATCCATATATTGTAACATTATTGATGATGTAAACATGTATAGGGGAAAGATTATGGAGATGAATTTCATAATAATCTGAGCTGGGATAGCCGAGAGGAATTGGTTGAGTGGGTTAGGAATAGGGGCAAAGATTTGATGATGGTTTTAGTCATTCAGAAGTGTTAGTTTGACGTGCGAGAATTTTGGTGAGTATAGATCGGGGAGAAAGAAAGGTAGTGACTCAGAAGAGGAAGTTGAAGTAATTCGTGAATCCCATTCGAAGAAGTCCGGATGCACATTTGAGTTGTGTGATGTTAGATTGAAGAAGAAGCCAGGGGAAGTGACTCAGAAATGGATCATAAATGTGATAGATGGATGCCACAACCATAAGCTTTCGACTACCTTTCTTGGGCATCCATACATGGGCAGAATGACCCCGGGTGAGGAGCGTATTGCCAAAGCTTTGGGCGAAGAGTTCGTGACGCCTAGGACTATTGTTGGGAAGTTGAGGAAGTTCTTCCCCGGAAATGTTACATCCATGAAACAAGTTTCCAACTTTCTGCAGAAGGTGCGTTATGAAGATCAAGGGGAATTGACGGTTACGCAATGGACTCTAAACTTTTTGAAAGAAAATAGTTACCGGGTATTTCCTCTTACAAAGTTGTCTACGAAAGAGACTGATATCCTATTTTTTGCTCACCCGGACTCGCTCCACCTATTGAAGATGTTCCCGTACGTGGTAATTATTGATGCCACATACAAGACAAATAGGTACGTGTTGGATTTGTGTTACATTTTCAACACAATATAATAGTAGTGATTTATAGCATTGATATGAATTATATGTTATATTCTATGACTTCTTACATTCATTTGTTTTCTTACATTCATCCATAGGTATCAAATGTCATTGGTGGAGATTGTCGGTTTCACTTGCACGCACAAGACCTTCAACGTTGCGTATGCATTTACACGACAAGAAGAAGTTGTGCATTACAAGTTCATAATGGAGAAACTTTTGCGCTTGTTTAAAGATTTGAGCGTTATGCCGGCCGCCATCATGACTGATCGAGAGAAGGCCCTCATTAATGCAATTCGGATAGTTTTCAAAGATGAAGTAAAACACCTTTTGTGTTGGGTGCATATTAAGAACAACATAGAAGCATATGCTTCCCCAATATTGAAGGATAAAAAACAAGTGAAAAGGTTTTGCGGCCAATGTTGGGCACTTTGGTGTTCAACCACGGAGGAAATCTACGAAGAAAGGCTTGTGCAATTGAGGACATCGTGGAAGAGTGGCCTTGTTCGATACATTGAGAAGACGTGGACGAATCCTCACAAGGAAAGCATAGTGAGAGCGTGGACTGATCATCATCTTCACTTCTTCACGAGGACTTCAAACAGGTAACCCTTGTACGATGTTCAGTAGTTTGCTTGTTCATGGCTCAATGTGGGAGTAACGCAATGCTTTTCATGTTTTTTTATAGGGTTGAGGGTATGCATCACGTGTTGAAGCAAATTCTGAATTCTAGCGTTGGTGGTTTTAATAGAATGGTAGTAAGGATACACCATGCGATCGAGGGTCAAATTGGGCAAGTGCGTGCGACCATGGAGATGTCACGGACCAAAACACCAACGATGTTTGATGGTATGCCGCCAGAAATAAGAGTGTTGTTTTCAAGTATTTTTCAAAGTGTCAGATAGGTGCTTGGAAATGTTGTTTGATCTGTATAAGCAGATAGAGGCGGATGATTTCCCTGATGAGTGTGATGATCACTGGATGAGAGACTGCTTCGGCCTGCCATGTGTCCACAGAATCGCAAATGCCATCATTGATAAGACGCCGATCATGGCGAGTGAGATACACCGCTTCTGGAAGCAATTGCAATGGGATAGGGCTTACACACAAGAAGAGCCAGTTGATGACACAAAATAGATGTCTGCTCACGAGTTGATATGGAAGGAAATGGATGAAATGTGGCACGCTAAAACATTGAGCAAGGACCAAGTAGATCAAATCACCGACTTGTTCTGGAACACGCAGCACCCGCGTGAAACTTTGATGTAGGAGCCCACGAGAATCATTTCAAAAGGAAGGCCAAAGGGTTCGACAAAGTACGACACCAAGAGAGAGCCGAGCTTGTTTGAGCATCAGAGGGCTGAGTTAGATGAGATTGAGAAGAACAAGGCCAGTGGAAGCCAAGGTAGAGGTCGGGGTCGTGGCAAGAAGGGACCAAGTGGAGCTTCGCCGGGCATTGGGACCCAAGGGAGCCAATCTGAAGGGACAGGATCGCAGCAGCTCCCTAAACAACCCGTGATTTATATGGGGGTGAACTTTGGGGGTTAAGAATGTGGATTACTTTTGGTTTCCATACATTAACGGGGCCAGAGATGTATCTCCAGACGGGCATTGTGGATATCGGACACTGGCTGTATTGTTGGGTTCAGAAGAGACTGCATACCCTATGGTTCGAATGCAGATGGTGGGCGAGTTGATTGACAATAGAGATCTGTACATGCCCATCTTGCCCGTACTACACCCGGGGATCACTTACGAGGACCTTATATTTCGGGTCAACTATGTCATCAGTCCTTGCAGTGAGGAGTACTGGCTCGACATGCCGATGATTGGTTTAGTGTTTGCCACGCTATACCAAGTTGCTCTTGTCCTATTATCCTGGGATGGCCCGTGCTTGTGCTTACCAATGAGGGCCTCTTACGAAAGCCTCGGCCCTCCAACACGGATATTGACGATGGCCCTCGTAGGAAACCGAAACCACTTTGTACCGATATAGTTATTGTTTTTAAATAGCTAGTAATATTTGTGCTTACCCTAAAACACAAAGCTCGATCATATTTTGTGTTTTCTATGTAGGTGTCGTTGAAGGATGGTTGTCCACTACCTCCCCCTCTGTATGCTTGGCGTCGATTCAAACACCCAAGTGTCGATGGTTGGGACTATCAATTTCAGTCGAGGATTCAACAATTTCGGGATTATCGCATTAGATATAGCCGTCCTCCAGATCCTCCGGTGTAGCTTAAGATGTAGATTAGTTGAAGATGTAGATTTACTTGTGTAATCTCAATTTGAAGAGCAGATGAACTTCACATTTGTGTCTGATTTACTTGTGTAATCTCAATTAACTCAGTGTGAGAAACTGAAAAAATGAGAAATTGGGCCCAAATAGGCCCAATATGGAGGATTATAGAAGAAACGGGTGAAAACTGAAAAAATGAGAAATTGGGCCCAATTAAATATAATATGGAGGATTGTAGAAGAAACGGGTAAAAACTGAAAAATGATAAATTGGGCCCAAATAGGCCCAATAGGGAGGATTGTAGAAGAAACAGGTGAGAAACTGAAAAAATGAAAAATTAGGCCCAAATATGCCCAATATGGAGGATTGTAGAAGAAACGGGTGAAAAACTTGAAAAAATGAGAAATTACGCCCAAATAGGCCCAATATGGAGGATTGTAGAGGAAACGGGTGAAAACTGAAAAAATGAGAAATTGGGCCCAAATAGGCCCAATAGGGAGGATTGTAGAAGAAACCGGTGAGAAACTGAAAAAATGAGAAATTAGGCCCAAATAGACCCAATATGGAGGATTGTAGAAGAAACGAGTAAAAAACTTAAAAAAATGAGAAATTACGCCCAAATAGGCCCGATATGGAGGATTGTAGAAGAAACGGGTGAAAACTGAAAAAATGAGAAATTGGGCCCAAATAGGCCCAATATGGAGGATTGTAGAAGAAACGGGTGAAAACTAAAAAAATGAGAAATTGGGCCCAAATAGGCCCAATATGAAAGATTGTAGAAGAAACGGGTGAAAACTGAAAAAATGAGAAATTGGGCCCAAATAGGCCCAATATGGAGGATTGTAGAAGAAACGGATGAAAACTAAAAAAATGAGAAATTGGGCCCAAATAGGCCCAATAGGGAGGATTGTGCCCAGTATGAGAAATTGGGCCCAAATATGAGAAATTCATGTATATACTATAGTATTTGGTTATATTTCATGTATATACTATAGTATTTGGTTATATTTCATGTATATACTATAGTATTTGGTTATATTTCATGTATATACTATAGTATTTGGTTATATTTCATATATATATACTATAGTATTTGGTTATATTTCATGTATATACTATAGTATTTGGTTATATTTCATATATATACTATAGTATTTGGTTATATTTCATGTATATACTATAGTATATCGTTATATTTCATGTATATACTATAGTATATCGTTATATTTCATGTATATACTATAGTATATCGTTATATTTCATGTATATACTATAGTATTTGGTTATATTTCATGTATATACTATAGTATTTGGTTATATTTCATGTATATACTATAGTATTTGGTTATATTTCATGTATATACTATAGTATTTGGTTATACTTCATGTATATACTATAGTATATCGTTATATTTCATGTATATACTATAGTATTTGGTTATATTTCATGTATATACTATAGTATTTGGTTATATTTCATGTATATACTATAGTATTTGGTTATATTTCATGTATATACTATAGTATTTTGTTATATTTCATATATATACTATAGTATTTGGTTATATTTCATGTATATACTATAGTATTTGGTTATATTTCATGTATATACTATAATATTTGGTTATATTTCATGTATATACTATAGTATTTGGTTATATTTCATGTATATACTATAGTATATCGTTATATTTCATGTATATACTATAGTATATCGTTATATTTCATGTATATACTATAGTATATCGTTATATTTCATGTATATACTATAGTATATCGTTATATTTCATGTATATACTATAGTATTTGGTTATATTTCATGTATAGACTATAGTATTTTGTTATATTTCATGTATAGACTATAGTATTTGGTTATATTTCATGTATAGACTATAGTATATCGTTATATTTCATGTATATACTATAGTATTTGGTTATATTTCATGTATATACTATAGTATTTGGTTATATTTCATGTATATACTATATTATATCGTTATATTTCATGTATATACTATAGTATTTGGTTATATTTCATGTATATACTATAGTATTTGGTTATATTTCATGTATATACTATAGTATTTGGTTATATTTCATGTATATACTATAGTATATCGTTATATTTCATGTATATACTATAGTATTTGGTTATATTTCATGTATATATACTATAGTATTTCGTTATATTTCATGTATATACTATAGTATTTGGTTATATTTCATGTATATACTATAGTATTTGGTTATATTTCATGTATATACTATAGTATTTGGTTATATTTCATGTATATACTATAGTATTTGGTTATATTTCATGTATATACTATAGTATTTGGTTATATTTCATGTATATACTATAGTATTTTGTTATATTTCATGTATATACTATAGTATATCGTTATATTTCATGTATATACTATAGTGTTTGGTTATATTTCATTCCGTTACACTTATATATAATAACATGCAATTCAACCAAAACAACCAAAACATATATATATACATGAACCAAAACACAAGTGTCTAATCCACATAAATACATGATCCTACAATCTAGTCATCATCGGGGACTCTACCGCTACCCTCTCCTCTCTCGTGCTGTGAATCAGTAAATATCTGGGAAGCACGCGGTAAGGGATCAGCCATGGGCGCCTCGTGACCTATCAAATCATGAATCCACGAAATAATCGCAGCGGTAACATCTGGTGGAAGCTCGTCCCTCTCCTCCAAAAAACGCCGCATCCGACCGGCGATAATCTGGGCCCGCTGAATACACGACAATGATTTCCATTACAACTAAACTGATTTTAAGCACGTAAAAAATGATAAGCGATAAATAAAATGTATCATACCATGAGAGTAGACACCGGTGGAGCTGGAGGGACGACAGGAGCCAGACCTGGCGATCCTGTCTAGGAGACTGTGCGTCCACATACGGATGTGACATCTGCTCCAGCCAGTCGATGTACGCATCGTCAGTGTCCCAGGCGAAGGTGGTATGGATCATGTCCTGAAGCTCGATCGTCGGTCTTGGGTCGGCATCCCATGTGCACAACTCGTCGGCGTATTGAAGATCATACGCCCTCAAGTCGACCCGCCTCTTCACCTCGCGTGGCGCTGGTGGATCCTCAGGAACCCCCTGCCTGTAACCGAACTGCCAGAGGACTCGGTCCGGCATGTACGGCTCCTGTATATCGAGGCACTGAATAATGCCTCGGTACAAAGAAGGAGCGTACTAAGGGGTCGTAAACCCTAACGGACCCCACGGTGTCCAGGCAACCTAAAATGTCAACATATATATTTCGTAAATTCAAAACGTATATTTAAAATGGATCATTACCTAAATTCAAAACGTATATTCATAATTTAAATTTCCTAAACGAAACGCAATAAAATAGTAAAGTATTACCTCGTCAAATCTCACGGCGTCTAAAATGCGGTGAACAGCAATCAGCCGCTCCAGATTCCGTCCCTGAGGAGCCTCCCTCCCGTCTCTCCGAGCGGCCCTCGTATCCACCATGGCCTCCAGGTCAAGGACAACGTGACCTCGGAAAGTAGGAAAGTACGCCCAAATCCAGGTCTACATATATATAAAAACCCGTAAGCATATAATATCATATATTATAAAAATAAATTAAAATAAATTAATAGTTACCCTCAGAAGAAGTGTACACCCTGCAATGCCCTTCGCCCTGGCCCGTGACGCCTCACCCAAATTCCGATACAGGACAACCAATACGCCGACTCCCCAGGCATAACAACCGCTACGGTCGTGGTCATAGACTAGCGCCATGTACTTGTACTTGACGGCGTTCGTCGACTTGTCCGGGAAAACGGTACAGCCGAGGAGCATCATCAAGTACATGGATGCTATGCGTCGGTCATCCCTCTCTGGACTGGATAGCTGCTCAGTCGACCTCAGCAAGAGGGACTCTATCGGAATACCGCCACCACCGAACCACTGGGACACCAACTCCTGGTTCGCCCCAGTAACAGCGCAGACGTGATCTCTGACGACGGGGTCCGCCATATCAGTGGTGACGCTCAAGCCGTCGATGGGAATCGCCAGGATGCGTGCGACATCGTGGAGCGTGATAGTGATCTCGCCCCACGGGAAATGGAACGAGCTCGTCTCCGGATGCCAACACTCGACGAACGCAGAAATAAGCACGTCGTCGACACTCCTGAAGTCCACCTCCCTCATAGAGGTGATACGGCTCCGCTGCGCAAAATCCCACCAGGTGTCAGGAGCCGCTGTAATGTGCTGGTTCATCTGCCAATGCCACAGCTTCCTGGTGTACGTCTTCAGAACCTTCCTCATCTGAAAAAGAAATAACAAAATTAGTATTATACTAGCATTTTCATATTTTCATTTACAAATCTTAGACTACATCAAAGACGTACCGCGCAACGGGTGGTGGGGGCTCCGGAAGTGTCAACGCCAATGTCATGTCCCATAGGACCCTGGCGATGTGGGTCGTATACGTACCCAGGAGGTGAGGAACGAGGGGCCCTCCTGGCATCCAAGGCTCTGCGGGACCCGCCTGCTCGGGAACCGGATCTGCCTGCTCCTGAGCCGGATCCGCCTACTGCGGAGCCGGATCCACGTGCTGCGGAGCCGGATCCCCCTGCTGGGGAGCCGGATCCGCCTGTTGGGGAGACTCGTTCATCCCCAAGTCCTCTGCGGGTCCATCATAATAGTCGCGCTGGAAGGCCGCGTCGGCAACGACAACTGCCTCCTCCTCCAGATCCATGGACGAGGTCGATGAGGAAGACAGAGACAACGACGGGTCAGACCTGGTCACGCCCACCTGCACTCCCGTCGCGACGTCATGTGTCGCGTCTAGGACGGGAAGCAGATCCACTGAAGCGGCCACCGAAGCGGCCCGACGAGCCGATGCTGTGATCGGATTCCTCCGTGCCAGCTGACGGGACCCACGTCGGGGCCGTCTCACAGACAACATCGAGGCTTGCAAAGCCTTTTAATAACATATTAACTCGTCAATTTCATATCATAAATTTTAGTTTCATATACACATTTGTTTTTCTAAATTCAAGTTAAATTATTATAACTGAAATCCAAAATTCAATACCTAAATTCAAATTCAATTTTTATAACATAAATATAAATTTCTAAAATTAATTACATATCAACAATTTCAAATCAACAATTTCTACCTTAATTTTTATAAACAAATCTCAAATCTAAATATTAATTTTAAACAATTTTACAATTAATTACAGATCAATAATTTCTAATTACAATACATATTTTATTCTAAATTTTAATCAATTAAAAATAAATTTCTAAAATTCATAAATAATATTTTCTAAAATATAAACATTCATTTTTTGAAACAAATCTAAAATTAATTACAGATCAACAATTTCTAAATGCAATATCTATTTCTAAATTCAATACTTATTTTATTCTTAATTTTCATCAATTTAAAATAAATTTCTAAAATTCATAACTATAAATTATTAAAATATAACTATAAATTTTTATACATAAATCTATAATTAAATACAGATAAACTATTTCTAAATGCAATACCTATTTCTAAATTTAATATTTATTACATTCTAAATTTTCATTAATTCAAATAAATTTCAATTCCGTTCATACCTCTCGTCTACCCCAGGTAAAAGTCTGACCGGGTGTCGCAGGATCGTCTCCGCGTCCGCGTCCCCCTCCTCGTCTGCCCCGCGCTCGGATAAATCGGGTCCGGACAGTACCTCGTCCTGCATCGCCATCCGGACCACCACCGGCCATATCTCCGACGCCGGCCACCTCTCCGCCGCCACCGCCAGGAACATCAGCACCGCCACCGACCACCTCTGCAGCAACAGGAGCACCGCCGCCAGCCGCCCAGCTCTCCACGCCGCCTGGAATGCCATCATCGCCTCCTCGTCCGCCAATCGCACCGCCTCGAGCCTCGCCGGAGGGGTCACCACCACCGTTCGCCATCGTCGGAGATAAGAGGAGGAGGAGAAGAACAAGAAGAAGAAGAAGGAGAGAAATGGAGGAGGAGGAGAAGGAAGGAGTGAATCAGAGGGGGAGAGCCGCCGGAAATTGTACGCCAGGAGACGCCGCAGGGAGAGAAGGAAGAAGAAGAGAAGAATAAGAAGAAGAAGAAGAAGAAGAGGCCGCGCTCGGCCTCTTAAAACCTAGCCTGTACGCCATAATATGGCGTACGCAATGTTATGGCGTACAGGCTAGGGCCGAGTTGGGCCGGCCCAACTTATTTATTTTTTATTTAAAATAAATATAAATACGTATTTTTTTTTCCCTGGCCACTTTTGGCTTATTTTTATATTCGTACGCCGCGACATGGCGTACGCCATATTATGGCGTACAAAATGTCGCGCGTACAGCAAAAAAACGTCGCGCATATAGTGGCCGCGTTTTTTTTAGGATAGATTTATTTATTTTTTTGCGTTATTGAAAGGATTTAAATTTGAATTTTTCTAAGACCATAAATATACAGAGAAACTGATTATTAAAATGATCTGATTTGACTGTAAAACGACATTAGTCAATTAAATCCGATCATTCTAGGAGGACGATTTTTTTTTTACATCCTCGCTAAAAATATAGAAATTATAATTAGTTCTATTTGAAAAGTCTAGGACCACGATAAAAATAAAGTTGCATGTTGATTAAAATATTGAAGAATTAAATAGTCATATTTGAAAAAACAAGGACTTGTCACAATATTAAATACATGGATTTGCATAAATACACCAAATGAGAAAGACAAATGTAAGAATATCTACTTGTTTTTTTTTTTTTTGCATATATACACCATTAGGTGTATTTTTATAAAATATTAAATCTCTTTTTAAATTAAAAAGTAAGTAAAAGCAAGAAAATTAGAAAAAAGAAAAAGAAAATAAAAAATAATAAAAGTACACAAAATCATTGTTTATTACTTTCTTCCAAAGCTAACAAAATTCCCTCCTTTTACTGTGCACTTCTCCCGCTCATCTGTATCGCCATTTTTTAGCCGATCTGTACCGCCATTTTAGAACTAGTAGTGATTTCTCCTGCCCATCTATACCACCATTTTAGAACTGGTAGTGATTTCTCCAAAAGAAGCACAAAAGCATTGTTCCTCTTTTGAGCCAATGAACTGGTAGCCGATGAACTGATTTCAAACCTCCATCTTTCCTTTTCTAGGTACCGCCATCAGTTGTAAAAAAATCCAAACCTCCTCTCCCACCCATCTGATTGTACCGCCATCATTTGTAAGCAATTCCAAACCTCCATCTTCCAAATTCATATGCCGATGAACTGAACATTTTAAACTTATTCCTCTTTCCTTTTTATCTTGAACTCAACGTTCTGCCAATTATTTCTCTTTCCTTTTCTAGGTTTCCAAAGTACACAAATTGATTTAGATTTAAGTAAAACAAAATAATTTTCATGTTAAACAAAATTTGAGCCAAAATCATGTAAAATCAAAGATTCACAAACGGCAAAACTTATTACGTCATACTTGGTTGTTTCTGCTATTATCGAAAACTAATGTCGACCTTAGGAAAACAAATTTCATAATTACGAATAATAATGTCAGAACTACAAATAAAAATTCCGCATCTTCCTCCACTGATAGTGATTTCAACACCCAAAAATCAACACTAAACTTTAGTATGTAATGTGACATTAAAGTTTAAATGCAAACTTTAGTATGTAATGTGACATTAAAGTTTAAAGTTTAAATGCAAAAATCAACACTAAACTTTAAGGTTGATAGTATTAAATGCAAATTTTATTGTCAATTTCCAGATATTACATGAAGAGCGACATTATTTGTTGGTACTCTGACACTTGCATTCTACCATATTACATGAAAATGCTTACCACTTAATTGGTAGGATGCATGACATCTGGTTGAATACTTCTACTCACGCGTGACATTTGGACGCGTGACATTCTAAAGTAGTATTATGACATTGCTTTAATATTGTTGTGTAAAATCATACTTTATCACTGACAATTTTGATCGCTATAAATGTATTCAGAATGCTCCATGTCACTTGTTTTACAGATATCTTAATTATAAAGATCTTAAATGCATCTTCATGTGTCTCTTCTTTGACTATTTTTATCTACACTTCCACTCATACTCTCTCTTTGTTTCACTTCATCTCACCCATATCCTTCGATTCTTCATCTCTTTCATCTCCTTCGAGCCATTCCACGGCGGGCAAGGGACGGGTCCTGGTTTGTGCGGCGGTCAAGGCAGGTCTTGGTTAGAGCAACTCGTTTGGTTGTGTTCTTTGCTTGTGGACTCACAAACTTCTTTTGGATTTTAATTGAGTGCCAAATAGGTATGGCTGATGAATAATCCACCATTGGAGACAAGGGAGAGGTTGGCTTCATTGACTTCACGAATCATCCCTCAGTCACTACTTCTACTCCTACTGAGGAGGGTCCTGTCATTGTCCCTATGCTCTTTCCATTTGCTGCAGGAAAGCCTCAATCGGTGCCTGTCAACGAGGTTGCCGCGACGTCATTCACCATAGAAAACACCACTTTAGAAGATGTGGTACTTTGGGGTGTGAACATTTATGCTTCAAATTCCGAAGATTCATTCGTTTTGTCACTGGTGAAACCTCCATCTAGCCAGCCAGATGACATCCCCGAGGAATATTTTGTGGGTTGTTTTTCTATGGAGGACCGAACGTTGAGGCCACATGGTAGCTTGACAATATGGTTGTCTTGTGTGCCCAAGGAGATTGGCGTTTTCATATTTATTGTGTATATCGACACTGAGGATGATAGAATTGAACGTGTTGTCTTACTCTTGGCTAAAGATGAAGTCTCCAAAGCTTTGGCATATGAGAAATCATATAACATACCACCAGAAATAAGGAAAACGATTGAGTTTGAGGAAATCCATGAAGTTGTCTTACAAGGCTTAATAGAGGAAAATTATGTGTCGTATTTCAATGCATTGTTAGGGATGGAGGAACTTCTCATTATGGTAATTGTTATATATATTTTCTCTGTATAGGGGTGGGGGACTGAGGGGATAGCTAGATGGCATGGTTCTCTCATAGTACCAACTTTTTAAATGATTCCTTTTTTTATATTTGTTTACAGGACTACATGAAAGCTTATAATATGAAGTCTGTTACTTTGAGACAAAAGGATTTTGACTTTTTAGCACTTAAAGTGACAATACTTGCTGAAAGAAGGCCCTCACTTGTCCGTGGAGATGTGGTAAATGTTTTGGGGGAAGATTCTCTTGATCAGGTATGTGCGTTATACTCGATGAAGGTAATTTTTTACTTTGCTATATGAAGCTGTATTTTATATGTACATGTTGAGATACGAAATGTGCAATTCATGATTAATACTTCATGTTAGTGGTGTTAATATTTTTGTCAAAGGGTTATGTTTTATTGTTAGAAGGAACAATGACATAGAAGTTCATATTTTTTGTCACAATTACACGAATTACCATTGCAAAGTATACAAGAAATGTTTTCTCATCTTGAGCTTGCCAATGTTGTTTTAACAAGGCTAGATCCACCGTGTTGAGGCTGATGAAGTATTATTGCAATTTCATGATGAATTTTACCAAAGGCACAAAGATAGTTCTGTATGAAATTTGTTTTGTGTACAATAGGGTATATTTCAGTAGGCTCCGCCAATCCATTGTATATGCAGAGGCATTACACGAAGATTTCCTCTTTCCCCATGAGTATCATGGAAAGCGGAGGATTATAACAAACAATCTTGTCCTATTTCACGTCTTCTTAACGAGGAGCAGAAAAATGCAGTTCGCTTAATTTTAGGGTGAAGAGGAGGAGCTCCTTATGTGATTTATGGACCCCCGAGAACAGGAAAGACAAAAACACTGGTGGAGGTGATCCTCCAACCATATAAAACTAGACGAAATTCTCAAATACTGGTATGTGCTTCTTCAAATTGCGCAGCAGATCACATATTAAAGAAAATCCTTTGCGAGAGGATGAAACTTAGCGCGGAAGATTTTTTTAGGTTGAATGCCACACATCGTCCCTTAGAAAAAATGAACGTTGCATTGTTGAGATTTTGTACCTACAATGAAGGTTTCTTCACTTGCCCTTCTTGAGATGCACTCTGCAGCTACATGATCATAATAACGACATACACGAGTGCATCTTACCTTTATGTTAAAGGGGTTAATCGTGGCCACTTCTCTCACATCATCTTAGATGAGGCGGGCCATAGTTCAGAGCTAGAGACAATGATCCCCATATCAAACCTTTATGAAAAGAACACAATGATTGTTCTTGATGGTGATCCCAAGCAACTTGGCCCTGATATTCATTTAAAGCATGCTGACTGCTGAGGCTTATGGGTTGGGAATGTCTTTTTTGGAGAGGTTGTTGGACTTTGAAGTTTACAACTCAAAGGATCACAATTATGTCACAATGTTGGTGAAGAATTACCGGAGCCACCCTGGAATTCTTTCTCTTCCTTCAAGACTGTTTTATAGAGGAGCATTGATTCCATATCAAGAAGAAAGTGACACATCTTCCTTACCTTGGGTTGATCTACTGCCCAACGGGAACTTCCCTGTAATGTTTTGTGGCATCCAAGGATTGGATGAGAGGGAAAAAGGCAGCCCTTCATGGTTTAATAGAATTGAAGCTAGCAAGGTGGTTGAGGTCGTACAAAAGCTCAAAAAAAGGAATGTCTTTGAGCACGACATCAGGATTATTACCCCTCTCCCACAACAAGTACTAAAGATAGGTAAGGCTCTCAAGTCTCTACATATGACTGATATTAAGATAGGCGGGGTTGAACAGTTTCAAGGTGAAGAAAGGGAAGTGATCAACTTGTCAACCGTCAGATCAACCGTGAAACACGACGAATTTGACAAGACTTTCTGTTTGGGATTTCTGAGCAACCCGGAGAGGTTCAATTTTGCCATTACTCGTGCCAGATCATTGCTTATTATTGTTGGAAACCCTTATATTATTTCAAAGGTATTTCTAGGTAAAAAAACTTAGTCGTTTATCAAATGCAATAAAAATGTTGTGTAACCGTGTTGTCGGCCATTGATAGGACTGACACTGGGACCAAATGTTATTCCATTGTGTTGCAAATAGCACCTATGAAGGTTGTTCTTTTCGCGTGAAGCAGCAGGATACATTGATGTGATGCTAGTGCAACTAACAATTGAAGTATGTGGAATATTAAAGTGGTAGATTGAAGAAGATAAGTTCTTAGCTCGATCAGTTTTTGAGTATTGGCAACTATTAGTTTTTGAGTAATATAATGGTATCCAGTGTACTGACAACTATTGTCTGTGTGTCTAGTGCTGGCATTGTTTTTCAACTTACAAAACATACATCAAGAGCGACATTAATTTTTGGCACTCTGACATGCATAATCAACCATGCTACACCATAATACTTACCACTTACAAGAAATAGTATTCAAAATTTAATTCATCCTCTTACATAAAAAACTAGAGTCATCAGGTACATACTTCATAGTTATGACCTACATGCTCGATAACAAAGACTAAAAGTAGTAATCCCTACAATGACACCAACACCAAATGCACAAATAGGATTGAATACAAGTTTGCTCATTTTTTCTGGGAGTGTAGTGTCTTGTTTTTACCTTCAAGTTCTGCCACCCTTGCATAGAGTTCCATAATTGTAGCCTCGAAGTGCATCTCATTTGTATTGAGTTCCATAATTCTTTGTGAGCATTCATGTTTCTCAGTACACAGGCGTGTGATTATTTCATCCAACATGCGGGGACGTGGGTTATTCGTTAGCAACATCTCTAACTCTTCTTGCAACTTCTCCTCTATTTCAGAACGTGTAGGAGATGTGGGTGGATATTCATATTTTCTGGGGTTCCCGCTTTGATAACTTGAGGTGTCGCTGTTTGACATTGGACTTCAGTTGAACTACACAAACAAACCCAAATTCTAGAAAAAAAACCCTGATACATGCTTGCTTATGTGATCCTCTAATTACCAGATTGACCCACTATGAAAAGCACACAAAAAACTCACGAAATTGTACATACTAAATAGCAGGTAATCGACAACACAAACCATCAAAAGGTCCAAACGAGTGACAGCAGAAACATTAGCTATGTACATAGTATATAACAATTAATTTATACATTCAAGCCTCAATTAAGCATCACCCATAAAGTATTAGAAATTCCTACCCAATTTTTTTCAACAAGGTAGTGAGATCCTCTTTGTAGCCGACGTTGATTTATTTAGGGTTCCAACCTCAATTAAGCCTCAATAGTACATAATTAAGCAACAAGAAAGCATCACCCATTAAAAACCAAGTACAAATAGTTAGATTTAATGAGAGATTTTTGAGAATTCACTTTGCTACTTTCGTTATGGTTTTGTGAAAGAAAAAAACAGTGGATGGTACCACGATTCGAACAACTAACCAAATTTGATCGATTTCTTTCGGCGTAGTTACCTTGTGTTCGGTGCAGTGAAGGTCGTCAGCTCATCAAAACGAACAAGAAGGAGAGGGTTTTGGTTGTTGGGCGAAGAATCAGAAGGGGAAAGGTCGGTGATGCAATTTGGCCATGCCATTCCTTTTTTAATATTGTTTCAAAAATTAGTACTTGACATGACCTCTGTTAATATAGTACATGTCATGATTTGACCTCTGTTTTCCCTCCAAAAGTGAACAACTTTCCCTCCATTTTCTACCCCTTTACCCACTTGTGAGTCTTCACTAAAGTAACCCCAACTGTAAACCTGTACAAAACCACCGTAATACCACAAAACCTATTAAAACCACAAATCTTCAAAAAGGCTTCCGCTTGCATCTTCAATGTCTTTGGAATAGAAGAATTAATTAATGGGTTAGTTCTGACTTTCACATTTATTCCTCTTTACAAGACATTCTTTTGTGGTTCCCTAAACAAGAAAGAACAACCTTTCAGCTTCTTTTTAACATTGCTCAAATCTGACTTTCACATTTGTTCCTTGATTATAAAATATTTGATTTTCCTACACATCTTTGTTCCGTTTGGCTAGAAAACCCTTTCTATCTTCGATTCAGGATGGGCTAAAACCCTAACTTTCTAAAACTAATGTCGATGTTAGTCATGTTTGTCATAATATTGTCAGTGTTAGGCATTATACTGTCAATGTTTGTCATAAAGTAATTCTACTTGTGTTTGCTTTTTCTTCGTATAACAGGTAAAAGATCATACTACTTGACTCTGAGAACAGTTGGTGAATGGATATGTAAGGGAAACAAGTGGGTTTTCGAAGGGATCACAACGACAAAAGCACTTGTTGTGTCTGAAGATATCAATTACTCAAATCTGAGGAAAAAGTTGGTTGAGAAGATAAATTTCATTGACGAGATATATGAAATGGAGCTAAAATATCTTTCACCGTGGAAATTAAAGTTACAACCATTCGATGTCAAAGATGACGACGACCTTGATGCTTTCAAATTTGTGAACTTGCAATCAGAAGATAAAATCTGGCCTATCGAGTTATATGCGAGTTTGAAAAAGAAAGGAACAAAGAATTTGCAAACACAGAGTATGTATATGTGAGGCCTAATGTTGAGGCCGACATCACAGTGTCTCTCCCTTTGCCACCATTAACACAAAGTCAAGAGACGGAGGCCGAGGTTGTGATGGGTGGTCAACCAAGTACAAATGGTACCAAAACAACCAAGAAAAATGTGGTAAGTGACATTCGTACCACTGAAGTTGTCCCGAATGTAGTTGATTGTTACATGTGTGAAATGAAACCAAAAATATATTATGACAACAATGGGGAAGTACAGATAGTTGACTTGGTGAGCCAATCTGAGGCAGTTTCGGAAAGTGATGGGAGAGAAACAAGGTCTTCTACAAGAAGGAAAAGAATACATGAATGTATTGAGATTGACAATGATTATGGGGAAGACGTTGGGCAAGATGTTGTGCATGATGTTTGGGATAATTTTGAGGATGAATTTGAGGAAGATGTTGAAGAAAGTTGCAGGGAAGGTGACTTTGAAGGGCCATTGCTGGATGAAACTAATGAAGTGACAACATATTTATTGACATTGATGAGGAAATTCTCCAAGAGATTGAAGTCGAGTACCATCGTAGCAAAAAGTTTAGTAAAAGGCAATTGGATGGTTTGGAAGAGCCAATGAAGGGTGATGGGGTGAGCTACAATGATATGGAAATAAAAGTTGGAGAGCGTTTCAATTGAAAGAAGAATCTTAAGGATCGTTTATCCTTGATGGCATTATAGAGGCGCTTTCAGATGCATGTCCAGAAGTCTGATACAAAGTTATATGTCGTAAGGTGCATCAATCCTAGTTGTACCTTTTTTTGTCGTGGGGCCGCTTATGGAAATACAAGATTGTTTGAAGTAAGGAAGTATTGTGGATAGCACACATGTGGCATGAAGCTAAAGAATAACCACCACACACATGCAAGTTCAAGCGTAATTCCTGACCAAATAAAATCAAGGTAAGTAAACAATCTTGTCAGTAAGATCATATATATTTTTCAGTATGTATATTAACTAACCTTAATCTGTTACATCTTTAACACAACCGGTACATGTAATGGACCTCATGATGCACAAATTCAAGACTTAATGAAGAAAATGGGAGTGGAAGTTAGGTACGACAAGGCAAATTGAGCACGTTTAACCGCCATAGACAGAATAAGAGGCACAGCTGAGCAAAGCTACAAGCGGCTTCATAGATACATGTACAGGCTCGAAAGGATGAATATAGGGACAATCACACATGTTTAAGTAGATTCTAATCATCGATTCAAGTAATGTTTTTTCAGCTTGGGTGCTTCGCACAATGGAATGCAGTTTTTAAGAAAGGTAAATATAAGTTTTGTCACGATGAATGTATTTTTTTTGTCAAATAAATGTAGTCTTTTGTAGCATTTAAGTATTATATTGTCATGTATACACTGTCATTTTGTAAAGCTGCGTGAAATTGATTGCATGTCATAACAGTGAATGGTACCTATTTGGGATCAAAGTACAAGGGCACACTTCTAGTAGCAGTGGAACAAGACGGAAACAGACAGATATATCCAATGGCTTTTGTTGTAGTTGACAGCGAGAATGACAACTCATGGTCATATATTTTTCGACACCTACGTTCTGCTGTAGCCGACGAGAATGACCTCGTCTTTGTGTCTGACCGTCATGGAAGCATTTACAAAGGTTTAAGAGAGCACTACATCTTCGCGAAGCATGGTTGTTGCACACTTCACCTATTTCAAAACATGAAGGCCATATTAAAAGGAATAACTTGTGGATTCTGTACCAAAAGGCAAATCAAGCCTACACTAAACATGAGTTCAACCGTGAGTATGTAAGACTTTGCGCCCAGTCCCTGAAAGTAGGTACCTACCTAAGGGGTGTTGGATTTGAAGGTGGACAAGGTCGCATTTGAACGCAAATAGATTCAATATTATGACGTTGAATAATGCGAAATCCATTAATAGTCGATTAATAGGGCCGCGTCGAATGCCGCTGATTGGCTTGCTTGATGGTATAGTGAATGTCATGATTCAGTGGTTTTGTGAACGAAGGAAAAAGGGAGAATCTTGTTCAGAAGTGCTGACCCCGACATTGTGTCGTGAGATACAAGTTCATTATTTAAGGTTGTTGACAATGGTTGTGACTAGGTTGAATTAATATGAGTTTCAAGTGCATGCCAATGGAACTACATTCTTGGTAAACCTCCATGCTCGAACATGCTACTGCAACGCATTCCAAATTGGCCAAATTCCTTATGCGCATGCCATAGCGGTTGCCAAGGATTATGGGGTTGATCCAGTATAGCTGGTGCATCCCTTATTTACGGCTGAAAAGTGGAAGCATACAAGGAAACATTGTATCTGGTCCTGCCTTTGAGCGTTGGGAAGTTCCTGACATTGTCTTGAATAAAGCATGCTTGCCCCCGAACATTAGGAGGAAATCAGGAAGACCAAGGAAGAAAAGAATCCCGTCACGTGGAGAATACAGGGGTCCGAGGAGAAGGTGTGGAAGTTGTGGCACCCTCGGCCATAACTCACAAAATTGTCCTAACTCCGTAGCCGCCCCATTATCAGGTTAACTCTTTTGATGGTTTTTTGAATCACGAATACTTTTGATGTTGATTCTTCTTCTCGTTTGATGCTGAACGCGTCCTGTTAATATGTGTAGTAAGAGATGCAAACTCTTGAAATATCTCTTTTGTTAATATGTGTAGTAAGGAATCCAAACTCTTGAAGGATTTATTACCACTCATATTACTTTTGAACCTAGTTAATGTAATTTGCTTATGACTTTTTCTTGTGAACGTTCTTCTTCGAAGACAAAAGCAAGTCATGGTCGATATGGTTTCAAAGTAGTTAAAGTAATTTGTGTGGTTCGAATTGGTAGAAATGATATTTAGTCGAAAGTAGTTAATGTAATACAATCTTGTCATGATTCCATATATATCCTGACAGGTTCAATGTGAGCTAGTTTAGGTTAAATTGATATGACACAATCATGTCATGATTCCATATATATATATATATATATCATGACAGGTTTAATATAGTTTTAAATAATCCTACCGACCAACATGCATGGCATTTGAAAACCACATAGGAAGAAGAAGAGAATGATTAAAATGGGAAGAAAATATATAACAAATCTTGTCATACTCACTGACTTGTCTTATCGTCTTTAATATGGTTTGAAATTACGCGACATTATCATAAAGTACTATATTATATAAAACGAAAATACATAACATGCTTCATAAAGAACTAGATAATACACATATTATCATAAAGAACTAAATTTACGTGACATTAGATATCACTACACTAAAATGCATTCCAAAATACTTCATAAAGTACTAAATACTACATGACATTAGATAGTCACTACACTAAAGTACTTAATAAAATACTAAATATTACATATACACATCTCCTACGGAGGAGATGGCTGAGGCTGGGAGGTCATGTGGGTAAAGCACGTCGGCGACCTCTTTGGTCACGATATATATTAATGAAAGCCACTATTCTACCATGGTCGGCAAGGACGGTGGCGTCTCTACAGTTCTGCAAGGCCCTCAAGGTACGAGGGCCGCCGTGCGGGGGTACTACTTCAAAGAAGTAGCAAGAGTCTCATTCGCAGATGTTAAAATTATAAAGTTGGCTAATGAGTTACCAAATGTCTCTTACCCTTTCAGCCATCGGTGACCAGTTTTGGGTAATGCCACCCTCGTAGAAGTGGCACCTTCAAGCTGGTGATGGTGATAAGGAGCACCTTCAAGATCATTAGTAAAATCCTGGTCCTGGTCCTTTTCGCCATCGCCAGCCTTTTCACTTAGGTCTTGAACAATTCCCATTACAACATCCGGACCCTCAACATCATTGTTAACCTCAATTGAATTATCAAAATCCTACAATCATAATAACCATGTCAAACTACTGACATAAACGACTAAAAATCCTGTCACCGTGCCACAAATAAAATTGTCAAAGATATAAACTCTAATCCAAACAGAGACACTAAATATCCTGTCACCATGGTACAAATAAAACTGTCAAAGTAGTAATGAAAATATTTAGAAGAGCATATTTCATACCTCTTTGCCTTCAGTGATGTGAACAACCCTCGAAGTATTGTCTGCAACGCAGGATCTTGGTTCCTCAAGCTTGTAGTTGAATCCTTCTCTTCCGTAGCCAAAGAGATGGCTTTCCTAGGGCTAAAGAGATAGCCTTCAAACGCGTCAAAGAGATGATGAATAGATCAAAGAGATGATCGTGAATACCGAAGAGACGGTGTATGAATTGCTCGAATCGACGAGCTACGGGATAGTTGATCTGTGGGATCGAAGGGTTTGATGTTGGAACTCAAGGGAAGGAGCGTACTCAACTTTACTACTCAAGTTCAACAAAAAGATTACAAACTAGGGTTTCTGGGTTTAAATAACGACAAAAAGAAATAATAAAAAATATAATAATAAATTGTTAAGCAAAACGACAAAAATTGAGATCGCTGACGCGGGCAGGAACTCGGTCGAGTTCTTGGCCGAGTTTCGATCTGGAACCAGAACTCGGTCCAGAACTCGGTCGAGTTCTGGGCCGAATTCTTATCTGGAGCAACAACTCGGTCGAGTTCTGGGTCGAGTTCTTGGCTGGAGCAATAACTCGGTCCAGAAATCGGTCGAGTTCTGGGTCGAGTTCTTGGCTGCTTCGTTCTGCTTTCGTGATCTCGTCGTCTTCGTCTTCTTGGCGGGATCGACTAAGGCGGAACCTCACCTAATCCTTCATAGGTCAAGAGGAGGACCCATTTAGGACTAGATGAACCCGCGTCACTTGCTTGCGCCCGCAAGACTAATGATTGTGTTGCTCGCTCCATTGCCCTTGCGCGGGCTCTTGTCACCGGGCCATTCGAACACACCTTCATTGCTTCCTCTTCGTCCTTCGCCGTCATCGAGGGGATCATGGAGCTATCAATCTCCCCTTCTTGGCTGTGAAGCGTCCCCGTTTCGTCCTCGTCGTCAAAAGCAGGAGGCGTATAAGGAGAAAGGTTAGCGACGTTGAACGTAGGATGCGCACCATAGTCATCGGGTATAGGGGGCAATCCCTCGGGCAGCTCCTCGGGCATCACATTCCCAAGGTCCTGTAAAAGAGAAGTCACGGAAGGGGCTAATTCAACAAGATCTTTAACAATTAAACGACACGCGAAATGAGCAAGTAAAAAGCAAGGACGACGTCCCTGAATGATTGGAGAGACATCCCGAGACCTAGCCAATAGAAGGCGGTCTTCACAAGATCCTTGAATGCCGTGTTGAGCTGGCTTAGGGGGATGTTTTGTTTCTGTTTTTTGTGGCTTCTCACGGCCAGCTGAGGGTAGTTGATGTCCCTTGGCTTGTTCAAGTGCCTTGACTTGGTTCCTCTCAACTTGATCTTGCAAAATCTCCTTAGGGCTCATAGGAAGCAATGTTACCTTTCTTCCATTGTGCATGAAGATGTAGTTGTTGAGAAATCCATCATGAAGAGTTCTCTTGTCAAATTGCCAAGGTCGCCCTAAGAGAAGATGAGTTGCATCCATGGGCACTACGTCACAAAGCACCGAATCCGCGTAATGACCAATGCTGAAATTTATGGTGCATTGTTGCTTCACTACATTGGAATCATCACCCTCGGAGATCCATTGTAGACTATAGGGTTGTGGGTGTGGAGTTGTATCGAACTTGAAGTGCTTGATCACCTTTTCATTGATGATATTGCAACAACTTCCACCATCTATAATAACACTCAAAGAAACACCCTGGACCGCACACTTAGTATGAAACAAATTTTCACGTTGGTCAAGTAAGGTACCTTCTTTGGCGGTAAGAACACGGCGTGTAACCAAGCTAAGAGGTACGGTGCCTGGCTCATCCATATGGCTGCATATGTATCCATCCAATTCCTCCTCCTCCTCAAGGCCATAGGTGTCAAAAACTGGCCCGGCGTCGGGGGTGTCCTCGTCAAAAGACTCATAGCCAGAGGTGGTCGAGAAGAGGACACACTTGTTGTTGGGGAAGTCCCGCTGTATGTGGCCACGCCTTTGGCACTTAAAACATACCTTGTCCCATGCCTTATCATCGGCAAGAGGCGCTCAACGCTGTTGTGGCTGGTTGACGTGCGCCGGTGTGTTGCTCGGCCGAGTGGCCGGCGCCGGCGTTGTAGTAGCGGGAGTGGGCTGCAACGAGGAACGCACATCAGTAGAAGGGGAACTTGACATATGGTTAGAGACATACCTTGTGTGAGGCTGAGACCAAGACGCTCTCCTAGCCGCTTGAGCTTGCGACCATATCTCTTGTGCCGTATGTGCTCACTTTTGGAGGTCTCATATGTTGAGCACTCGAAGTTGGTTTCTAATAGGCTCATGCAGGACACGAAGGAACATACTCTGAAAGTCCTCGTCAGTGTGATGGATACCTGCCTTATGGGACAATTCTTCAAGTTCAGCATAAAAATCAAGGGGAGAACGATTACCTTGGGCCGCGAGTTGTATCTTGAGGCGCATTTCGGAAGTAAAGTCCTCGGGGACATACTTCTTCCTCATGATCCGCATAAGATGGCGCCAGGAAGTGATTGGACGCTCACGGTCAGCGTAGAAAGGATGCCACCAAGCCTTGGCAGCACCGTCGAAGTGCAAAGCGGCAGTTGCAACCCGTTCTTCTTTCGGGTAGCGATAATGATTCAAAACATACTCCATGGACTGCTGCCAATCAAGAAACTTATAGGGATCAAATTCACCAGAAAATTTTGGAAGTTTTACCTTAATGTCGGGGCAATGCGGGCCATAGCGCCCGGGGCTCGGCGACGCCGTTCTGGTGAGTGGCGTCGGTAACCATGGCATGTGGGACGCAGCTCCGCATGGCGTTCCAACTCATACGCCTCATCGTCATCAAATCTGTCCCGGGAGTGGTCCGAGGCACGGTCAACGTCATCATCAAGCTCGGACTCGGAATCGTCATACCTCGTGTGTTGTCGGCCTCTTTCCCGACGGTCGTAGGTGTTGACATAAGGTAGGGGATCCTTAGAGATGCGTACACGACGACGAAAACGATCCGAAGTGTAATCCTCATCTTTCGGAACAAAGGTGGGGTTGTACCTTATGCGGGAATCGCCACGCTTAGGAGGGTAGCCTTCAATTTGAGAGCGAAGGCGATCTTGCGGAGTAGACAAGATGCCCTTACCCTTGCGGTCCGGTGGATGGCTTGTGGTGGCCGTAGGGTGAAACAATGGGTCAGTCATGGGCAACTTCATGTCACTCATGGCCCGACGAAGGTGTACAAGCTCGGCAGCCTGCTCGGCCAGGAGGCGGACTTTCTCTTCATTCGAAGCTTGAAGTGTGTCATTTGCTGCATGAAGGTGGTCAAGTTGCTCATAGGCAGAGTCCATGTGTCCGGGGCTGCGGTTGCCCGTAGAAGGAGTGTGGCTAGTCGTAGGAACGTCCATAGTACCTATACAAAGCATACAACACAAGGAATAAGTTGTACCAAGCAAAAGAACAAGTCCAAGCCAAGTCCTTGTCTCAAAAGTGAACCAAGAAATTTTCCGCTGGGCGTACTAATTTTGGTTGCTCGTGAGGAGGGAGAGGCTTGAACGGAAGGCAACAAAGCAAGAACTAGCAAATCAAGTCCCAAACAACACACAAATTTCCAAGTGCAAGCAGATCAAATCAAGTTTCTCAGAATTAATCACACAAGAGTTGAAAATTTTGCCCTTTTCAATGAGAGTTGCATAGAGACATAAAAGAAGAGAAGATGGAGTATGATCGTATGGTGCGTTCTCTGCCTTTTCTTTTGTTTCTTTTTGTTTTTGAGGCTTTCGTCTTCCCAAACCTTTTTGTTTTGTTTGATGGAAGGTGAGAATAGTATGTATGTTTTTGTTTATACGGTCACACTGTCTTTTTTTTTTTGATATGATGGCAAATCAAGCAAGAAAGAACCACACAAGCAAGTGTAGGAGAAGAAAGAAGAGACAAAGCAACTATGAGGGAATTAAATCGAACAACTAATTTAGCAATTAATCCAAAGATAAAGCAAGACTTAAGCAACAAGAAACAAGGAAATCAAGTATGCAATTAAGGAAACAAGATAGTGCTAGAAGGATAAAGATTAGGGCTGTTGAAAAAGTAACCAAAACCTAAGGAAATTAGGGTTGTAGCCGTGAGAGAGAAGTGGCGGAAGGGGGTGATGGCGGCAGATGGTGGTGGTGGTGTGGTGATGGTGGTCACGGCTGGGGTTCCGGCGAATGATGGTGGTGAGAAAAAAACATTCTGGGTTTTGCAAGCGGAAAATTGCAAGGAATCACAATAAGAGAGAAGACCAAACTTAGCTTGGATAGGCTCTGATGCCAATTGATGCGAACAACCCCCGAAGTGTTGTCTGCAACGCAGGATCTTGGTTCTTCAAGCTTGTAGTTGAATCCTTCTCTTCCGTAGCCAAAGAGATGGCTTTCCTAGGGCTAAAGAGATAGCCTTCAAACGTGTCAAAGAGATGATCGTGAATACCGAAGAGATGGTGCATGAATTGCTCGAAGCGATGAGCTACATGATAGTTGATCCGTGGGATCGAAGGGTTTGATGTTGGAACTCAAGGGAATGAGCGTACTCAACTTTACTACTCAAATTCAACATACAGATTACAAACTAGGGTTTCTGGGTTTAAATAGCGACAAAAAGAAATAATAATAAATATAATAATAAATTGTTCAGCAAAACGACGAAAATTGAGATCGCTGACGTGGGTCGGAACTCGGTCAAGAACTCGGTCGAGTTCTTGGCCGAGTTCCGATCTGGAACCAGAACTCGGTCCAGAACTCGGTCGAGTTCTGGGTTGAATTCTTATCTGGAACAACAACTCGGTCCAGAACTCGGTCGAGTTCTGGGTCGAGTTCTTGGCTGGAGCAATAACTCGGTCCAGAACTCGGTCGAGTTCTGGGTCGAGTTCTTGGCTGCTTCGTTCTGCTTCCGCGATCTCATCGTCTTCGTCTTCTTGGCGGGATCGGCTAAGGCGGAACCTCACCTAATCCTTCATAGGTCAAGAGGAGGACCCATTTTGGACTAGATGAACCCGCGTCACTTGCTTGCGCCTGCAAGACTAATGATTATGTTGCTCGCTCCATTGCCCTTGCGCGGGCTCTTGTCACCGGGCCATTCGAACACACCTTCATTGCTTCCTCTTCGTCCTTCGCCGTCATCGAGGGGATCATGGAGCTATCATTCAGCCTCTACCTTCTCCACCTCAACCTCATCATTTACCTTTTCCTCCTCAACCTCAGCCTCTACCTTCTCCTCCCCCTCAACCTAAACCTCATCCTCCTTGTCATCATCCTTCTCCTCCTCCTCCTCCTCCTCCTCCTCCTCCTCCTCCTCCTCCTCTTCATCCTTCTCCTCATCCTCATTGTCATCCTCCTCATTTTCATCGTCCTCCTCCTCCTCTTTGTCACCACCTTGGAAAAGTTCTTCATTCTCTTTACCATTATCACCATCACCAGCTTCATCATCATCATCACCATTATCATCATCCTCAACTTCCTCATCGTCATCTGTCCCCTCACTCTCAACCTACTCACTCTCAACATCTTCATCCTCTACCTTCTCATCCTCTGTTTCCTGGTCATCCTTATTAACTTCCCCCTCGTCCTCATCAGACTCATCATAGGATTCAAAATCCTCTTCATCCTTCGCCGGCTAAGGCGGAACCTCACCTAATCTTTGGTTTCCCCTTACTCTTACGCTTAGGCACCTCCTCCTGGTTTGATACCCTCTTTTCTAGCCTTCTTATCCTCCCAAGCACACCTTTTTCCATCCTTTTCATCATTCTGAACATCTCACTTATCACCTCTGATGAATGCACATATGCATTACTCGGGCTCGCCCCATCTTTTCCTTGCTTCTTCTTCCCCTTTTCCCTTCTTTTTCAAACCCTTCATTGCTTCCTTCACAATCTTGTCAAAATACGGGTCATCATTTTCATCAGCATAGTAGCAGTCGGACAACTTATCTACCTCATCTTCATCGGGAATAAGAATGGGCTTAACCATATTTGTAGGATCAACCAAAGACAACTCCAAGACTCCATGTTCAGGGACTTCATCCGAAAACCAACGAATACATCGAGGCATTGCAAATTCTCTCAACTTTGATGCAAATTGGAGACCAACTGTTGGCAGAGCTTCCCATACCCATATCTATAATATCAAGCGGTTTGAGTATTAGCAAATTATGATACATTAAATTATGATATCCTATCACCCTATATTTTAAATCAGGTCACCATGTAACCTAAAATCTGACTGGAATGCACATAAACCTATCTAGAATGCACATACAACTATGATGGAAAACTAGTATGTTGTTTCAATCAAACAACAAATAACATCCTGCATATTCACGATGATCCTATCACCCTATATTCAAATATTCGGTCACACTATAGCATAAAGTATACAACTATGATGCAAAGAAAACACACTGTTGTTTCACTATGAATACCACTCCATCTAGACACCACAGAAATCAGTAATTCATAGTTAAACCATTAAAAATGAATAATATAACTACCTGAAACACAACTGGCATGCCTTGAATGGAATATGGAATTCTTGGTAGGTTGGAGAGTAGCTTTGCCTTCTCTACTGTTTGCATCCTTTTGGCCAGTGATGTGGTCAATGACTTGTGAAGCTCTTCATAAGCAACCCTTCCCCATGGATAATACAAAAACTTATCCATATTCTCCAACAGCCTAACATGTAGCGGCTTCACCAGCCTCTTTTTATCCCCTCCCAGCAACAGACCCTCAACTATAAAAAACAGTGCCAACTTCAGTTTGTAGTTGTCCAACTCACGATGTTCTTTGAATCTGTTGTAAACATCTTATATTGCCGTCTTAGGGCCACCTGGACTACCAAAAAATCGCTCTATTACTAGGCCGTCAGCTTTAGTATCCACAAATGGAATTTCCCCACAATTCAGTCCAGTGATGAGAGCGAACTCCATAATTGAAAACCTCAACTCTTTCCCTGCAACATTTTCATTACTTTTCCAAACGGGCCATCCGAAACCCATTGCCAATCCGCATGTGTCAACTTGTTTTCAATCTCACGAACAAAGTGCACCCTACAGTTAATGTTAATTCTTCTGTATAGTGGTTCCCCTCTATAATAACTGTACCTAATCTGCAAACGAAATGAAAAATACCCTAAACAAACAGAAAATATACAAATTAAACCATTTGTGAAGCCTGACAGGACAAATGAAAAATACCCTAAACAAACACAAAATATACAAGTTGTTGGCTTGCGAAGCTTGACAGGACAAAATGTAGAAAACTTACATCCCCTTTGAAGATTATGGGTTTTTTCGCCTTTATTGTTTTCGCTTTTGGGCTCCTCGACCTGCCCTTCCCGGATTTTTTGGCTATGGGACTGTCAGAATTTTCCCTTTCACCTGCACTTAGTCTCTCTGCTTCTTCTTCTTTTGACCATGGCTGTCGTCTTCTTTTCTCTTCATTTTCTCTCCGCTCTTCATTGGGCTCGATACTTTACCGCCTCTAAGCACTGCCATTTTCTATATTTTTTATGAGGTTTAGAGGTTGAGGTTCAGTTCAGAGAGGGGGGAGTAAGAAAAAGTGGAGGGCGGCAAATGTTGGGTTGGGTTGAAGAAACTGAAAGTTGCAACAATGGAGAGATGAGAAAGATGGAAGTTGTAGAGTCGCGTTAATGAGGAATAAGCTTTTTGGAGGGAATTTTGGGGGGGGGGGGGGGGGAGGGAATGGAACAACTTTGGAGGATTTTGCTGCTTAGTCTTACCTTTTTATTCAAAAAGAATTTATTTTACCTTTTTTTATAATTTCATAATAATAAAACAAAAACCTAAACACAAACAAATATTATTAAAAAAATTCTTTTTATAATCCCAAAACAACCAAAAGAAAAGGATAAAAGAAAAGGATAATTCTGACAATAGAATTATACAATGTGACAAAAATACGAACAACACTGACATGAATTATTCGTATTAGATAATTCGTGCATTTGGTGCAATTGTGACAAAAATATAAACTTCACTCATAGGAATTATGAACACATTTGACAAGAATTATGCAAAATATAAACTTCACTGACAGGAAATATGAACACAACTGACAAGAAGTATGCATGTATTGTGCAATTCATATCTCAACATCTACAAGGAAATTTGTCAGCTACATCTAGCCAAGTAGAAATGCACCAACCAATTTTGCTAGATTTCCAAAATAATTTGAACACCACTTATTGTCACCAAGACAAGTCAATTCTAGCAAAAACTACACAATCAGAATCATACCAAACTATCCCAACTACGTACCCCAAATATTACATAAAATAAGATATCCTTCACTAGTCAAACCACTTCATATCAAAAATACTAACGACTATCCTTTTTCTATTGTGATCCACAAGCTTGTCATCCACGTTCACAATGTTTTGACGACGTCCAAAACTTAGCATTTCTATGTACTTGATCGTGAAGATGCCGAAGTCGCCCCTGCACAAGTAAAAAATGTAGTTAGTTTCCTGATATTATAACCACTTTCAAACCAAATATATGAACAATTGATGTAAATAACTTACCCTCTTTTGTTTCTCTCCAATGTATGAACACGAGTCACATTTAGGGGATTTTCCCCCTATCATCATAAATTGCTGCCAAGAGCTCATATTGTGTTATCATAACATGCAGAATAAATGTAAACTTTGTAAGGAACATATGGACGTCCGACAATTTGAACAAATTGACGTTGGGATCGTATATAGTGACATATCATTTACTCAGTTCTATCTCTAGAGCTACCCAATGTTTCCCCTTGAAATTGAAGGGGAGATATATATGATGTCCTTCCAATCCTTCCCATAAAGTGCAGGCAGTTCCCCACGCAGGTATCTCATCTTAGATGAATCAACAACATAACTTTTCTTATCTGATAACCATCTCTTCATTTCCTTGTCCAAGTTCCGCTGAAAATAGTTGTCCAATATTGTCACTGGTTTGTCACGCACACGATACTCAAAATAATACATACATTCATCCAAGTGCTACAAACACAAAATATAATAGATGTCATACTAGAAATTGAAGACTTACTGCACCGAATATTTATATAAGAAATGAAAGAGGCTTACCGGAGATCTCAGCCACCCCATTGGTCGCAACAATATCTCAAAAAAAAATTTCTTTTGTAGATGTTCTCTAGTTGGAGACTCAAATTCTTCACTACATCATTAGATGGTTTAATTAACAACATCTTAAACAAGCGTTCATATCATTAAGACAGGAGGGACAACTTCATAACCTTTCCTTCGAGTCTAACCAACCGCACAATCTAGTCATGTCTGAAATATCTTTGGACGTTGAAACCTTGCATCGTTTGGGATTATCGACTTGTTTGGACCTTCCTCTCTTCCTAACAGGATGGTCCCTCTTTTCAGCAGTTGTATTATTATTTTTGAGCGGGTTTTTCTTGTTGAGACTCCAATTGTTTCTTTGGTAGCATCTCCTTCCACCTCAAGTTCTTTTGTCGCTACAGCTAGCGTCTGCATTAACATTTTTTCATAAATAAGATGTGGGAAGAGTTATTAAAGTATGTCATCATCTTTGATTATTGATGCATACCTCAACTTCTTTTGTCATTCCTTTTGTAGTTTCCCTCTCATTCTGAACTGCACCAACTTCATCATCCTTCTGTTTTTTTGAACGAGTCTTCCTTGCGAATACTTTTTGTTCTTTGTTATCTTTTTCTTCAATTTCACAAGCCATTTCTTCTCCTTCCACCATTGCTTCTTCTTCTGTCATCGTTTCTCCATATTTCCCCTCATCCTGAACTGGACCATCATCATCATCCTTCTGCTTTTCTACACTGGCATTGTCGCATGCACCATCATCATCATCATCTTTTTTCCTTTTCAACACTACCTTCAGTTGGTATCTTGCCATTGTCGCTTGCACCATCAATATCATCATCCTTATGCTTTTCTACACTACCTTCAACTGGTAGCATGACATTATCGATGCACCACCATCATCATCATCCTTCTACTTTTCTACACTACCTTCAGCTGGTAGCTTAGCATTGTCGCCTTCACCATCATCATCCTTTTCCTTTCGAAAAATAACCATATATCCTAAATTGCGATTGTCAACTTGAATGTCACCATCATCAAAGTCATCCTGTAGGGGATTTGAAGCAGACCCTCCCCCCTATTCCATCCATTTCGACATCCTCATCATTGAAAAACAGTGACATTTTAACTTTTTTATGTGACATTCCTATTCTACATTCCGACAAAAATATTGCTTTAGCTTGCAGGAAATAAAAATCTAAGTTAACACACAGAATAACAATTGTTGACAGTTATCTTACCTTCCATTTCTCCTGTTCAATGTCCTCTTCTTCATTATCTGTTGCATCTGAGTTGTTGTGGATATCATTGTCGTCATCCTCCATTATGCCCAAGGCTTTTTTGATAGCATTAAATCCTGCTTCCACTTGGTATTCCAAATTACTCATACGCTCATGAAGCTCTTTCATAGCGCACATCACCTGTCTTGCATCTAGGTCTGAGGTCTTTGCAGCCGGGGCAGGGGCCGACTCTTTCCTTTTCTTCTACCATTGATAGACCTCTTCTTACTTAGCTCAAATTTCTCAACTGCCTAGTCAAAGTAATTGTCCTTCACTTCTCCAACAAATTTGCATCCTTTTAAGACCTCCACCTCAGCTTCTTCGTCTATTAACACCACATTTGGAATAAAACAGGATGTGGCCTTCCCCAACAAAGACTTCACAACCATCGCATCAGGTTGTGAATCGGATGACCATCGTAGACCGCGTGGATATGCCTCCTTATCCACCTAAACTGCAAACGCTGAAGCAATTGGTTTTACAGCTTCAAATAGCCATACCTGAACCACAATTTTTCTTGTCAGTATGATTCTTATTTGTTGTAAGAAACCATCAATATATTGTAATTACAATACCAACTTCAAAACTATATACATTACATAAAAAATACGTTACCTAAAAGGCCATTGACAACCCCTAGAGTTTGTAACCCAACCTTGCACTTGAGTCTCTTCTTGTTTGTACCGTCTCCAATCTATTCTTCATCGTTGAACTCAAACCCAGGTGAGTTTCAATGTAACAAACCCTGCCCCACAGAAATTTCATGAATCGATCGATATCAGTCAATAATTTGACATGACCCGTGTTTATGCGAACCTTTTTCTCAACCCCAAGAATGACGCCCTCTAATATAATTACTAATGCCATCTTATATTTCAAAGGGTTGTCATCCCATATACGCATAAATAGGATCTCCAGCTCAGCGAAGGTCAGATTTTGTACATCAAATACCTCTTTCCCAATATTCTTATCCGGCTTCAGATCATTATCCGTAACTGTACCACAGTTTAACCCCATCACAAGTGCGAACTCCATCATTGAAAAACACAGCAGTTGTCCTTGCAGGTCATACCACGTCTCCCACAACTTGCTCGTTTCTACTTGACGGAATAAAACGTAATGCACAAGCTAGCATGAAAAGGTTTGTCGATGAACCATCTTCATAGTAGGTCCAAGTGGACCATCTATTATCCTCTGCCAGTCCATAGGGGAGAGGCATTTCTCAATACTTTTCAGCATTTCACGTCGACAGTTTTGGTTGACTCTGCCTTGAAATTTGTTCCCTTTAAATCTCAATAAATGACTCTAAACAATACAAATTATATGAGGTCAATAAATACAACAGGAACATATACTTAAAAACTACACGACATGATGTGAAATATGAAAAACTAGGAATCTTATGTTTTCGGGAGAAATTAAACGCAATATATGGTGCAAAATGAAAGAAGAGAATTTGGCTATTGCTTACTAGTCAAAATGAGCAAAACCAAATTTTACCTTTCTAGCCATTTCAAATTCCTCAGTGTATTCTTTAATCGACTACATCACTTCAGTTGGCCTAGTGGACATAGACAAACAACAAAGAATATCAACATTTCAGTTTTTTCTATGCATAAAATGGTTCTCATTTTCATAACAAATGGTAAAAAATTTAAACAAACATACTAAGATGTAGAGATCAGAGGAGAAGAGAAGGAAGTTGCGAGAGGAAGAGACCTATAAACTGAGACAAATAAAAATATTAACTTTTAACACACAACAATGTTTCATATATAAACTGACATTGTAATTGTTCATTTCAACAATATAACTATACCATGTGACAAAAATATGAACAACACTGACATGAAGTATTCAACCAATGGTAATTCGTGCAATTGTGACAAAAATCAAAACTTATTTGACATTCTCATTGTTTATTGCGACAATACAACTTAAGAAATTGTACAGTTAGTCTATATACAAGGTTTCCACGGGTTTATAAAATAGACAGAAAGTTTTCATAGGTTTATATAAATCAATTTAAGTTATCATCCCCATTTCTACCACAAGGGTCATTTTTTACCCAATTTTTCAACAAAATCAATATGTTTGCTGCATTTACTTTCAGTTAATTTCAGGTGAAAAGAGACAAAATTTGGGGGATAGAATTCATTACAACAGTGAAGCAACAATAAAACCCAATGAACAATTGTGAAGCAATCCTAAAACGGCATTGAATGGCTGTAACCCTACAACAAAGGACAAACCTCGAAGGCTCGAACGAGATAGACAAAAGAGGAAGAGGAATCGGAAGCGCGAGCCAACGGCGTTGAATGTCGTCATCAGTGGACATGCAAATTGGCGTCGTCGGAGGAGGAAGAATCGGAAGCGCAACTCGCGCTAACGGCGTTGGCGACGATAAAGTTTTTAAAACTGAAAATAGAAACCTTTCGTTTACAAGAGGATTTGGAGATGATGGAGTTTACAGGAGGAAATGGAGACGATGGACCTGCAATCTGGGTTGATTTTGGGTTCTTCGGGATAAATCTTTCGTTTACAAGAGGAAATGGAGACGATGGAGTTTACTGGAGGAAATGGAGACGATAGACCTGCAATCTGGGTTGATTTGGGGTTCTTCAGAAACCTTTCGTTTACAAGAGGATGGAGATGATGAAAACTGAAAATGAAAAACCATTTCAGTTTTCTCTAGCAAGTTGCATTTTCAATTTCAAATTTTCATAATTAAATTTTAATATTTTATTGCCATGTCATATTTTATTTTCCAAAAGAAAAAAGAAAACTCTAATTTCATTTTTTTTTTGAAAGGTATTTTTGCAAAAAAATTATAATAATTTGGATGGGGTATATTTGCAAAAAAAAAACAAATAGGATAGATTAGAAATGCAAATGGGTTATAGAAAAGGGGTATGGAGTGCTATATCTCTATTAGATATTAGAGAGAACTCTTATGTCCTTTCCTAATGTTCTTATGTCCTTTCCTAATGTAAATCTTGATTATCAATATAATTTTACCTTATTCAAAAAAAAACTCCGTATTAGATAATAGAGAGAAGAAAGAAAAATGAAGAGCTCATGATTTTATGAATATAGTCTAACATGTAAATCATGGCCCGGTAGAGTTTGTGCATTTAATGCTGGTTTACGGAAGGGGAGGAGAGGGAATAGGAAGAAAAATGTTTTCTAAGACACTACTTCTGGTTTATACTTATTAGGATAGTCTGGATAGACATATATCATGTAAATCATGTGCTACATACGGATTCGCAATGAAGTTAAGTTATAATAGTTATATGAATGAATAACCCATATGTTAATGAGGACATATGTTCGATCGAATTCACTTTATCGTTGTTGTATTCGTAACAATTGCTCCTACCAAGCTGAAAAATGTTACATGGCATGAACAAGATGGATTGTAATAATTAATTTTTACCTATTCAAATTTGTTCAGGTAAATAATATTATCAAGATTGAGATTTTAGATTAAAGTGTGAAGTTAAATCTTCGTTGCGACAAACACAATATCTCATAACTACAAAGTTATAAGTTCGAAATCCCTTACCGTTGAATTCCTTGGTTTTGATGGTAACAAACATTTAACTAATGTGGTGACTAAGTGTTTCTGGATCAAACAAAGATGGCATATGGAACGATTGGCAGCGTAGTAATGCAGAGGAAACAAAGAGTTTTTTAAATGCTTTGTTACCTCCAAAGGAACAACAGTGCCGTCACAAACAACAAGCTGCTAATATTTTAAGGAAGTCAAGTGTGAAGATGATGAAGATAATCCTTGAATATCATGCAGTTGGAAACGGAAAGTTGGTTTGATCACGTCAACTAGAAGATTTGGAGAGAGAAATTTCTATCTTATCTCAACTATATTATTTTAGGAGATCTTTCATTAGATAATAGAATCGGTTGAGATATTATCTTATTGAGTCAAAATAATATCTTCTTGTTACTGAAAATAAGTGAGTGAATTTTTTTTGTTAGTGGGATTTTCAGATTGTATAAATAGAAGTGAGCAATTCATTTCTTGAGTAGGAATTCCGAGTATTTCATTGAGAGGGAAAAAGAAGTGAAGTAGTCTGTACGTCTTAGAGAGTGAGCTCGTGTTCATCGTTGTAGAAGAGATTCAAAACTAGGTGAGAAGTCTAAGGTTTGAAGTCCAAGCTACAAGTATAACGGATTAAGATATCAATAAGACAAGTAAACTCTTTAAAATCCTCTCAAGCGAGAAGCTTGAAGGTAATGGTTTTCCCTGATTGGTTATTTGACTAATTGGGGTTTCCACTCTAAATCGTGAGTTCTAATTATAATTCTTTCTTGCTTTAATATTCTGTCGCATCCTCTGTGGGAACAAAACATTTGTTCCCTCAGACGAAACACTAACGATCCAACAATTGGTATCAGAGTCTGGTCTCTAGATTGTTTTCGTTAAGACTTTGCATGAAAGATGTCGTCAAGCAATGCTATCTGTAACACCCCCAAAACTTAACCCTTTTGGAAAGGTATTACCGCCAGTGACCCCAGTGTTCCTTATCGAGATCACCCAAGGCTTTACCAAATAAATACAATTTATGAAATGCAATTGATACACAAAGATCAAGCATTAAATTCCAAAACATAACACTGTCGAGGAAACAAGAGTTACGGGATTACAACCCAATCCCGAATAGGTCAAAACATAGTTTAAACCAAACACAGCGGAAGACTAAGAAAGTAAGTTACAATCGGAGTTATTGTCCAAAGGATCATAACCTGATTAAAGAAATAATTAAAACATTCAAAAACCACCGCCGACTCCATAGTCCTTATAATCTTCTAAGCTACTTCTTAACTGATGTGCCGAATTAAACGGATGACACCAACCAACCATGCAAGGGAAAACATTGGTTGGTTAGTCTAACTGAATAGACTAGCAAGGGTACAAAGCAGACTGGTTCGAAGCAGTCATATTAGGTTAGACTCATCGCTTCTCGGATAATAACCGATAACGGTAGTCAACCATCATATTCCTACTGGAATAAACAAGAGGTATGCACAGGAGAAGATTCTGGAAGACTGAATCTTCACAGAAATCGACTCGAAAGAAGACTCCAACGGAAATGAGTCTTTAAGGAAATAATGACAAATCTGGAATATTACAGAATCATTCAACAATGATTTAAAACTGACTGAGATGCTTCGGTTCACGACCAACCTCATTGCCTATAGCGAATCCAGATTGGAAAGAGAACGTACTACATTCAAGTCAAGACGAGTTTTCCTAGCTGCACTGAACTTAGCTGTACTACTCGCCCAAGGTGTATTAATTATGTGCGTCAAGGTAGCACTTATCTGATTTATGTTTCAAAAACACACATCACGTTATAGACTTTTACATGTGTACCCCATCAGTGGGACGACACATCTTAGTATACGTTTCGTCGAGAGTGACGTATACCGAAAGGTTTGTGACACCAGCTAAGTGTCCTGTCTCTACACACATGTGTAAGAGACCGATCATGATCATAGAATAGTACCAGATGGGGACGAGCCATCCCGATACCAGATTATAAAGAAACGACTGGACAGAGTCCGAGTAACGTTCCTATCTAACAGTGCTAACTAAACAGTTACAACACCATAACATTTACAGGATAAATCCACATAAAGGCCCGAAAGGCGATCACAGATAATAGCGTTGTTCTAACAGATATACAACCTATTATATGATTTTCAAAACAGTTTATCAAAACCGCTTCCAGACAAACAGAATATTCATTCCAAATTAATTACTCAGATAAACTACTGATAATTAATGTAAATTTGGAATAAAAGAGCAAGAGCGAACCGCCACTTGCCTTACTCCGCAAAATAGTCTAAAGACGTCACTGGATTCCGGGCTCGACACGGTATAGTTCCGACAGCACAACAACCTTCGAGTCGACCCATAAAAGGAATCCTAAGTTAGATCCGACATAAACAGTACGAATCTAAACACGGCGAAAGAACACGAAAGGAAAGACGCCACGACGACAACCGACCAAGCCAAAGCCACGAAGGCGTTCTGGGCACTGTCGGTAGTCACTGTTCTTGGCGGCGGTCGCCGTGAAGAACACGGCCGACTGAAACGAGAGAAAACTCACCCAAAAACACGAGCGGTTCGGCCTCCTTCGACTAGCTTTGGCTTCTAACCTCCAAGGCTAACCAAAAGCTTCACAAAGGCACTCAGGAACCACACCAAAGCAACACCGGCGAGACCTTCAAAAATTCCGGCGAAGGCACAACTCCGGCGAGAGGCAATTTTGGCAGAGGTTCGGTGTTTGGGATGGCTCAAATCTCTCCCCCAACACCCCCTTTTATAGCCAAAGCGTCTGGAGCACGAAGAAGATAGGCCTACAGCTAGTTCGGCGCTCGCCGGAAATCGCGCCGACGACCATCGGGCAAGGACTGCCGGACAACGATGACTGCCATTACGGCGGGCCCGTAATTTACCGCGGTCGCCGTGGCATGACACACCAGCTGCCTCCTCGAGCGTTGGGACGGCGGGCGCCGTGACTTTACGGCGGTCGCCGTGCTTGGGTCTCACGACGGCGGTCGCCGCGACTTTACGGCGATCGCCGCGACTTTACGGCGATCGCCGTGACACCTTTTTCCCGCCCGTTCAGCTTTGAACGAACATGACATTAAGCCAGGATAACAATTATCGTATGCGAACGACAATTAAAATCCAATGCATGTTATCTGTATATTATTTCACTGAGAAAAATATTATAGATACAGAGCACATTACAGAATGTCTCAATCTACCTGAATTAAATCCGACGTACTAAACGGGTACTCGGGAAAATTCCAAAATTCCCAAAATAACCGTACAAAAAATACGGGGTATCACACTATCGATGACTCATTCTGGAAACCACCAAATCTAAAGGCTGGAGAATACGATTGGTGGGTTGAGCAAATCGAGTCTCACATATGTTCCCTTGATGGAAAGATATGGAAAATCATTGAAGTCGGTCCCCTTCCAATTATGGATGATAAGGATGCAACAAAACCAAAAGCAAGGACTGACTATGATGATGCTGATTTGAAAAAGTTGGAGAAGAACAGCAGGGTCAAGAAAATCCTTCATATGGCTTTGCTCCCTGCTGATCTTAAGAAGGTCATCGGCTATAAAACAGCTAAGGAGATCTGGGATGCTTTGAAGCGTCTCCATGAAGGAAACGAGGATGTCAAAAAGAATCATATCCTTGCCCTATTGAAGGAGTATGACTACATCTCTCAAGGAAAAAGTGAACACATTCAAGATTTCTACTCCCGCTTCCAAGGAGTAGTTGGCCAACTGGAGTTCCTTGGCGAGAAGCTTCCTGATTGGAAAATCACTCATCACTTCATGCAAGGTCTCTAACCTTAGTGGGACGCAATTGCTCTTGCCCTTTACGCCCAGACTGATGTCAAAGCTCTCACTAGAAAGAAGTTGTTGTCAAGCTAGAAAGCAACGCCTCCGTCCATAACTCCAAGATGAGCCTAAGGGGAGCTAAGAAAGCTCAAAGCATTGCTCTAAAAGTTGAAAGAGCCTTTGTCTTGTCTCAAGTTGAAGATGAAGATGAGGATGGAGATGAAGATGTTGCTCTCATCACCAGAGCGATGAAGAGAATATGGTCCCGGAGCAAAGGCGCCCCCATTCCTTTGAAGGGAACAAAGATCTGAGGGATGTCGTGTGTTACCATTGTCAAAACAAGAGACACTTTGCCAAAAACTGCTTCAAGAAAAAGGCAGGTCTTCCTCCTGTTCGTGTAGAAAAACAAGCAGTGGTGGCAACTTGGGGAGACTCTGACTCAGATGATGAAGAATCTTCTCATTGAAGGGATGTCTGCTTGATGGCCATAGGGAGTTCTCATGACTCGAAAGGTTGCAACTATGTCTCCATCACGCTCTGCCTCATGGCTAAAGGTAGTCTAAATGACTCTGAGGTAAATGAATCTGAACTCATTTCAAGTTTGAAAAGCAAGTCTAAAGAACAACTAATCTTTATCATTAAGAAACTTGCTCATAAGAATAGTCTTTTTAGTGAGCAGATTGGAGAAAAGGATGATACGATCTCAAGTTTGATCGATGAGAACAAAGGTTGGGCCCAAAAAGTAACCGATCTTGAGAAAGTTTCATCTTCTTTCTCTAATTCTTGTGATGAATGTCCTAAGCTCACTGAGAAGATTACTTCCTTGGAAGCTTCTGTTACCTCATTGAAATCAGAATCCTTAATGTTAAAACTAAGCAACGCCAAGTTGTCTGGTGAACTGTCTGAAATCAATGAGGAGCAGAAAGGAAAAACTAAAGGCATTGGGTTTGTTGCATCCAAGAATGAAAAGAAGAAAGGGAAGAAACATGTGCCTCGCTGACGTGGCTAAAATATGCAATGCAAATATCGTTGAATAGCCTAATCAAAGTAAAAGTCCTAACAAACCTACTAAACAGATGTATAGCAAGCAAGCAAGGGTCGAACCCACAGGGAGGAAGTAATCAATCTATGTGTTTATAAGCATGCAAAGTAACAAGGGGGGTTTCGATTATCAAACACAGTAAAGTAAACATCTTTGGTTGATTTGAGAATATGATTGGGGAAAGTAGTTCCACTAGAACGAGATCTACAATACAGAGATATAAGTCGATCACTGAAATCTTATAAATCCAAGTTCTTTTACTATTCTTATGGTTGTTCCCACCCTGATCGTTATTAACTACCAATTCAGAAAGTTGTTGATAGTACTTACTACAGTATCAATGGAAGAAAACCTTACCACTAATAAAGCAATAGCAATGCATGCAAGGATATAAGATACATGCGAATAGAAGAAAACATTACTACTCAACATGCAAATAATTCTCACTCACAATTAAACACTCGTATTCCACTATATGTTTAATCATGTATGCTACTAGATATGCACTCGTATTCCACTATATGCAATCCTAGCAATTGATAAATATTACTCAACCTAGTTGGCCAGGCTATGAAAAATAACAATAAATCAATACTCAATATAACCAAGAGAATTAAACCAACACATATAAGAATAAGAACAAGGAATATAAATCTCACAAATGAATCAACTGTATTGCTTCAAACGTCTAGTAGAACAAGGGGAAATTAGTGCTCCATTGAGATGCAAATGAAACCCTAATTGAGAAAAACTACGATGATAAAGTGTCTCCTTACTCAAGACCTGGAAAAGGTCTTAAATAGGCTAGGGAAAATAAGCTAAACCTAGAAATAATACTAAAGGAAATAAGAAAATAAAAATAGGAAATCCGGAAATACAAATTAGGAAATAATGTCTTCGCTGGCCGCGAGGCGCTTAACAAGTCCACCGCGGGGCGGTGACTCCCACCGCGGGGCGGTGACTTCCACCGCGGGGTGGTGGCTATCCTCTGGCGCGACCAGTTCTTCTCTGAGGTCCACCGTCGGGTCGCGGTGGCTTCTGGCATGGGGCGTCAACTTCTGCCCTCTCCTTCCTTCAACTCTTCACTCCTTCTCTTCTTCTCTTCATTACTACCAAGTGTTGGTAGTCTTCTCCAATTAATCTCCAGCAGATCCTCATCCATCTTCATCTTCTTCAAATAAGCTGTAAATCCCTTGATATCTTCAATTCTCTCCACATCTTCTGGATTACAGACTTAACCCTAAATCTAGTCATAAACTCCTCTAAGTAATGCTAATACTTTCTAGTTTAGGTGTATGAAATGACACCTATCACTCGCTTTGGCATTGGATACCAAGCTAAGCTTCATGTTGATGACACCCAGGTCCAAAACCCCGAAGTCGAAGGAAAATAGTCTATACGAGAAAATGGTAAATGTTCCTCTCGTGAGAATAATCGGAAAGACTGTGCAAATTCGACTAATGGGAACAAACCTTGGTATCATGGACAAAAGGCTCACTCCATTGGCCTAAAGCAAGCACAAAACGGTAAGCCCAAACATATTGATTTTCATTCCAGGGTTACAAACAAACCAATTTGGCCTGGACAAAGTAAGTATGTGGATTTAAAGTGTCATAGGGTTTGTTGGTACTGTGGTCATTCGGGTCACTACAAACAAGAGTGTCTTTTGAAAAGACACAATGAGGAGATTGCTCGTATTGCTAGAGAAAAAGTTGATGAAAAGACACAATGACTGGTATTCCCTCAAATACTGGTCTCCTTGAGGACGATAACTTTTATCTCGTGGAAAGCAATGTCATGGATGTCACGCTCAATGATGATATGAACGATGCCTCTCCTGGTTGTGATAGTCATGATGATTCATCAACTCCAAGGGCTCAAGACTTTGCCAGTAACGTTGAGTCAGATGAAGGTGTTCAGTTGTCTGATTCTCCCCAGGTCCCTCAGGAGGATTAAAGCACAAGTCCTGATGCTGATGGGATAGTTGATGACAGTACTGGTGCTGGTAACGCTGATTCCGATGATTTTGATCTCACCACTCTGCAAGTGAGAAACTACCAGCAAAAGAAGGCTCATCCAATGGATCAAATTCTTAAAGACATTCGAAAGGGAACTTGTACTCAATCTACTTTGCAAAATTCATGTGCCTTCAATGCTTTTCTCTCTGTGCAAGAACCCAAAACTGTAGGAGAAGCGTTGAAGGATCCGGACTGGATAAGTGCTATACAAGAAGAACTCCATCAATTTGAAAAGAGCAAGGTTTGGAGGCTCGTCCCTCGTCCAGGGAACAGAACTGTGATAGGAACCAAGTGGGTGTTCACGAATGAACTGGATGATCAGAGGCAAGTCACAAGGAACAAAGCAAGGCTGGTGGTGAAAGGATATAGCCAATATGAAGGGATCTATTATAATGAAACCTTTGCTCTTATTGCTCGGTTAGAAGCCATCCAACTACTCATTGCATGCTCAGCTTTTCATGGCTTCAAATTGCAGCAAATGGATGTGAAGACTGCCTTCTTGAATGGAGTTCTCAAGGAGGATGTCTATGTGGAGCAAACCCCTGGATTTGAAGACGCTTCTCAACTTGATCATGTCTATATACTTGACAAGGCATTGTATGGTCTTAAGCAGACTCCCAAGGCCTGGTATGATAGGATATCTCAGTTCCTCATGTCACATGGATACGTTCGCGGGAAGGTTGACAAGAATTTGTTCCTGCTGAAGGAGGGATACCACACTGATAAGCACTACTTTGTAGGGCTTAAGTAAGAGTCTTTAGAGGATTTATTGGTGTCATTCGGGTAGATCTAGGCACATTCATGTGCAAGGCGTTTGGAGGCGAAGTTTAGTGTTTATGGAGGTGTTTGAGTGATTTTGGATATCTAGGAGACACCGAGGAAGGAAGCCACCAAGGAAAGACGCAAAAGGAGTGAAGAGACGAGTTGAGGAGCGGTGCGAGAGATTGCAAGGAAGAGCCATAGACGAGGAGACGTTCTGGAGCCTTGCCGTACCCGCGCCGAAGGCCACCGCCGCCAGCGGTGGAAGGAGCAGAAAGAAGACAAGCTACTGGATAATGGCCGCACCCAGCGGCAGCCTCACCGCACCCGCGGCGAGGTCGTCAGAGAATTGGACTGAAGACACTGGAGTTCCACCGCACCCAGCGGTGGAGCCACCACACCCGCGGTGGAGCCACCACACCCGCGGTGGCGACGCGCTGAAAGTCTTTTACGAGTTTTATTATTTCCGTTTCATTTTATTTTGAGACTTAGTTTCCAAGTTTGTTATTTTCCTTTATTTTATTTCTAAATATTTTCCCTAGTATTTAAGGTTCTTTCTAAGACTTTATTTAGAAGATCATCGTTAACCCTAGTTGCCACCTTTCTACGTTTTTCTCTCACAAACCCTAATGGAGAACTAAACCTCCATTGTTGCACTTGACAGTTTGAAGCCAGCAATTGATTGGTTGTGAGTTTTCTAATCTTATTCGTTTTCCTATCTAGTTGGATTGATTCTCTTGTGCTTGATTGTTTATTGGTCTATGTTGATTTATCTAGATTGATCACCTAGGTTTATTGATATCTTCCTAATTGCTAGGACTTGTGATTCCGGGTTCGGGTTGCATATCTAGTAGCAAACACGATTGTGCGTATAGGGGATCCGAGCGCATAATTGTGAGAGAGAGTTAATTGCATGCTTATAGTAACGGGTTGTTTCTATTGCATGTGTCTTGTTAATCCTTGGTTGAATGCTATTTCTTTATTGAGTTCTGAAGGTTTTCAGATTTGATTTAGTAATAAGTACTATTAGGGCTGGTAGAACTAATAGTTATCTAAGATCGGGATAAGAACAACTATAGGAATATTAAGAACTTGAGATTGATAGAATTCCGTGATCGACCTATCTATTGTTGTGTGGATCTCTGTTGAGTGTGGCGCTTTTTCCCATCATATTTACAACCTTTTCCTGTGAACTTATTTACTTGTTTCCTTATTGCTTGTTACGAGAAACACAAACAAAACCCCCCCTAGTTCCTAGTTGGTGATAACAAATTGCATAAGTTGATAACCTGACTCTCTGTGGGATCGACCCTGACTTGCTTGCTATACTACTTAGTAGGTATTTTGGGATTTATTTGATAGGCATCACGACTTTAGCCCTGTCAAATTTGGCACCATTGCCGGGGAGTCAAATTTTCTATTTTTGTGATTTGTTTGTTACTAACCCTTGGTGTGGATCTATCTTATGGTCCACACTCGTGCTACTAATTCACCGCTTCTTGATTTTGATCCAGAGATCGAAAGAACTCTTTCACAGGGTCGCAAAGTGAACCGTACTTTGGTTTTTGACAACCCTGCATTCGAGATGGGTGACGCTGATAGAACGTTGAGACAGTTGACCGCACCGAACCTACAGCAGCAACCGCTGGCTGTGGTGATCCCTGCTATGGGAGAGAACGTGAACTTTGAGTTAAAGTCGGGACTGATTCATTTCCTCCCAACTTTTCATGGACTGGCTGGAGAGGACCCAATCAAGCATCTGGGTAAATTCCACACAGTCTGCATGAGCATGAAACCGGCGAATGTTACTGAGGAGCAGATAAAGATGAGAGCTTTTGGGTTCACCTTGAAGGACACTGCTGATGACTGGTATTACCATCTTCCTACTGGGAGCATTGACACGTGGACCAAGCTACACAAGGCTTTTCTTGAGAAGTATTTCCCTGCAAAGAAGGCAAACAATTTAAAGAAAGCTATTAGCAACATTGAGCAGGAAGCTGATGAGAGCCTTTATGATTATTATGAGCGGTTCAAGAGACTTTGCTCAAGCTGTCCATTCCACGGGTATTCCAACCAAGATCTGGTGCTTCATCTCTACAATGGGCTGCTCGACAATGAGAGGAAGATGGTTGACGCTGCATGTGGTGGCAATATTCTCAACACAACACCGGCAACTGCTATGGAGAAGATTCAGGAGATGGCAGAGGGCACGAGAAATTTCGGTAGATCTTCTACCAAAAGAGGAGTCAATGCTGCTGACTCTAGTCGCTCTTCGTATGCCAATGATATTGCTGAGTTGAAGGACATGGTGAGGAGACTTACGCTGCAAGAAACTCCTCAACAACTAAAAGCGTGTGGGGTCTGTGCCGATCAATTCCACCCTACCGACGCTTGTCCTCAACTACAAGATGATGCACCCACTGAAGTAAATGTTGTAGGAGGTTATGGAAATCCAAGACCTCGGCATGATCCCTACTCTAACACGTACAATCCGGGATGGAGAGACCACCCAAATTTCAGATGGAGGGATCAACCGAATCAACAACAACAACCTCAGTTTCAACCACAACAACAGCAAAGGCCGGCCTATGTACCAAGGCCGCAAGCTCCACAACCCAATGCGTCTCCTTTAACTGAAGATATGCTCAAAACACTGACGCAGCACTTCACCACTCACATCCAAGCTACGACGTCGAGTATTAAGAATCTGGAGACACAGATGGGACAGATGGCTGAGGCGATTACAAGGATTGATCAGTGGACTTCGGGGAATCTACCATCTCAAACGGTAGTGAACCCGAAGGAAAACGTTAGCGCGGTAACCCTAAGAAGTGGGAAGCAATTGCATGTCGGTCCGAGTGCTGAAGAGGACGACTCAGAGAAAGAGGGTATTCTGGAGAATGACCGCACCCAGCGGCAAGGTGGCCGCACCCGCGGCGAGCACGAACTGGAACAACAGAAAGTTTCTGTAAATCGGCCGTACCCGGCGGTGGAACATGCCGCACCCGCGGCAAGCGGTGATTTTTCTCGAGAAATTTCTGGGAGTCTGCCGCACCCGGCGGTGACGTCTCACCGCACCCGCGGTGAGTCTTCTGGGACTACTAATGAGCCTTACGTCGACGATTACGTTCGTCCATACTTCCCTCCTCTCGGTTCCGAGAAGCCACCCGCCCCTTTTCCAGAGGCGCTCAAGGAGAGAAGGGTAGTTGATGACAAGGACCTCTTTGAGACATTCAGCAAGTACGAGGTCAACATCCCATTGCTCAAGCTAGTGAAGAGCATCCCCAAGTATGCTCGGTTCTTGAAGGATCTTTGCACGATAAAGAGAAACCAAAAGCTGAAGGGGAAACAAAAGGTCAAGGTGAGCGAGCGCGTCTCTGCAGTGTTCCAATGGCGTATGCCCAAGAAGTGCACCGATCCAGGTATGGTGAGCATTCCATGTGTTATAGGTGATACTAAATTTGATAGAGCTATGCTTGATCTAGGAGCCTCTATTAATGTGTTGCCTTACTCTCTCTATAAATCTCTTGGATTGGGACCTTTGCATGAAACAAGAATTGTTGTGCAACTTGCTGATAGGTCTAGTGTTTACCCTAAGGGGGTAGTTGAGGATGTTTTGGTCATGGTTGACAATTTGATATTCCCTGCTGATTTCTTTGTCCTAGATATGGAACATGATGAGCATGCGGCCCCTATTCTGCTAGGAAGGCCTTTCTTAAAAACTGCTAGGACTAAGATAGATTATGTAAGTGGGACACTTACTATGGAATTCGATGGGGAGGTGGTTCAATTCAACATTTATGATGCTATGAAACACCCTATTGATGACCATTCTTTGTGCTCTATTGATGTGATTGAACCCATTGTACAAGATGTATTTGATATTTCTGGTATTGATGAGTTGCAATCTATTATTGAGAATGACATAGATGAGTTCCACACGGAATATGCTTTGTCAACTAACATGCATGCAGTCTTATCTCAGATGGAGGTGAACGGTAAGCTTCCTATTGAACCTTTGGGCATTGGCCCCACCTTGCTAACACCGAGCGAGAAGCTCGTTCCTTCTATTGTGCAAGCTCCCGAGAGTGAACTCAAGCAACTCTCGGATCACCTCAAGTACGCTTTCCTTGGAGTCAACGATACTTTGCCAGTCATTGTGTCTAGTAAGCTTTCAAAGGAACAAGAGGAGAAGTTAGTGGAGATCTTGAAGGAGCACAAGACTGCGCTGGGATGGACCATTGCCGATATCAAAGGGATTAGTCCCTCAACATGTATGCATCGGATCCTCCTAGAAGATGGTGCCAAGCCGTCCAGACAACCACAGAGGAGATTGAACCCACCTATGATGGAGGTGGTGAAGAAGGAGGTGCTGAAACTCCTTCAAGCGGACATGATCTTCCCTATTTTCGACAGTCGTTGGGTCAGCCCCACTCAGGTTGTCCCCAAGAAGGGAGGTATTACAGTGGTTGAGAACCAACAAGGAGAGTTGGTCCCTACAAGGACGGTGACGGGCTGGAGAGTTTGCATTGATTACCGCAAGCTGAACGCGGTAACTCGAAAGGATCACTTCCCTTTACCATTCATCGATCAAATGCTAGAACGCCTTGCTGGGCGCCCCTACTACTGCTTTCTAGATGGATATTCAGGATACTTCCAGGTGGCCATAGCGCCAGAAGACCAAGAGAAGACTACCTTTACATGTCCTTTTGGCACTTTTGCATACCGCAGAATGCCTTTTGGATTATGTAACGCACCCGGTACTTTTCAACGATGCATGGTTAGTATCTTCTCTGAGTATATTGAGAATTTTATTGAGGTATTCATGGATGATTTTACGGTACATGGGGATAGCTTTGATAAATGTTTGGACCATTTGACACTTGTGCTTAAAAGATGTGTTGAAACTAACTTAGTTTTAAATTCTGAAAAGTGTCATTTTATGGTTGAACAAGGGATTGTGTTAGGTCATATTGTCTCTGCTAAGGGTATTGAGGTCGATAAGGCAAAGATTGATGTAATTCAGTCTCTGCCTTATCCTACTAATGTGTGTGAAGTTCGTTCCTTCCTAGGCCATGCAGGTTTCTATCACAGGTTTATCAAGGACTTTTCCAAGATCTCATCACCCTTGTGCGAGCTGCTGAAGAAAGAGGTGACTTTTGATTTGAATGAGGAGTGCAAAAGGGCGTTTGATTGCTTGAAAGAATGCCTGACAAGTGCACCAATCATCCAAGCACCAGACTGGTCAAAACTGTTTGAGATCATGTGTGATGCCAGCGATTATGCAGTTAGAGCAGTTTTGGGACAGAAAGAGGGAAGAGCCTCTCATGTGATTCACTATGCGTCCATGACTCTGAATGGCGCACAAAGAAACTACTCCACTACTGAGAAGGAGATGCTGGCTGTGGTGTTTGCCTTGGAGAAATTCAGGCAATATCTTTTGGGACTGAAGGTGATTATATACACGGATCACGCCGCCCTTCGTTATCTAATGACGAAGAAGGAAGCGAAGCCGCGATTGATTCGATGGGTTCTCCTGCTAAGTGATTTCGATGTGGAGATACAGGACAAGAAAGGAGCGGAGAACTTGGTGGCGGATCATTTGAGTAGGTTGGTGAACGAGGAGGACAAGCCCGGGAAGCAAACTCCCATCCATGGAAACTTCCCGGACGACACCCTTTTTCGAGTGGATATTCTGGAACAACACCGCAACCGACGGCAAGACCACCGCACCCGCGGCGGGGAGACAGAACCACAAGCCCAAGTTTTTGTTATTTGGCCGCACCCGGCGGTGTCACCTGGCGCGCCCGCGGCGAGTGGCGATTTTTCTGGCGAAGTTTCTGTTATTCGGCCGCACCCGGCGGTGACACATGCCGCACCTGCGGCGAGAGAGACAGATCGAGATTTTTGTGTTGTGAGCGTCTCTTCGCTCGAGGCGTACTTCCACAAGTCCGTTCTCGGGATTCGGTCCTTCCGGCCATGGTACGCCGACATCGTGAACTACTTGGTTCGTGGGGAATTTCCCCCGGATCATACCAAGGCGCAATGGGAGAAGGTGCGGAGAGAAGCTCGGTACTACATTTGGGACGATCCTTATCTCTGGAGACACTATGTCGATCAGGTAATCCGTCGATGTCTTCCGGATAACGAGGTACAATCTGTCCTTAGCTTTTGTCATTCTGAAGCATGTGGGGGTCATTTTGGTGTGAATAAGACTGCTAGAAAAGTATTAGATGCAGGTTTCTATTGGCCCCACATTTTTAGGGATGCCTTTGCGTTCTGCAAAGTTTGTGATAGATGTCAGAGGATGGGGAATATTTCTAGGAGGAATGAGATGCCTCAGTCTTCTTTGATTTTTTGTGAGGTCTTTGATGTGTGGGGCATTGATTTTATGGGACCCTTTCCTAGTTCTTATGGGAACCTATATATTTTGCTTGCGGTGGACTACGTTTCCAAGTGGGTGGAAGCGAAGACCACCAAGACTGATGATTCTAAAGCTGTGGCAGGTTTCTTGAAAGAGAATATTTTTTCCAGATTTGGGATCCCCAAGGCTTTGATTAGTGATCGGGGAACCCATTTCTGCAACAAGACTGTGACCGCCCTGCTGAAGAAGTATCACGTCACACAGAAGGTTTCCACTGCCTATCATCCACAGACCAACGGGCAGGCTGAGGTGTCCAATAGAGAGATCAAGACGATTCTTGAAAAGACAGTGGCACCCAATAGGAAGGACTGGAGTTTGAGGCTGAACGATGCATTGTGGGCTTACCGCACTGCCTACAAGACTCCAATTGGGATGTCTCCTTTCCGGCTCGTATTTGGCAAAGCTTTCCATCTACCTGTGGAGCTGGAACACAAGGCATGGTTGGCGGTGAAGAAGTGCAACATGCAAATCGATGAGGTAGGAGAGTTTCGCAAGCTTCAGCTGCAAGAGTTGGAGGAGTTACGCCTTGACGCATACGACAACGCTGTCATCTATAAGGCGAAAACCAAGGCATGGCATGACAAGAATATCTTGCGAAAGGACTTCCACCCCGGTGATAAAGTCCTTTTGTTTCAATCTCGCCTGAAACTCTTTGCGGGAAAGCTGAGGTCGAAGTGGATAGGACCATATATTATTGCTGAGGTCTACCCACATGGCGTCGTTGACCTAATCGAGCCGACAACCCAGAAGACATTCAAGGTCAATGATCAAAGGTTAAAACCTTACCATGAGGGTTTCCCCACTGAGGCGATTGACGAGATGGCTCTAGAGGAGCCAAGTGCTGAAAATGAATAGACAAGAGTCTGCGTCGAGCCAACGACGTGAACCAAGGCGCTGCTCGGGAGGCAACCCGATGTATTTCTTTCTTTCCTTTTCTTTTGTCTTTTCATCTTTCAGAGCTTAGTTAGGTAGTTGCTTTCTTTCTTTTCGATTTCGCCTGCGAACTAACTTACAGGTTCGAAGAATAAGACGAATGGAGTTCCTGGAGGCCCACCGCACCCGGCGACCACATCACCGCACCCGCGGCAAGCCCCCTGTAGCACGGTTCAAAAAAAAAAAAAAAACCATCTCTAACCTAACCCCTCTTCCTCACCTCTCTTCCTCACAATCCCCCTCACGAACTCCCTTTGCCTCCTCTCAACCCAAATTTCTCCCACACCCCAAACACTCACCAAATCCACACCTTTCTCGTCCAAATCTCGCCATTCCCTCCACATACCCGTAATCCCGCAACAAATCCAACCTTTCTCACCAAAAACCCCATCTCCAAACCACACCTTCAACCCCATAACCATAACACCGCACCCACCAAGATCCACCGCACCCGCGACGGATCTAAATCACCCGAGCCATACCCAACCACCCTCCCCAAGCCGAGACCCAACCCCGGCTCGTAGAAGGCGAATGAGATTCAGGGAAGCCATTTTCGCTCGCTCGAAAAATCGCCCAGTGCCGCAACCGCACCCGGCGGCATTCCTCTCACCGTACCCATGGAGAGGCTACCAGTGCATGTTTTCTGTTATTTGGCCGCACCCGGCGCCGCCATCACCGCACCCGCGGCAGACCCCCAGCAGCTTCTCCGTCTTCGTTTCGTGAGTCCTTCTTTGCCTCTTGCTCTCTACATCGTTAATTCATAGCATGTCGAGATCGAGGAGAGTCGGGATGACCGATACAGAGAAGGAGAAATTGGTGATTGTCAATAAGCGGGATGTGGTCCCGACGAAGTTCCTGGATAGGGGAACTCTTGAGGCTCTGGGGCTACTCGATTGCACGCAGATGTGTCTGGAGAAGATGGGCCTGGGGGGTTTTGTTGATGTGTCTGCCCCTACATTCGAGACTTTATCGAGGCATTTCATCTCCACGTTTAGACTCACCATGGATGGTGAGAATCTTGTCTCGATCGCATTCAAGTATAAGGGGAAGGAGTACTCGGTAGACGCTGAGCAGGCGAGGGCTGCTATCGGGGTAACTAGGCCCCCCACTGATGAGTGGATGAAGGGCATGAGCGAGGCCGCTCTGGTTGACTTCTCGGTGGGAGCCACTGGGCAGACATACCACGTGGGTGACGAATACAGTAACAAGTTTACTCACCCATGTCTGCGACTACTCCATAAGTTGATTATGGGGACGCTGCTGGGACACAAGGAGGACAACAAGGTCCCCTGAAGGACCTCCACTGGCTATATTGTGCCTTGCCCCAGGCTACATTTGTCCCGGACTGGCTGAAGCTCATCCTCGAGGCCCTCTGGAGGATCCGCCGGGGAGAGAGGCGGGACATTGTTCAGGGTGGTTTGATCACCCGTATTGCTGAGACAGCCCTCCAGGTGGAGGATAGCGAGGAGCCCATCATCTCGCACGTGTTCGACATCACCTGGCTGAGGGCGAATCACATGTTGTGGGTGACGAGGAAGCAGACATTCTGGTGCTCCTACTCTGACAGGAGCCACCTCATGTTCCTCCCGAGAGAGATCCCATACAGCTCCACATACAGAGGATGGTACATGCATCCCGACCCCACACCAACTCCATTGGGGACGGTTGCGGGAGATTTTGTGGACGAGGGGGCCAAGCCTCGATAGAGGAGGAGAGCTGCTGGTAGCTCGAGCCAGGCCCCTGCTGCGGCTGAGGATGAGGAGATGGATGCTGCTGGCCCGGATGCCCCACCTATGGACCCATGGCAGGATATGATGTTTCGCCAGATGGAGGCGATGAGTCTGCAGCAGCAGACTTGGCAGCAGGGCTTTGACAACCGTTTTGACGGGTTCCAGAGCCAGGCCTTCCAGCGGTTAGACAGGCAGGACGAGAGGTTGGAGCAAATGGATGAGCGGCTCCAGAGGCTAGGGGAGCAGTAGACATAGTATTTCGGCCAGTACCCTTGGCCGCAGGGTCCACCACCGCAGTGAGTTTACTTTCTTTTTTCCCCTTTTATTATGATTGTCTTCTATTTACACATTGAGGACAATGCGCACTTCAAGCATGGGGGAGGGAGTAGATTCATTACTTATCATTATGTACAGTTTCAGTTTCTACTCTGTGTGTTTTTGTACAGTTTTCGGATTCTGCATTGCATGAGTTTTCTAAAAAAAAAATGAAAAAGCCAAAAAAGATGAGAAAAGGCAGAGAAAATCTTGGGATGAGTTGAAAACCCGAAAGGGCAACTCAGGTAAAAAGCAGGTGACCCGGACCAGTGCTAGACTGGGGTAATATGGTGTCTGAGTGACGTGAGCATATGTGAGCCCATCTTTGAAAAAAATATGAGTGGCTAGGATGAAAACCCGAAAGGGCTCCTAGGCAAGATGAGTGAAAAGAAAAGGAGTGTTTCTAGGATCTCATTTTACCGACGGGGCGACATAAGAAGGGAGACTAAGAAGGATTGCCGGGTAGGCCACTTTGGGAGTCATAAGAAGTCATAGATGGAGGCTAGGATTAGAGGTTACTCACACTATTGGATGTCCGGGTTAAGCTTGGGGGAAGTACTCTGCTTGCCCCCAGGTTTGTTGATGATGAGGATGTGTTGTAGATGAGATTGGCGCCAAGAGTTTTGGTATGGGTTAGGTGACTCTTAGTTGGAGGAGATGCTTCCTGAGACCTTGTGTGCTGCATTAGAGGAGTAGACTCTTTATTAGTTTACTTGAGGACGAGCAAAGGTCTAAGCATGGGGGAATTTGATAAGCACTACTTTGTAGGGCTTAAGTAAGAGTCTTTAGAGGGTTTATTGGTGCCATTCGGGTAGATCTAGGCACATTCATGTGCAAGGCGTTTGGAGGCGAAGTTTAGTGTTTATGGAGGTGTTTGAGTGATTTTGGATATCTAGGAGACACCGAGGAAGGAAGCCACCAAGGAAAGACGCTAAAGGAGTGAAGAGACGAGTTGAGGAGCGGTGCGAGAGATTGCAAGGAAGAGCCATAGACGAGGAGACGTTCTGGAGCCTTGCCGTACCCGCGCCGAAGGCCACCGCCGCCAGCGGTGGAAGGAGCAGAAAGAAGACAAGCTACTGGATAATGGCCGCACCCAGCGGCAGCCTCACCACACCCGCTGTGAGGTCGTCAGAGAATTGGACTGAAGACACTGGAGTTCCACCGCACCCAGCGGTGGAGCCACCGCACCCGCGGTGGCGACGCGCTGAAAGTCTTTTACGAGTTTTATTATTTCCGTTTCATTTTATTTCGAGACTTAGTTTCCAAGTTTGTTATTTCCCTTTATTTTATTTCTAAATATTTTCCCTAGTATTTAAGGTTCTTTCTAAGACTTTATTTAGAAGATCATCGTTAACCCTAGTTGCCACCTTTCTACGTTTTTCTCTCACAAAACCTAATGGAGAACTAAACCTCCATTGTTGCACTTGACAGTTTGAAGCCAGCAATTGATTGGTTGTGAGTTTTCTACTCTTGTTCGTTTTCCTATCTAGTTGGATTGATTCTCTTGTGCTTGATTGTTTATTGGTCTATGTTGATTTATCTAGATTGATCACCTAGGTTTATTGATATCTTCCTAATTGCTAGGACTTGTGATTCCGGGTTTGGGTTGCATATCTAGTAGCGAACACGATTGTGCGTATAGGGGATCCGAGCGAATAATTGTGAGAGAGAGTTAATTGCATGCTTATAGTAACGGGTTGTTTCTATTGCATGTGTCTTGTTAATCCTTGGTTGAATGCTATTGCTTTATTGAGTTCTGAAGGTTTTCGGATTTGATTTAGTAATAAGTACTATTAGGGCTGGTAGAACTAATAGTTATCTAAGATCGGGATAAGAACAACTATAGGAATATTAAGAACTTGAGATTGATAGAATTCCGTGATCGACCTATCTATTGTTGTGTGGATCTCTGTTGAGTGTGGCGCTTTTTCCCATCATATTTACAATCTTTTCCTGCGAACTTATTTACTTGTTTCCTTATTGCTTGTTACGAGAAACACAAACAAACCCCCCCCCCCCCCTAGTTCCTAGTTGGTGATAACAAATTGCATAAGTTGATAACCTGACTCTCTGTGGGATCGATCCTGACTTGCTTGCTATACTACTTAGTAGGTATTTTGGGATTTATTTGATAGGCATCACGACTTTAGCCCTCTCACACACTCTGGTTGTGCAGGTCTATGTGGATGACATTATCTTCGGGTCTACAGATGACAAACTTGTTCAAATATTCTCAAGTCTTATGGCCAATGAATTTGAGACGAGCATGGTTGCAAAACTGAAGTTCTTCTTGGGTCTTCAAGTCTCTCAGGGAGAAGATGGAACAAGGGTTCATCAACAGAAGTATCTCAGAGAGTGTATCAAGATGTTTGGAATGACCGATGCAAAGTCCTTCACCACTCCCATATCTCCCAACAACTCCATGGGAAATGATGAACATGAAAAATGAGTTGACCCAACACTCTATCAAGGAATTATAGGTTTGCTCCTTTATCTCACTGCTAGTAAACCTGATATTATGTATATTGTGTGTCTATGTGCTCAATTTCAGGCTGATCCCAAGAAGACACACCTCAAGGCACTTAAAAGGATTCTGAGATACTTGAAAGGGATAGATGATCTTTGTTTGTGGTATCCCAGGGGATGCAACTTCGATATGGTGGATACACAGATGCTGACTTCGGATGGAACAAAGTGAATAGAAAGTCTAAATCAGGAATGGCTCAGTTCCTTAGGACATGCTTGGTTTCCTATGGGTCGAAAAAGCACATTCAGTTGCTTTGTCAACCGCAAAAGCCGAATACATAGCCGCCGCAACTTGTTATACTCAACTCATATGGCTCAAGCAACAACTCAGTGACTATGGTATTCTTCTTGACTCTGTTCCCATTCTTTGTGACAATACTAGTGCTACAAATATCTCCAAGAATCACGTACAACACTCATGTACCAAGCATATTGAGACAAGACATCACTTCTTACTTGATTGTGTATGTGGAAAAAGGTTTGGTTTCCATGGACTTCTATGGAACCAAGGATCAAATCACTGACATTTTTACCAAGGCACTTAATAGGAACCTTTTGAACAATTTCGCATGAAACTTGGTATGATCTCTCTTAACTAAATGTCTACATATTTTGTTCCGTCGATGATTGGCTAAAAATACTTGGTGAATTTCTTTAGTCTAAGTGTCGTGTCTTGATTTGCAATCTCTCCCTTGATCATTGTATGGATAACATGCTTAGCTTATTGCCTGTACTTCTCAGATTTGCAAATTTCTTACATGATCATCTATGCTTTCGTAATCACTTGGAATAGCTTTCTTTTGACCTAAAAGAGTCAATTTGATGCATTGATCCTTCCCAAATGAGTGTTGACTCTACAACTTACCCTAGCCATCATGCTTGATGCTCCCTATGAGCTCCTCTAATCATCCACAACTAGGAGCCTCTCTTTCATGATTAAATATTATTAAAAATTCTCGTATATTTTTTGTGTGATGTTCTTTGTATCCTCTTTGGTAACGTTATCCCCGCATCATACCCTTCTACTTTTTCGAAAACACGAGAAGTCAGATCGTCGCCTCTGTGTATTGTGGTTGAGAATTGACAGGATTGAGGTGCAATGATGGCATGCAGCTGCATGGGAAAAGATGAGGTGCATTCAGGGATGACTTGATGGCTACAAGACGTTGTGATTTGAAAGAGATCTTGTGGGCTTTGATGTACATGGACGCAATCTTCCACAAGATTTATTTTTGGAAGATATTTTCTTGGTTGTGATCTTTGGAAAGAAAATGAAAGAAGATGATTGGGAACGTTATCCTTGGTAATTGAAAAGATTTGAAAAAGGATTCTCAAGGTTTCTCTCCTCCTATTTATATGGTGACTTCAGCAAGGTTGCCCTATTGTTCCCTAGTGAAAAAAAAAAATCTTGAATACCACAAGGTATACAAAGAGCGGACTGATGAATCTTTCTCTTTCCGTGGGCTGGATGGTAGTAATTTGCACAAGATGCAGTTTGTGTTGCAAGAAGGTGTTGGCTGGGTCAAGGTTGAACCTGAGGAGGAAGCTGATGTGGATAAGGAAGAGTCTGATGGTGCAGACTATGAGGGGGAACAAAAGAATGTGCCCAGTATGGATTCTGACATGTTAACGGTTGTAAGGAGGTTGTCCCGTGCAATTTCTCTTTTGGCGGAACATCAAAGGCGTCTTATGGAGGAAGTGCGTGCTTTGATTGCTACTCGTCCTTCTGCTCCCTCCACAGGCACTGATGATTCTTGATTCGACTATCTCCGGCTAGCCAATCCCGCTTTTGTTCTTAGCTCATCTACTCCTTAGTTGCTTTGTGTTTCTTTTGTTTCTGTTTCTTTGTGTTTCTTTGCATGTTTATTTTATATTAATGAAAAAGGGGTTGGTTGCTTATCAAGATGTGCTAACTTTCCTTCTCCAATTCTCTTGAGTTTTTTTATGATGCTAAAAGGTGGAATATGATGGGTAGTTGATCAGTGCTACTTTGTAGTTTTTATCTAGGAGTTGTTACCGGTGTTTTGGGTACCATTTGGATGAGTTAGAACGTTATTGTGGAGATTGGAGTTGAGTAGTAGAAGTGTAGATATGGTGGTTTGGAGGAGCTTAAAATAAGATATTAAGAAGATGAGAAGAAAACCACTTAAGAAGACGAAAGAAGAGATGAAGAAGGAGCTGGAGAACCTTTACAGGAAGTTTTCCGCGGTCGCGTAACATCACGACTTTAGCCCCTGTCAAATTGGCGCCGTTGCCGGGGAGGAAAGTTTTGTTTTTTCTTTATGTGTGTTTGTGTGTAAATTTTTGTATGGACTTATCTTATGGTCCACACCCGTGCTACTGACTCTCATCTTCTTGCTTGTGATACAGAGATTGAGAGAACAATTTCCAGGAATCGTGTAGCAGCCTATACGAATCAAGAGATGGCTAACGAAGCGCCGACGTTGAGGCAGTTGACTGCCCCTAATCTACAATAGCAACCGCTGGCTGTGCAATTCCCGGAGCTGACATATGGCGTAAACTTCGAGCTCAAGTCTGGGTTAATCCACTTACTCCCCCACTTTCATGGGATGAGTGGAGAAGACCCCAACAAACATCTTTCTGAGTTCTATGCCGTCTGCACCAGCATGAAGCCAACTGGCGTTACTGAGGACCAGATCAAGCTGAGGGTCTTTCCTTTTTCGCTAAAGGATTCGGCCAATGATTGATTCTACTATTTGACCCCAGGGAGCATTGACACATGGGCCAAGATGAAGAAAGCCTTCTTGGAGAAGTACTTCCCTGCGACTAAGCTCAACAACCTGAAGAGGAGCATCAACAACATTGAACAGCAGGCTGCTGAGTCATTGTACAAGTACTACGAGAGGTTCAAGAGGCTGACTTATAGCTGCCCCTACCATGGGTATTCAGACCAAGACCTCATACTTTATTTGTACGGTGGTCTTCTTGACGACGAGCATCGGATGGTGAACGCAGCATGTGGAGGAAAAATCTTGAACAAGATGTCAGCTGAAGCTTTTGAGGTATTCTTTGAGCTTTCTGAGGGCTCAAGACAGTTCAGTAAGAGGGCGGGCGCCCAATCAGTCAGAGCTGCGGACTCTCAGCCAAATTCTTTGATACTTTCTGAGATGGCCGAGGTGAAGGAGATGATGAGGAGATGCATGATGAAGGGTGGCCAGCAGCAAGTCAAGTCATGTGGGATATGCTATGACACGATGTATCCGACCGATGCATGTCCCACGCTGTAGGAGCCCACTGCCGAGGTGAATGCCATTGGAGGATACAGCCCTTCAAGGCCAAGATATGACCCATACTCCAGCACATACAATCCAGGGTGGAGAGATCACCCCAATCTGAGATATGGAAATCAGCAGAGTACTCCTCAAGGCCAAGACAATCAAGAGTTTCAGCAAAGGCCACCACAATTCCTACCCCGCCCACAACAATATCAACAGCCTAGGGGTCAACAACAACAATATAGAGCTCCATATGACCAAAGACCTCAAGGCCAGAGCTCCAGTTCATCTATGTCTACCGACGACATGATCTGGATCCTCACCCAGAGCGTATCAACGTTGGCAAGCACTACAGCCCAACAAATTCAAGCGGTGGTCAAGCACTAGGAGACTCTCGCACAACATATAACAACGTTGGCCGACACTATGGTCCAGCAAAATCAAGAGATGCGGTCTAGCATTCAGAACTTGGAGAAGCAAGTGGGGCAAATCTCCATCGCAGTGAGCAGACTGGAAGCCCGGGACTCGGGAAAACTACCATCTCAAATGGTAGTAAACCCGAGGGAGAACGTATGTGCCATGACGCTAAGGAGCAGAACACAAGTGGATGAAGGTCGTGCTCAACAGAAGGTTTTCCACGACCGCAGAGAAGAAAGCCGCGATCACGGATTTGTTTCTGGGGATGAAGAAAAAATCGACGCTTTTCCGCGACCGCGGACAAATTTCCGCGATCGCGGAAAAGTTTCTGCTGAGGAGGATTTGATTGAAGATTTCCGCGATCGCGGAGAGGAAGTCTGCGACCGCAGAAAAGTCCCTGGAGCCCCAGATGATTCTGAAGTCGTCCATGATGCTTATGTGCGACCCGACTTCCCTCCGCTCAGTACATTGAAGCCTCCCGCTCCCTTTCCCGAGGCGTTAAAGGACACCAGAAGGGTGGAGAATGACAAAGACTTATTTGAGGCCTTCAACAACTGCGAGGTAAATATTCATTTGCTCAAACTTGTTAACAGCATCCCTCGCTATGCAAAATTCTTGAAGGAGCTGTGCAAAATAAAAAGGAAGAAAGCGGTTAAGGAGAAAAAGAAGGTCCAGGTCAATGAGAATGTATCCGCTATGCTGCAAAAGCGGTTGCCCAAGAAGTGCAGTGATCCGGGCATGTTCACTATTCCCTGCAAGATAGGGGCACCATGTTTGAAAAAGCCATGTTGGATTTGGGTGCCTCCATCAATGTGTTGCCTCTCTCACTGTATGAATCTTTAGAGGTCGGGCCATTAGAGAAGACGGGGATTGTGATCCAGCTAGCGGACAATTCATATATGTATCCAAAAGGAGTGGTGCAGGATGTGCTGGTAGAAGTTGACAAGCTAATCTTCCCTGCGGACTTCTTTGTTATGGATACGGGGCAAGACAAAAACACAGCCCCTGTGATGCTAGGAAGGCCGTTCATGAACACGACAGGTACCAAGATTGACGTGAGCAGCGGTTCGCTCACAATGGAATTTGACGGAGTGAGGGTCGGATTCAACATAGATGACGCAAAGAGACACCCTCCTGATGGAGACCCCAAGTGTTCAATTGATGTGAGCAACCCGAGTTGATGGGAGAGCACCAAGTCGAGCCACGACAATAACTAAGGCGCTGCTCGGGAGGCAACCCGAGGTATGAAATTTGTATCTTGTCTTTTCATTTCTAGTCTTTATTAATATTGTTTCGTTTTTGTTTTGTTTTGTTTGTTTTGTTTTGTTTTTGTTTTAGACTAACCTGCAAGTAGGAGACCCGAGCCAAGTTGAAGACGGTGTTTCTCGCACCAGTAACTTTTCCACGGGCACGGAAATTTCACTGTAAGTCCCCTGCCTGAAAAAAAAATCAAAAAAAAAAATTTAAAAAGAAAAGAAAAAGAAAATTCTAGCGAAGCCTACTGTCCGATTTTACATTGAGAGATGGTGTGCATCATGTTGCCAAGGAGGAGACATTCACCCCACATTTTTATTTGACAACGATGATGGCCCTACATTCGACAGCTGAAGAGGGGGAACACCAGAGCCCACACCACGATTACATTTGGGCTCCATTTTTGTGTTCATTGAAGGCCGTGCAACCCCGTTTTCTTTGATGTACCACTACACCTTACAGTGGATCTATTTGGTTGCACGGTGGAGTTTGTTTTGAAGACCGATGCAACACCAGCGACATGTGCTTATATTGATTTACCGCCAGCAACAACTTCCATGTCCAGGCCCCTCGGCGACGGTTGTGAGTACCTTTCCGCTTTTCCCTGTGCTTCTTCTTTTTTGTCTTTCATTACATTGAGGATAATGCAATGTTTAAGCATGGGGGAGTGTTCTATACTTGCTAGTCGTTGAGGAAGAACAGAAAACAATAAAAAATAAAAATAAAAAAAGTCAAAAATTGAAAAATTGAAAAAAGACAAAAATGAAATCCTGGGATAAGTCGAAAATCCGAGAGAGCGGCTTAGGTAATAAGCAGGTGGCTTGGACCAACAGTAGGCTGGGGTAATAATTGGTCAAGAGTGATGTGAGTTTATGTGAGCCCATCTATTGAAAAATGAAATGAGTGGCTTGGTCAAAACCCGAAAGGGCGCCTTGGCAAAATGAGTGAAAAGAAGAAGATGTTTATTCACTGGCATGGTGACATAAGAAGAGGTGATATAAGGAAGATTCGGGTAGGTCACTCTGGGAGGCATAAGAAGATAGATGGAGGTTAGGATTAGATGTTTATTCACTCTATGGTGTTCGGGTTAAGCTTGGGGGAAGTACTCTGCTTTCCTTTAAGCTTGTATGTTGTGTGTTGTGCATATTGTGTTGGTACCTTGGAGATTCATGTTTGGTGCAATCTCTTAGTGGAGATGGTTTTTCTATGCTTCCTGAGACCTTGGTGATTTGATTGGAGGAGTAGGTTTATATTAGCTTACTCGAGGACGAGCAAGGTTTAAGCATAGGGGAATTTGATCAGTGCTACTTTGTATTGTTTATCTAGGAGTTGTTACCGGTGTTTTGGGTACCATTTGGATGAGTTAGAACGTTATTGTGGCGATTGGAGTTGAGTAGTTGAAGTGTAGATATGGTGGTTTGAATGAGCTTAAAAGAAGACATTAAGAAGATGAGAAGAAAACCACTTAAGAAGACGAAGGAAGAGATGAAGAAGGAGCTGGAAAACCTTTACAGGAAGTTTTCCACGGTCGCGGAATTCACCGCCGCGGTCGCGGAACATCACGACTTTAGCCCCTGTCAGTAGTCTAGCTGAGGGGAAACTTATCATGTCTTCATCTTTACTGTCTCTTTCGGGGAACTATACTGTCTTAAAGGGGGAAACTTTCTTCATCCTACTGTCTTTATCTCAAGTATGTGTTATCTTGTCAAGGATGTTTGTCACCATCAAAAAAGGGTAATTTGTTGAATTCCTTGGTTTTGATGGTAACAAACATTCAACTAATATGATGACTAAGTGTTTCAGGATCAAACAAAGATGTCACATGGAACGATTGGCAGCACAGTAATGCAGAGGGAAGAAAGAGTTTTCTAAACGCTTTGATACCTCCAAAGGAACAACAGTGTCGTCACAAACAACAAGTTGCGAATATCATAAGGAAGTCAAGTGTGAAGATAATGAAGATAATCCTTGAAGATCATGTGGTTGGAAACGGAAAGTTGGTTTGATCACGCCAACTAGAAGATTTGGAGAGAGAAGATTCTATCTTATCTCAACTATATTATTTTAGGAGATCTTTCCTTAGATAATAGAATCGGTTGAGATATTATCTCATTGAGTCAAAATAATATCTTCTTGTTACTGAAAATAAGTGAGTGAAATTTTTTTGTTAGTGGAATTTTCAGATTGTATAAATAGAAGTGAGCGATTCATTTCTTGAGTATGAACTCTGAGTATTTCATTGAGAGAGAAAAAAAAGTGAAGCAGTCTGTACGTCTTAGAGAGTAGGTATTTCATTCAAAACTAGGTGGGAAGTCTAGGATTTGATGTCCAAGCTACAAGTGTAATCGATCAAGATATCAATAAGACAAGTAGACTCTTCAAAATCCTTTCAAGCGAGATGCTTGAAGGTAGTGGTTTTTCCCTGATTGCTTATTTGACTAATTGGGGTTTGCACTCTAAATCGTGAGTTCCAAATATAATTCTTTATTGCTTTAATATTCCACTGCATCCTTTATGGGAACAAAGCATTTGTTCCCTCAAATGAAACACTAACGATCCAACACTTACCTTCTTCTAATGGACACAATGTTCTATGATATAACTAAGAAATATGTATTAACATATATGAGTATTCATGTTGAGATATCATCCCACATCGGATTATTGGGACTAAAATTGCCTAGTATATAAGTTTAGTGGATTACTCCTCCAATTGCCGATTGGTTTTAGGATGGAACCCCACTTGGCTTATATGGTGGGCTTATATACGCATGTGTGCACGGATTGACAAGTCCCTCATCTATCGGCCCATCAAATTTTATCATGGTATCAGAGCCGGGTTTTGGGTCTGGGTTCGTTTCCTGGTTTATCTGAGCTTAGCCCGCCATGTGGCGAATATGGGCTAGCTCGTTTGGCTTGTCGGCCTTAAGACATTGTTTGGGCTTAGCCCGCCATGAGGGCATGATATGGGCTAGCCCGTTTGGCTTGTCGGTCTTAAGGCATGTTGTCAAGTGTCAACCGGGCCAGGCCAGTTGAACTTGAGGGGCGTGTTGAGATATCATCCCACATCGGATTATTGGGACTAAAATTGCCTAGTATATAACCATAGTGGATTACTCCTCCTATTGCCAATTCGTTTTAGGATGAAACCCCACTAGGCTTATGTGCTGGACTTATACACGCATGTGCGCATGGATTGACACGTCTCCCATCTATCGGCCCAATGGACTTTATCAATTCAAAGTTTTATACATAGGAAAAACACTAACATATGTCTCCATGTCCTGCACGGGTTTGGTTTATAAAGCTTGAAATTGAAATATTATTAAATATTTACGAAAACTAATATAGTAAACAATAAGCTTAATCTTTTGACACATATGGTGATAAGGTTTTTGTATAATTATAATTGAAAGTATGTAGGCAAATTTGTATATAAAAATGGATAATAAATTAGGAATTTCATACAAATAACTGAATAAGAAAATGTTAATTATGTATAGTTAATTAAAAGGGAAAACATGGTTAAATTATATCACATATTTATTTCAATTAGTTTTAATATATATTATCACTTTTGCATCATTAATCATATTTACCAATTAATAAATTTAAGTATTAAAACTATAAGAATCAATGTAACTAATAAGGTAAAGTATATTATAAATAATTTTAATTACAAAAAAGAAGAACCTAATAAGGCAAAAAGATATAAATAATCTTTGAGATGATACTATCAATATAATTAATTTAAGTTATTTTAGATAATAAAAAAACTAGTAGATAAAAAATAGAATATGTAAATATCAAAATTAGGTAAGGATAAAATTGTAATTGTACTTTGACATTTGTCTACGTGACATAATTCACTGACTGACATGTAGGATAGATAATTAGGACTTTAGTAAGTATATAGAATAGAATAGAATATAGAATAGAAGTTAGATATAGAATAGTGTTGGGCTCAGAATTTACCATCAGGAATAGGGCCGGCCCAAATGACAAGCGAGTCGGGCCACGATCTGAGAAAGGTAGCAATTTGAGGAATGTTGGAACGGTTGAGAGAATATTGGACAAGCGAGGCGACGACTTGACGAAATCCCTAGAATCTCGGACGACAACGGATTGATTAGTTTAGTCTCGTAGTTATGTATAAAAAAGGGTTAACTATGCTCTTGTAACACATCATTATTCCCACTGAATACAAGCTATAATTCTTTACTCTCTCACTCACTTTTACGGTTATTCTCTAGCTCAATTCTTCATTTCGGTATTGAAGCGACCGACGACTAAAACATCTGATTCGACCGATCTCTTGCTCGAATGAGATAAGCTTACCTTTGTATCTATTTAATCTAATTTCGTCTAGATCTTTGTTTGATTTGGATCATTCAGATATAATCGATATTGTTGTTGTCTAGTTGTCCTTCTTAAGGCGATTCAGGTCGGTTCGATCTTTTCTCCCCAAAACAATTTAGCGCCCACCGTGGGGCATCTATCCAATCAACGATCCAATCATCAACCCGATACTCATCCCATCATAACGCTGGAAATCCCGCAATCCTCGTCGAGAATCAAGCTCAAGGCAATGTCCAAGTCACGAACTAGGTAGAGGACATCAATGGCCAACCAATCGCAAACTCGCAAATTCAAGAACTCGCAAAAGCCATGAATGTCCTCCAAGAGGAACTGGCCCAACAACGTGCCAAAACCGAAACGCTAAGCACTCAATCTGAATCTAAAATTGCTCGATTAACCCGTGAAAACGAGTTGTTGAAGTCACAGGTACACTCGACCGTATCAGTCCCTAGAAGCTCAAGACGCATAGTCAACACGGAGGGACTGTCTACACGACTCAACTTGGATGGAATAGACGCGACACCTGCAACTGCGACTAATGCCTCCCTACCTACTGGTATGTTCCAAACCCCTCTGGTCACCTTTGTTACGACTAACGTACCAAGTTTTGTAGCCGAGTCCCCCGAAGCTCGAGCGATCCATCCGCAGGTGACAACTCCGACCGATCTCCAAGCCTTCATACATCAAGCTATCAACGAACATATGAAGACCCTGGATGATCGCATCGCACGGATCCCAGGAGTTCCCTAACCAATCGAGAAAGAAGCAGTCGACGGATATGAAGATTCACCTTTCGCAGAAGCGATTACACGCGTCGAGATTACTAAAAAGTTCTACGTCCCCAATATGCCCAACTATGACGGGACCGGGGACCCCGATGATCACGTCTCAATTTATAAGCAAAAACTAATGACTATTTCGATCCTAAGAGGGAACCGCGAGGCAGTCATGTGCAAAAGCTTTAGCACAACCCTCGCGAGACCTACACTAACTTGGCTTATGCATTTACCACAAGGTTCCATCCCGCCATTACTTTCGACGAATCGGAAGCCCAAGAGTTAGGCGACCACCACGACGGTTTGGTAATTTCTCTTTCAATTAGCTATTTCCTTATCCGTCATGTTTTAATCGACACAGGTAGCTCCACCAACCTGTTGACACTAGACGCCTTAAAGGGTATGTGTTTAAGCGAGGACGACTTAACTAGAAACTCTATCCCGCTGGTCGGATTCAATGGGGAAGTTAAATATACCCAAGGCGAGATCGTGTTGATAACCTACGCTGGTGGAGTCAATCAACAGGTAAAGTTTTTAATACTTGACTGCCCATCTTCGTACAATGCAATCCTTGGCAGACCCTGGATCCATGCCATGAAAGCTATACCTTCTACTTATCACCAGACAATAAAGTTCCCTACTAAGTGGGGGGGTACAGGAAATAAGAGGCGACCAACGAGCTGCTAAGGAGTGCTATATCACTTCAATGAAAGGGGCAGTCGACAAATCCTCCGCATAGCAATCACAGTGTGGCGAAGGAACCACGCGATACATTGAACCAAAGATGGAACAACCCGATGAGATCGCATTGGATCCTTCAAGGCCAACAAAAACGGTAAAGGTCGGATCGGATCTAAACGATTCGACCAGAGTAGATATAATTTTCTTTTTTACGATCCAGCTCTGATTGTTTTGCTTGGTCACACGAAGACATGGTGGGGATCTCCCCATATATTATTACTCACAAATTGAATGTAGATCCCACATATCCTCCGGTCAAGCAAAAAAGGAGAAAGTTCGCACCAGAGCGTAACAAAGTTGTGGACGACGAGGTAAAAAATTTACTCGAGACATGCAAAATCAGAGAAGTCAAGTACCCCGACTGGTTAGCAAACGTCATCGTGGTTCAAAAGAAGAATGGGAAATGGAGAGTATGCATCGACTTCACAGACCTAAACAAGGCCTGTCCAAAATACTCTTTCCCTTTACCACATATCGACGCTATGGTTGACGCGACCGCCGGACACGAAATGCTAACATTCATGGACGCGTTCAGTAGATATAACCAAATTCTCATGGACCTCGACGACCAAGAAAAGACAGCATGCATAACAAGCCAAGGTACCTACTGCTACAAAGTAATGCCTTTTGAATTAAAAATGTAGGGGCCACATATCAGAGGTTGGTGAACAAAATGTTCAAAGACCAGATTGGAGACACCATGGAAGTTTACATCGACGACATGCTCATCAATCCAAAGCGGTAGGGGACCACATCGAATAGTTGAAAGAAGCATTCGAGGTATTGAAAAGATATAACATGAAACTAAACCCAACTAAATGCTCTTTCGGAGCGTCTTCAGGGAAATTTTTGGGATACATGGTGACACAAAGGGGGATCGAAGCCAGTCCAGACTAGATCAAGGCAATCATCAACCTTAGGTCCCCTAGATGTGTCAAGGACGTTCAGAAGTTGACAGGACGGATAGCAGCATTTAACAGATTCATATCAAAGTCCTCGGATAAATGCAAGCTCTTCTACGAAGCCTTAAAAAAGAACAAGTCATTCGACTGGACAGCAGCACACGAACAAGCCTTCTAAGACTTAAAGACGTATCTGGCGAGTCCACTCCTGCTAGCTAAACCAAAAGACGACGAGCCATTACCACTATATCTAGCCATATCGGAATCAGTCGTCAGCGCAGTCTTGACAAGAGAAGAAGACGCTAAACAATCACCAGTATACTATGTAAGTTGTTCCCTACTTCCTGCTGAGACAAGGTACACGGCCCTCGAAAAATTAGTCTTGGCATTAGTTATGGCCTCAAATAAATTAAGACCCTATTTCGAATCACATGCTATTATTGTAAGGACTAACCATCCCATGAAAGCCGTCATGAGGAAACCAGAATTTACAGGACGAATGGCTAAGTGGGCTATACACCTTAGCGGATTCCACATTGAGTACGAGCCAAGGACGGCGATCAAATCTCAAGTTTTAGCCAACTTTGTGGCCGATTTCAGCCCTACACTGGAACAAGAAGCCACGAAGGAGGTCGATCAACTGAAAGTTGAGGAGGACAAGGGCACATGGCAACTCCATATAGATGGAGAGTCAAACGTAAGAGGAGTCGGCCTAGGTGTTGTACTAAAATCGCCACAAGGGGACCACATAGCCCAAGTTGTGAGATGCGAGTGGGATGCGACCAATAATGAAACACAATATGAAGCCCTCATATTTGGATTAACACTCGCGCACGATCTCACAATCTCAAGCATAGAGGTGACATGCGATTCTCTCCTGATCGTCAACCAAGTGCAAGGTTCGTATACCGCTAAAGACGACAGGATGATGGCATATCTAGATATCGTCAAAAAATTTGCAAGCAAATTCCAGAACTTCACCATTCGACAAGTCCCACGCGACCTCAACACACAAGCCGACGCTCTAGCAAATCTTGGCTCCGCCCTACATCCCATCGACTTCCACAACATCCCGTTGGCACATATAATGTCCTATTCAAATGATCTGTCACGGGCTTATACCTGCGTTGCCTCAAAAAAGTCGAAGTACAACGCGTCCTACAATCCTTACATGACGGAAAATGTGGAAATCACACCGGAGGACGCAGTCTGTCCGGCAAAGCTCTTAGGACAGGTTACTATTGGCCTACAATGAACAAGGACGCAATCGACTACATCAGAAAATGCGACGCCTGCCAAAGGCACTCACCAGCCATCAGAGATGCTTCACCCAACTCTAGCACCCTAGCCTTTCATGCGATGGGGAATGGACATCGTCGGGAAACTACCACCAGCATCAGGACAACGCGTCTTCTTCTTGGCCATGACCGATTCTTTCTCTAAATGGATAGAGGTCGAAGCATATCGAGAGGTAAAAGAAAAGCATGTCATCTCATTTATAAAACATAATATTCTATGTCGATTTGGCATCCCTTCAGAAATCGTATGCCATAATGGCTCCCAATTCATCGGTAGTAAGACGCGATCCTTCGTAAACAATGGAACATCACACTAGTCATGTCCACGCCGAGATACCCACAATCCAATGGTCAAGCAAAATCCAGCAATAAAATCATCATCAACAATCTCAAAAAATGTCTCACAGGGGAAAAAGGCAAGTGGGCCGACGAGCTCCCCTTGATACTATGGTCCGACGGGACGACACCAAAGAACACAACAGGGCAAATCCCCTTCTCATTGGTCTACGGGAGTGAGGCGGTCATCCCCACTGAGCTACTCGTCCCAACTGCCAGATATGGACTCCAAACCCCAGAGCAAAACGACGTCGAAATAGCTCACAATCTCGACACCATATACGAGACCAGAGAGAAATCCAGAATCCGAATGGTCCAATACCAGCAACAAGTCACCCGGAGCTATAACAAAAACGTACGAGCTAAAATCTTCAATTAGCAGACTGGGTCATAAGGAAAACGTTCCAGAACACCAGAGATCCAACCGACGGGAAGCTGGCACCCCAATGGGAAGGACCTTACCTCATCAAAGAAGTCGTCGGACAATGAGCATATCGACTAGAAACCAAGGACGGACAGCCAATTCCTAGAAGTTGGAACGCGACCCACTTAAAGTTGTATCATTTCTAAACCTTTCTTTCCTTTACATTTCCTATACATCTATTCGATTACACTTGTTTGAATAACGTCACTGACTTAAGCATCGGAGGGCAGTTGGGTCACCCCCCAACGGTCTCCCCAAGATCCTTCCTTGTTTGTACTCTTAACACAATTTGAACAGGAACGAGAGGCCTCGAAGACAAACATGACATTCAAACTCAAAAGGATATCCTTACTATATACAAAACAAAGCTTACAACATACAAATCGATCGACACACAAGGAATAGAGGAAACAAAACGAAACATTCTATTTTACAAGACTTGTCCTATCCAAGGTACTCGTCTTTACCATATATTACAAACTACTCTTCCCTAGACAGACAGATCATGCCACATTAACGTTTACAATTACAGGTCGTTACGACCAAACATTTCGCGTCATGGCCAAGGCGCAATCGACAAATCCACCTGCAAAAAACACACAAATACAAGGTACGTAGCAAGTACTAAAACACTTACAAAATACGCGACCCGCGATGGTGGACGGGTCGCAAAAACATTATCCATCCCATCTCCACGATGGGGCACGAAACACTACGATAAAAGTACCTAAAAAGTCAGAATGTTTTAAGTCGAATACACACAGCCTTCACACATACTAAGACTCATCTGATTTCTCATTGGTTTGCACAGGATCGACTTCTTTATCATTTGCCGCTTCAGGGAGAATTTTCGGCACATCTTCGGCCTCCACAACCGCTTCGGAATCAGCCTCGTCCTTTTGGTCGTAATCTCCTCCTCCCAAGCCAGCCAATTTAAAGAGCTCGTCACCAGGATTGCCATCAGGGTACAAGATATCCAGAATGGCTCTCTCCCTTTCGACCTCCCAATCTACATGAGTACCGGCGGCAAACTCCTCCATCATCTCAATACGAGACTTCAAACAATAATAAGTCCCTATGTCGCCAGCAGTCTGAGCATCTTTCTCACGGCGCTTTTCAGCTTCCTCGACTTGAGATTGAAGTTCTTCCTTGATCGACATCAGCTCTTTCTCGACGGCTCTCACACGATCCTTGGCAGCTTTCGCCTGACTCTCCGCCTGTGCAATTCGCTTGTTGGACCTATCACTCAGTTCTTGAATGGTAGAAAAGGCGACCATTGAATACTTAAAATCCTACATTTCATACAACATGTAATCAGTTTCTGAAAATATAGAGAAGAAAAAGCTCGACAAGGAATCTTCTACTACTTACTTTCCAAGCGCCAACTGCAACTTCGTCCATACAATCAATGGGGGAAAGGTCGCCGATCTCTTTCTTGGCTTTCGGATCGACGAATCAAATCAAATCACTCGTTGCTCTCTCTTTCAGCATCCCCGACGAAGAATCTAAAGCGATCGACGCCTTTCTCTTCACCCCTGATGTCTTGGATGACGGAGAATCTAAGGCGATCACTCCAACAGACGGTCGAGCCTTGACGATAGGCCTTGAAGAAGACGCCTTAGCAACCGACATCTTTTGCTCCAAAAGACTCTGTCCCGACAAATGAGCATTGGACCGTCCACCGCGAGACGCTGATAAAATAGCACAACACCATATGAAAACTCCGAAGAGACCAACCATACGCATACCTGCAGGTAGGGGTGAGCAAACGGATATATCTGATCCAGTCCAGTATGTCGGATATCCGGTAAAAAATAATTACAAAACTCCTATCCGTATCCGGTCCGTTTCGGACCGGATATCCGGTAAATATTATCTGGATCGGATCGGATATTCGACTCGGATATCCAAATTATCCGGTTACTAGAAAACCTATTAAAAATTAAATCAAAATGTTTTTTTTAATTCAATCAAAACTAACAATCCGTAAAGGGCAAACTAAATGTCAAACATCAGCACCATTTGCAAGTCCTTGTAATTTTTTCAAACAATTATACTTGTCAACCTTTTCAGATTGAGAACCATAAACGTATATATTATTTAACAAGAGGAATTGACAAGTATATATAAAGTTGTAGCTTTAATTTATATAATCAAAGTTCAATTCAGTGATGAACACTCAGTCTTGACAAGAAAAACATATTTGCTCTACTTAGTGATGCGAAAATTAGTACATGATTTAGGGTTTTAATTTTATAAGTATAATAATCAAGGTTGTTTTTTTATTATTAGGAAAAAAATAAGGAATGTTGTATTGGAGAATTGAAGTGGTTTAATTACTTAAAAATGTACAAGTACCATTTTGAGATCATCTAAACTAATTAAACATTGTATATAAGTTATAAAAACATATATATATTATATATTAATAGTATCGGATTCCCGGATATCCGGTAAGCAAAATATCTCGATCCGTATCCGGTCCAAGTATCCGGAAAAATCACCCGGATCAGATCGGATTCGGATAAATATTAAACGGATGTTTTCGGATACGGACTTTTAGGGTTCGGATTGGCGGATTATCGGATCTGGTCGACCGGATCGGATACTTTTGCTCACCCCTACCTGCAGGAACGAACAGGTGCCTTTGGAGACGGATGCGGAAGGCGCTGACATCTCGACAGGATCGAATATAAAGAAATTGACGCTCTTGAAATATCTCTCTGATTCTGGAAGTTTGAGTAAAGCACTGGTCACCGCCTCAAAATCCCCGGGTTCTCCTGGTTCAAGCACTACCATAAAAAACACGTAAGCAAGGGTTTAGAAGATTTCCGGCGAAGAAAATCGAAGGGAGAACACAATACCTATTTTCCTCCAGTCTGAAAGCAAAAAGGAACAATCAACCCCCCTTTCGAGCGACTTACGATCTACAAAAGAAGAAACGAGGTCTCCGCCCACGATTGTTAACATCTAGGTTTAAAGCTAAAGGTTTTTTGTCACGACGAAGGCGTAATTGAAATCTAGAAGAACCCCGACTACTCAGGTAGTAAGAGTACCACAAAGCGTCGATATTGAAATCAAATTTGACACCGGCGGAAACAAGATCGATTACCCTAAGCAGACGCCAACTATAAGGCATGACCTGACAAGGGGCAAGCCTCATGACAGAAAGAAAGTTCCCAACTAGATTAGAAAATGGAAAGGAATGGCCAATCTTAAAAGGTTATTCAAAGAAACAAACCCAATCTCCATGGTACCAATCGGCTCGCTCATGGGAGAGGGGAAGACGCGCCACAGTACCTACAGGGAACTGACCAACTTCAATAATCTTATCCAACTCGGATTGGGTTAGGGTTCCCCCTACGGAATCAGAACAACTAAGGAGCCCTAAGGGCGTAAAGGCATTTTCATCCTCAAAAGGACCTCTAGACGCGATCCTACTGCTCCTAGACCTTGAAGACGCCATGAAAGCAGTGAAAGAAGAAGAACAGTGAAAATTCGAAAAAGGGAAATTACCTTGACAAGGACATGAGACTCTGTGGTGACAAGAAAGCCGATTGAAGGTTATTTAAAGCAGTAAACCGCCTCATATGTGGTCAAAACGATGGGCCACTCACAAGGCGCCACGACAGCCCGCGTTCTGCAAAAGAATCAGGAAAAGATTTCGCCAGACTGAAGATCAAACCGTCTCCTCAGAAACCGTTTCTTTTCCTCCGGCCCACTTTGATCTTGGGGCAATTGTTGGGATCAGAATTTACCATCGGGACTAGGGCCGGCCCAAATGACAAGCGAGTCGGGCCACGATCTGAGGAAGGTACGTAGCAATTTGAAGAATGTTCGAACGATTAAGAGAATATCGGACGAGCGAGGCGACGGCTTGACGAAATCCCTAGAATCTCGGACGACAACGGATTGATTAGTTTAGTCTCGTAGTTATGTATAAAAAAGGGTTAACTCTGCTCTTGTAACACATCATCATTCCCATTGAATACAAGCTATAATTCTTTACTCTCTCACTCACTTTTACGGTTATTCTCTAGCTCAGTTCTTCATTTTGGTATTGAAGCGATCGACGACTAAAACATCCGATTCGACCGATCTCTTGCTCAAAGGAGATAAGCTTACCTTTGTATCTATTTAATCTAATTTCATCTAGATCTTTGTTTGATTTGGATCATTCAGATATGATCGATACTGTTATTATTTAGTTGTCTTTCTTAAGACGATTCAGGTCGATTCGATTTTTTCGCCCCAAAACAAATAAAATATATAGAATATAGATAGATAGATTAGATATTTTGTATTAGATAAGTTTTTCTACCATGATGCATGAGTTAATTACTATAGAGAACAAAAAAAGTTATCATAATAATTAATTAGATTTGAAAATATAACTTAGCTTATACGTTTATGTATCCTCTAAATATAAAATTGTAAATTTGAATTAAGATTTTAATAAGCATGTGATGATGTTGTATTCTAGGTTCCTCGCTACACCAATTTGATCGAATTGGTGAGTAGTGAATTTCGTGGGAAACGTCAGCAATTTGGCAAAATCCGCAGCCCCTGCCACACGTCACACAGCACTTGTAAAGTTATATGTACGAAATATGATGCGATTTGGGATTACAAGTTATAGACAAATATGCAATTTTAATAGATCGTATACTTAAATTTTGTTTTTTTTATGCTCGAAAAAATTACGTATATGTAAAGCGTGGGCGAGATTAGGTTACGGTCACACAAAGCGTAAATAAGACAACTTATTGATATCCATTTTGGCCGAACATTAAATCACAAAAGGTCACGGTCATGCAAAAAAGTAATAGTATAATAAAAAATTTAAAAAAATATTTAAAAAAAAGTCACGGTCACGCATTGCGTGATCGTGACTATTTTATATTAAAAAAAAATTATTCTTTTTAAAAACTTTAAAAAATTTATTAGTTTTTTTACTTATAAATTATTTTATTTTAATTTTTTTTTAAATTATTCTATATTTAAGATATGAGATTTAGGGTCTTTGGGACTCTGAAAACAAGACAAGATAAGTTATGGACGCTCTATGAGTTTCAAGATTATAGAGTATGAAAATAATGAGGTAAGTATAATGTAATCTTAACTTCATTATCGCATTATCCAAATTTCGGTTATACTAAGTATAATGTAACTGAAACTTCATTATCGTATTGTTCGAATATCAGTTACACTAAGTATAATATAATCACAACTTCATTATTGTATTGTTCGAATATCGGTTATACTAAGTATTGTGCAATTATAAATCCTTTATCATATTATTCAAATATTGGTTATACTAAGAATGTAATCTTAAGTTCATTATCGATCGTATTATTCGAATTTGGACCCTAAATCCCATACCCTAGAAAACCCTAGGGTAAGTAGACTTTCAGATTTAGGGTTTTTAAAATGATATTACTTTCATACCCTATCATGCTTGTAGCACATAAGGAGTTTATATCACTTTTTGTCTTGTTTCGAGATCTTGGGACACCCTAAATTTCATACCCTAGAAAACCCTAGGGTAAGTAGGGTTCCGGATTTAGGTTTTTTAAAATGATTTTATTTTCATACCCTATCATGCTTGTAGCACATAGGGAGTTGATGCCATTTTTCGTCTTTTTTGGGATTCCGGGATACCCTAAATCCCATACCCTAGAAACCCTAGGGTAAGTAGAGTTTCAGTTTTAGGATTTTCAAAACCATATTATTTTCATACCCTATCATGCTTGTAGCACATAGGGAGTTGATACCATTTTCGTCTTGTTTTAGGGTCTCAGGATACCCTGAATTTCATACCCTATAAACCCTAGGGTAAGTAGGGTTTTAGATTTAGGGTATCAAAACCATGTTATTTTCATACCCTATCATTCTTGTAGCACATAGAGAGGTCATGCCATTTTTTGTCTTGTTTTAGGATTCTGGGATACCCTAAATCTAAAACCCTAGAAAACCCTAGGGTGAGTAGGGTTTTAGATTTAGGGTTTTCAAACCATGTTATTTTCATACCCTATCATGCTTGTAGCACATAGGGAGTTTATACCATTTTTTGTCTTGTTTTGGGGTTTTAGGATACCATAAATCCCATACCCTAGAAACCCTAGGGTAAGTAGGGTTTCAGATTTATGGTTTTCAAAACCATTTTATTTTCATACCCTATCATGCTTGTATCACATTAGGAGTTCATACCATTTTTTGTCTTGTTTCAGAATTCTGAGATACCCTAAATCCCATATCCTAGAAACCCTAGGGTAAGTATGGTTTCAAATTTAGGGTTTTCAAAACCATGTTATTTTCATACCCTATCATAGGGAGTTTATACCATTTTTTGTCTTGTTTTGAGGTTCCAAATACCCTAAATCTCATACCCTAGAAACCCTAGGGTAAGTAGTGTTTTGGATTTAAGGTTTTAAAAACCATGTTATTTTCATACCCTATCATGTTTGTAGCACATAGGGAGTTCATACCATTTTTATTATTGTTTTGGGTTCATGGATACCCTAAATCCCATACTCTAGAAACCTTATGGTAATTAGTAAGCAAGATTTCGAATTTAGGGTTTTCAAAACCATGTTATTTTCATACCCTATCATGCTTGTAGCACTTAGGGAGTTCATACCATTTTTTGTCTTGTTTTGGGATTCTTGGATACCCTTAATCCCATACCCTAGAAACCCTAGGGTAACCAATATTTGAACAATACGATCGATTATGATCTTAAGATTAACTATGCGTAGTATAACCAATATTTCAATATACGAAAATGAAGTTAATATCACACAATACTTTGTATAACCAATATTCAAACAATACTATAATGAAGTTGTGATTACATTATACTTAGTATAACCGATATACGAGCAATACGACAATGAAGTTTCGATTACATTATATTTAGTATAAACGGTATTCGAATAATACGATAATGAAGTTGAAATTACACTATACTTAACTCATTATTTTCATACTCTTAATCTTGAAACCCATAGAGCGTCCATAACTTGTCTTTTCTTGTTTTCGGGGTCCCAATGATCCTAATCTCATATCTTGAATATATAATAACGTTTTTTTTAAATGAAGACAAAACAATGAAGTTTCGATTACCCTAGGAATTAGACCTGAGATTTTATTATTGCGAGAGCGTCTTAATTTCTCCTGTGGATTAATAACTATCATAGAAACCCTAAGATTAGATTGGATTTAGCAAGTCACGAGAGTGAATGTTAGTTCAGTTTGAACTTAGATTCTAGGTGCACAAAGGGTCTAGATTGGATTAGCAAGTCGCGAGAGTAGATGTTAATTAGATCTAGGCACATTTACTATCATCCGAGAGGAATTAGTAATTACCTTAGATAGTTACCTTTAAATAATTTGGACTAGATTCAGGTGAATTGTGGGTTTATTTACTGTTGCATCGTTGTGGTGATCCTTAACCTTAGACACATTTATCTCATTGATTCTATCCTTTTTATTTTTGTTTTATTAGTTATTAATTTAGTTACAGATTTCATCAATTCCTTATTTTACGACCTAGTTCACTGATAGTGTTTCAATTAATATTACATTGGTCTCTATGGGATCGACACTTGACTACTACAACTGATCACGTACACTTGTGGGTAGGTTTTAGCCACATCAAGTTTTTGGCACTGTTGTCGGGGACCAATTTGTTAATATTAGTTGTCACCTCTATTGGTGAGTCTAAGTCATTATTTTTGCTTTGATTTTTTTCCTTTTCTTTTTAAGCTATTCAGGAAGAGTCGAACAAATGGATTCAAGTATGTATGAGGTAGATTCTCACCCCTATCTTTCTTTTAGACCTAATACAAGCATACTGAGGTTTGATTTTGAAAATCCCAATTTGGGTTACCCAAACCCAAATACTTATAACCTCTTCTGTGAGTCTTGTGGAGCTGCAGATCACGATCATACAGGTTGTCATTTAACTTTGGGAGAGATAATTGAGAGAAATTCAAATTCCTGCAATCCTAGTTGGATGACACCACCACACATACCACTCTAGCCTGAGCCTAATAAGTCCATTCAAGATTGTATGCTTGATGACTTCATCCTAAGACATGATATGGAAGTCGAGAAGATTGCTACAACTCTTGGTCAAAACGTTAAAATTCTTAAGCAATTTTTAATTACATTTGACTGTCTAACAACCCAATTTCCATCTCTTTTAGGTACGGTGGACTCTTTGAATACTCAAGTGGATACATTAACCACTCAAAATCACAAGCTGGAAGATCAAATTGCTGAGTTGGTTAATCCAAAGTTGCTTGTAAAGTCACCAGAAGTGCATTATATTGAACATTGCACTGCTATTTTACAACGGGTTGTAAAAGAGTGGGAAGAACCACAATTGGATAGAAGAGAGCATACCTAGATGACCAAGGAGGACCCTATGATTGATGATTTTGAGTTGTCACAGAAATCTACCCCGACTGCTAGCACTCATACTTGCTGCAAGGTGCAAGAATAGCTTCTTGATATATTGTCCGATGTAGTTCTGTCACCACATATTACATTGAAAATCCAAGACCCTAGGGTGGAAGCTAATATAGAAATAAAGGGTCGGCGTAGACGAAAAAAGAGAAAAAGGTGCTCTGCTGAACGAGATCCAATTGAGTTTAAGGAAGGGGATCATGTGATTTTTCTACCATCATAAATCGCGTATGTTTTTGGGAAGCAAGAGCACGAGATGGTCCGATCCGTATTACCTGAACCAAGTTCTTCAAAATGATTCTGTTGAGCTATAGAATAAAAACTCGGGGTATTTCAGAGTATGCAAGATTCGACTAAAGCCCTACAAAGAGCCTGATCCAATTAAGTTGGGAGTCACCGACCCGCCCGATCCGAGTACTTGACACTAGTGAAGGTCAGGCTGACAACCTAAAACAAGCACTTTTTGGGAGGTAACCCAAGGTATATTTCTTACTCGTAATTATTTTATTTTAATTAAAAACAAAAAAAAATTCCTAAATAAACGTTGTTCGAGAGTACCGCACAGACTATGCAGTAAAACGCACAGTCGTGCGCTCTTATTCCGGAATTCACATTGAGAGTGACGCAAGGCCTTTAATGCACGGTCGTGCGGTTTTTCGCTGTTAAAAAAAAATTACACTTCGAGAGAAACGCACGGCCTGTGCACTTGAGTGCACGGCCGTGCGTTTTCTTTATAAAAAAAACAACGATTAAAGAATAAACGGAGGAATTTGAAATGGCTAGAAAGGTAAAATTTGGTTTTGCTCATTTTGACTAGTAAGCAATAGCCAAACTCTCTTCTTTCATTTTGCACCATATATTGCATTTAATTTCTCCCGAAAACATAAGATTCCTAGTTTTTCATATTTCACATCCTGTCATGTAGTTTTTAAGTATATGTTCCTGTTGTATTTATTGACCTCATATAATTTGTATTGTTTAGAGTCATTTATTGAGATTTGAAGGGAACAAATTTCAAGGCAGAATCAACCAAAACTATCGACGTGAAATGCTGAAAAGTATTGAGAAATGCCTCTCCCCTGTGGACTGGCAGAGGATAATAGATGGTCCATTTGGACCTACTATGAAGATGGTTCATTGACAAACCTTTTCATGCTAGCTTGTGCATTATGTTTTATTCCGTCAAGTAGAAACGAGCAAGTTGTGGGAGACGTGGTATGACCTGTAAGGACAACTGCTGCGTTTTTCAATGAAGGAGTTCACACTTGTGACGGGGTTAAACTGTGGTACAGTTACGGATAATGATCTGAAGCCGGATAAGAATATTGTGAAAGAGGTATTTGATGTACAAAATCTGACCTTCGCTGAGCTGGAGATCCTATTTATGCATACATGGGATGACAACCCTTTGAAATATAAGATGGCATTAGTGATTATATTAGAGGGCGTCATTCTTGGGGTTGAGAAAAAGGTTCGCATAAACACGGGTCATGTCAAATTATTGACTAATATCGATCGATTCATGAAATTTCTGTGGGGCAGGGTTTGTTACATTGAAACTCACCTGGGTTTGAGTTCAACGATGAAGAATAGATTGGAGACGGTACAAACAAGCAGAGACTCAAGTGCAAGGTTGGGTTACAAACTCAAGGGGTTGCCAATGGCCTTTTAGGTAACGTATTTTTTATGTAATGTATATAGTTTTGAAGTTGGTATTGTAATTACAATATATTGATGGTTTCTTACAAGAAATAAGAATCATACTGACAAGAAAAATTGTGGTTCAGGTATTGCTATTTGAAGCTGTAAAACCAATTGCTTCAACGTTTGCAGTTTAGGTGGATAAGGAGGCCTATCCACGCGGTCTACGATGGTCATCCGATTCACAACCTGATGCGATGGTTGTGGAGTCTTTATTGGGGAAGGCCACATCCCGTTTTATTCCAAATGTGGTGTTAATAGACGAAGAAGCTGAGGTGGAGGTCTTAGTAGGATGCAAATTTGTTGGAGAAGTGAAGGACAATTACTTTGACAAGGCAGTTGAGAAATTTGAGCTAAGTAAGAAGAGGTCTATCAATGGTAGAAGAAAAGGAAAGAGTCGGCTCCTGCCCCGGCTGTGAAGACCTCGGACCTGGATGCAAGACAGGTGATGTGCGCTATGAAAGAGCTTCATGAGAGTATGAGTAATTTGGAATACCAAGTGGAAGCAGGATTTAGTGCTATCAAAAAAGCCTTGGGCATAATGGAGGATGACGACAAAAATATCCACAACAACTCAGATGCAACAGATAATGAAGAAAAGGACATTGAACAGGAGAAATTGGAGGTAAGATAACTGTCAACAATTGTTATTCTGTGTGTTAACTTAGATTTTTATTTCCTGCAAGCTAAAGCAATAGTTTTGTCGGAATGTAGAATAGGAATGTCACATAAAAAAGTTAAAATGTCAGTGTTTTTCAACTTGACATTGATACTAGGGGTGTGCAAATTCGGACCGGACCGGAAAATTGGACCGGATCGGACCGAAAATGCCCTGACCGGACCGGGGGAATTACGGTCCGATCCCCGGTCCACATATTTGTAAAATTCTGGTTCCGGTCCGGTCCGGTCCAAACCCGGCCGGTTTCCGGTCCGGACCGGATGGACCGGTTTTTTATTGTTTTTAATTTAATTTTATATATTAATATCTCATAAAATTATTAAAAATTAATTTTTACTATAAATATAAATAAATAACAAAATATATTATCTAATATTATACACAATAGTTATAAAAATAGAAAAAATAATTAATTTTTCATTTATATAAAACTAAAAAATATAAAAATATATTTACCGGTCCAAACTGGTCCAAGAACGGACCGGACCAGAACCGGGCTGGACCGAATCATACCGATCCGGTCCGGTATCCGGTCCAAGGTTTGAAAAAATTCTGGTCCGATCCGGTCTGGACCGGATGCACAACCCTAATCGATACACTTAGTTATATTTCTTGTAAGTTAAAGCTCTCTTTTTGCCAAACACTATATCAGGACTGTCATAGTAACAAAATAGAATGTCAGTGTTTTTAAGTTGGATGGATGCATGTAGGTTAGGGTTTTTTCTTACAAATTGAAGTTTAATTTTTTATCGAACTGTATCTTAGGAATGTCATATTTACAACTTAATATGTTTAAATTGATGCACCTAGTTATAATTCTTGTAAGTTAAAGCTAATTTTTTATTTATTGAAGCAGAATGTTATAGATGGTCATGATGAGGATGTCGAAATGGTTGGAATGGGGGGGGGGGGGGGGGGGGAGGGTCTGCTTCAAATCCCCTACAGGATGACTTTGATGATGGTGGCATTCAAGTTTACAATCGCAATTTAGGATATATGGTTATTTTTCGAAAGCAAAAGGATGATGATGATGGTGGTGAAGGCGACAATGCTAAGCTACCAGTTGAAGGTAGTGTAGAAAAGCAGAAGGATGATGATGATGGTGGTGCAGCGATAATGTCATGCTACCAGCTGAAGGTAGTGTAGAAAAGCATAAGGATGATGATGTTGATGGTGCATGCGACAATGGAAAGCTACCAACTGAAGGTAGTGTTGAAAAGGGAAAAAGATGATGATGATGGTACAGGCGACAATGCCAGTGTAGAAAAGCAGAAGGATGATGATGATGGTCTAGTTCAGGATGAGGGGAAATATGGAGAAACGATGATAGAAGAAGAAGCAATGGTGGAAGGAGAAGAAAAGGCTTATGAAATTGAATAAAAAGATAACAAAGAACGAAAAGTATTCGCAAGGAAGACTCGTTCAAAAAAACAGAAGGATGATAAAGTTGGTGTAGTTCAGAATGAGAGGGAAATTACAAAAGGAATGACAAAAGAAGTTGAGATATGCATCAATAATCAAAGATGATGACATACTTTAATAACTCTTCCCACATCTTATTTATGAAAAAAATGTTAATGCAGACGCTAGCTGTAGCGACAAAAGAACTTGAGGTGGAAGGAGACGCTACCAAAGAAACAATTGGAGTCTCAACAAGAAAAATCCTCTCAAAAAAAATAATACAACTGCTGAAAAGAGGGACCATCATGTTAGGAAGAGAGGAAGGTCCAAACAAGTCGATAATCCCAAACGATGCAAGGTTTCAACGTCCAAAGGTATTTCAGACACGACTAGATTGTGCGGTTGGTTAGACTCGAAGGAAAGGTTATGAAGTTGTCCCTCCTGTCTTGATGATATGAACACTTGTTTAAGATGTTGTTAATTAAACCATCTAATGATGTAGTGAAGAATTTGAGTCTCCAACTGGAGAACATCTACAAAAGAATTTTTTTTGAGATATTGTTGCGACCAATGGGGTGGCTGAGATCTCCGGTAAGCCTCTTTCATTTTTTATATAAATATTCGGTGCAGTAAGTCTTCAATTTCTAGTATGACATCTACTATATTTTGTGTTTGTAGCACTTGGACGAATGTATGTATTATTTTGGCTATCGTGTGCGTGACAAACCAGTGACAATATTGGACAACTATTTTCAGCGGAACTTGGACAAGGAAATGAAGAGATGGTTATCAGATAAGGAAAGTTATGTTGTTGATTCATCTAAGATGAGATACCTACGTGGGGAACTGCCTGCACTTTATGGGAAGGATTGGAAGGACGTGGATCGTATATATCTCCCCTTCAATTTCAAGGAGAAACATTGGGTAGCTCTAGAGATAGAACTGAGTAAATGATCTGTCACTATATACGATCCCAACGTCAATTTGTTCAAATTGCCGGACGTCCATATGTTCCTTACATAGTTGACATTTATTCTGCATGTTATGATAACACAATATGAGCTCTTGGCAGCAATTTATGATGATAGGGGGGAAATCCCTTAAATGTGACTCGTGTTCATACATTGGAGAGAAACAAGAGAGGGTAAGTTATTTACATCAATTGTTCATATATTTGGTTTGAAAGTGGTTATAATATCAGGAAACTAACTACATTTTTTACTTGTGCAGGGGCGATTTCGGCGTCTTCACGATCAAGTACATAGAAATGCTAAGTTTTGGATGTCGTCAAAACATTGTGAACGTGGGTGACAAGCTTGTGGATCACAATAGAAAAAGGATAGTCGTTAGTATTTTTGATATGAAGTGGTTTGACTAGTGAAGGATATCTTATTTTATGTAATATTTGGGGTAGTTGGGATAGTTTGGTATGATTCCGATTGTGTAGTTTTTGCTAGAATTGACTTGTCTTGGTGACAATAAGTGGTGTTCAAATTATTTTGGAAATCTAGCAAAATTGGTTGGTGCATTTCTACTTGGCTAAATGTAGCTGACAAATTTCCTTGTAGATATTGAGATATGGATTGCACAATACATGCATACTTTCTGTCAGTTGTGTTTATATTTCCTGTCAGTGAAGTTTATATTTTGCATACTTCTTGTCAAATGTGTTCATAATTCCTATCAGTGAAGTTTATATTTTTTGTCACAATTGCACAAAATGCACGAATTATCTAATACGAATAATTCATGTTAGTGTTGTTCGTATTTTTGTCACATTGTATAATTCTATTGTCGGAATTATCCTTTTCTTTTATCCTTTTCTTTTGGTTGTTTTGGGATTATAAAAAGAATTTTTTTAATAATATTTGTTTTTGTTTAGGTTTTTGTTTTATTATTATGAAATTATAAAAAAAGGTAAAATAATTTCTTTTTGAATAAAAAGGTAAGACTAACCAGCAAAATCCTCCAAAGTCGTTCCATTCCCTCCCCCCCCCCCCCCCCCCCCCCCCCCCCCCCAAATTCCCTCCAAAAAGCTTCTTCCTCATTAACGCGACTCTGCAACTTCCATCTTTCTCATCTCTCCATTGTTGCAACTTTCAGTTTCTTCAACCCAACCCGACATTTGCCGCCCTCCACTTTTTCTTACTCCCCCCTCTCTAAACTGAACCTCAACCTCTAAACCTCGTAAAAAAATATAGAAAATGGCAGTGCTTAGAGGCGGTAAAGAATCGAGCCCAATGAAGAGCGGAGAGAAAAGAAGACGACAGCTAGGGTCGAAAGAAGAAGAAGCAGAGAGACGAAGTGCAGGTGAAAGGGAAAATTCTGACAGTCCCATAGCCAAAAAATCCGAGAAGGGCAGGTCGAGGAGCCCGAAAGCGAAAACAGTAAAGGCGAAAAAACCCATAATCTTCAAATGGGATGTAAGTTTTCTACATTTTGTCCTGTCAAGCTTCGTAAGCCAACAACTTGTATATTTTGTGTTTGTTTAGGGTATTTTTCATTTTGTGTATATTTTCTGTTTGTTTAGGGTATTTATCATTTCGTTTGCAGATTAGGTACAGTTATTATAGAGGGGAACCATTCTACGAAAGAATTAACATTAACTGTAGGGTGCACTTTGTTCGTGAGATTGAAACCAAGTTGACACATGCGGATTGGCAATGGGTTTTGGATGGCCCGTTTGGAAAAGTAATGTAAATGTTGTAGCAGGTATCATTTTCTTCACAAACATTGCATGCAGTTCTATTCAAGCAACTTGAAACAAAAAAGAAGTGGGAGTCTTGGTATGAGGTGGCAGGGAAAGAGTTGAGGTTTTCAATCATGGAGTTCGCTCTCATCACTGGACTGAATTATGGGGAAATTCCATTTGTGGATACTAAAGCTGACGGCCTAGTAATAGAGCGATTTTTTGGTAGTCCAGGTGGCCCTAAGACGACAGTATAAGATGTTTACAACAGATTCAATGAACATCGTGAGTTGGACAACTACAAATTGAAGTTGGCACTGTTTTTGATAGTTGAGGGTCTGTTGCTGGGAGGGGATAAAAAGAGGCTGGTGAAGCCGCTGCATGTTAGGCTGTTGGAGAATATGGATAAGTTTTTGGATTATCCATGGGAAAGGGTTGCTTATGAAGAGCTTCACAAGTCATTGACCACATCACTGGCCAAAAGGATGCAAACAGTAGAAAAGGCAAAGCTACTCTCCAACCTACCAAGAATTCCATATTCCATTCAAGGCATGCCAATTGTGTTTCAGGTAGTTATATTATTCATTTTTAATGGTTTAACTATGAATTACTGAGTTTTGTGGTGTCTGGATGGAGTGGTATTCATAGTGAAACAACAGTGTGTTTTCTTTGCATCATAGTTGTATACTTTATGCTATAGTGTGACCGAATATTTGAATACAGGGTGATAGGATCATCGTGAATATGCAGGATGTTATTTGTTGTTTGATTGAAACAACATACTAGTTTTCCATTATAGTTGTATGTGCATTCTAGATAGGTTTATGTGCATTCCAGTCAGATTTTAGGTTACATGGTGACCTGATTTAAAATATAGGGTGATAGGATATCATAATTTAATGTATCATAATTTGCTAATACTCAAACCGCTTGATATTATAGATATGGGTATGGGAAGCTCTGCCAACAGTTGGTCTCCAATTTGCATCAAAGTTGAGAGAATTTGCAATGCCTCGAGGTATTCGTTGGTTTTCAGATGAAGTCCCTGAACATGGAGTCTTGGAGTTGTCTTTGGTTGATCCTACAAATATGGTTAAGCCCATTCTTATTCCCGATGAAGATGAGGTAGATAAGTTGTCCGACTGCTACTATGCTGATGAAAATGATGACCCGTATTTTGACAAGATTGTGAAGGAAGCAATGAAGGGTTTGAAAAAGAAGGGAAAAGGGGAAGAAGAAGCAAGGAAAAGATGGGGTGAGCCCGAGTAATGCATATGTGCATTCATCAGAGGTGATAAGTGAGATGTTCAGAATGATGAAGAGGATGGAAAAAAGGTGTGCTTGAGAGGATGAGAAGGCTGGAAAAGAGGATATCAAACCAGGAGGAGGTGCCTAAGCGTAAGAGTAAGGGGAAACCAAAGATTGAAGAGGATGAGGAGGATTTTGAATCTTATGATGAGTCTGATGAGGACGAGGGGGAAGTTAATAAGGATGACTAGGAAACAGAGGATGAGAAGGTAGAGGATGAAGAGGTTGAGAGTGAGGGGACAGATGACAATGAGGAAGTTGAGGATGATGATAATGGTGATGATGCTGAAGCTGGTGATGGTGATAAGGGTAATGAGAATGAAGAACTTCGCCAAGGTGGTGACAAAGAGGAGGAGGAGGACGATGACAATGAGGAGGATGACAATGAGGATGAGGAGAAGGATGAAGATGAGGAGGAAGAGAAGGATGATGATAAGGAGGATGAGGTTTAGGTTGAGGGGGAGGAGAAGGTAGAGGCTGGGGTTGAGGAGGAAAAGGTAAAGGATGAGGTTGAGGTGGAGAAGGTAGAGGCTGAAGGCAAAGAGGTATGAAATATGCTCTTCTAAATATTTTCATTACTACTTTGACAGTTTTATTTGTACCATGGTGACAGGATATTTAGCGTCTCTATCAGGATTAGAGTTTATATCTTTGACAATTTTATTTGTGGCATGGTGACAAGATTTTTAGTCGTTTATGTCAGTAGTTTGACATGGTTATTATGGTTGTAGGATTTTGATAATTCTATTGAGGGTAACAATGATGTTGAGGGTCCGGATGTTGTAATGGGCATTGTTCAAGACCTAAGTGAAAAGGCTGGCGATGGCGAAAAGGACCAGGACCAGGATTTTACTAATGATCTTGAAGGTGCTCCTTATCACCATCACCAGCTTGAAGGTTCCACTTTTACGAGGGTGGCATTACCCAAAACTGGTCACCGATGGCTGAAAGGGTAAGAGACATTTGGTAACTCATTAGCCAACTTTATAATTTTAACAACTGTGAATGAGACTCTTGCTACTTCTTTGAAGTAGTACCCCCGCACGGCGGCCCTCGTACCTTGAGGGCCTTGTAGAACTGTGGAGACGCCACCGTCCTTGCCGACCATGGTAGAATAGTGGCTTTCATTAATATATATTGTGACCGAAGAGGTCGCCGACGTGCTTCACCCACACGACCTCCCAGCCTCAGCCATCTCCTCCGTAGGAGATGTGTTTATGTAATATTTAGTATTTTATTAAGTACTTTAGTGTAGTGACTATCTAATGTCACGTAGTATTTAGTACTTTATGAAGTATTTTGGAATGCATTTTAGTGTAGTGACTATCTAATGTCACGTAAATTTAGTTCTTTATGATAATATGTGTATTATCTAGTTCTTTATGAAGCATGTTATGTATTTTCGTTTTATATAATATAGTACTTTATGATAATGTCGCGTAATTTCAAACCATATTAAAGACGATAAGACAAGTCAGTGAGTATGACAGGATTGGTTATATATTTTCTTCCCATTTTAATCATTCTCTTCTTCTTCCTATGTGGTTTTCAAATGCCACGCATGTTGGTCGGTAGGATTATTTAAAACCATATTGAACCTGTCATGATATATATGGAATCATGACAGGATTGTGTCATATCAGTTTAACCTAAACTAGCTCACATTGAACTTGTCAGGATATATATGGAATCATGACAAGATTGTATTACATTAACTACTTTCGACTAAATAGCATTTCTACCAATTCGAACCACACAAATTACTTTAACTACTTTGAAACCATATCGACCATGACTTGCTTTTGTCTTCGAAGAAGAAAGTTCACAAGAATAAATCATAAGCAAATTACATTAACTAGGTTCAAAAGTAATATGAGTGGTAAGAAATCCTTCAAGAGTTTGGATCTCTTACTACACATATTAACAAAAGAGATCTTTCAAGAGTTTGCATCTCTTACTACACATATTAACAGGATGCATTCAGCATCAAACGAGAAGAAGCATCAACATCAAAAGTATTCGTGATTCAAAAAACCATCAAAAGAGTTAACCTGATAATGGGGCAGTTGCGGGGTTAGGGCAATTTTGTGAGTTATGGCCGAGGGTGCCACAACTTCCACACCTTCTACTCGGACCCCTGTATTCTCCACGTGATGGGATTCTTTTCTTCCTTGATCTTCCTGATTTCCACCTAATGTTCGGGGACAAGCATGCTTTATTCAAGACAATGTCAGGAACTTCCCAACGCTCAAAGGCAGGGACCAGATACAATGTTTCCTTGTATACTTCCACTTTTCAACCGTAAATAAGGGATGCACCAACTATACTGGATCAACACCATAATCCTTGGCAACCGCTATGGCATGCGCACAAGGAATTTGGTCAATTTGGAATGCGTTGCAGTAGCATGTTCGAGCATGGAGGTTTACCAAGAATGTAGTTCCATTGGCATGCACTTGAAACTCATATTAATTCAACCTAGTCACAACCATTGTCAACGACCTCAAATAATGAACTTGTATCTCACGACACAATGTCGAGGTCAGCACTTCTGAACAAGATTCTCCATTTTTTCTCTGTTCACAAAACCACCGAATCATGACATTCACTATACCATCAAGCAAGCCAATCAGCGGCATTCGACGCGACTCTATTAATCGACTATTAATGAATTTTGCATTGTTCAACGTCATAATATTGAATCTATTTGCGTGCATATGCGACCTTGTCCACCTTCAAATCCAAAACCCCTTAGGTAGGTACCCACTTCCGGGGACTGGGCGCAAAGTCTTACATACTCACGGTTGAACTCATGTTTAGTGTAGGCTTGATTTGCCTTTTGGTACAGAATCCACAAGTCATTCCTTTTAATATGACCTTCATGTTTTGAAATAGGTGAAGTGTGCAACAACCATGCTTTGCGAAGAAGTAGTGCTCTCTTAAACCTTTGTAAATGCTTCCATGACGGTCAGACACAAAGACAAGGTCATTCTCGTCGGCTACAGCAGAACGTAGGTGTCGGAAAAAATATGACCATGAGTTGTCATTCTCGCTGTCAACTACAACAAAAGCCATTGGATATATCTGTCTGTTTCCGTCTTGTGCCACAAAATCATCCCAAACATCATGCACAACATCTTGCCCAACGTCTTCCCCATAATCATTGTCAATCTCAATACATTCATGTATTCTTTTCCTTCTTGTAGAAGACCTTGTTTCTCTCCCATCACTTTTCGAAACTGCCTCAGATTGGCTCACCAAGTCAACTATTTGTACTTCCCTATTGTTGTCACAATATATTTTTGGTTTCATTTCATACATGTAACAATCAACTACATTCGGGACAACTTCAATGGTACGAATGTCACTTACCACATTTTTCTTGGTTGTTTTGGTACCATTTGTACTTGGTTGACCACCCATCACAACCTCGGCCTCCGTCTCTTGACTTTGTGTTAATGGTGGCAAAGGGAGAGACACTGTGATGTCGGCCTCAACATTAGGCCTCACATATACATACTCTGTGTTTGCAAATTCTTTGTTCCTTTCTTTTTCAAACTCGCATATAACTCGATAGGCCAAATTTTATCTTCTGATTGCAAGTTCACAAATTTTAAAGCATCAAGGTTGTCGTCATCTTTGACATCGAATGGTTGTAACTTTAATTTCCACGGTGAAAGATATTTTAGCTCCATTTCATATATCTCGTCAATGAAATTTATCTTCTCAACCAACTTTTTCCTCAAATTTGAGTAATTGATATCTTCAGACACAACAAGTGCTTTTGTCGTTGTGATCCCTTCGAAAACCCACTTGTTTCCCTTACATATCCATTCACCAACTGTTCTCAGAGTCAAGTAGTATGATCTTTTACCTGTTATACGAGGAAAAAGCAAACACAAGTAGAATTACTTTATGACAAACGTTGACAGTATAATGTCTAACACTAACAATATTATGACGAACATGACTAACATCGACATTAGTTTTATAAAGTTAGGGTTTTAGCCCATCCTGAATCGAAGATAGAAAGGGTTTTCTAGCCAAACGGAACAAAGATGTGTAGGAAAATCAAATATTTTAGAATCAAGGAACAAATGTGAAAGTCAGATTTGAGCAATGTTGAAAAGAAGCTGAAAGGTTGTTCTTTCTTGTTTAGGGAACCACAAAAGAATGTCTTGTAAAGAGGAATAAATGTGAAAGTCAGAACTAACCCATTAATTAATTCTTCTATTCCAAAGACATTGAAGATGCAAGCGGAAGCCTTTTTGAAGATTTGTGGTTTTAATAGGTTTTGTGGTATTACGGTGGTTTTGTACAGGTTTACAGTTGGGGTTACTTTAGTGAAGACTCACAAGTGGGTAAAGGGGTAGAAAATGGAGGGAAAGTTGTTCACTTTTGGAGGGAAAACAGAGGTCAAATCATGACATGTACTATATTAACAGAGGTCATGTCAAGTACTAATTTTTGAAACAATATTAAAAAAGGAATGGCATGGCCAAATTGCATCACCGACCTTTCCCCTTCTGATTCTTCGCCCAACAACCAAAACCCTCTCCTTCTTGTTCGTTTTGATGAGCTGACGACCTTCACTGCACCGAACACAAGGTAACTACGCCGAAAGAAATCGATCAAATTTGGTTAGTTGTTCGAATCGTGGTACCATCCACTGTTTTTTTCTTTCACAAAACCATAACGAAAGTAGCAAAGTGAATTCTCAAAAATCTCTCATTAAATCTAACTATTTGTACTTGGTTTTTAATGGGTGATGCTTTCTTGTTGCTTAATTATGTACTATTGAGGCTTAATTGAGGTTGGAACCCTAAATAAATCAACGTCGGCTACAAAGAGGATCTCACTACCTTGTTGAAAAAAATTGGGTAGGAATTTCTAATACTTTATGGGTGATGCTTAATTGAGGCTTGAATGTATAAATTAATTGTTATATACTATGTACATAGCTAATGTTTCTGCTGTCACTCGTTTGGACCTTTTGATGGTTTGTGTTGTCGATTACCTGCTATTTAGTATGTACAATTTCGTGAGTTTTTTGTGTGCTTTTCATAGTGGGTCAATCTGGTAATTAGAGGATCACATAAGCAAGCATGTATCAGGGTTTTTTTTCTAGAATTTGGGTTTGTTTGTGTAGTTCAACTGAAGTCCAATGTCAAACAGCGACACCTCAAGTTATCAAAGCGGGAACCCCAGAAAATATGAATATCCACCCACATCTCCTACACGTTCTGAAATAGAGGAGAAGTTGCAAGAAGAGTTAGAGATGTTGCTAACGAATAACCCACGTCCCCGCATGTTGGATGAAATAATCACACGCCTGTGTACTGAGAAACATGAATGCTCACAAAGAATTATGGAACTCAATACAAATGAGATGCACTTCGAGGCTACAATTATGGAACTCTATGCAAGGGTGGCAGAACTTGAAGGTAAAAACAAGACACTACACTCCCAGAAAAAATGAGCAAACTTGTATTCAATCCTATTTGTGCATTTGGTGTTGGTGTCATTGTAGGGATTACTACTTTTAGTCTTTGTTATCGAGCATGTAGGTCATAACTATGAAGTATGTACCTGATGACTCTAGTTTTTTATGTAAGAGGATGAATTAAATTTTGAATACTATTTCTTGTAAGTGGTAAGTATTATGGTGTAGCATGGTTGATTATGCATGTCAGAGTGCCAAAAATTAATGTCGCTCTTGATGTATGTTTTGTAAGTTGAAAAACAATGCCAGCACTAGACACACAGACAATAGTTGTCAGTACACTGGATACCATTATATTACTCAAAAACTAATAGTTGCCAATACTCAAAAACTGATCGAGCTAAGAACTTATCTTCTTCAATCTACCACTTTAATATTCCACATACTTCAATTGTTAGTTGCACTAGCATCACATCAATGTATCCTGCTGCTTCACGCGAAAAGAACAACCTTCATAGGTGCTATTTGCAACACAATGGAATAACATTTGGTCCCAGTGTCAGTCCTATCAATGGCCGACAACACGGTTACGCAACATTTTTATTGCATTTGATAAACGACTAAGTTTTTTTACCTAGAAATACCTTTGAAATAATATAAGGGTTTCCAACAATAATAAGCAATGATCTGGCACGAGTAATGGCAAAATTGAACCTCTCCGGGTTGCTCAGAAATCCCAAACAGAAAGTCTTGTCAAATTCGTCGTGTTTCACGGTTGACAAGTTGATCACTTCCCTTTCTTCACCTTGAAATTATTCAACCCCACTTATCTTAATATCAGTCATATGTAGAGACTTGAGAGCCTTCCCTATCTTTAGTACTTGTTATGGGAAAGGGGTAATAATCCTGATGTCGTGCTCAAAGACATTCCTTTTTTTGAGCTTTTGTACGACCTCAACCACCTTGCTAGCTTCAATTCTATTAAACCATGAAGGGCTGCCTTTTTCCCTCTCATCCAAGCCTTGGATGCCACAGAACATTACAAGGAAGTTCCTGTTGGGCAGCAGATCAACCCAAGGTAAGGAAGATGTGTCACTTTCTTCTCGATATGGAATCAATGCTGCTCTATAAAACAGTCTTGAAGGAAGAGAAAGAATTTCAGGGTGGCTCCGGTAATTCTTCACCAACATTGTGACATAATTGCGATCCTTTGAGTTGTAAACTTTAAAGTCCAACAACCTCTCTAGAAAAGACATTCCCAACCCATAAGCCTCAGCAGTCAGCATGCTTTGAATGAATATCAGGGACAAGTTGCTTGGGATCACCAACAAGAACAATCATTGTGTTCTTTTCATAAAGGTTTGATATGGGGATCATTGTCTCTAGCTCTGAACTATGGCCCGCCTCATCTAAGATAATGTGAGAGAAGTGGCCACGATTAACCCATTTAACATAAAGGTAAGATGCACTCGTGTATGTCATTATTATGATCATGTAGCTGCATAGTGCATCTCAATAAGGGCAAGTGAAGAAACCTTCATTGTAGGTACAAAATCTCAACAATGCAACGTTCATTTTTTCTAAGGGACGATGTGTGGCATTCAACCTAAAAAAATCTTTCGTGCTAAGTTTCATCCCCTCGCAAAGGATTTTCTTTAATATGTGATCTGCTGCGCAATTTGAAGAAGCACATACCAGTATTTGAGAATTCCGTCTAGTTTTATATAGTTGGAGGATCACCTCCACCAGTGTTTTTGTCTTTCCTGTTCTCGGGGGTCCATAAATCACATAAGGAGCTCCTCCTCTTCACCCTAAAATTAAGCGAATTGCATTTTTCTCCTCCTCGTTAAGAAGACGTGAAATAGGACAAGATTGTTTGTTGTAATCCTCCGCTTTCCATGATACTCATGGGGAAAGAGGAAATCTTCGTGTAATGCCTCTGCAGATACAATGGATTGGCGGAGCCTACTGAAATATACCCTGTTGTACACAAAACAAATTTCATACAGAACTATCTTTGTGCCTTTGGTAAAATCCATCATGAAATTGCAATAATACTTCATCAGCCTCAACACGATGGATCCAGCCTTGTTAAAACAACATTGGCAAGCTCAAGATGAGAAAACATTTCTTGTATACTTTGCAATGGTAATTCGTGCAATTGTGACAAAAAATATGAACTTCTATATCATTGTTCCTTCTGACAATAAAATATAACCCTTTGACAAAAATATTAACACCACTGACATGAAGTATTAATCATGAATTGCGCATTTTGTATCTCAACATGTACATATAAAATACAGCTTCATATAGCAAAGTAAAAAATTACCTTCATCAAGTATAACGCACATACCTGATCAAGAGAATCTTCCCCAAAAACATTTACCACATCTCCACGAACAAGTGAGGGCCTTCTTTCAGCAAGTATTGGCACTTTAAGTGCTAAAAAGTCAAAATCCTTTTGTCTCAAAGTAACAGACTTCATATTATTAGCTTTCATGTAGTCCTGTAAACAAATATAAAAAAAAGAATCATTTAAAAAGTTGGTACTACGAGAGAACCATGCCATCTAGCTATCCCCTCAGTCCCCCCACCCCCATACAGAGAAAATATATATAACAATTACCATAATGAGAAGTTTCTCCATCCCTAACAATGCATTGAAATACGACACATAATTTTCCTCTATTAAGCCTTATAAGACAACTTCATGGATTTCCTCAAACTCAATCGTTTTCCTTATTTCTAGTGGTATGTTATATGGTTTCTCAGATGCCAAAGCTTTGGAGACTTCATCTTCAGCCAAGAGGAAGACAACACGTTCAATTCTATCATCCTCAGTGTCGATATGCACAATAAATATGAAAACGCCAATCTCCTTGGGCACACAAGACAACCATATTGTCAAGCTACCATGTGGCCTCAACGTTCGGTCCTCCATAGAAAAACAACCCACAAAATATTCCTCGGGGATGTCATCTGGCTGGCCAGATGGAGGTTTCACCAGTGACAAAATGAATGAATCTTCGGAATTTGAAGCATAAATGTTCACACCCCAAAGTACCACATCTTCTAAAGTGGTGTTTTCTGTGGTGAATGACGTCGCGACAACCTCGTTGACAGGCACCTATTGAGGCTTTCCTGCAGCAAATGGAAAGGGCACAGGGACAATGACAAGACCCTCCTCAGTAGGAGTAGAAGTAGTGACTGAGGGATGATTCGTGAAGTCAATGAAGCCAACCTCTCCCTTATCTCCAATGGTGGATTATTCATCAGCCATACCTATTTGGCACTCAATTAAAATCCAAAAGAAGTTTGTGAGTCCACAAGCAAAGAACACAACCAAACGAGTTGCTCTAACCAAGACCCTCCTTGACCGCCGCACAAACCAGGACCCGTCCCTTGCCCGCCGTGGAGTGGCTAGAAGGAGATGAAAGAGATGAAGAATCGAAGGATATGGGTGAGATGAAGTGAAACAAAGAGAGAGTATGAGTGGAAGTGTAGATAAAAATAGTCAAAGAAGAGACACATGAAGATGCATTTAAGATCTTTATAATTAAGATATCTGTAAAACAAGTGACATGGAGCATTCTGAATACATTTATAGCGATCAAAATTGTCAGTGATAAAGTATGATTTTACACAACAGTATTAAAGCAATGTCATAATACTACTTTAGAATGTCACGCGTCCAAATGTCACGCGTGAGTAAAAGTATTCAACCAGATGTCACGCATCCTACCAATTAAGTGGTAAGCATTTTCATGTAATATGGTAGAATGCAAGTGTCAGAGTACCAACAAATAATGTCGCTCTTCATGTAATATTTGGAAATTGACAATAAAATTTGCATTTAATACTATCAACCTTAAAGTTTAGTGTTGATTTTTGCATTTAAACTTTAATGTCACATTACGTACTAAAGTTTGCATTTAAACTTTAATGTCACATTACATACTAAAGTTTAGTGTTGATTTTTGGGTGTTGAAATCACTATCAGTGGAGGAAGATGCGAAATTTTTATTTGTAGTTCTGACATTATTATTCGTAATTTTGAAATTTGTTTTCCTAAGGCCGACATTAGTTTTCGATAATTGCATAAACAACCAAGTATGGCGTAATAAGTTTTGCCGTTTGTGAATCTTTGGTTTTACATGATTTTGGCTCAAATTTTGTTTAACATGAAAATTATTTTGTTTTACTTAAATCTAAATCAATTTGTGTACTTTGGAAACCTAGAAAAGGAAAGAGAAATAATTGGCAGAACGTTGAGTTCAAGATAAAAAGGAAAGAGGAATAAGTTTGAAATGTCCAGTTCATCGGCATATGAATTTGGAAGATGTAGGTTTGGAATTGCTTACAAATGATGGCGGTACAATCAGATGGGTGGGAGATGAGGTTTGGATTTTTTTACAACTGATGGAGGTACCTAGAAAAGGAAAGATGGAGGTTTGAAATCAGTTCATCGGCTACCAGTTCATTGGCTCAAAAGAGGAACAATGCTTTTGTGCTTCTTTTGGAGAAATCACTACCGATTCTAAAATGGTGGTATAGATGGGCGGGAGAAATCACTACTAGTTCTAAAATGGCGGTACAGATCGGCTAAAAAACGGCGATACAGATGAGCGGGAGAAGTGCACAGTAAAAGGAGGGAATTTTGTTAGCTATGGAAGAAAGTAATAAACAATGATTTTGTGTATTTTATTATTTTTTGTTTTCTTTTCTCCAATTTTCTTGCTTTTACTTACTTTTTAATTTAAAAAGAGATTTAATATTTTATAAAAATACACCTAATGGTGTATATATGCAAAAAAAAAACAAATAGATATTCTTACATTTGTCTTTCTCATTTGGTGTATTTATGCAAATCCATGTATTTAATATTGTGACAAGTCCTTGTTTTTTCAAATATGACTATTTAATTCTTCAATATTTTAATCAACATGCAACTTTATTTTTATCGTGGTCCTAGACTTTTCAAATAGAACTAATTATAATTTCTATATTTTTAGCGAAGATGTAAAAAAAAAAATCGTCGTCCTAGAATGATCCGATTTAATTGACTAATGTCGTTTTACAGTCAAATCGGATCATTTTAATAATCAGTTTCTCTGTATATTTATGGTCTTAGAAAAATTCAAATTTAAATCCTTTCAATAACGCAAAAAATTAAATAAATCTATCCTAAAAAAAAACACTAGACCAACGACATATCATCTGCACATGCATGTTTTATTTAAAAAAGGGCATATGCAACGAAACTAACTAGTTATTATGTTATACTATTATAATAATGTTAGCGGTCCGTGTAAAACTTGGAAGACAAGATCCATCCGGTCGTAGGTATAACGTGTTGTTAAACTTTGAAAAGTCAAATAGCACCACGTACTCTTTTTTACTTTTTTGACTCCTCTCTCTTCCCCTAAACAACTCACTACCTATAAATAGTCCAATCCCCTCATTTCTCTTCTCATCTCATACATCAATCGATCTCTTCCCGGCTCTCTCATTTCCAAGCCAATTAATTGATTAATCTTAGAATTAAGCTCAATTAATTTCCTCCGATCCACCAACAAAATGGCCATCTCCCCCTCCATCAACAACCTCACCTTACCAAACACAACCGCCCTCTCCGCCGCCGTCAAGCTCCCCGCCAACGCCCTCTCCTTCCGCCGCGGCAGCCGCCTATCCGTAACCGCCTCCGCCCCCACTTCCATCTCCAAACCACACACCCACCACAACATCCTAGAAAAGCTCCACTTGAAGCCACATCCCTCGCCCGCGGCTGCCGAGAAGGCTCAGACCCTACAAGTGTACGAGTTCAACGAGGGCGACCGCCGTAGCCCGGCGTTCCTGAAGCTGAGCAAGGCGCCCGAGAAGTCACTCGGAGACATAGCGACGTTCACCAACAAGCTCTACTCCGGCGACCTCGCCTCCCGCCTTGGGATCACCGCCGGCATGATCATGTACATCGAGAACGACGCCGAGTGTGGCGGCGGCGACCGCTACGAGGCCGTCTACAGCTTCTATTTCGGGAAATACGGACACGTGTCGGTGCAGGGGCCCTACTTCTCCAACGCGGACTCGGAGCTGGCGGTGACTGGGGGGACCGGGGTGTTCGAGGGGGCCCACGGGAAGGTGAGAATGACCAACGTGGCGTATCCGTACAAGTTGTTTTACACGTTCGAGATTAAAGGGATCAAGGCGAGGCTTCCCCGGGAGCTGCTTGGAGGCGTGGCTGTGGACCCCCAAACCCTCAAAGCAGCCCACTAGGCCAATAGTTTGGAATATATAATAAAGTTATTCAAATTTATCACTTTAGTTTTTTTCATTTTTTTACCCAGATAATGAATTGATCCATGTGTACAACCGACAACCGTACGTAAAGGATAATGTAATAAATAAGTTCTCCGATCAAAATTAAGGGAGACGTTTTTGCAAATTTCAATTTTTTTACCTTTTATCATACTCAAATATTCTTGATTCTATTTTGATTCTATAAGTACATTGCCAACAGAATGAAATCTCTTCTGAGAGGGGTCATTAGCCTTAATCAAAGTGCTTTCATTTCTGGGAGAAACTTATCTGACAATGTTATTGCGGCTGTTGAGTGCTTCCACTATTTCAAAAAAAAAAAACTGGTAAGAGGCAATGGCGGACAGAGGTGGGGCAGCCCCCACTGGATTTTTTTTTTTTAAAAAAAAAAAATTGATTTTTTCAAACATTTTTTTAATTTTTTTCTTAAAAAATTCTTTAAAAGTTTTCAAAATAATATATATATGTTTTTTGATTTTTTTCATATAATTTTTATATAGGATTTGTTATGCATAATCCTAAAAAATACAAATGAAACACAATTTAATCCAAATTTGCACACAAATTATTCAAAAAAAATGTAATACTTTCTTTATATCTATCCTTATTTGTGTTAAAAAAATTTAAATTTACGGTTTAGAGATTTGTAAATTTTAAAATTAATTTTTATACAAATTTGTTGAAATTACACAGTGAAAGTAGTAAGTAATGATGAAATTTGTTTTAGATTTGTGTAATTTCTTATCATTTTTAAATAAAATTTCATTTGGGATTCAAATATAGTGTTTCATTTGGGGTTCAAATTAGACATAAATAGATGATAGACTTTGACATTAAGGTTTTATTTAAGATAAACGGTATATTTTTCTCTTTAAGATTTTAGCCCCCACTAGACTAAAATCCTGCGTCCGCCCCTGATAAGAGGGGTTTCATGACAATTAAGCTAAATATGACTAAAGCATACGACAGAGTTGAATGTAATTTCTTACGTCTTATCATGATTAGACTGGTGTTTCACAATAATTGGGTGGAGCTTGTTTTTAAGTGTGTTACATCAGCCTCCTTTTCTGTCCTTCTGAATGGTATTCCTTGTGCAACTTTTACTCCTCAAAGGGGTTTGTGACAAGGTGATCCTGTGTCACCTTATCTCTTTCTCTTTGTTATGGAAGGCCTTTCTAGCCTCTTTCATGTTGCCCAATCTTCTAGCCATATTCATGGTGTTAAAGTCGCAAGTTCTGCCCCTAAGATTTCTCATTTATTATTTGCGGATGACTGTCTTATCTTTGCTAGAGCTAATTTGGTTGAGAGCCAGAAGATCCAAAACTTACTGCATCGATTTGAGCTTGCTTCAGGTCATATGGTCAATGCTCAGAAGTCTCAGATTATTTTCAGTCCTAATGTCGAGTCTGCACAGAGAAATTCGTTGTTGCGGGTATTTGGTTTTCGTGAGGTTGATTCTTATGATAAGTATTTGGGGCTTCCTACAGTCATTGGAAGATCAAAGAAAGTTATCTTTGTGGACTTGGTTGACAAGGTTAGGAAAAAGGCTAAAGGTTGGAAGGCAGGTTCGTTATCTCAGGTTGCTAGAGGGGTGCTTATCAAGTCCATTTTACAAGCTTTTCCTACTTATATCATGAGTTGTTTGAAACTTCCTATATTTATATGTCAAGAGTTGGATAGTATTCTCACTAAATTCTTATGTGGCTCTATGGATCAACGCAAAATACACTGGTGTAAGTGGGATACTTTTTGCCTTTCTAAGGACTTGGGAGGTATGGGCTTCAGGAACTTTGAGGCTTTTAATCTGGCTATGCTTGCTAAACAAATATGGAAGCTTACACTTGAACCAAATTCTACAGCGGCGTTAATTTTGAAGGCTAGGTACTTTCCCCATACAGATATTTTGAATGCCCCTATTGGGTCTAATCCTAGCTTTGTGTGGAGGAGTATTCAACAAGCTATAAAAGTCCTCCTCTAGGGATTATATTGGGAGATTAGTAATGGGAGAAAAAACTCTTTTTGGCATGGCATGTGGCTCCCGATGCCTAATTCCTTTTCTTTGATCTCTCCTCCTCTTAATGAAGATTCCGATAAGCTAGTGGCTGGCTTTATTAATTGGGATCACTTTGATTGGAATTGGGAGGCGCTGAATGGTAAACTTCTTGATTCTGATGTGGATATTGTGAGACAGAATTCTTTTGTTTCTCCTAATTATGATGATATTTTGCGGTGGTATTTCTCCAAGGATGGAAATTTCACTGTCAAGTCTGCCTATAAGGTGGCATTTTCTCTGTTGCATCCAGCAAGTTCGTCTGGGTTCGTTTTCACTGCTGGTGTTTTTCCCTGGAAGAAGCTTTGGAGTCTTGATGTTATTCCCAAAGTCAAGAATTTCATTTGGAGAGCTCTCAATCACTTTCTCTCGTGCCTGACGAATTTGAAAGCAAAAAAGATTGTGCAGTATGATTTCTACTCTCTATGTCCGGGTAAACATGAATCCATTCTTCATGTTCTTCATAAATACTGTTATGCTAAGGCTTTTGGGGCACTTCTTCCTGAACTTCATGTGGTTGTAAGCCCTCAGTTTCATTCTTTCTAGGACTGGTGTTGTCACTGTTTTAATGTGTTGATTCCTTCTCAATTGAACCTCTAGGTTGTCTCAGTTTGGGCGTTGTGGAAGAACAGAAATGAGCGGGTCTTTGATGGTAAGATCGTGGATCAGTTTCAGCTTCTACATTTCGTCTATGGCCGACTGTTAGCTATTGATCCCCCATCTTCCTTTCAATCTCGTTCCCATTGTCCTGGCTTTGGCTCTTCTTTAGCTCCTCTTGTTTGCTCTGCTCCTCAACTGTTTGATCCTTCCTACCCCAATGGATTTGTTCTGGCTTGTGATGCTAGTTTGTTGGAGGATGGCTCTACTGGCTTGGGGTTTGTGCTTTTTAGGCCCACCGGTTCTATGGTTGTTCTTGGGATTAAGGGTTCAAAACCAAGGACTTCTATGGAACTGTTGGAAGTTATGGCAATCTACTTCGGCCTTCAGTTTGCTAAAGATTTTGGAGTGCCTGCTCTAGAGGTTTGTTCGGATTGTATAAATGTCGTCAACAACTATAACTCCACTTCTTCTCCTAGGATGTCTTTGGGCCTTTTTTGTACCTTAATTAAGAATTTGGCTACAACTTTTCATTGTTGTAACTTTACCTATGTTCCTAGGAATCGCAACTCTTTTGCTCACTCTGTTGCCAAATTTGGCACTCCTTGTCCCCTGGGACAATGGTTTTCTACAATCACATATCCCATATGGCTTCGGTATTGGCATGTAATCTGTACTAATATGCTGATGATTAATAGAAGATTTGGGTTTCAAAAAAAAAGTGGAGACCCTTGTCGTACAAATTACAAATTTCCAGATAATGAATTGATGCATCTGTAAGACTGACAGGCTTAAAGTCGTATGCCTAATCAAAGAAATCCTAAAGTACCTACTAAAGAGTATAGCAAGCAAGTCAGGGTCGATCCCATAGGGAATCAGGTTATCAATTCTTGTGTTTCGTAAACTACCAACTAGGAACTAGGGGGGGTTGTTGTATGAGTTTCTTAGTAACGAAGTAAATAAAGCAAGAAAACAAGTAAACAAATTCGCAAGTAAAGGTTGTGAATATGGTGGGAAAAAATGTCACACTTAACAAAGATCCACACAACAAAAGATATGGTTGATCACTGAATTCTATCAATCTCAAGTTCTTATCTTTCCTTTAGTTGTTCTTATCCCGATCTTAGGTAACTATTAGTTCTACCAGCCCTAATAGTACTTATTACTAGGTCAAATCCAAAAACCTTCAAGACTCAACAAAGCAATAGCATTCAACCAAGGATTTAACAAGATACATGCAATAGAAACAACCCGTTACTATAACATGCAATTAACTCTCTCTCACGATGAACACTCGCAACCCGCTCATGTAAATCATGTTTGCTACTAGATATGCAACTCGAACCCAGAATCACAAGTCCTAGCTATATGGATAATATCAATAAACCTAGGTGATCAGTCTAGATAAATCAATAAGATTCAATCAACATTCAAGCACAAGACAATTAATCCAACTAGATAGGAAAACGAACAAGAGTAGAAAACTCACAACCAATCAATTGTTGGCTTCAAACTGTCAAGTGCAACAATGGAGGTTTAGTTCTCCATAGGGTTTGTGAGAGCAATAACGTAGAAAGGTGGCAACTAGGGTTAAAGAATTTATTCCCTCTAAAAGAGTCTTAAACTTAACTTAAATACTAAGGAAATAATTCAGAAATAAAGAAAAGAAATAAACAAACTTGGAAACAAAGTCTCGGAAATAAAATAAAACGGGAAATAAAAACTCGGAAATATCTTCAGCGCGTCGCCACCGCTGGGTGCGGTGACACCCACCGCGGGGTGCGGTGGTACTCCAGAATCACGGCCTCTTCTCTGTAAGGTTCGCCGCGGGATGCGGTCATCCCACCGCGGGGTGCGGTGACGGTGTCTTCTTCAGCTTCTGCGACACTTTAGTAAAAACGCCATAACTTTTGATTCCCAACTCGGATTGCGCTCATATTTTGAGGACTTGCAGTAGACCTTAAGATCTAACTCCTAGAATTGGAATCACTCCATTTGGACATCTAAGTAAAGAGAACGAACAATTTGAATTCAACCCACTGTTCTTCTACTCTTCAATGCACTTCAAACCTCTGTAAATCCCATGATTTCTTTACTTCTAGTCTCTAACTCTCAACTCCACAATTGTGCTCTAAACCCATCCAAATGGAACCTCAAACCTGGTAATAACTCCTAGATATACACTATCAAATAGTGTCGATCAAAGACGTATCATGACTCGAGCATTCGAGCACCATCTAACCCGACTCGTGTTCACTTTGAACTGCATCTTTTGATCAGTTATAAAATAATTCACTTACAATTTTACATCATTTATATAAGGGAAATTCTTGTTGGTGCCCCTGAGTTTAGGGTTATTCCTGTTAGTGTCCCACAATTAAGTTTTTTCCGGTTGGTACCCCTAAGGTTTAGGTTTGTTTGCTTTGTAACCAAACTTTTTCATGTTTGTACCATTCCAGTTCAAATTGATTAAATCCAAGTCCACCATTGTGTTCCTTTCCCTCAAATTAGTGAGATTTGACTCCTAAAATACCCAAATCCATGTCCGAACCATGTTAGTTTGAATTCTGAAGCAACAACCTGTTTTCAACCTTAAGAATACAAATCGGAATGGTTCGAGTATGGATTTGATTATTTTAGGAGTCGAATCCTACTAAGTTGAGGTCAATAAACATAATGAGCTTCGATTTGATCAATTCGAACTGAAATGATACGGATATGGAAATTTTCGGTTACAAAGCAAACAAACCCAAGGGGCACTAACCAGAAAAAACTTAACCGTGGGACACCAACAGGAATAATCCTAAACTCAGGGGTACCAACAGGAAATTCCCTTTATATAATTATTTATCTAAGAGTTTACGGAAAAAATAATCTTAATATTCTCTCATTATAGTATGGTTTACAATTATCACTAGTTTTGTCCTAAATAAGATTTTGCACTGTCCTTGGGATATTGAAAATTTAATTTCAGAAATCCTTTGTCTTCTACAACTTTTCTCTACAATGCGGATCTGTCATGTATTTCGAGAAACAAACGTTGTGGCCGACTGCATTGCGAAGATGGGACAGCGGAGTACCATGGAAGATATTCAAGCCAATCAAGAGCTTTTAGTTCTCATCCGCAAGGATGCTATAGTTTGAGAAACCGTTTCTTATGTGGTTTCCAGTCTAATGTTTACCTTATAAAAAAAACTTAGGTAAATCCATTCAAAGAAAGAGGATAGATAGATATATATGTACAGAAGAGTTCAAAATACATGTCAGCCACTTACAACTTTAAAAACAATAACAAGTTGAAAACATAAACAATGTAAATTAAGTAGATTGTTCCTTGCAACTTCGTATCTACTCTTGAGAGTTAATCTAGACTTCGACTTTCAAAGAGAACGCTTATTGAACGATGTAACTCGGATAAGATTTGAATCATGAAAACACTGTAACACCCCCAAATCTTAACCCATTTGGAAAGGTATTACCGCCAGTGACCTCAGTGTTCCTTACCGAGATCACCCAAGGCTTTACCGGTTTAAATACAATTCATGGAATACAATTGATACATAATGATCAAAGTATTCAAATCAAAACATCAATCAAATGAAACATGAGTTACGGGATTACATCCCAATCCCGAATAGGACAAATACATAGTTTAAACAAAGTACAACGAAAGTCTTTAAATAAGGTACAACGGAAGTCTTAAACAAAGATATTACAAAAAGGGTTGTGATCGTAATGATCACCTGCCCAAGGATCTCAACCTGATTAAAAGAAATTATTAAAACATCCAAAAGAAGACTCCAAAGGAATGAGTCTTTAAGGAATGAGTCTTCACAAGAGAAGATTCTGGAAGACTTAATCTTCACAGAAATCGACCCGAAAGAAGACTCCAAAGGAATGAGTCTTTAAGGAAAATATGACAAATCTGGAATGTTTACATAATCAAACAACAGCGATTAAAAGCTGACTGAGATGCTTCGGCTCACAACCAACCTCACCGCTTACAGCGAATCTAAATTGGAAAGAGAACGTACTACATTCAAGTCTGGATCTTACAGAACCACATAACGATGATTTAAAAACTAACTAAGATGTTTCAGTTCACGACCAACCTCATCGCTTACAACGAATCCAGATTGGAAAGAGAACATACTCTGATCAAAAGTCAAGACGAGCTTTCCTAGCTGCACTATTTACTTAGCTGCACTACTCGCCAAAGGTATATTAATTAAGTGCTCTCGGGCACCTTATCTTATTTAATTCCAAAACGATTAACACATTAAAAGCTTTTAATATATGTCCCTGTCACGCAGGACCCATATCTAAGGAATGAACCTCACCGAGTCCAAACCTCTGAATCTACATCGAAAGAATGAAACTCACAGAGTCCAAACTTCTACTATCGCAGGGTCTTGCTCGCCCTTTAAAATAATGAACCTCACTGAGTTCAAACTTCAACAATCGTTGGGTCTTCATCGCCCTTATAGTTATAAAGGAACGCGCATGGAACTCTCAGGATCCAGGCGTTCCTACAAATACTTGTGCTAACTTACAGTTATAACACAACCACAGTACAGGATAAATCCACATAAATGCCCGGAAGGCGATCACAGATAATAGCGTCGTTCTAACAGATATACAACCTATTATATGATTTTCCAAAACAGTTTATAAAACCAATTCCAGACAAACACAGTAATCATTCCAAATTAATTACTCAGATAAACAACTGATAATTAATGTAAATATGGAACGATGAGCAAGAGCGAACCTACACTTGCCTGAGTCCGCAGAGATTGAACGAAGTCTAACGACGGGATTCCGGGCTCGACACAGAGACGAATCTGCTAACTCCGGTACCTTCGGATCGACCCATACAGAAACCCTAAGTTAGATTCGACAAACAACCATACCGATCTACGAAAGAACGAAAGGAATCGAAGGAAACGAAACCCGAACGAAGGCTACGGAAGCCAACACATCAACCCGGCCAACAACAACTCCACGGCGGGTGCCACAACAATCACGGCGGGCGCCGCCTTAAATTCGGCAGGCGCCGCCTCAAGCACGGCGGGCGCCGCTCATCCACGGCGGGCGTCGCTCATCCACGGCAGGCGCCGCTCATCCATGACGGGCACCGTTCCTGGCGGCGGTCGCCATCTCCCTGGCGGCGGTCGCCGTCTCCCTGGCGGCGGTCGTCGTCTCCCTGGCGGCGGTCGCCGTCGCTGAACAAAAACTAAAAATACGAGGGGAAATCTTACCCGCGATGCTCGATTTGGCTCGTCTTTCGCCTTGCTTTGCTTCTAGGCGTCTGAGGGTCTCCAAGGCTTCACTTGGCCACCGGAAACGACACCAAACGAGCCTCCAACGATCCACGAGGCTTCCCGAAGAGAGCGTTTTCTTTGAGAGCGTTTTTTAGAGTCGAGAATTTGAGAGCGCTTCTGCGTCTTTCGCACCCTCTTCCACCCTCACCCAACACCTCTATTTATAGAAGAAATTAGGGTTCCTTGCCTCTTGGACAATATCCAAACCCTTTTGCCCCTTGGACAATGGCTCTTGGACAAAAACCTTTGGATAAAGAATCTTGTACTATTGCCCATTAGATAACAACTCTTGGGCAATAAACTTGTACCAATCTTAATCCGCGTTAACAAAAGTCGTACACGAACGAGTATGAACTTCCAAAACATCTCGATTGTATAATTCTTCACTGAGAAAAATATTACAGATACAGAGCACATTACAGAATGTCTCAAACCTTCAGAATTAAATCCGATGTACCAAACGGACGTTCGGGAAAAATCCATAATTCCCAAAATAGCCTTACAAAATTACGGGGTATCACATCACCTCCCCCTTAAAAGAAGTTTCGACCTCGAAACTTAGGTCGCCAATACTTGGAAAGACGTCTGAGCATCTTTGCTTCGGTTTCCCAAGTAACTTCCTCTTTCCCAAACTTGGACCACAAAATCCGTACCAACAGTACGATCTTGTTGTACATCTGCTTCACACGGCGTTCGAGAATGCACACTGGCATCTCCTCTCAAGCATCATTGCCTGAATCTCGATGTCCTTAAAGCTTAGCACATGAGACTCATCTTGGCACGAATTTCCTTAGCAAGGATACGTGGAACACATTATACACTGGGTATGTCGATGGAGACAATGCCAAACGGTACGTTAGAGATCTTACTCTATCCAGAATCTTGAATGGTCCCACGTAGCGAGGGTTAAGCTTCCCACGCTTACCAATCCTGGAAAAAAAACTCCTTGGATGGCGATACTCTGACAAGTACCTTACCACCAACCTCGAACTTGACAGTTCTACGCTCCTAGTCTGCGTAAGACTTTTGTCGACTCTGAGCGGTCAACAACCTCTGTCTAATCAAAGCAATGTTCGAAGCTATCCTTTCGACCAACTCTGGTCCAAACAGAATCTTGTCGGCATTATCATCCCAACAAATCGGAGATCTGCATCTGTGACCATACAAAGCTTCGAACTGAGCCATCTTGACCGTAGCATGCTAGCTATTATCGTACGTGAGCTCAATCAGACTTAGGCTGTCTTCCCAGCTAGTCGGATGATCGAGTACGTATGCTTCTTAGCATATCCTCCAGGGTCTAGATGGTCTTTTCAGACTGACCATCTGTCTGAGGATGAAACACTACTGAATCTCAATTCAGTTCCCATGGCCTTGTGAAGTTCTTGCTATAAACTTGACATGAATCGGCCATCTCGATCCGATACAATGGTCTTAGGAATGCCATGTAAACGGATAATCTCCTAGTGGAAAACTTCTGCTGACCTCTGGGTCACCCAAGTAACCTTAGTTTCCAATGCAAACACTATTGCTGCTAGTTCTAGGTCATGTGTTGGTTAGTTTGCTTCATAGGTTTTCAATTGTCTAGATGCGTATGCAATAACCTTGCCCCTCTGCATCAAAGACACATCCCAACCCATTTCTCGAAGCATTAACTATAGACCATATAGCCATCATTCTTTCCGACAACGTCAAAACTGGTGCATAAGTCAGACACTGTTTCAACTTCTTGAAAACTGGTCTTGCACTTGTCATCCCAGATAACTTCTTGTTGACCTTGCGGAACAGACTGGTCATAGGTGGAGTGATCTTAGAAAAATCCTTCCATGAACCGTCTATAATGCTCAGCAAGCTCTGGGAAACTGCGCACCTCGCTTACACCCTGAGGCCGCTTCCAAACAACTACTGATTCACTCTTCTGGGGAATAACCATAACCTCATTCTTATTGATCACATGGCCTAAGAAAGCCACTTCTAGATCCAACAATCACACTTAGCCCACTTTGCGTACAGCCGACTTGGTCTAAGGACCGATAAAGCAATCTGTAGATGTTCCCTGTGAGCTTCCTTGCTCGGGAAAATATCAAAATGCCATTGATGAAGACCACTATGAACTTATTCAAGTACTGGTCTAAAACATCGATGCACTAGGTTCATGAAAACTGCTGGAGCATTCGAAGCCCAGATGGCATGACTACAAACTCGTAGTGACCATCTCTCGTCCGAACGTAATCCTCGGAATATCATCCTCACGAATCCTGAGCTGATAAAAACCAGATCTCCGATCGATCTTGGAGAAAACTTTTGCTCCTTGTAGTTGATCCAACAGATCATCACTCATTGGCAACATATACTTGCTCTTGATCGTGACTTTATTCAACTCTCGAAAGTCAAAACAAAGTCGAAACGGTCCATCTTTCTTTTTGACAAATAAAACTAGGGCACTCCTACACAAGGTGATGCACTCAGCTTTATATAATTTTTGTCAAGAAGATCCTTGAGTTGCTTCTTCAACTCTTGCATCCCAACAGGAGCCATCCGGTACGGTGCCTCTGAGATCGGCGTGGTACTCGGCTCGAGATCAATTGCAAACTCCACAACACGATTCGGGGTATCCAAGAATATCTTTTGGAAAGATACCCGGAAATCCTCTAACCACAGGAATATCAAAACTAAAGTCGATCACTGCCTTATGACGCTTCCGTCAATCCATACCGAGAATAATTATCGTATGGGACCATGGTTATTTAGGTCAAATCGCTTTGAATTTCTTACCCTTGATGGTAATCGACAATCCGACAGACGATTGGTTCCCACTAAATGGTCACCATCTTGGACCAGCCCACTACATGGTTCACAGACGACTCACTAGTGGCTCCGAGCCCAGGCCCAGCCATTACCAGCGTCCACTGTTGCCATGAGCCGCTGTCCATACATCTCAACCCATCCTTGGTAGTTCCACCTAATTAATAGGCAGCCATCTCCTAAGAGGTTGTTGGTGAGTCTCGAACACGAGACCTTACCCCATACCAAGCAACGAAACATTAACTTGGTATAAACCAAAGGTTCATATATAAGAAGAGTTACAACAAAAGGTTCACAACCTCGTTGCACACACAACTTAACTTACAACCATCCAAAATGAAATTCTGGGTAGCACCCACATCAACAACACATTAACAAAAGTAGAACGCAGATACAAAGTACTCTAAGCATTAGGAGCATAGGGTCCATCCGCCTCACGCACCACGTAAAGGCGTTGACTCTGATTTCCAGAAGTCACTAGGGCTTTCCTCTTATCCTGCGCAGTTGTCTGCATCGAAGGATTGGAAGCCTCTGCTGGTTTAAACCTAGGTCTGTTGTTTGGATTAACAGACCCCTGATGAGACTCTGCTCCTTTCTGCATTCCCTGCCGATAGAACCTCTGCATATGCCCTTCCTTCCCACAACCAAAACATGTCGTCTTCTCATACCGACATGCAAAACTCTTGTGCCCAGAAGCACCACAATTGTGACACTGAATCACTCCGCTGCTCCAACCTGAGCCCCTAGAAGAGTCAACCTGAGTTGTCTCGGTCTTAGCACGACCAGACTTCTCAAACTTGGTAGGCGATGCCGGTCGTTTGAACGAACCAACCTGGCGATCCTGCTGCCCACCCTTTCCCTTAACTTGATTCTCCCGCTTATGAGCAGACTCCTCCAGTGTTACTTCCAACTTGTAGGCCGCATCCACGTACTGTTCCAGAGTAGAGCATGTGTGGTGCACCATCCATGGCTTAATATCCGGGCTCATCCATTCATGGAAGTACCAGATCTTTTGTGCCTCACTGGATATCTGTGGTTCAGCATACTGCAGCAAATGATTGAACTTGGTGGCGAGCTCTGTCACCTTCAACCCTTCTGTCTTAGGATACAAGAACTCCTTGTGCTTCTCCTCCCTCATAGCTCGAGAGAAGAAACGATCCGTCATCTTGGTCTTAAACATTGACCGGGTCAACACCGGGCTATCAGCTAAGCCGATACTCTCCCACCATTCACTGGCTTCTTCCTTCAACTGTAGAGAAGCTATGTGCACTCTTTCCGCTTCAGTGCACTCAACATTACAAAACAACCGTTCTATATGTGAGAACCAATGAGCCACTCTGACTGGCTCTCCTTTTCCATCATAGATGTTAGGTCTCATAGAGTTAATGGCCTTCAGAGCTCGGCCATACTCCCCTCTATTCCTGATCACGCCTCCCTGTAGTACCTGGTTCTCTTGTTCCTCAAACCTCGGAACTTCTGGAGGTACTGGCACTGCTTGTGCCTGAGGTGCGATTGGCCTCATATCTCGGTGATTGCTTGCAGAACAATCCCCCGAATTGCTGCGACTGTCGTTGCATCGAGCACTACTGGAGCGTCGGCCTGAGCTTGGCCATTGCCTCCTGGATTATTATTGAAGATAGACTCACGCTCTCCTGATGGGTCTACAACATTCCTCGGGTTTGGTCTGGGGTCATTACTCGGCCCAGCACCAGCACGGATAACGTTCCTCGTGTTCACCATCTGTTTACCGATCAAATTCTAAGGATTTTATCACATTAATATCATTTTGATATATTTATCGTAATAAAATCAACTTAGAATAGATCAACTTGGTAATTTCTATTGATGGACTCAAACCGAGTTACTAGGTTCTACAACCTCAACTCACAACGAGCGAACTGGGAATCAAGCCTAACTGGAGATGGCGAAACCACCTCGGCTTCTCCCGGGTTCCTCTGAAGAGAACAGAATGCATCCATATCTAACGGGGCAACGGGGAAGGAATTAGTCTTTCTAGACATAGAAGCAAGCTTACTATATCAGACTCTACAGAAGACATGACTATGAACGGTGTTTTGAAATTCTTTTCACTTTGAAAATTCAGAGCCCTTTTAAAGCATTTTCAAAAACGGATAAATGATTTATAAAATCCAAAACCCGTTTTAAAACCTTTGGATCTGATACCACAACTATAACACCCCCAAATCTTAACCCATTTGGAAAGGTATTACCGCCAGTGACCCCAGTGTTCCTTACCGAGATCACCCAAGGCTTTACCGGTTTAAATACAATTCATGGAATACAATTGATACATAATGATCAAAGTATTCAAATCAAAACATCAATCAAATGAAACATGAGTTACGGGATTACATCCCAATCCCGAATAGGACAAATACAGAGTTTAAACAAAGTACAGCGGAAGTCTTTAAACAAGGTACAGCGGAAGTCTTAAACAAAGATATTACAAAAAGGGTTGTGATCGTAATGATCACCTGCCCAAGGATCTCAACCTGATTAAAAGAAATTATTAAAACATCCAAAAACAACCGTCATCTTCATAGTCAATCTAGTCTCCTCATATCTTCGCTCTATCTGATGTGCCAAATCGAACGGATGACACCAGCCCACATGCGGAGAACAATGTTCGTGGGTTAGTCTAATTGAATAGACTAGCAAGGGTAAAAAGCAGAGTGGTTCGAATGATCGTAACCGTTTACTATCATTGTCCCTCGAATAATAACCGAAGGGACGATACATAACCCGGCACTTTCACGGAATAACAACAAGAGGTATGCACAAGAGAAGATTCTGGAAGACTTAATCTTCACAGAAATCGACCCGAAAGAAGACTCCAAAGGAAATGAGTCTTTAAGGAAAATATGACAAATCTGGAATGTTTACAGAATCAAACAACAGCGATTAAAAGCTGACTGAGATGCTTCGGCTCACAACCAACCTCACCGCTTACAGCGAATCTAGATTGGAAAGAGAACGTACTACATTCAAGTTTGGATCTTACAGAACCACATAACGATGATTTAAAAACTGACTAAGATGTTTCGGTTCACGACCAACCTCATCGCTTACAGCGAATCCAGATTGGAAAGAGAACGTACTCTGATCAAAAGTCAAGACGAGCTTTCCTAGCTGCACTATTTACTTAGCTACACTATTCGCCAAAGGTATATTAATTAAGTGCTCTCGGGCACCTTATCTTATTTAATTCCAAAATGATTAACACAATAAAAGCTTTTAATATATGTCCCTGTCACGCAGGACCCATATCTAAGGAATGAACCTCACCGAGTCCAAACCTCTGAATCTATATCGAAAGAATGAACCTCACAGAGTCCAAACTTCTACTATCGCAGGGTCTTGCTCGCCCTTTAAAAGAATAAACCTCACTGAGTTCAAACTTCAACAATCGTTGGGTCTTCATTGCCCTTACAGGCGTTCCTATAAATACTTGTTCTAACTTACAGTTACAACACAACCACAGTACAGGATAAATCCACATAAATGTCCGGAAGGCGATCACAGATAATAGCGTCGTTCTAACAGATATACAACCTATTATATGATTTTCCAAAACAGTTTATAAAACCAATTCCAGACAAACACAGTAATCATTCCAAATTAATTACTCAGATAAACAACTGATAATTAATGTAAATATGGAACGATGAGCAAGAGCGAACCGCCACTTGCTTGAGTCCGCAGAGATTGAACGAAGTCTAACGACGGGATTCCGGGCTCGACACAGAGATGAATCTGCCAACTCTGGTACCTTCGGATCGACCCATACAGAAACCATAAGTTAGATTCGACAAACAACCATACCGATCTATGAAAGAACGAAAGGAATCGAAGGAAACGAAACTCGAACGAAGGCTACGGAAGCCAACACATCAACCCGGCCAACAACAACTCCACGGCGGGCGCCACAACAATCACGGCGGGCGCCGCCTCAAGCACGGCGGGCGCCGCTCATCCACGGCGGGCGCCGCCTCATGGCCTCCATCTCCGGCGGTTGAGCAAGATCATCACGGCGGTCGCCGTTCACCACGGCGGGTGCCGTTCCTGGCGGCGGTCACCGTCTCCCTGGCGGCGGTCACCGTCTCCCTGGCGGCGATCGCCGTCGCTGAACATACGAGGGGAAATCTTACCCGCGATGCTCGATTTGGCTCGTCTTTCGCCTTGCTTTGCTTCTAAGCGTCCGAGGGTCTCCAAGGCTTCACTTGGCCACCGAAAACGACACCAAACGAGCCTCCAACGATCCACGAGCCTTCCCGGAGAGAGCGTTTTCTTTGAGAGCGTTTTTTAGAGTCAAGAATTTGAGAGCGCTTCCGCGTCTTTCGCACCCTCTTCCACCCTCACCCAACACCTCTATTTTTAGAAGAAATTAGGGTTCCTTGCCTCTTGGACAATATCCAAACCCTTTTGCCCCTTGGACAATGGCTCTTGGACAAAAACCTTTGGATAAAGAATCTTGTACTATTGCCCATTAGATAACTACTCTTGGGCAATAAACTTGTATCAATCTTAATCCGCATTAACAAAAGTCGTACACGAACGAGTACGAACTTCCAAAACATCTCGACTGTATAATTCTTCACTGAGAAAAATATTACAGATACAGAGCACATTACAGAATGTCTCAAACCTTCAGAATTAAATCCGACGTACCAAACGGAGGTTCGGGAAAAATACATAATTCCCAAAATAGCCTTACAAAATTACGGGGTATCACAAACACCTTTTCGAAATCAGAATTTTGCCCTTTACTAAAGCCTAGGAGAATTCGCAAAATCTGAAATGAGATAAGACAAACTCTCTAGTTCCCTTCAAGACTTCTGATGGGAACTAAACTATGTTCAATATATTTATGGAGTGTGAGTTTTACTTAGATAGATAATCATGTCCAAAACTAGTAGTCACGACACTATCTCCAAATTGCCTTAAATAGGTTTTCGGGTGGTTAAAGGGAACAATTACGGAAATTACAAGCAATTACCAATTGTTCCAAATGCCGCCAACGGTTTCCATGGATTTGCAACGACTTCCATTAGTTACCAACTAATTTAAGGTAGTTACGAGGTAGTTATTATCGGCGGTTACAACACATTAAACACATGCTTGAATATTAACCATGCCTCATGGAACTAACATTCCTTCTAGTGAACAACCACTCGTTCTATCTTAACGCCGAATTGTCTTTAAGATACAATAACTTCTCAGATGCACTGTTCCCTTATAGGTAACGTAACATATCATTAATTTTTTCCTCTATATCTCAAGTATAATTACATGAGTGTTCTCCACACCTTCAAACCCATGATATAGCAAAGTGAGATCTTATAGTGTCGTATGAACCCCGATCACACTAAATGGCATTGTTCCCTATATGAGAACGATCTCTTGATGACACTAAAATCACCAACAATCCTCCCCCATTTTAGTGTAATCCTTGATTCATACAATAAGCAAGTCTTCATCCCAAACTCATGCATAAACACAAATATCACAACGATTGAATTTATGTCTTAGTGTAATTACAAATTTCAAACACCCGAGAATCTTGGTGTCCTAAGGATTGAACCAATCAACCACTTTGGATGCATGAGGATAACACACACATTAATATACAAATCCATAGTCTAACCTCTATTAATGGCCTTGAGTCCTTATCCATTCTTGAGTGTATTTGAAGTCAACCCAAACTTCAAGAAGCGTCGAAACTTCACGTCCATATAGATAGATCCATTAAGGAAACAAGTCCTTTATCGCGCACCTACAATTTGCACTTTTCCAAAGGCACTATTAAGAAATTTCTTTCAACCTCTAAACTTGTAGGAGCAGAGTACATACCTGGATATTGTTCCTTTGTGCTCGTCAGTTTCTAGGTGTACGCTTTCCACACTTTCCCAAGGTTAATTAGAAAGGAATTAGGTATCCCAAGGCTAGAAACCTTATATGAGTTTTAATCTCATCCCCTTAGCCGACTTGGAAACCAAGTCGTGAGCCAACCCCATTGTCAAGTGGTCAGCCAAATTTATTGCTACCTAACAAAATCAACCGAAATCACCCCATGCGTAATGAGCTCTCTTATCGCACTATGCCTTCAAATGGTGTGATTTCCCATTGTATAATGGCTATATACCTTAGCTAGGGATGGCGACGGGCTGGTTCGGGGTGGGGAGTACTCTCCCCGCCCCCGTCCCCGTTTTTGGCCCAAGTCCTCGTCCCTGTCCCCAAACAGGGATCAAAAACTTCCACTGCCCCCATCCTCGTCGGGGCCCTCCGCCCCCATCAGGGATCCCCGTCCCCGTGTTACTACACATAAGATTTATTAATTTTGTTTGGGGATTAATGGTCGCAGACATTTTTTTAAGCCGCATACCCCTTTTTGGGCGCAACCAATATTTTTTTTTAAAAAAAAAAAAAACAATTCCTTGGGCGCAACATAGTTGCGCCCAAGGTCCGGGTGAATTTTTTTATTTAAAAAAATGATTTTTTAAAGATTATTAAACTGGTTCTTTATCTGAAGCGCCCAGGAAAAAAAAACAAAAACAAAATTGGGCACAAAAAAAAAACCTGGGTGCCCACGCTTGTATTTATATCAACAAATGTATTTCATATTTAGATAAATTTACTACATAATCATCGCATTGTATCTATCCTACTATTTTATATGATTTGGAAATTCAAATACCTATAGATTTGTATACTTGTGTACGTGACTATAAATTCGTTTGTATCATGAGGTTTCAATATGCTTTTATTCATCTAAATTTCATGTGCATTTCTCCACCAATTCATTTGATATTAACTGTTTGTTATTATTATTCTCGATATAACTATGGTTATATCATATAGTTATATACTATGATTATATCTTATAGTTATATCTAATTTGGTTATATCTTATGGTTATATTCTATAGTTATATACTATGGTTATGTCATATAGTTATATACTATGATTATATCTTATAGTTATATCCAATTTGGTTATATCTTATGGTTATATTCTATAGTTATATACTATGGTTATATCATATAGTTATAAACTATGATTATATCTTATAGTTATATCCAAAATGGTTATATCTTATGGTTATATTCTATAGTTATATATTATGGTTATATCATATAGTTATATACTATGATTATATCTTATAGTTATATCCAATTTGGTTGTATCCTTGTAGTTATATCCAATTTGGTTATTACTATAGAATATAACCATAAGGATATAGCCAAATTGGATATAACTATAAGGATATAACCAAATTGGATATAACTATAAGATATAGTCATAGTATATAACTATATGATATAACCATAGTATATAACTATATGATATAATATAGGATATAATCATAGTATATAACTATGGAATATAACCATAAGATATAATCATAGTATATAATTATAGGATATAACCATAGTATATAACTATAGAGTATAATATAGGATATAATCATAGTATATAACTATAAAATATAACCATAAGATATAATCATAGTATATAATTATAGGATATAACGATATGATATAACCAAGTTGGATCTAACTATAAGATATAACTGTAGTATATAACTATAGGATATAACCGTAGTATATTGATCAGCGCTACTTTGTAGGGTTTAACTAGGAGTTGTTACCGGTGTTTTGGATATCATTTGGAGATGTTTAGAGCGTTATTGTGGAGTATGTAGTTGAGGAGAAGAAGTGTGACTTTAGTGGTTTGGAGAAGCTAAACGAAGACTTATTGAAGATGGAGAGGAGACCACGAAAGAAGATCACGAGCCATGACGACGAAGACGCAATAGAAGCGAAGAAGCCGCAACAGAAGAGGATCTGCGGGCGCGGAATAGGCATCCGCCATCGCGGAAGTGTCACCGCGGGCGCGGTTGGTCGCGGATTTCCAGGGAGCTTGGTCGCGGTTAATTCGAGAGCATCAGGGTAATTTCCGCGATCGCGGAAATTCTTCTACGGTCGCGGAAATCTGTGTCAGGCGAGCGTCGAGGAGTTTCCGAAGATTTCGTCCGAAGTTTATTTTATTTTATTTATTTATTTTTCTTTTATTTCTTTATTTCGGTAGGATTATTTTATTTTCCTTTAAGACTTTGTTTGTTATCTTTTTAGCATTAGGTTTGATTTTTAGGTTATTTAACCTAATTTCCATAGCAACCTTTGATAATTCAGTTTTCATTCTACGTATTATTTTCCTTTAGAGTTTGTGGCTTCGAAGACTATGAGGAGCTAAGCACCCTTTGCTTAGTCCGACAATTGAAGCCTTGGTTTGAATTTGATTGTGAGATTATTCCTTTACTTGACGTGGCTGAAATATGCAATGCAAATATCGTTGAATAGCCTAATCAAAGTAAAAGTCCTAACAAACCTACTAAACAGATGTATAGCAAGCAAGCAAGGGTCGAACCCACAGGGAAGAAGTAATCAATCTATGTGTTTATAAGTGAGCAAAGTAACAAGGGGGGTTTTGATTATCAAGCAGAGCAAAGTAAACAGGTTTAGTTGACTTGAGAATATGATTGGGGGAAGTAGTTCCACTAGAACGAGATCCACAATACAGAGATGTAATTTGATCACAGAAATCTATTAAATCCAAGTTCTTTCACTATTCTTATGGTTGTTCCCACCCTGATCTTGATTAACTACCAATTCAGACAGTTGTTGATAGTACTTACTACAATATCAATGGAAGAAAACCTTACCACTAATAAAGCAATAGCAATGCACACATGGATATAGGATACATGCAAATAGAAGAAAACCTTACTTAACATGCAAATGATTCTCACTCACAATTGCGCACTCGTATTCCACTATATGCAACAATCGTGTATGCTACTAGATATGCACTCGTATTCCACTATATGCAAACCCTAGCAATTGATAAATATTACTCAACCTAGTTGATCAGGCTATGAAGAATAACAATGAATCAATATCAATATAACCAAGAGAATCAAACCAACACATATAAGAATAAGAACAAGGGATAGAAATCTCACAAACACATCAACTGTATTGCTTCAAACGTCTAGTAGAACAAAGGGAAATTAGTGCTCCATTCAGATGTAAATGAAACCCTAATGAGAAAGAAAACAACGATGTTAAAAGTCTGATGTAAAGTCTCTGCCTCTTAACCTAGAAAGAGGTCTTAAATAGGCTTAGGAAATAAGTTTAACCTAACGAAAATAGCAACGAAAATAAAAATAATAGAAATAAGAAAGTCCGAAAATGCATAAAAGGAAATAATGTCTTCTGGCCGCGAGGCGTTACGTGTGCCCACCGCGGGGCGGTGAGATCCACCGCGGGGCGGTGGCTTCTTCTCTTCTCTGAGATCCACCGTCGGGTCGCGGTGGCTTCTGGCGCAGGGCATCAAGTTACACCACGGGGTGTCCACCGCGGGGCGTTCAGTTCCACCGCGGGGCGGCGGTGACAGTGTCTTCTTTAGCTTCTGCGACACTTCCGTAAAAATGCCATAACTTTTGATTCCCAACTCGGATTGCGCTCATATTTTGAGGACTTGCAGTAGACTTCAAGATCCAACTCTTCGAATTGGAATCACTTCATTTGGACATCTGAGTAGAGAGAACGAACCATTTGAATTCATCACATTGTTCTTCTACTCTTCAATACACTTCAAACCTCTATAAATCCCATGATTTCTTCACTTCTCCACTCTAACTCCATAATCCACGATTGTGCTCTAAATCCATCCAAATGGCGCCTCAAACCTGGTAATAACCCCCAGATATGCACTACAAAATAGCACCGATCAAATCCCCCATGCTTAAACCTTGCTCGTCCTCGAGTAAGCTAAAGTCAACCTACTCCTCCAATCAATCCCCAAGGTTTCAGGAAACATAGAAAACTCAATCTCCAAGAGTCATACCCAACAATAAACTCCAGGCATCCATACAAAATAAGCCCAGCACAATAGACTACAACATCAAATCAATAAATCTCAACACCCCACACAATCAAGCCAAAAGGAAAGCAGAGTACTTCCCCCAAGCTTATCCCAAACACCATAGAGTGAATATAATCTAATCATATCTCCCATCTATCTTCTTATACCTCCTAGAGTGACCTACCCGAATCCTCCTTATATCACTTATTCTTATGTCGCCACGCCAGGAAAAATGAGGATTCCTAAAATTCACTCTTCTTCTTTTCACCCATTTTGCCAAGGCGCCCTTTCGGGTTTTCACCAAGCCACTCATTTCATTTTTCAATAGATGGGCTCACATTATGCTCACATCACTCTTGACCAATTATTACCCCAGCCTAATGTTGGTCCAAGCCACCTGCTTATTACCTAGGCCGCCCTTTCGGGTTTTCGACCTATCCCAGGATTTCTAATGTATGCCTTTTTTCAATTTTTGGCTTTTTTCATTTTTTAATTTTTCTCCTCAACAACGTAGCAAGTATAGAACTCTCCCTCATGCTTAAACATTGCATTGTCCTCAATGTAATGAAAGACAAAAGAATAAAGCACAGGGAAAAGCAAAAAATAACTCATAAACGTCGCCAAACTGCTTGGACACTGTAGGTGTCGCTGGTGGTCTTCTCAATAAATGCCCAGGTCTCTAGTGTTGGGCGGGTGTCTTCATCAACTCTATAATCTTCTCCTACCGTGCAATCAAAAGGGAACCACTTTGGTGAGTAGTGGTAAAACAATGATAGTAGGGTTGCACAGCCTTCTAGGAACACATGGTGGAGCCCAGATGTAATCGTGATGGGGGCTCTAGTGTTCCTCCTCCTCAGTTGTCAATTATAGGGCCATCATCGTTGCCAAATAATTTGTAGGGCAATGTATCCTCCTTGACAACATGATGCGCACCTTCTCCATGGGGAACTCTGGACAGCTGGCCTTCGGTACCACTCTTTTTTTTTTTTTTTGCTCCCCGTTTAAGGTTTTTTTCGGAGAGTGACTTAGTACAGGGAAGGAAGAGACTTACATTGGTGTAGGAAACACCTTCTTCAATAAGCATGGGTCTCCTCCCTGCAGGTTAGTCGGAAATAAAAAACAAAGCAAAAACACACTAAAGAAAATGCAAAAACAAAGAAAGAAAAACATACCTCGGGTTGCCTCCCGGATAGCGCCTTAGTTAACGTCGTTGGCTCGACATCCTACTCATCCTCTCAACTTGGGTTGCTCATAGCAACCAAACTCCTAGAGCCTGGATCAGGGAGGTGCCTCTTTGGGTGCTCCATGTTAAGCATTGCCCCTAGTCTCTTGTACTTCGTGGTGGGTGGACCGTTGTGCATATCCATGAACGCACTTTCCATTTTCAGAAACGGTCTACCCAGCATCTCAGGTGCTGCATGCTTTTCCTGCCCCGTGACCAGCATCAAATGATTTACCCTGTGAATTTCACTTTCCTTTTTGCTCTCCCCCTTCTGCTTCTTCTTGATCTTGCGTAGCGTCTTTAGAAATTCCTTGAAGCGAGGGGTATTGTCCTCCATTTTGAGCAAATGGGAATTTGCCTCGTAGTTGCTCACCCAATCAAACATGTCCTTGTCCTTGACTGGCCTCCTAGTGTCTGTCAGGGCTTCAAGGAATGGTGCAGGAGGCTTCTCGGACCCAAGAGGGGGGAAGACCGGACGAACATAAGTATCAACGCAAACCTCATCAGCTGAACTGGAATTTTGGACGCCGGGTCACGCTGGTCTCACCGCAGGGCGCGGCGAAATCTCGCTAGGAAGAACTCCGTCACCGCGGGGGTGGTGGTCATCGCCGCGGGGCGGTGGTTGTGAGGAGGGGAAACTGAGACTTGCCTCCAGGTCGCGGTCGGTGTCGCCGCGGGGCAGTGACTTGCATTCTTCTTTACTGGCTTCAGTTCCAACATACCGCCGGGTCGCGGTCAGGGGTGCCGCGAGGCGGTCGGAGATTATCTCCATCTCATATTCGCTCTCCTTTTCAGCACTAGGAGGAACGACCAATTGCTTTCCACTCCGGAGGATAATGGCACTCACATTTTCCCTCGTATTCTCCATCTCATGCATGTACCTCAGCTTCATAGCATAGACAGTCTCTTGTGTATTTTCTGCTGCAGGGACTCGTGGTTGTACGGACTTCGACTCAATCAACGCTTGACTCAGTTGGTTAAACTGGCTTTGGAGACTGGAAATCGCCTCTTGCTGTTGTTGGACACTCTGAGCCATGGTTGTTTACAGTGAGGACATGTGCTGGGCCATGGTTGCCATGCTTTGAACCAGAGTGTTGAGTACATCAGCATTGGGTGCAGGCAAGTTTGCGTGTTGTCCTTGGAATCCATGCGCATATGGTTGCCCGTACTGTGGTTGATTTCCATACGGAACTGGGTTATAGTGCTCCCTCGACCCTGAGTTGTAGGTGTTTGGATACGGCTCTTGTCTCGGTCCCTGCGAATTTACACCTCGACGTGCGTTTACTGCTGCTGCGAATGCGGGAAGTCCTGGACAATCGTCAGTGGTGTGCAGCGTTTCGCGATAGATTCTGCAGGGTCTGACTGGTCTTTCTGCACCCGAGTTGGGGTAGTATCCCCTCTCTGGAGAGAATGAGCAGGGGTATGGGTAATCGCGCGTCTCTCCCCAGAAATCCATATTTGTATCAAAATCAAAAAGAAAAACACACGGAAATCAGTAGCATTGGTGTGGACCGTAAGATAGGTCCATACCAAAGTAACATGCACACAAACAAACATACGGAAAGATCAAAACTTGCCTCCCCGACAACGGCGCCAAATTTGACGTGGCTGAAATATACAATGCAAATATCGTTGAATAGCCTAATCAAAGTAAAAGTCCTAACAAACCTACTAAACAGATGTATAGCAAGCAAGCAAGGGTCGAACCCATAGGGAGGAAGTAATCAATCTATGTGTTTATAAGCATGCAAAGTAACAAGGGGGGTTTTGATTATCAAGTAGAGCAAAGTAAACAGGTTTAGTTGACTTGAGAATATGATTGGGGGAAGTAGTTCCACTAGAACGAGATCCACAATACAGAGATGTAATTTGATCACAGAGCTCATATGGGGTAGTCTTGTTCCTTCTGTTAGAAACTATATTCAATAGGTAACAAGATATCAACATGGCTTCCCCCAAAAATCCGTCATTTAAACCCGAGTAGGAAAGCACGGGATTGACCATTTCCTTAAGAACTCAATTATTCCTCACCGATACACCATTTTGTTGTTGTGTGTAGAGAGTCGTAGCTTCATTAAATAATCCCTAAGGATTGGAAGTATTTTGGGTCAAAATACTCACCACCTCTATCGGTGCACAATCTTTTGATCACTATTCCCAACTAAAGTTCCACTTTAGTTTTATAAAGTTTAAATTTCCCTAGGGCCTTGTCCTTAGTATGCAATAAAATTAAATAACAATAATAGGAATAATCATCTATGTAAGTAACAACATATTTCTTATTTCCAAAAGACGGAGAAGCATGAAAATCACATAAGTCACTATGTATCAAATCAAGCACTACACTATTTTTTCTAAACATCGGGGAACAATTATCTTGTTATCTTGGTAAGCATACAAGTTCTACACCTCTCAATACTCATATCAAATGGAGGAATTAAACCATTTTTAGACATATCAAGCATGCATTTATAATGAACATGTCCTAGTCGAGCATGCCAAAGAGAGGAAACAGTTTCCTCTGAGGGAACAATACTCTTTGAAGGGGTTCGTTCCCATTGAGGGAAAACAATGTGTTTTGAAGAAATAGAACCTTGAACATCAGTTTATGAGGGAACAGTATTCTTCGAAGGGGTTGTTCCCACTTAGGGAACAGTGTGTTCCGAAGAAATAGAACCTTGAACACAAGGCATGTAAACTGAATTCATAGCTTTATTTATAATTAGTTTAAACATGCCATTACATATGTAACCACGCCCTACAAATACATCGCCTTTCGATAATATATATTTATCGACTTCAAACACTTGCCGAAAGCCTAACTTGCTAAGGATAGCACTAGAGACTAGATTTTTTTTCTTAATCTAGGTACATATAACACATTTTTTATAATTAAAGTCTTCCCAAATGAGAAATCTAACTCAACTTGGCCTTTGCGTAAAACGGGGGTAGTTGAATCCTTTTCCATATGAAGGACACGTCCATCATCCACAAGAACGAATGTCTTGAACATTGACTTGTCCCTACTCACGTGTGTGGTAGCACCCGAGTCAACCCACCATTCTATCTCATCATTCTGCACAAAGAAAGCCTTAAAAATATTAGGAACATAGTCCATATCAGGAAATGTTACTAAAGAGAGAACAATTTCGTTTGAGGGAACCATTCCTTTCTGACCTTGATGAGTTTTCTGCCCTTGGTCATTAGAACCTTAAGCAGGTTGGTTGGGAACGTTGCATTTCTTCCCCTTTCCAGCCCGACAACCCTCTTGAAATGTCTAGGCTTGCCACAATTTCAACATCCATCTCCCTTTGGAGAGCGTTTCTTGTTGAGACTGGTGTTTGTGTTGTTGAGCGGCCTTTTCCTGCCCTTTCTTATGACTGGGCCACCCCCTTTATGTGCCAAACCATTATCACCATCGATACCCTTAACAACAAGCTGTTTGCTCGATGAAGCATTATCAACTTTAGGATTTGGTGGGGCCACATTGATTGGATCTTCCATAGGCTTCTTTCCTTTAGGGTCCATAGAATCCATAGTTTTGGCAACAACCAACTCATCCTTTTCCCTGAACAGATGCTAAATCTTCCTCAACCAAATCACCAAACACATTGAATCTGCTTTTGTTCGGATTGTGTTGTGTATTTTTTGGGCCCACCATATATTTTCCTTTATGACCTGATTTCTACCGATTCTTCGAATTTCAATGATGGCACTAAGTAACGATCCAAGAGCCAACCTCTTATGGTAGAGTTGCACTATGTTTACGCTCAACCATTTCTGGGTTCGGCGGAGCACTCTCTTGCTGATCCTTTTTCACCATGATGATGGCTGAGCGGAAATTGACTTGTAATATGACCATATCTCCCACACTTAAAACAAATTCGGTGAAAATTTTCATACATCAAGAAAAAAATGACAGGCATTGATGAATATCGAGCCCTTCAAAGGCTTGGTCAAATCAATTTCAACACACACCCTAGTAAAATGCCCTCTATTAGCAAAAAGGGTCATGGTATTGACGTTAATGGACGTACAGTTCCAACATGCACCCGCATAATGATGTTTACCTCATATAACATGAAGGATAAGATAGAAAATACGCACCCAAACAAACCCAAGTCGAGACGTGGTTATCACATCATTATTAGGGTTGAAAGTTGGTGTCTGAACCTTAATAATCAAGTAATGGCCAAAATTCATCGAAGGACCATCAGTTAGGGCACACATATAGTCACCTTCTGCCTCAAAGCAAACCACATAGTAACCCTTCGGGAGATCAATCACAATCATGAGTCCACCAGGTTTCCACAAGTCTTTCAGTTTCTTCTCCATAATGGAATGCAGTGCGTACATAACCTCTAAGGGGTCTAACAATCAAAGAAGACTACCAAAGTAGAGCCAAAGCATCCAAAGCTTCATGAGCAGTAGATACCTTTGGGTCACCCTTCTCGCCATTGGGAAAGGAGAGTTCGACCTTCCCATCCAAAAACTATTCATTCAATACTAGTCTTTGTTGACCATCAGATCCAACCACCATATCCTTCCAAAAATGTTGAGAATCAAGCGGAGTAGCCGGCGATCTATCCCCTTAGCCAGGATCCAATTTCATCTCCGCATTAGGGCCTTGAGTCTTCGACACACGGATGGTGAAGGCAAACAAGCAGAGGTCAGAACTACTAATTACTCAAATCAAAGATTATGTTAAGTGTGATTATGTGATCCTATTCGGTTCAAAGATGAATCGAAAATAATGAAAAGACTTTATACATACCTATATATATAGTATTAGGTTCGGATGAAATGTTGTGCTGTGGTAAAACGGATGTACTAATCATATCCATTGGATGAAAATTTGATCAACGGTCTAGATTTGATTATCATGAGTTGCATATTAGAATGAGGGGTGACACACACTATATTCCTCCAAATCCTGGATTTTATGGGATATTATTCAATTGATTTGTATTTCCTAATAAACCATATCTCTCTCCATCCAATATATGCATTTTCCATTCCCACTTTCCACGATCTTCCTCTTCCTTCTTATCTGCTAACCAAGTTCGCCATCGAAGCCTCTTTTCGAAGCTCTCATTGTCTCCATCCAAAATAAGCATTTTTCGCTCTCATCGCGTTCCTTCTCATCCGCTAACCATTCCTTTTTCCCTCTCTATTTACTATATCTTAGTTCTTGTGAAGATCTGCCAAATTAGGGATAAACAATCAAGACTTCGTCGGCAGCGGCGACAAATTGAATCGTCAAGGTATGTAAAATTCGTTTATTATTGTTGATTCTTTAAGATTGTCTCATTGAAATTTAGGTTTTGCAAGCACAAAAGATTGTGTTTTTTATGTTTTTTTATTTCATTGATTGAGGTTGATGCTGTTTTTATTTTAGGGTTTATGGATGGTTCAAGGCTTGTTGAATAGGTAGAAAATGTCTCCAAAAACAAAAGGTAATTGTGCAGGCCCGAATCGGGCGTAACAATGCCATTGTTAACCGCCATGAATCGAAGCTTCGAAAAACGTTGATTGAAAGATTATATTCATGATATTAGACGTGATATTCATGGTATTAGGTGGTGATATTCATGGTATTAGGTGGTGATATTCATGTACTTGAGTGGTGATATTTATGTAATTGGGTGGTGATTGATATTCATGAACTGGGTGGTGATGTTCATGTAATGGGGTGGTGATATTCATGTAATAGGGTGGTGATATTCATGATATCGGGTGGTGATATTTGATACGCTCTACTTTGTAGTGCGTAACTAAGGATTGTTAGTACACTATTAGGGATGTTTGTATTAGTTGAGGAGCTAATTTGTGATTGAGGAGTTGGGAAGATTAGAACAGGAAAGGGTGGAATTTAGTGAGTTTGGAGCGTCAGAAGCTGAGAAGAACAAGCCGCGGGCGCGGCCAAGAAGCAGCGATCGCGGTTAAGCCGCAGTCGCGAGAGGAAGAGGCAGCGATGGCGTGTGAAGACAAGGAGGCAGCGGGCGCGGATGCATAGCTGCGGTCACGGCCTTGCGATTCTAGACGGACGTGCGGAGGCAGATTTGGTTGTTATTTTGTTTTCCTTAAGTGTGATTTATTTTTGGATCTTTCGGTTATTATTATATTATTATTATTAGGAAAACTATATATTTCGATTAAGAAGACTTTTGTGATTAGGTAAGATTATCATTAGTATTACGGCAGTTTGAGTTTCATAGAGAGTTTTTGTGTTTTTGAAGACCATGAAGAACTAAGCTACTTGTGCTTAGTCAGACAATTGAAGCCTTTGATTTAATTCGGTTGTAAGATTTTTCAACTTTGATCTATTGCATGAATGTTATTGATTCTCTTGAATTCATTACCTTTGATTAATACTGATTATACTAGTCTGATCAACTAGTGGTCGTTAGTATTATTCTTCTGCTAGAGTTAGATCGTTTCTGGTTGAAATATCTGATTTAGAGTAGCAACTGCGATATTCTAGAACTAGTTGTGATAGTTTATTGTAGAGATAATTGATTGGCATCTATATGAAGCTGGTTGTTTTATGATAGATGTATCTATCATTATTACTGGAACTTATTACTGCTATTGAATTGAATCTTGATAGTTTCTTGATATTTGATAGTCAGCGTTGTTAGGGTCTGGTTGTCCTAATAGCATACAAACAAGAGGAATCAGAATAATATTTTCTGCGGTAGAACGTTACTTGCAGTAGAGATTTGAGGATTATCAAGGATTAACCGATTAAGTTGAAGTGTGGTTATTTGTTTGACTGAGCTATTTCGCATCAATTGTTTCAAAGCTTCTATTTTCGTAGATTTGTTTTGCTTATTTGAATTCGTAGTGTTAGAATCATTAAAAAAACCGTTCTTTAATTGATTGGTAAACACAATTACTAGTAGGAGAAATAACTCGGCTCTCTGTGGGTTCGACCCTTACTTACTGAAACTACATTAGTTAGGTTTTTAAGGTTATTTGTTAGTTTTACACGACTAAAAAGCCTACCAAATTTGGCGCTGTTGCCGGGGAGCTTTAAGTTTTATTTTTCCTATTTTTTTTGTTGTGTGCCAATTACTGTGTGAACATGTTTTATGGTTCACACCCGTGCTACTAATTCTTCACCTCTGAATTTTGATCCAGAAATTGAGCAAACGTTTTTTAGGAACTGAAGAGTAGTCCGTGAGCAACTAAATGAAATTCAGATGGGTGAACAACAGACTTTGAGGCAGTTAACTGCATCGAATTTAGAGCAACAACCGCTTGCTATGCAGTTTCCTAAGTTGGCTGATGGTGTGAATTTTGAGTTGAAATCTGGGTTAATTCACTTGCTAGCCCATTTCCATGGGATGAATGGTGAAGACCCCAACAAGCACTTATCTGAATTTCACGATGTCTACACTAGCATGAAGCCGAGGGGAGTGACAGAAGACCAAATCAAGCTGAGGGCCTTTCCTTTTTCTTTGAAGGATTCGGCCAATGACTGGTTCTACTATCTAGCCCCGGGAAGTATTGATACATGAGCAAAGATGAAGAAAGCATTTCTAGAGAAGTACTTTCCTACAACAAAGCTCAATAGCCCGAAGAAGAACATCAGCAACATTGAACAGCATGCTACTGAGACTTTGTATGAGTACTATGAGAGATGCAAATGGCTAATATCAAGTTGTCCGTACCATGGTTATTCTAATCAAGATCTCATTCTATATTTGTATGGCGGACTTCTTGATGATGAGTGCGGAATGGTGAATGTAGCATGTGGAGGTAATATTCTGAATAAAACCCCTACAGCGGCATTTGAGATGTTTTCTGAGGTATCTGAAGGCTCAAGGTAATTCAGCAAGAGAGCAAGCTCTCACGCAACCAAAGTAGTTGACTCTCATCCATCATCTTCACCGCAATCTGATGTGAACGAGTTAAAGGAGATGATGAAGCATTTTATGGTGAAAGGTAACCCACAACAAGTTAAGGCTTACGGAATCTGTTATGACACGCTCCATCCTACGGATGCATGTCCGACACTTCAAGAACCGTCTGCTGAAGTGAATGTTATGGGAGGTTTCGGACCTCCGAGACCAAGATATGACCCATACTCCAACACTTACAATCCTGGGTGGAGAGATCACCCCAACTTGAGATATGGGAACCCACAAAACCAGCAATTCCAGCAGCAACAACAACAATTTCAGCAGCTTGGAGGTCAACAACAATTCAGACCCCCATATAATCCTAGACCGTAGGGGCAGAATCCGAGTTCATCTATGTCTGCAGAGGATATGATCAAGGCCCTTACGCAGAACATGACCACGATGCAGAGTAGTCTAGTACAATTTCAGCATGATACCAAGTCTAGCATTCAAAACTTGGAGACTCAGGTTGGGCAGATTTCTCAAGCCTTAAGCAAATTGGAAGCTAAGGATTCGGGTAAACTACCATCTCAGACGGAGTTGAACCCGAGACAAAATGTTAATGCAGTCATGCTGAGAAGTGGGAGGAAGTTGGATAACATAATTGAGAGCATCACTCCCTTAGCTGAAAGGGATGAACCAGCTGCAAATCCAGAAGCTGCGGAAAGAGACGCAGCAGCAGAGGACGATTTTCAGGCAAAGCCGTGGTCGCTGCCTGCAAACCGCAATCGCGGCCTTGCCCCAGAAGCTGAAAACCCGTACAGAAGGCCGGATTTTCCTCCAATCGGCTCCCAAAAACCAGTTCCGACATTCCCTGAGGCGCTAAAGGACACCAGAAAGCTGGAGAACGACAAAGAGGTATTTGAGACGTTCAGCAAATATGAGGTAAACATTCCCCTACTTAAACTGATTAAAAGTGTTCCGGTATGCAAAATTTCTTAAGGAATTGTGTACAATTAAAAGGAACCAGAGATTGAAAGGTAAGCAAAAAGTTAAGGTGAGTGAGCATGTGTCTGTTGTATTTCAAAGGCGAATGCCTAAGAAGTGTGGTGACCCTGGCATGTTCAGTATTCCTTGTGTGATTGGTGATACCAAGTTTGAAAGAGCCATGCTAGATTTAGGTGCATCAATTAATGTGTTGCCTTATTCTTTATATGAATCTCTAGGACTTGGACCATTGCATGAAACTGGGGTTGTTATTCAATTAGTTGATCGTTCCAATGCTTACCCGAAAGGGATAGTTGAGGACGTACTTGTGATGGTTGATAAGCTGATTTTTCCTGCTGGTTTCTTTGTGTTGGATATGGAACATGACAAGCATGCAACCCCTATTTTGTTAGGTAGGCCATTCCTTAAAACCGCCAACACAAAAATTGATGTGAGTAGTGGTACACTTACTATGGAATTTGATGGTGAAAGGGTAGAGTATAACATTTATGATGCTATAAAACACCCTTCGGATGATCATTCTTTATGCTCTATTGATGTGATTGAACCCCTAGTGCATGACGTTTTTGATGTATGTTGTTTGGATGACGTGCATGCTGTTATGGAGAATGTTATAATAGATACCAATTTCGAATTTGCCTTATCTACTAACATGCAGGAAGTCTTGGATGAATTGGATGTTTACTCTACACTTCCTCGTATGTCACCGGGCTCTAAGCCCTTGCCACTAACCTTGCCCAGCGAGAAGCTTTTGCCTTCTATTGTGCAGGCACCGGTGGTAGAGCTGAAGCAACTCCCGGACCACCTTAAGTATGCTTTCCTTGGAGAGGCTGAAAAATTATCGGTAATCATCTCAAGCAAGCTCACCAAGGATCAAGAGGAGAAGTTGGTGGCCGTACTAAAGGAGCACAAGACGGCTATAGGGTGGACGATTGCAGACATCAAGGGAATCAACCCGACGATGTGTCTGCATAGAATCCTACTGGAAGGAGAAGCTAAACCGTCCAGGCAGCCACAAAGGCGACTCAATCCGCCGATGATGGAGGTAGTGAAGAAGGAGGTTCTGAAGCTTCTACAAGCTGGTATGATCTATCCTATCTCTGACAGCAAGTGGGTAAGTCCTACACAAGTTGTCCCTAAGAAGGGAGGCATTACAGTTGTAGAGAATCAACAAGGTGAGTTGGTCCCTACCCGAGTGCAAACCGGGTGGCGTGTCTGCATTGATTACCGTAAGATGAATGCGGTAACTAGGAAGGATCATTTCCCTCTATCTTTTATTGATCAGATGCTTGAGCGACTTGCTGGTCATTCCTACTACTGCTTTCTAGATGGATACTCAGGTTATTTTCAGGTAGCCATTGTGCCAGGGGACCAGGAGAAGACGACATTTACATGTCCTTTTGGCACGTTTGCATATCGCAGAATGCCATTTGGGTTGTGTAATGCGCTTGCGACATTCCAAAGGTGTATGGTAAGCATCTTTTCTGAGTATGTTGAGCACTTTATTGAGGTGTTTATGGATGATTTCACGGTCCATGGGGACAGTTTTGATGCATGCTTAGATCACTTGTCACTTGTTCTTAAGAGATGTGTAGACACTAACCTGGTTCTGAATTATGAAAAGTGTCATTTTATGGTAGAACAGGGTATAGTGCTCGGTCATATTGTCTCTTCTAAGGGTATTGAGGTCGATAGGGCTAAGATTGATGTAATTTAGTTTTTGCCTTATCCTACTAATGTACGTGAAGTGTGTTATTTTATAGGCCATACAGGGTTTTATCACAGGTTTAGTAAAGACGTTTCAAAGATCTCATCACTCCTATGTGAGCTGCTGAAAAAGGAAGTGACGTTTGAGCTTAATGAACGGAGCAAGAAGGCGTTTGATGAGTTGAAGGCACGCCTGATAAGTGCCCCAATTACTCAAGCAGCAGATTGGTCTCTCCCTTTTGAGATTATGTGTGATGCCAGCGACTATGCTGTAGGTGCAGTCCTCGGTCAGAAGGAGGCACGAGCTTCCCATGTGATTCACTACGCATCTATGACTCTGAATGGTGTGTAGAGAAATTACTCCACAACCGAGAAGGAGCTGTTGGCCGTAGTTTTTGCTTTGGAGAAGTTTTGATCTTATCTGCTCGGCATGAAGGTGATCGTTTACACAGACCATGCAGCACTTCGTTATTTATTGACGAAGAAAGAGGCCAAGCCGAGACTGATTAGATGGATCCTGATGCTGAGTGAGTTTGACATTGAGATACGAGACAAGAAAGGGGCTAAAAATCTGGTAGTTGACCATCTTATGATGTGTTCTTGCCTCTGATGACGAGCACACTTGTCAAATGTGACACCTTGGATCTAGTCTTGGGCGAGAAGTCACTAGATTTGCCTTGTCAAGCCTGTCGTGGAACCCTTGGGTGCGAACCCTTGTTGTATTGCACGAAAGGTTGACAAGAGGTGACGAGGGTGAACAGTAACTTTAGAGGTTATCGGACACGGTGGTGGTCGATGGCACACCCGGTGGTGAGTGTTTGGGTGGTGTCGACGGCGGCGACGATGGATGTGGAGATGAGTGTCAAGACAGTGGCGACGGCGGCGATTGTGAAGGCGATGGAGATATCGACTGCGATGGCGAGCGATCGACTGGGTTCAAGTCTGGGCTCGATGACGACGGAGATAGCGATGGTGAGGGTGAATGTCACAAGCGATGCTAGCGACGGCGACAACGGTGGATGTGGGTCCGATAGTGGGTGCGATGGAAGCGATTTGGTGAGCGAAGACGGAAGCGATTGTATGGATGGGGTTGGTGTGTGAGTTGGGGATAGATGACTTGAAAATACAAGCCTTTTGCCGTAGCATCGGCGCGGAGTGAAGGGAGATGCGAAGGAAGACTTTGCTTGAGGGTTCAAGCGAGTGCCGTAGCGTCGGCGCGGGTGAAGGGGATGCGAAGATAGAGGGTGACGTCCGATCAAGGGTAGGAGGATAAACACTCTACTAAAGCCTTGATTAAAATTGAACGTAAGTAAAAACAATTACAAAGTTTGACTTAAATACTAAAGGCGAGAACTCGGATGGGCCGAGTCGAGCCTAGTGGGCTAGCCCATGCAACATGCAATAGGCACACACCCTAAATATGGAAATAACTATAAATAGAAAGTGCCTAAAACAAGCAAACTACTAAATATAGAATGTCTCAAAACAATGCCAAAACACATGGCAAATAAACCTCTAAGTGTCTAAACCCGGTGGCGGCGAGGCAATGGACGCAGACACTGCGAGCGGCGGCGATGATGGGTCGACTGGCTCGGCGGTGGGTGCACCCGGTGCTGGCTGCGATGGGCACGATACTCCGATGCCGATGGGGGCGAGGATGATGAGTCTGGGCTCGGTCTCTGGGCTTCCTTGGCTAGCGATGACGTGAGTGACTAACGAGTGCACGGCGTCGACGATGGCCTTGGACCTAGACCTTGTCACTGGGCCCTCTGAGTGAAGGCTCATGGCTTGCTCCTTCTCTGTGGCCGTCATGGGAGGTGGGATCACATCACGCTCCCCCACTTGGTTGTGAAGCATCCCCGCTTCACCATCATCAAACTCAGGCTCAACATATGGTGTCAAGTCCGCGACGTTGAAGGATGCATGGACTCCAAAATCTGGTGGGAGCTCGAGTTAATAGGCATTGTCCCCTATGGCCTTGATCACACGGAATGGACCATCTCCACGTTGTGATAGTTTGTGCTTGCATCGCGAGGGGAATCTCTCTTTTCGCATATGCACCCAAACAAGGTCTCCGGGTGCAAAAATGACGCGGCGGCGGCCAGAATTCTTTTGGGATGCATATTGCGAGGCCCTCCTCTCCAATTGTTCGCGTGTCTTGCGATGGAGCTATTGCACTTGCTCGGCGCGATTGGTGGCGGAGATGTGTAGTGGGTCTCTCAATGGACCTAGGGATGCATAGGCGGCCAGCCTTGTACAAATAACCCTCAGAAAGAAAATATGACTCAAACTCATGTATTCTAAGGCAATGCTCGAATATAGGGGCAAAGAAAGGATCAATAGCATATAATTCCTTAATCAAAGCAAAGCCTAGAATCTTAGTTTGCACATGAGTCAAGAGAACGTACCTGCGAGAGAGAGCGTTGGCCACGACGTTCTCTTTGCCCTTCTTGTGGACCATGACATAAGGAAATGTCTCAAGAAATTCCACCCAACAAGCATGGCGTCGGTTGAGGTGGGCTTGGCTCTTCAAATAGCTCAAGGCGGCGTGGTCGATGTGGATGACAAATTCACGTGGCCAAAGGTAATGTTGCCAAGTCTTTAGCACACGCACTAGGGCATATAACTCCTTGTCATATGTAGGGTAGTTGAGTGTGGCCCCGGTGAGCTTCTCACTGAAAAATGCAATGGGCCTCTTCTCTTGGTGTAGCACACCACCAATGCCTATGTCTGAGGCATCACACTCCACCTCAAAGTGCTTGGCGAAGTCGGGGAGCTGGAGCAAAGGCGCGTGGCACAAGGCATGCTTCAAAGCCGAGAAGGCCTTCTCTTAAGCCTCAAGCCAAGTGACTGTGGTCCCCTTCTTCGTGAGCTCATGCAAAGGCGCGACAATGGAGCTGAAATCTCTCACAAAACGCCTATAGAACCCGGCGAGGCCAAGGAAACTCCTCACCTGGGTTGGCATCGTCGGCGTTGGCCAATCCTTGATGGCATTCACTTTTTCTCCGTCGACGCGCAAGCCATCTTTACTCACAACGTAGCCAAGGAAATTTGTAGTGTCGGAGCAGAAGTGACACTTGCCAAGGTTGGTGAATAAGCTCTCACGTCGAAGGCAATCAAGCACAAGGCGTAGGTGATCGACGTGCTCCTCAAGGCTGCGTGAGTACACAAGTATGTCATCGAAATAAACGACAACAAACTTGCCCAAAAATGCTCTCAAGACGTGGTTCATCAAGCGCATAAAGGTGCTGGGCGCATTAGTGAGCCCAAAAGGCATGACAAGCCACTCGTAGTTCCCATACTTGGTCTTGAAGGCGGTCTTCCACTCATCACCTTCTTTCATCCGAATTTGGTGATAACCACTCTTCAAATCAATCTTGGAGAAAAGTGTGGCGCCATGGATCTCATCAAGCATGTCATCCAGGCGTGGGATTGGATGCCTATACTTCACAGTAATCTGGTTTATGGAACGGCAATCAACACACATTCTCCATGTGTCATCTTTCTTAGGCACAAGGATTATGGGTACAGCACAAGGGCTTAAAGATTCCCTGACCTAGCCGCAATCCAACAACTCTTGCACCTGGCGCTGCAGCTCATGGGTCTCTTCTAGGCCAGCGCGGTAAGTGGCGCGATTGGGCAAGGAGGCACCAGGCACCAAATCAATCTGGTGCTCAATGCCCCACAGTGGAGGTAGCCCCTGTGGCAACTCATCGGGGAAGATGTCGTCGAAGACGGCGAGCAACGCGGCGACGGCAGGCGGCAAGGATGCAGCGCGCGATGACTTTGGGATGCATGGAGTTGGCACAAGCAGAAAACAAGGAACTTTCCCAGTCAAAGCAACAGTGAGCTCACTAGGCCTGGCCAAAAGCAGTATGTGCTCACAGCGGCCTTGCAAAGGTGGCGTCTACGGCGATCGAATGGCCAACTAGGTTGATGGTGAGGCGCTGGGCGACTTTTGTGAGGCATTGGGTGTGTGGACACCTGTGCTCGAGCCAGAATGTGGAGAGCCTGGCCAAGCCTCTGTGGTGCCCTTCTTGGCCTTTCTAGCGGCAGCAGCATCGGCGCCATCACAATCCAGATGGGCACTAGGTGGCCCACCTATGGCGTTCGTCTTTGTAGGACCAGTGCCAGGTGACGACGAAAAATTGCCAGAATTTGATGCGTTTGGCTTTTGGAGTGCCGTTGGGGACTCGTTTGGCCTTGTAGTGGCGGCCTCGATGGCCTTCTGGCGGTCGCGCTCAACCTCGTCTTGCAAGATCTCATGAGACATTGGATGCAAAGTGACGCGCTTCCCATGGTAATTGAACACATAGGTGTTCAAATAGCCATCATGGAGCACGCGCATGTCGAATTGCCATGGGCGCCCAAGCAAAATATGGGTGGAGTCCATTGCAATGACATCATTTAATATGGAATCACAGTATTGACCCATGGAAAAAGAAATTAAGCATTGTCGAGATACTGTGTTACCTGGACTAGAAGAGATCCATTAGAGTGCATACGGCTGGGTGAGGCATCGTTGGCAATTTGAAGTGCTTCACGACCTTCTCATTCACAATGTTTGCACATGAACCTCCATCAATAATGACACTCAAGGAAGCCGTCTGGACGAGAGCTCGTGTGTGGAACAAGTTCTCTCGTTGGTCGCTGAGGCTTGCTTCCTAGACCGTGAGGAGTCGCCGTGTCACTAAGCTCAGTGGCATGCCCGCATGCAGTGAAGCAGGCTCGCAGTCATAGGCATCCTCATCGTCTTCGTGGCCCTCTTCAATTGGCTCGAGAGTGGGCTCTTCCTCTTCGAAGGACTCATAGCCGGCGGCGGCAGTGGAGAAGAGCACCTTCCTAGCATTGGGGCAATCCTTCTTATAGTGTCCCCGTTCGCCACACTTGTAGCATTCAAGGTCGCGCGTGCAATCTGTGCCCATTGGAGGTTGTCTGGGCACGTTGGCGCGCGGCGCTGCACTCGGCGTCGATGGCTTCGCCTTGGCGGCTTGGCTAGACGCAGCTGTGGAACTAGCACTGGGACGCACATTAGTAGAAGGTAAAGCACTAGGGTTAGAAGAATACCTTGTTTGGCCACTTTGCCAAGTGTATGACTTTCGGCGATTAAGTTGTGCATGGATTTGCATCGCCGTATGTGTCAACGTGTTCAAGTCTTTGATTGGCAAGATTTCTAGTTGATCACGGATGGTAGTGCTCAAGCCACTCAAGAACTTGGTTCTCAAAGTCGAAGGAGCAACGCTAATGTTGGCCTTGTAGTACATGTCGTCTAAGGCGGAGAAGAACTCGAGAGGAGTCTTGGAGCCTTGGCGAGCCATGGCTATCTCCATGTGCATTTGGTTGTGATAATCTGGAGGCACGTACTTCTTCGTCATGACATACACCAATTGGTGCCATTTGGTGACCTGGGGTAGGCGGCGTCGGACGCAGTCATCCATGAATCTATGCCACCACACATGGGCGGCACCTCGGAAGTGGAGTGTCGCGGCATCGACATGGTCCTCAGGTGGCACTCGACAATATTGTAAGGTGTATTCGATGGCCTGCACCCATTCAAGAAAAACAGAGGGATTGTATTCACCAAAGAAATGCTCGATTTTTACCTTGACTTTGTGTCGTTGGTATCGAGGCTGTGGCGGTGCCATGAGCGCGTTGTTTGGCACAGCGGCGTAGAGAGGGTTCTCGTAGGCACGGACGCCAGGGGGAGCAACGCATCCAAGTTGGCGTCTTTCGCGAACTGGGTGATCTTCACTGCGAGCAAACCCGTCTTTGGGCGCGTAGGCGTCGTCGCGTCAACGCTGTCGTGGCTGGGCGTTGTAGGCAGCTCGACGAACATCTATGGGCATGGCATCGCGGCGCTCGCTGCCAATGTCATGATCACGACCTCCTTGGGGCTGGAGACGCGGTGGGGGGATCCAATCCGTTGGGCGATCCTGCAATTCAATAGGATCTCCAAGAGGTGGATGGAAAAAGTTGGGATTGACCATCCATGAGTCCTCAATTTCTTCATCGTCGAACTCGTCGAAGTCGTCTTGGACTGTGGGTGTCATGGAACCATAGCCATCGGACCCATAGTGTGGAGTCCGAGCACTTTGATGGCGAAGATGGTCACACACATCGTAGGTTCTGGGCTGGGTAGTAGGCGTCCTCCTAGGCACGTCATCGCGCCGCTGTGATCGACTGGGTCGTCGACTGGGTCTTCTCGGCATCGCATCGGCTAGTGCGGCTTCGCGTGCTCGGCCTTCTCGTGGCACGGAGCCTGGCACACGGCGCTGGGTGCGTCTAGAGGCATACCTAGCATCAAAATCAAAGGGATCAGAATACTCACCTTGAGAGTCGTCGGCGCGGTCGGAGCCGGTGTCGAAGCTAGCGGATGTGGCCTTGGGCACGTATCAGTCTTGGTGAGACACGTAACCTTGTCGACTCTCAATGACACTTTGCATTCGATTGAGTTGTGGTTGAAGGTTGGAAGTCGAAGGCATGACTCATTTTCCTTTGTCCATGCGAGTTTTACTTGTACCGGCGTCGGTGGCTCTGGGTTGAGCCGGTACGTCCATGGGGATCAACGGGGTTGGAGTGGGCACGATCGGTGCCGCTCTTTGTTGTGCTTGCAAGGTAGCTACTTGTTGTCGCAGAGCTTGTATCAATTGTTGCTCCTCGGACAACTCCATAAGAGGATCAAGTGGTGGTGGATCTTGTGTTGGAGGGTCTTGTTATGGACCCAATGGCTGGGGCGGTGGGTTGGTGTTGTCGGCGCATGTGTAGTCCTCACTAGATGTGTTGACCGTCATGCTACCTATAACAATAGGGCCAGACATAGGAGTAAAAATGAACCAAAAGACACGAGAACAACAACAACCAAGAAATCACTAATCAAGTCACAAAGTTCACAAAGGGAAGGGCTTGTATGGGCTTGCCATGAGGGCGGCTAGGCTAGTCACAAGTATTGGCGTGAGAAGCAAGTCGTCAATCAAACACACAAGAACAAATTGAAACCCTAGACCACGTAAACAAAGCAACCAAACTAGCAAGACAATACCTTCTAGGAAGTTCACCTAGACGGCGGAGGGGTTCAGAAGTGAGCCTAGACCGTAGCGAGGGTTAGGGTTGCCTTATTTTGGATTTCCCTAACTTGGAAATTTATTTATTTTATGAATATCCGATTGGATTATCTTTTTTTTAAATATCCAAATATCTTATCTTTTGCTTGAAGATATCGGATTATAAAAGGAAAACAAAAGCGGTCTAAGTAACAAGAATGACTACGCGTGTGATCTTAGAGATTGGAGAGTGAAAGAAGATAAGATTTGATGATATCTTATATGGAAATTCGGCTAACAAATCCAAAAAGTAAAGCAAGCAAATAAGGAAACTCTATCAATGCAAGAAATAAGGAAACAATCTATTCTAGCATGCAAGATATCAAAGTTACCAAACACACCAAAACTTAGGGAGCAAGGAAAAAATTTCGGCCAAGGAGTTACCTTGTAGAAACCGATTAGACTTAGCAAATATGGAAACTTTTGACTTTTCTTGTGAATGATGATGCGAAAGCAAAAGATGGTGGCAAGAAAAAACAATTTGTGAACAAGATGCAAACTTGAGTTCATGACTTACAAGACTGCTGGGCTCTGATACCAGTTGATGTGTTCTTGCCTCCGATGACGAGCACACTTGTTAAATGTGACACCTTGGATCTAGTCTTGGGCGAGAAGTCACTAGCTTTGCCTTGTCAAGCCTGCCGTGGAACCCTTGGGTGCGAACCCTTGTTGTATTGCACGAAAGGTTGACAAGAGGTGACAAGGGTGAACAGTAACTTTAGAGGTTATCGGACACGATGGCGGTCGATGGCGAACCCGATGGTGAGTGTCTGGGTGGTGTCGGCGGCGGCGACGATGGATGTGAAGATGAGTGTCAAGACAATGGCGACGGCAGCGATGGTGAAGGCGATGTCGATGGCGAGCGATCGACTGGGTTCAAGTTTGGGCTCGATGACGACGGCGATAGCGATGGTAAGGGTGAGTGTCACAAGCGATGCTAGCGACGGCGACATCGGTGGATATGGGTCCGATAGTGGGTGCGAGGGAAGTGATTTGGTGAGCGAAGGCGATAGCAATTGTATGGATGGGGTTGGTGTGTAAGTTGGGGATAGATGACTTGAAAAGACAAGCCTTTTGCCATAGCGCCGATGTGGAGTGAAGGGAGATGCGAAGGAAGACTTTGCTTGAGGGTTCAAGCGAGTGTCGTAGCGTCGGCGCAGGTGAAGGGGATGCAAAGATAGAGGGTGACGTCCGATCAAGGGTAGGAGGATAAACACTCTACTAAAGCCTTGATTAAAATTGAACGTAAGTAAAAACAATAACAAAGTTTGACTTAAATACTAAAGGCGAGAACTCGGATGGGCCGAGTCGAGCCTAGTGGGCTAGCCCATGCAAGCATGCAATAGGCACACACCCTAAATATGGAAATAACTATAAATAGAAAGTGTCTAAAACAAGCAAACTACTAAATATAGAAATGTCTCAAAACAATGCCAAAACACATGGCAAATAAACCTCTAAGTGTCTAAACCCGGTGGCGGCGAGGCAATGGACACAAACACTGCGAGCGGCGGCGACGATGGGTCGACTGGCTCGGCGGTGGGTGCACCCGGTGCCGGCTGCGATGGGCACGATACTCCGATGTCGATGGTGGCGAGGACGATGAGTTTGGGCTCGGTCTTTGGGCTTCCTTGGCTAGCGATGACGCGAGTGACTAGCAAGTGCACGGCGTCGGCGATGGCCTTGGACTTAGACCTTGTCATTAGGCCCTCTGAGCGAAGGCTCATGGCTTGCTCCTCCTCTGTGGCCGTCATGGGAGGTGGGATCACATCACCTTAGTAGGCTCGTTCATGATGAATACAAACCATAAGCTCATATGCAGATCCAGGGGACGTTTTCGGATGACACGCTGTTTGGGATTCAGACTCTGAAGCCGTGGTATGCACACTTGGTGAACTTTCTAGTTTCTGGTGAGTCTCCTCCACACTTTACAAAGGCCGAGAGAGACAAGCTGCGTAGTGAGGCGAGATTCATTGAGGTAACCTCCGTACTTGATTTTTGTCATTCTCATGCTTGTGACGGTCATTTTGGTGCTAAGAAAACCGCGAGAAAGGTATTAGATGCAGGATTCTATTGGCCTCACATCTTTAGGGATGAATATGGTTTTTGCAAATCTTGTGATAGGTGCCAAAGAGTTGGAAATTTGTCTCAAAGAAATGAAATGCCGCAATCACCACTGATTGTCTGTGAAATTTTTGATGTTTGGGGTATTGATTTTATGGGACCGTTTCCAAATTCTTTTGGTAACATTTATATTTTGCTTGCGGTGGACTAGGTTTCCAAGTGCGTGGAAGCGAAGGCCACCAGGACTAACAATTCTAAAGTTGTGGCAGATTTCTTGAAGTCCAATAACTTCTCCAGGTTCGGCATTCCTCGAGCTCTCATCTGTGATAGAGGGACGCATTTCTGCAACAGGACCGTGAATGCATTACTGAAGAAATACCATGTCATGCAGAAGGTGTCTATTGTGTATCACCCTCAGACGAATGGACAAGCTGAAGTGTCCAACAGGGAAATTAAATCCATCCTTGAGAAGACGGTATCCCCGAACAGGAAAGATTGGAGTTTGAGGCTAGACGATGCACTATGGGCTTATCGTACAGCTTACAAGACACCCATCGGTATGTCACCATTCCGGTTGGTGTTTGGTAAAGCGTGTCATCTTCCAGTGGAGCTCAAGCACAAGGCTTTCTGGGCTGTGAAGAATTGCAACATGTGGATTGATGAGGTTGGAGAATTCCGCAAGTTACAGCTACAAGAATTGGAGGAACTACGGATAAAAGCTTATGACAACGCAATCAACTACAAGGAAAAGACAAAGGCTTGGCATGACAAGAACATTTTGAGGAAGGACTTTAAAGCTGGAGACAAAGTCCTATTATTTCAGTCTCGCCTACGTCTTTTCTCGGGTAAGCTTCGATCCCGTTGGGCGAGACCTTATGTTATTGCTCGCGCTTTTTCACATGGTGTTGTGGAATTGTATGAGGCTGCTACATAGAAGGTGTTTAAGGTGAATGGTCAAAGGTTGAAACCATATCATGAAAGTTTTTATAACGGAGTCATAGAAGAGACGGGTCTTGTAGAACCCGAAGCTGACAGTTGATCACCGCAGCTAGGTCGAGCCAACGACGTTAACCAAGGTGCTTCTAGGGAGGCAACCCGAGGTGATGTGACTACGTCGCAACATGAACAAGACTCAAGCCATTCAAGTCATGAAGAGTCAAGCGACGTCGTCGCCGCCGCGCCTAGGGCATCCGAGCTAGGGCATGGAAGTTGGCCCGGCGATCCTCATAACTCTCCGAGCCACCTTTTGGGGGATGATTCCACTGGTCCTCTAGGAGATATTGAGCACAATAATGCCTATGAAACTGGCGTGGAAGCAAGGAAGTGCCGCACACCTATGGTAGGCACAAGGGAGGCCGGCGCTCGGGTCTTTTTGGGGCGAATCACTCGGGCTCGGGCTCGAGCATTGCAAGAGGGACTCCAGGCTGGCTTGATGACCATGGGAGCGCCCAGCCAAATGGAAGAGAAGGCCATGTGTGCCTTGGTGCAACAACCAGGCTAGGCGCAAGGTTTCCTTAAGCCATGTGGGGCTTGATTTGAAGAGGCATCTAATGCCGATTTTGTGTGGGTCTTCATGACATTTTCTACCTTAGTTATTGGCTACATGATGGCTAAATTTCAGCATTAAAGGTTGGGTATATTAGGGGTAGCCGGCCCTTGTTTTTGATTATGCAAAATTGAACCAAAAACCTTGTTTTCTCTCTCGTTTTTCAATGGAGTTTTCTGCAGAATTTTAGTGTTTCTTCCATCACTTAGATAGCTTCAAATCCCAGGTTGTGAGTCATATCAACCCCCGTGCAAGGGCCTCCTTTGGTGCGTCATATCCAAAGCGAGTTCTTCACTAGCTCTTACAAGGCGAGGTGCGTCATATCCAACCTTTGTAAGTCCATATCCCTTCGATCTTAGCCCTATCTCTCCGCCTCCCATCCTATCCTCAATCCACCCTTGAATCACCCCAAGATCATCCAAAGAACCAGCCCAAGGCGTGCCCCAAGCAGCCCTCAAACTTCCTCTCGCCGGAGCCAAGTCCCCTTTGCCGGTTGGTGTTGTCTTGCCTTTTCCGAGGCTCTTGTGGACTTCCTCGCACCGAAGGCTACATCCCAATCCTCACGCATCATGTGGTATCAGATCCACGTGAGGTATGTCCTAAACTTGGCTTAGAATTTCAAGTTACAATAGTTGCAAGCGAAGTTCTAGCCGATTGTTGTTTGGCCTTGTTGTTCCATGCGAATGGTGTCTTGTTCTTGGACATTTTTCTGCAACTTTCTGGGTTTGATTTCTGCATATTTCTGAGTGGAGATGAATGTTGAATGCAGCCATAAAAGAATGGGAGTTGTGGTTTTTGAAAGGTCTTGATCATTAAATGCGTATGAATGTTTAAGACTCTTTGTTGATCCAAATTTAGTACCTCTTGTTACTGATTTTTGGCTGCCTTAAACACATTAAAACAGAACCTTTTTGAGTCCATAAACCGAGCCTTGTATCCCCTGGACCACCCTTGCATTTTATGCAATCTTGACTAGTAATGCTTGCCTAGTCTTGTATTTAGGATACAGGAACGGTTGCCTTGGTTGATTTGTTTCATTTGCTTTGTTGCATGCTCATTGTGACTTACCATTGCTTGTCACGACTTGTTTAAAAAAAAAAGCTCAAGAAAAACCCGGTCTAAACAGGAGAGACCATAGAAAAAAGTGAGCTCATTCGGCTTGTTGTTTGCTCTTGAAAAAAAAAACATGCTCAAGAAAAACCCGGCCTAAATAGGAGAGGCCATAGAAAAAAGTGTGCTAACCTAAGAGCCAATTCAGTTTTTAAGTGAAAAAAAAAAGAGTTTTCAAAATCAAGTGCGTACTTAGTAGCTTCTTAGACATAGGTCCGGGCAAGCTAGCTAGTCTTTGTTCGCCTAGCCAAACCTTTCCTAGCCGTGACCTATATTCACTTGCATCTTGTTGTGGTTTGAGTTCTTGGTCAGTTTTGGGGCTAACTTGTTTGGCTTGGTATACTACATCTTGTTGGTTTTTTGTTGTTGCTTTGGTGTTTGGTTGTTTGCAATTGTCTAGGGATGGTGGATGATCACCAAGCCGGGAAGGAGCTAGACACATCTTCACAAGGACGTGTATCTCCAGCCCCGGAAGTGACCTTGCATGACATTCAACAAACCTTGCTTTGCAATCAACAAGCCTTGCTATCTATCAATGCACGGCTGGAAACTTTGGAGCACAACCATGAAACTTTGGCGCGCAACCATGAGAATACCGCCAAGAAATTGCTCCAATTGAGTGTCAACCGTCCTCCAAGCCATGGCCATGTTGTGCCACAAGTTCCAAGAGAAGTCATTGGGTACGCTCCTAATAATGTGGACCATGTGCAATTCTGGGAGGAAGCGTCTTCTTCTCATGCTCCGAGGGTGTCATTGGCGCCACAAGGGGCATCTGCGGCATATGAAGCGCCACCATTTGTAGCAACCTCGGGGGTAAGTATGTTTAATGATTTTGCTACATTTCTTAATAATATCCCTATTGGTGCTACTAACCTTCCAGGTTATGGAGTTGGAGGCTATGACTCCTATGGGCGATCTCAAGCTACACCTACGCCCACCGCCAATCTTTTCCCTCCACAAATGGCGATGAGGGGACCTCAAGTCCGTGCAACTATGCGGCCTCCAATGCCTCCCCAACGACATGTTCCCCCGGCCTACCATGAAGAAAGGCCACAAGGAAGGGAGCAACACCACGGTGTTAAGCTCCATGTGCAAACATTTGCGGGATCTTCCAACGGGGATGAGTGCTTGGATTGGATGGCCAAAACTGAGTCCATCTTCGAGTTCTATGGATATGATGATGCTAGGAGGGTCGTCATCGCCGCAATTCACTTCACCGACTTCGCCTACCATTGGTGGCAAGAGGACCAGGCGGAGCGGTGCCGCATGGGATATGATCCCATTAGGACTTGGCAAGAGCTCAAGGATGCTCTTTCAGAGCGTTTTGTGCCAAGGGACTATACCGAGAGGGTGCACGCCAAGCTGGAGCAAGTGCGCCAAGGAAGTCGTACTCCCGATGAGTACTTCAAGGAGCTTCGGACTCTCATCTTCCGATCCGGCCTTCGCTTTCCCGACGGGTATGTTATCTCTAAGTTTATCAATGGCTTGAATTCTGATCTTCGTGCTATTGTTAACATGCAGCATTTTGTCCGGGGAACAAGTATTGAGGAAGTTCTACACTACACGAATCATGTCAACAAGAACCAACCTCAAAGGAGGCAACCGAGCTCCACCTCTCGGCCGTGGCATTCCTCTACGCCTAATGCCACCTCCAACCAGCCAAAGAAGCAAGAGTATAGGCGTGAGTTGCCACCCTCGCAGCCTAGGAAAGATGCACCACCACCTCGGCCAAAGAAAGAAAATGGGGACCGAGCGGGCGACTTCAAATGCTTCAAGTTTCTTGGGCGAGGCCACTATGCCCGGGACTGCCCTAATCAAAGGAAGGTGCTCCTCAATTCTCAAGGTGATTATGAATTTGAAGAGGAACCGGCTGAGCAAGTAGAAGAAGAGCCCGAGGAGCAAGAGGAGGAGGAAGAGCTCCATGTGTTTGGCAGCCCAAGGGGAGTGCTTCGTCATCCAAAGAACCTTGTTCATGACGGAAAGCTCCACCACTCCAAGTCAGCGGGAAACCATCTTCCATACCCGTTGCACCATCAAGGATAAGGTATGTAGTGTCATCATCGACGGTGGATCTTGTTGCAATATCATCGATGAGGAGGTAGTTAAGTGTTTCTCCCTTCCTACTTCTTCCCATCCTATGCCTTACCCTTTGTGTTGGCTTAATTCTATCTCTCCTATTCAAGTTAGAGAAAGGTGTGTTATTTCTTTTTCTATAGGTCCTTATGCGGATGAGGTTGAGTGTGACGTGGTCCCGATGACCGCATGTCACCTCTAGCTTGGAAGGCCGTGGCAATATGATAGGGGTGTTATCCATGATGGCGTCTCCAACAAGTACTCCTTCCACAAGGATGGAAAGAAGGTCACCTTGCACCCCTTGACTCCTCATGAGATCATGCTTGATCATGTGGCCAAGGAGCAGCGGAAAAAGCACCAAGGCCGTGAGGAGAAGAAGAATAAGAAGTTGGCCATTGGTGGTAGCGTGGGCACTTCCAACCAACTCCTTTTGGCCAAGCCTAAGGAAGTTGTCCACGCCATCCGGGGAAGTAACACTTGTCTCCTACTCTTGTATCATGATGTATATTTGTCTTCTCAAGAGTTGGATGATCTTCCCTCACCTATCTCTCGTCTTTTGCAGGATTATGAGGATCTCTTTCAAGACGAGGTGCCAAGTGGTTTACCACCAATTCGTGGGATAGAACATCAGATCGACTTTGTCACGGGGGCTACACTACCGAACCGTCCAGCCTATAGGTCCAACCCCGAGGAGGCCAAGGAGCTTCAACGTCAAGTGCAAGAGCTCCTCGACAAGGGCTATGTGCGTGAGAGCCTCAGTCCTTGCGCGGTTCTGGTAATTCTTGTCCCTAAAAAGGATGGTACATGGCGTATGTGTGTTGATTGTCGAGCAATCAACAACATAACCATCAAGTACCGCCACCCCATTCTGCGGCTTGATGATATGCTCGATGAGCTTCACGGTTCAAGTATCTTTATAAAGATTGACTTGAAAAGTGGCTATCATCAAATCCGGATGAAAGAGGGGGATGAGTGGAAGACGGCGTTTAAAACCAAATATGGGCTCTATGAGTGGTTGGTTATGCCTTTCAGTCTAACCAACGCTCCTAGCACCTTTATGAGGTTGATGAACCATGTCCTCCGCTTCTTTCTTGGCAAGTTTGTGGTGGTATACTTCGATGATATCCTAGTGTATAGCCATAACTTGCAAGAGCATGTTGAGCACCTTAGGCAAGTGCTAGATGTCCTAAGGAAAGAGAGCATATTTGCTAACTTTAAGAAATGTCATTTTTGCTCGGATCACGTGGTGTTTCTTGGTTTTGTGGTGTGCAAGGATGGGCTGAAGGTGGATGAAGAAAAGGTCAAAGCCATCCGAGATTGGCCTACTCCCATGACCATGACACAAGTTAGGAGCTTCCTAGGGTTGGCGGGCTTCTATCGGCGGTTTGTGAGGGACTTTAGCTCCATAGCTTCGCCCCTCACCGAGCTCACTAAGAAGAACGTCCCCTTCAGGTGGGAGGGACCTCAAGAAGACGCCTTTAACATCCTCAAGGCGAAGCTCACACAAGCACCTCTCTTTGCCTTGCCCGATTTCAACAAGATGTTCGAAATTGAGTGTGATGCGTCAGGTATTGGCTTGGGCGGCGTGCTTATGCAAGAGGGCAAACCCGTGGCGTATTTCAGCGAGAAATTGGGTGGGGCTGAACTGAAGTATCCCACCTATGACAAGGAATTGCTCGCCCTTGTCCGGGTTCTCAAGGTGTGGCAACACTACCTATTGCCGCGCGAGTTTGTGATCCACTCCGACCACGAGGCGCTGAAATATCTCAAGGGGCAAAGCAAGCTCAACAAGCGCCATTCCAAGTGGGTCGAGTTTATTGAATCCTTCCCTTATGTCATCAAGCATAAGAAGGGCAAGGACAACGTCGTCGCCGACGCCCTTTCTAGGAGGTATGCACTTCTTTCCCTTCTTGATGCTAAGTTGCTTGGATTTGCTTTTATGCGTGAATTGTATGTGGATGATGTTGATTTCCATGATATTTTTCAAGCATGCTTAGCTAAGGGAAGTAAGGACCAATTCTATTTGCATGATGGCTTTTTGTTTAAGGGTCCTAGATTGTGTGTGCCTAAGGGATCTATTCGGCATTTGCTAGTACAAGAGGCCCACGGTGGTGGTCTCATGGGACACTTTGGGGTAATGAAAACTTTGCATGTCCTTAGGGAGCATTTCTATTGGCCACGCATGCTTAAGTCCGTTGAGAAATTTTGTGCTTCATGTGTGACTTGTTTGCGTGCCAAGTCCAAGGTACAACCGCATGGTTTGTACACTCCCCTTCCTATTCCACAAGTTCCTTGGGAAGACATTTCCATGGATTTTGTGTTGGGATTACCTCGATCTAAGAGGGGGAGGGACTCCATATATGTTGTGGTAGATCGGTTCTCGAAAATGGCTCATTTTATCGCATGCCACAAAACTGATGATGCATCTCATATAGCTAGTCTTTTCTTTGATAATATTGTGAGATTGCATGGAGTCCCTAGGTCAATTGTTTCAGATCGTGATGTCAAATTCCTGAGCTATTTTTGGAAGACGCTTTGGGCTAAGTTGGGCACAAAGTTGCTCTTCTCCACCACTTGTCATCCACAAACGGATGGACAAACCGAGGTAGTGAATAGTACCCTTGGTTCTTTTTACGCTCTCTTTTGTCTACTAACTTGCGCAGGTGGGAAGAGTGCCTAGCCTTCATAGAATTTGCATACAACCGCTCGGTGCATTCGGCCACCAAGAAGACTCCTTTTGAGGTGGTATATGGGCGCAACCCCATTACACCACTTGACTTGATGCCTTATGCAACTAAGGACCGAGAAAGCCGTGAAGGACTTGATCATGCTGTTAGGATCAAGAAGATTCACGAGGATATACGCCTTCAATTGGAGAGGCGCACAATGCAATACGTGCGTCAAGCTAACAAGGGGCGTAAGGAGGTCATTTTTGAGCCCGGCGACCTCGTATGGGTGCACTTAAGGAAGGAGCATTTTCTGTCACTTCGTAACTCCAAACTCAAGCCAACGGGTGATGGTCCTTTTCAGGTTTTGGAGCGAATCAATGATAATGCTTACAAGATCGAGTTGCCACCAAGCTATGGCGTTCATGAGGTATTCAATGTATCCGATCTTGCACCTTTCTTTCTTGACAATGATGATGAATTTCAGGATCAAGATTCATGGGCGAATCCTTTTCAAGAAGGGGAGGATGATGTGACTACGTCGCATCATGAACAAGACTCAAGCCATTCAAGCCATGAAGAGTCAAGTGTCGTCGCCGCCGCGCCTAGGGCATCCGAGCTAGGGCATGGAAGTTGGCCCGACGATCCTCACAACTCTCCAAGCCACCTTTTGGGGGATGACTCCACTGGTCCTCTAGGAGATATTGAGCACAATAATGCCTATGAAACTGGCGTGGAAGCAAGGAAGTGCCGCACACCTATGGTAGGCACAAGGGAGGCCGGTGCTCGGGTCTTTCCGAGGCGAATCACTCGGGATCAGGCTCGGGCTCGAGCATTGCAAGAGGGACTCTAGGCTGGCTTGATGACCATGGGAGCGCCCAGCCAAATGGAAGAGAAGGCCATGTGTGCCTTGGTGCAACAACCGGGCTAGGCTCAAGGTTTCCTTAAGCCATGTGGGGCTTGATTTGAAGAGGCATTTAATGCCAATTTTGTGTGGGTCTTCATGACATTTTCTACCTTAGTTATTGGCTATGTGATGGCTAAATTTCAGCATTAAAGGTTGGGTATATTAGGGGTAGCCGGCCCTTGTTTTTGATTATGCAAAATTGAACCAAAAACCTTGTTTCCTCTCTCGTTTTTCAATGGAGTTTTCTGCAGAATTTTAGTGTTTCTTCCATCACTTAGATAGCTTCAAATCCCAGGTTGTGAGTCATATCAACCCCCGTGCAAGGGCCTCCTTTGGTGCGTCATATCCAAAGCGAGTTCTTCACTAGTTCTTACAAGGCGAGGTGCGTCATATCCAACCTTTGTAAGTCCATATCCCTTCGATCTTAGCCCTATCTCTCCGCCTCCCATCCTATCCTCAATCCACCCTTGAATCACCCCAAGATCATCCAAAGAACCAGCCCAAGGCGTGCCCCAAGCAGCCCTCAAACTTCCTCTCGCCGGAGCCAAGTCCCCTTTGCCGGTTGGTGTTGTCTTGCCTTTTCCGAGGCTCTTGTGGACTTCCTCGCACCGAAGGCTACATCCCGATCCTCACGCATCACAAGGTATGAAGTTTTTTTTGTCATTTTCTCATCTTCCATCATTATTTCCAGTTGTTTCGTTTTCTAGACTAACTTACAGGTATAGATGCTTTCGAAGTGAAAGCCGCGATCGCTGCCTGGCAACCGCGATCGCGGCCCTGCCCTATACGTGAAGAATGCCGTAAGCCCTCTCTTCCTTGCAAAATAAAATAAAATCATAAGCCGTGATCGCTGCCTGTCAACCGCGAGCGCGGCCTTGCCCTATATATGTGAAACCCTCGTGTGTTGTCATCTATTTTGGAGCCCTCCTTGTTTCAAGTCACGGCCGCCCCTCTCAATCCCTCACCCGTGACCACCGCCGACCCCTTTTTCTCATCCCGACCTCAGATCGCTGCTTCCTCTCTATCTCTCAAGCCTCGACCACCGTGCTCAAGCCGCGATCGCTGCCATTCATCAGCAACGACTTCAGTTCTGCGGTGAGTTTGCTTAACTCCCCCTTATGTTGAATTCGAAATTACGATTGGAGATGTCTGGTAGAGGGTTGGAAAGGTTGAACAGAGTGCAAATGAAGCGTTGGGATGCACTCTGTCATCGTGAAATAGTGCAAACCCGCTTCCTTGATGTACCTACTTTGCATACTTTGGGTCTACTTGACTGTACAAGGCTTTTGTTTGAGCATGGTGGTTTGGGTGCTTTTGTTAATATGGGAGCTCCTACATATCCCCTTCTCGTGATGGAATTCTTGGCTACACTGGAAAGAGATGGGGATAGGATTACGTTTCACTTGAATGATGAGGATTGCTCATTGTCATTTGATGAGCTTAGACAGATTTTTGGAGTGTCTGTTCCACCAACTGAGGGGTGGACAGTTGTGGGCACCCGACACTATGAATTATGGCAGGCATCTACTAGTCAGATTTTCAAGCCTAAGAAAGGGGAGTACAACTACAAGATTTCACATCCATGCTTGAGATTAGCCCATAAGGTGATAACAATGGCGTTCTTAGGGCATGGAGAGGTCAACAAGGTTTTTGTTGTTGATCTGTCAGTTCTCTGGTGCATGACTTCAGAGAGTGAGTCCATTCCAGACTGGGTTGCTCTGTTTGTGGCAAGTTGCTCTCGGGTCAGCGACAAAGAGTTCGGCAAGATAGCTATGGGTGGGATGATCACCCTAACTGCTAGAATTTAGGGACCGGAAGCGCCAGAGAATTATACGAAGTCGCCTGGCACATATGTCTTTGATGCGTCCTCTCTGAAGAGGGCGGGGTTGTTGGGTTCTACATAGGGACAATATTTCTGGAAGGCAGGGAAGGGTGGCATCCATCATCTTACCCTACCTTGCTTTATTCCCTTTGGACCTACGGCTCGGGATTTTTATATTGATGATGATGATGATGAGGATAGAGTAGCTGCTGAGGAGGAGTTTCCAGGGGCGCCTACCGATATGATGATTGATATGGGGCTACATAATGAGGCCGCTGACACGGATAGGCAGTATGAGGCAGGCACTTCGAGTGGTCCTACAGGCCATTCAGGTGCGCCTAGCTCTTGGCAGGAGCAGATGTTGGCTGCTATGTTCGGCATTTCTACTCGCCAGGAGGAGATGGCTTATCGCCAAGCTGAGATGGACATGACAATTAGAGAGATGGCTGCAGACCAGCGTCATATTATGGATGAGCAGCATCGGTTTTCCACTAGCTTGGATCGTATGACTGTCGATGTAGCTGATGTCAGGAGAACCTAGATTCAGCATGGTAAGTGGATAGCTGAGCTAGATGAGGATGTTCGGACGCTCTGGGATCAACAACTGGTGGCGTGCACTTACAGCCAGCACTGGGATGAGTTTGCTCGTCACGAGTGGCCGAGGTATGAGGGACCAACGGACGATCAGTTGGACAGCATTGTCACCCGCCATCGCACCAGAGACTCTTGTTTCAATGATTTTCCACCGCCACGCCAACCCCGTCGTCCGCGCCCAGGGCCACCTCGGCGACAATAGTGAGTATTTTTCTTTTCCCCCAGATTTTCATTTTCATCTTTCATTACATTGAGGACAATGTAATATTTAAGCATGGGGGGGGGGGATTTATACTTGATGTTGTTTGTAAATTATATAAATAAGAGTAGAAAAGCCTGGGTAAGTCGAAAACCCGAAAGGGCGGCTTAGGCAAAATTCAGGGGCCCAGACCGGCATTAGGCCGGGGTAATAAGAGGTTGTAGAGAGATGTGACAATTGGTGAGCTCATCTATGAAAAAGGAAATGAGTGGATATGTGAAAACCCGAAAGGGCGCCTAGGCAGAATGAGTGAAAAAAAAGGAGTGATTAATATGATTCATTCATTCTTCTGGCATGGTGACATAAGTGGTGGAGCTATAAGGAGGTTTCGGGTAGGTCACTCGGGAGTTATAAGGAGATAGATTGGAGCTAAGATTAGAAATTCTCATTCACATAATGGAGTTCGGGTTAAGCTTGGGAAAAGTACTCTACTTTCCTTAATGCTGGTAAGTTGCAGTTGTGTTGTTGGAGTGTTGGTCGTAGTGGATTGCAATTTCTGGGTGTTTGATTTCTGTTATACTTCCTGAGACCTTGGGTATTACATTGGAGGAGTAGGTTTTATCAGCTTACTCGAGGACGAGCAAGGTCTAAGCATGGGGGGATTTGATACGCTCTACTTGGTAGTGCGTAACTAGGGATTGTTATTACACTATTAGGGATGTTTGTATTAGTTGATGAGATAATTTGTGATTGAGGAGTTGGGAAGATTAGAATCGAAAAGGGTAGAATTAAGTGAGTTTGGAGCGTCAAAAGCTGAGAAGAACAAGCCGCGGGCGCGGCCAAGAAGCAGCGATCGCGGTTAAGCCGCAGCCGCGGGAGGAAGAGGCAGCGATGGCGTGTGAAGACAAGGAGGCAACGGGCGCGGATGCATAGCCGCGGTCGCGGCCTTGCGATTCTGAATGGACGCGCGGAGGCAGATTTAGTTGTTATTTTGTTTTCCTTAAGTGTGATTTATTTTTGGATCTTTCGGTTATTATTATTATTATTAGGAAAACTATATATTTCGGTTAAGAAGACTTTTGTGATTAGGTTAGATTATCATTAGTATTACGGAAGATTGAGTTTCATAGAGAGTTTTTGTGTTTTTGAAGACCATGAAGAACTAAGTTACTTGTGCTTAGTCAGACAATTAAAGCCTTTGATTTAATTCGGTTGTAAGATTTTCATCTTTGATCTATTGCATGAATGTTATTGATTCTCTTGAATTCATTACCTTTGATTAATACTGATTATACTAGTCTGATCAACTAGTGGTCGTTAGTATTATTCTTCTGCTAGAGTTAGATCATTTTTTGTTGAAATATCTGATTCAGAGTAGCAACTGCGATATTCTAGAACTAGTTGTGATAGTTTATTGTAGAGAGAATTGATTTGCATCTATATAAAGCTGGTTGTTTTATGATAGATGTATCTATCATTATTCATGGAACTTATTACTGTTGTTGAATTAAATCTTGATAGTTTCTTGATTATTTGATAGTCAGCATTGTTAGGGTCTGGTTGTCCTAATAGCATACAAAGAAGAGGAATCGGAATAATATTTTCCACGGTAGAACATTACTTGCAGTAGAGATTTGAGGATTATCAAGGATCAATCAATTATGTTGAAGTGTAGATATTTGTTTGACTGAGCTATTTCACATCAATTGTTTCAAAGCTTCTGTTTTCGTAGATTTGTTTTGCTTATTTGAATTCATAGTGTTAGAATCATTAAAAAAAGTTCTTTAATTGATTGGTAAACACGATTACTAGTTGGAGAAATAACTTGGCTCTCTGTGGGATCGACCCTTACTTACCGAAACTACATTAGTTAGGTTTTTAAGGTTATTTGTTAGGTTTACACGACTAAAGCCTACCAATATTCATGTAATTGAGTGGTGATATTCATGGAATTGAGTGTGATATTCATGTAATTGAGTGTGATATTCATATTATTAAATTGTGATATTTCATGCAAAATTAAATCCCCACTAGTCGGCCCTTTTAGGTATAAGAGATAGAGAGAGTTCAATGGTGACACGATTTTGCAGAGCATCACGATGCACTTGAAGATGCAACTATGGAGGAGTTTAATGGTGAAACGATTTTGCAAAAGATTTGATTTGCTTTGCTTTCTCTTTCATCCTTATCCTATCCTTTTTTAACTTTAAAAAATAATATAATGAATATATCTTGTAAGTGCCTGAAATATCTCGTTGTCCTATAGAGCACCCACAAATTAGACCCTCATTTATCTACTAATCCGTTCATCCATCATCTTCAATCGGACACTCCAAAACTATCCATATGTTTGACCACAATACTTGCTTTATTTGAACCCATATAGATATGAGGAATAATCATATGAATACAGATGCTTATATGAGAATGTAAGAATATGACCATGCAATAAAAAAATTGTGAACACGATGAAAAAACGGCATAACTATATTATATGAAAAAATGCGTACTTACTTGTGCATAAATGTTGTACTATATGTGCATAACGTGTATTAAACTGTGTGCATCAAATATTTAAAATGCGTGTTCATAAATTTTAACAATGTGTGCATAAATTTTGTACGATGTGTTAATAAAAGTTGTACTATGTATACAACGCTCTCATGTTCGCGTATAAGCGTCTAACAAGGCCGGAAACCGGTGTCGTTTTCCTGTCAAAGAAATCTTAATTCACCTACTAAAGAGTATAGCAAGCAAGTCAGGGTCGATCCCACAAGGAGTCGGTTATCTGTATGCAATAACGTGTGACTAACAAGTAACAGGGGGGTTTTGGAATAATCGCAGGATAACCAAAGATGCAAGTAATAACAGAAGAAGAAATATAATGAGAGAAAGTATTCCACCAGACAAATATCCACACCACAAATGCAATAGGTTGATCACTGAAAACTATCTTTCCAAGTTCTTTTACTATCTTATAATTGTTCTCATCCTGATCATGAATACTATCGATTCTCACAGTTGTCGATAGACTTATTACTATGCCAATGATAAAATACCTCTGATTCTCACAGTTGTCGGTGTACTTTAGCACTAACACAGCAATAGCAATGTACACAAGGATATAGGATACATGCAAGTAGAAAGACGTATAAGTACTCACTCCCCTGCTCACATGCAACTGATTCTCACTCACAATTGTACGCTTGGAACCCCTATACGCACAATTGTGTTTACCACTAGATATGCACTCGGAACCCCTATATGCAATCCTAGCAATATGATAGATGTCGAAAAACCTAGTTAGCTACGCTAGAAGAATCAACATAAATCAATAAACAATTTAACCAAGAGAATCAATCCAACTTAATAAGATATAGAACACGGAATAGAAATCTCACAACCAATTCATTGTCGTGCTTCAATTGTCTAGCGAAACAAAAGTGTTTAGCTATCCATTGTTCAAAAACCTAGAAGTTGAATAGACAAAAGAGAGAGGACCGAACTCCTCTCAAAATTAACAAAAGAGATCTTATATAGGTTCTTAGAAAATTAACCTAGCAAACAAAATAAGGAAATAAAATATAATAAGACATAAAATCCAAATATACTAAGATAGAAACAAATGACACGCTGGCCGCGCAATCTTCTCTTCCATCGCGAGGCGGTAATATCCCACCGCGAGGCGGTGGCTTCTGGCGCGGGGCGGTATTGGCCAGCTTCTTCATCCTTGCGTCTGCTCTCCTGTACTACCACTTGAGGTAGCTTTCTTCATTAGTTCTGGGCAGATCTTCTCCTTCATCTTCTATCCTCTTCACTAAGCTGTAAAACCTTCATATCTGTACTGCTTCAACTCTTCCCCTGGATTACAGACTTAGCCTAATTCTACACCAAAACTTCATCTAAATTTTGTCAATAATCACTAGTTAAGGTGCATGAAATGACACCTATCAGCGTCCGTTCTCGCCTAAATTTCGACGAAAACTTTGAAATTGAGCTTTTTCAATGCTTTCCTGATCGATGTGGGGAGATTCAGGGCCAAAACTGTGATATCTCTAATCTGGGTAAGTTAGTAATGCGGTAAGAGTTAGTAAGATGTGTTAGTCTTCAGTGTGATTAAAATTTCTTTTTAGCTATTATATAAAACATTATTATGAAACTTCTAAAGTAAGCCTCTTTTTCCTTTCAAACTAGCTTCCTAAACCGATATCTCTCTCTATCTCTTATACCTAAAAGGGCCGACTGGTGAGGATTTAATTTTGCATGAAATTATGTCAATGGGTACCAATTACAAACTTGCCACGTAGTTATGTTATGTATGTGTTGTTTTCTAATTGGGTAGACATTTCCTTGCTTTTATTTTTTTTTCTTTGGATGGCCACCTACCTTTTTGCATGCCTTCCACCTATCCACCTACCTTTTTACATGCCTTCCACCTATGTTCCTACCTCTTTGCATGCCTTCCACCTATGTTCTTATGTGGCAACATACTAGAACACCACCATTTTTTGGGCACACACTTGTCAAGTATAGGTGTGTACACATGGCCATCACCTTAACTAAACCTAAATTGTTTACATATATATACCCCTAAACCTACTCTAGCTAGTACATTTTTCTTCCTCTTATTCCCTTGGAAAATGCAATACCGAAGCAATCCTTCATTGAGTCATCTCCTGCACAGTCAAGGTACTTGAGTGTATCCCGGGATAAATGCAAATGGTTCTTGTTAAAGTTTCAAGAATTGCAGGCAAGTTTCTTCGACTTGCTCGGTTGCTAGATTAGTTTGGTGCCTCGTTATGTGTTCTTTTGTGTTGGTAGGTGAAGGTGATGTATGTTGTGATGCCTTGCTTACCCTTAGTTGGTAATTAAGTGTGCTATAAGCCTGTATATTTTGTAAGTAAGCTAAGTTCCGAAAGATGTATATTAAGTATATATATTATATGATTGGGGGAATATTATGTATGTGCGTTCCCATTATATGCTAAAGCCATGGTTGGGGGAACATTAAGGTATACGTTCCCATTATGGGCTAAGTAGGGGCAATTAAGCTGTGCGCTCCAAGGGGGAACATTATGCTGAGCATTCTTAAACAGTAAAGTCCAACGAGTGGGATTTACCCCTCTTAGGTTGCGACTTAAGAGGAAGAAGTGGTACCATCTTCTTATTACTATTAGTATTATATTAGCTTTTGCACTTAGTAGTACTTTGGGCTATATCGAGTGGTTGTTTGATAACGAGTTTGATAATGTTGTTGTACTTGTAAGTTGCCTTGCTCTTGTGTCTATTCCTTACATGCTTTCACTTGAAAATGCCTAGTTGAGTACCTTACTAGTTTAGTGATTGACTCGTTGTGGCTGGCTCTTTTTGACATCCAGGTATTAGCGCTGCACAGACACAGGAACGACATAATGGGATTGGTGACCACCGATGTTGATTAGATAGCTCTCTGGGTCTTGTTCTTTTTATGTCAAGTAGACATTGTCATACTTTCGCGTTGGTTGTAAACTTTGTTCTGTATATTATATATCAACGACTTGTCCTTTTCATCTATAAGCATATGTGGTTAATTATCTATATTTGCATTTTGTTGAGATAGTACTTACTTACGTACTCTAGCCTTGTGGATTCCAATTGGGATTCACCGCGCTGTGACAACTCTGACTTGGGGTGTTACAGAAGTTGGTATCAGAGTCATGGGTTACTATTGTTGGATTGGATTTAGGGTTAGCAACGTCGGTAGACAATCTCCCATGTCGTATGTGCAGGTAAACTTGCTTCTTTAACTATTTATATACACGTATCGTTAATAATTACATAGTGGTACAACTATGACACGTAGAGGTACATGAAGAGGACGACCTCGTAGAGTTGTTACCCGTGGAGAGGTTGATATGCCCCCACCTATTGTGGAGACTGATGATAAGACTTTGTTGCAAGGCAAGTGACACATGTTAGTACGCAAGGTAGGGGAGTGTCACAAGGTGTACCACCCGTTGCGCTTGTGGGACAACAAGGAGTTGTACCTCCAACTTTGGATGTTGTTGGAATTCAGGTCATGATACAAACCATGATAACTCAAGTCGTTCAAGCTGCACTAAATCAGACACAACAGATCCCACAACAGGCACCACCACCACAACCAATCGCACAACCCCAACCGCCTCTTCAGCAACCTGAGCCACAAGAAATAGGATTTGATCGATACCTTACTGAGTTACAAATGATAAAGCCACCAACATTCAATGGCACTGGAGACCTTGATGACTGGTTGGCTGAGCTCGAGATTTTGCTTGAGGGTATGAGGTGCCCTGAATAGAGGAGAGTGGAAATAGTACAATACTTACTGAAGGAAAACGTTGTCAAGTGGTGGAGGATCTTCAAACCTGAGGACGTGTTGTCCTTTGGGACGAATTTAGAAACAAGCTTGAAGAAGAATACTATCCAACACCCGTTCGTAGAGCTAGGGTAAGAGAATTCTTTGCTCCTCAACCGCAAAATATTTCAGTGGCTCAAGTGATTCGACAGTACAAGAAAGAACTATGCCATGTGTCTTATTTGATTGACAACGAGGAGGAAAAGATCTGTCATTTTGAGGCCCGATTAAAGCCGGAAGTACAAAGGTATGTTTTGGGATTTCTGTGCAACACCTTGAGGGAGTACCAAAACAAGGCATTGGCATTTGAGACAGCGTCTTCAACCAAGGATCCAGATCAGAGTAAAAGAACTCAATCAACCCCTCCAGGTACATGGGACCATACATTTAAGAAGCCTAATTTTACATCAACATCATTTAGAAGGTCACATCTACCTCCGAGGAATGACTGTACGAGAACGTCCCAACAATCTGGATCGATTACAGAGAGTAGACGTTGTTTTTACGGCAAGAGACCCTATCATCTGAAAAATGAGTGTCCTAATCCCCCTTTGAAGTGCTTTAATTGTGGCCGAGATAGCCATATTGCTCTTTACTATCGCCAGAAGAATGTTGATCTATCTCAAGCCTCATCGCCAGCCCCGGGAGGCACAAGTCATCAATACAGGCATACGCCAACAGACTTCGGGAACAACTCAGGGTGGAAGTCGTGGTAATGGAGGTAGTACTTCTGGCGCTGGAATAGCTCCACATAGAGTGTTTGAGATGAGAAGGGCTAACGAGCCTAACACTTCCACCACTACGTACACTATGGATCTGCTCTCAGCCTCTTAGCATACTTTTTGATACTGGGGATACCCATTCCTTTATTTCTGATGAATGTGTTGAAAGGCTTGGCCTTAGTTGCATTAATGATTGTTAGCCTTTTGTTGTGGGTATGCTTAATGGGAGTAAGATAGTTGGGAACTGTGAGCTTAGGAATTGTCTGATCTGTATAGGTGATCGGGATTGGGCATGTGATTTTCATGTTATGACCTTGCACCATGATGATGTCATTCTGGGCATGGATTGGTTGGTAAGGCACCAATAAGTGATGGATATTAAGGATCGTACAGTTACGGTTACCGCAGATGACGGAACCAAGCATGTATTTAGAGGTCGTCAACCTAACGAGTTTGCGAAGTTGATCAATGCCATGGAAGCAACCAAGTTATTGAATCGGGGTTGCGTTGGGTATTGGTGCTATGTGTTGCGTGAGGAGAGTTCAAATTCGAAGATAGTTGATATACCTGTCGTGCAAGAATATACTGATGTATTTCCTGATGAGTTGTCTGGATTGCCACCATACCGCAAAGTCAAACTTACTCGTGAATTAGAACCCGGGACAACGCCAGGTTTGAGAGCACCATATAGGATGGAGCCTGTGGAAATGCATGAGCTAAAGAAGCAATTAGAAGAATTGGCTGAGAAAGGATACATTCGGCCAAGTGCATCACCTTGGGGAACACTTGTCTTATTTGTAAAGAAGAATGATGGTTCCATGCGACTATGCATAAACTACAGAGAATTAAATAAGGTTACAGTGAAGAACAAGTATCCGCTTCCCCGTATTGACAACTTGTTGGATCAGCTTCACGGTGCCTCTGTCTTCTCTAAGATTGATTTGATGTCAGGTTACCATCAGTTGAGGATTAAGGATGAAGACATACCCAAGATTGCTTTTCGAACGAGGTATGGATATTATGAGTTTGTGGTAATGCCTTTTGGTTTGACTAATGCCCCCGTAGTCTTCATGCAGTTTATGAATCGAGTGTTTATAGAGTATTTGGATCAATTTGTTGTTGTCTTTATTGATGATATGCTAATATACTCTCGAAGTCATGAAGAACATGCCGAACATCTAAGATTGGTTTTGAGTCGGCTTAGACTACACCAACTATATGCCAAGCTCTCCAAGTGTGATTTCTGGATGTCGGAGGTTACTTTTCTTGGCCATGTCATCTCAGTAGAGGGTGTCAAGGTTGACCCTCAAAAGATTGAAGCAGTCTCTACATGGCAGCCTCCGAAGAATGTGAAGGAAGTTATAAGCTTTCTTGGTTTGGCAGGGTACTACGGAAGGTTTATGGAAGGGTTTTCTCGTATTGCCCAACCACTGACCAATCTACTATGCAAGACTAAGAAGTTCGAGTGGGATGATTCTTGTATGAGAAGTTTCGAGGAGCTCAAGAAGAGATTGACAACTGCACCAATTTTGACTTTACCTCAGGGTACTGATGGATTTGCTGTGTATAGTGACGCTTCTAGGCAAGGCTTGGGATGTGTATTGATGCAGCATGGACGAGTTATTGCATATGCTTCCTGCCAACTGAAAGCTCATGAGGCTAATTATCCAACACACAACCTAGAGCTTATAGCGGTCGTTTTTGCACTAAAGATTTAGAGTCACTACCTTTATGGGGTTACTTGCCAAATATATATTGATCACAAGAGTTTGAAGTACCTCTTTGCGCAGAAGGAATTGAATATGAGACAACAAAGATGGTTGGAGTGGATTAAGGATTATGATCTTCAGATTTTATATCATCATGGGAATGTTAAGGTGGTAGCCGACGCATTGAGCAAGAAGTCGGTGCAGGAGCAAATACTCTCTCGGTTAACGGTATAACCGGCTCCGCAACAAGACTTGATCCGAAATGGCATCAAAATTTGGTTGTCGGGAACTCAAGGACAATTAAATATGCTAGAAGTTCAATCTTCATTGTTGGAATCTATCCAGCAAGGGCAGTGTAAGGATCCAATGTTAGTTCGAATCCGAGAGAAGGTGCTCCAAGGGAAAGCACCGGGATTTCTAGTGCATGAGGATAGAGTTGTAAGGTTTAGATATCGTCTTTGTGTCCCAATTGATGAAGATTTGAGAAAGACTATTATGACAGAGGCTCATGCAACCCCTTATTCTGTGCATCTTGGCACAAGTAAGACGTACAAAGACCTCAAACAACTTTATTGGTGGCCCAATATGAGAAATGACGTTGTAGAGTTTGTTTCAAAGTTCTTGACTTGTCAGCAGGTCAAAATTGAGCACCAGAGGCTAGCATGAATGCTTCAACCACTCCTAATCCTGAGTGAAAGTAGGAAGCTATCTCCATGGACTTTGTTACCGAACTACCAAAAACTAGGAAGCGCATGGATGCCATTTGGGTGATCATTGACCGGTTGACAAAGTCAGCTCATTTCCTCGGGATTCGAGAGACTTGGGGTCCTGAGAAGCTATCAGAGATAATCATCAGAGAAATTATGAGATTACAAGGTGCCCCAAGAACACTAGTGTCTAATCGTGATGGTCGTTTTGTTTCGAGATTCTGGAAGTCGATTCATGTATCACTTGGAACCCAACTACAATTTAGCACCGCCTATCATCCCCAGACAGATGGTCAATCTGAGAGGACTATTTAGACATTAGGGGACATGTTGCGGGCTTGTGCACTTGACTGGAAAGCTTATTGGGAAGCCTAATTACCGTTAGTAGAGTTTACATATAACAACAGTTGGCATGCATCTATTCGGATGGCACCATATGAGGCGTTGTATAGTCGATATTGCCGTTCACCAATTTGTTGGGAGATAGAGCAGATTCCATCAGGACTGAGCCCGACATGCTTCAGGAGACGAAAGAAAAGATCAAGTTGATTCGAGAGAGATTGTTGACTGCATAGAGTCGTCAAAAGTCGTATGCCGACAAACGACGACGTCCTTTGGACTTTGAAGTTGGTGATCATATGCTAGTCAAAGTGTCACCAACTCGGGGAGTCTTTCGCTTTAGGAAAAAGGGAAAACTGAGCCCTGGATATATAGGTTCTTTTGAGAACTTAGAGAGAGTTGGCAAGCTCGCTTATCGATTGGCCTTACCGCCATCATTGAGTAGAGTGCATAACGTTTTCCATGTATCTCAATTGCGGAAGTATGTGGCTGATTCTAGTCATATAATCAGTTATGATGAGATTGAGATGGTTGATGATGTCACTTATGAAGAGCATCCAGTGGCAATCCTAGAGCGTCAAACGAAACAATTGAGGACAAAAGTGGTACCTTTGGTAAAGGTACAATGGCCGGGCCATGGAGTTGATGAAGCTACATGGGAGACCGAGATGAGCATGTGAGGGCGTTCTCCTGAGCTATTTTCATCCTAGTTTCGAGGATGAAACTCCTTTTAAGGGGGGAGGTATGTGATATCTCTAATCTGGGTAAGTTAGCATAATGCGATAAAAGTTAGTAAGATGCGTTAGTCTTCAGCATGATTAAAATAATTTTTAACTATTATATAAAATATTATTATGAAAATTCTAAACTAAGCCTCTTTTTCCTTCCAAACTAAGCTTCCTAAACCAAGATCTCTCTCTATCTCTTATACCTAAAAGGGCCAACTGGTGAGGAATTAATTTTGCATGAAATTATGTCAATGTTACCACTTACAAGCTTGCCACGTAGTTATGTTTATGTATGTGTTGTTTTCTAATTGGGTAGACATTTCCTTGCTTTTATTTTTTTTTTCTTTGGATGGTCACCAACCTTTTTGCAAGCCTTCCACCTATCCATCTACCTTTTTGCATGTCTTCCACCTATCCACCTACCTTTTTGCATGCCTTCCACCTATCCACCTACCTCTTTGCATGCCTTCCACCTATGTTCTTATGTGGCAACATGCTGCTAGAAAGCCACCATTTCTTGGGAACACACTTGTCAAGTATAGGTGTGTACACATGGCCACCACCTTAACTAAGCCTAAATTGTTTACATGTATATATACCACTAAACCTACTCTAGCTAGTACATTTTTCTTCTTGTTGTTCCCTTGGAAAATGCAATACTGAAGCAATCCTTCGTTGGGTCGTCTCTTGCACAGTCAAAGTACTTGAGTGTATCCCGGGATAACTACAAATGGATCTTGTTAGAGGTTCAAGAATTTCAGGCAAGTTTCTTCGACTTGCTCGGTTGCTAGATTAGTTTGGTGCCTCGCTATATGTTCTTTTTGTGTTGGTAGGTGAAGTGCTTATGCATGTTATGATGCCTTGCTTACCCTTAGTTGGTAATTAAGTGTGCTATAAGCCTGTATATTTTTTAAGTATGCTAAGTTCCGAAAGCTATATATTAAGTATACATATATTATATGATTGGGGGAACATTATGTATGTGTGTTCCCATTATAAGCTAAAGCCATGGTTAGGGGAACATTATGTTGTGTGTTCCCATTATGAGCGAAGTAGGGGCAATTAAGTTGCGCGCTCCAAGGGGAAACATTATGTTGAGCATTCCGAAACGGTAAATTCCAACGAGCGGGATTTACCCCTCTCAGGTTGCGACTTAAGGGGAAGAAGTGGTACCATTTTCTTATTACTATTGGTATTATATTAGCTTATGCACTTAGTAGTACTTTGGGATATATCGAGTGGTTGTTTGATAACAAGTTTAATAATGTTGTTATACTTGTAAGTTGCCTTGCTCTTATGTCTATGCCTTACATGCTTTCACTTGAGAATGCCTAGCTGGGTATCTTACTAATTTAGTTACTGACCTGTTGTGGTTGGCTCTATTTGACATCCAAGTATTAGCGTTGCACAGACACCGGAACGACATGATGAGATTGGTGACCACCGACGTTGATTAAATAGCTCATTGGGTCTTGTTCTTTTCATGCCAATTAGACCTTGTCGTTTTTTGCGTTGGTTGTAAACTTTGTTATGCATATTATATATCAGCGACTTGTCCTTTTCATCTATAGGCATATGTGGTTAATTATCTATATTGGTGTTTTGTCGACATTGTACTTATTTATGTACTCTAGCCTTGTGGATTTCGGGTTGGGATTCATGGCGTTGTGACACCCTGACTTGGGGTGTTACAAAAACCTACAACGGTGCTTTCTCGGGCTAACCTTCTTTTTTTGGCATTTCCAACAGATCTTTGCCCATTTCATTCAAGGCATAGACTTTTCACTTCTTTGTCTTATTGGTGTAGGTGTTCGTCAACAATGAAAGTCGTTGAACTAAAGACTCGAGTTGATAAAGAGGGATTTCAATATCTGAAAAATAGGGGTAGAATATAAAGCTAAAGGTTGGGTCCAGACCCCTACGAGTGAGCAGAAATGTGAGGAGAAAATAGGCCTTCATGAACCACGAGGCTATAAACAATGGGCTATAGCTTTGTTCGAATTGATTCTAATTGAGGTAGCGTGACTAAATCGTCGGTCTAGTAATCGACAATCTCTTCAATGATTGTAGAAGACTTGTGTGACTGGTCTCAACACACCCCAATTCGACCGAAATCTCCATCTCCGATCACTTTTTTAAGCGAGCAACATTGTACTCTAGGCACTACCTCTGTAGGGACCTTGTGCAATAAACCCCCTATGAGCGATCATCCGTCGTCATAAAGTAGTCTTCGTGAAGCTTTCGGAATAGGGGTCCCAAGGAGCGAAGCTACTCGACCGACCCAACTAGTGCATGTTATTTCGTCCGATTACTTTTTCTTTCTTTCCTTCATTCTTTGACTGCTCTCTCAAAAGAGAGACTTCTTGCTCCACCAATAATTGAAGAGTGAAATTTTGGTTTGGGGAGCTTTCACTAGTACAAACGGCTTATCTAATACCGAAAGGAATGATACCGGTTGCGTAAAACCGGTAAGGCACTTGGAAATGGATACCAGTTATTGGACAAAACCGGTATCTGCGAAAAAATATATATTATATACCGGTTATTAATATAACCGATATGCATGTGCGGTGTAATAAATAGGCAAACATATTGTTTTTTAAGCTAAGTCAATAGGGATACGGGGTTTTATAAACACTGGTATCCTTGTTTATTATTATTTATTTTTTAAAATCTGATAATCAGACTGTACGCTTTTGTTATTAATATTGATTTATTTATTTTACTTCAATAATTTACCAATCCCTAGTAAAGGTGTTTAACTTTACTGTTAACTTCTACCCAAACCCTTATTCTCACGCTCGCTGTCGTTCCATTCTCCACGACCACCGCTTGAGTCGTCGGAGCCCTACGCTGCCGCTACTGCTCGAAGCACTGGCTCAACTGGTTGCCGGTCCAATTGCTCCACCTGCTCGCCTGCAAGGTTGGTTAAACTCTACTTAAATTTGTATACTTAGTTGGAATTTGGGAATTTGCTTGGCATCAGGAAACTAGAACCGAGTTATTGGCGTTTGTAGTGTCTTGCTTAACCACCGAAACATTTGAAGAGATAATGATATGCAAAAGATCAGTTATGAAAGAAGAGAACTAGGGATTGGGAAGAGATAGAACAGACAGATAGGAAAGAAGAGGATTGAGAGAGTGTTGTTGAAAGAAAAGAGATAGAACCGACATACACTAGCTGTTGGATGACAAGGTATTGTTGGTCGTGTGAAGGAATTATAGTATTTTCAAGTTGTAACATTTTAGTAATCTATTAGGACCCTTGATCAGCGCTACTTTGTAGGGTGTAACTAGGGGTTGTTACCGGAGTTTTGGGTACCATTTGGAGATGATTAGAGTACAATTGCGGAGAATGGAGTTGAGGAGTAGATGTGCAAATATGGTGGTTTGGAGAAGCTTAAATGAAGATATATTGAAGAGAGAAGGAAGCCACCCAAGAAGACGAAGAAGTAGAACCAAGCGGGTCTATGAAGATCCGCGATCGCGGAAGTGCCGTCGTGGGCGCGGATGGTCGCGGAAGAGCAAGGCTTCTGGTCGCGGTTAATTCGAGAGCATCAGGGTATTTTCCGCTATCGCGGAAATTCTTCCGTGGTCACGGAAATCTGCATCAGCGCGTCCGAAGAGTTTTTCCGAAGATTTTTTTTATTTTATTTATTCCCTTTTCTTTTATTCCGTGTATTTTATTTCCTTCTAAGATTAGACTTGTTATCTTTTTAGCATTAGGTTTGGTTTTTAGGTTATTTAACCTAATTTCCATAGCAGCCTTTCATTATTCAGTTTTCATTCTACGTTCAATTTTCCTTTGGAGTTTTATTGTTTTCAAGACTATGAAGAACTAAGCACCATTTGCTTAGTCCGACAATTGAAGCCTTCATTTGATTCATGATTGTGAGGTTATCACTCTATTTCCTATTCCTTTGGATTATATCTTTTCTCTTGAGCATATTCCTATTGATTCTTATTGATTTGACTAGCTTGATCACCTAGTTGATATTAGTAATTGTCTATTGCTAAGGTTTGGATATTTTGGGTTGAGATTCCTTATCATTTGTAGCATCCATGATATTCTAGGACTGGTAGGACTAGTTTATTGTGAAGAGAATTGATTACATGTCGAGTACTGACGAGTTGTTAAGTATTGCATGTATCCTGGTTAATTCATATGCTCTATGCTAGTATTGTTCTAAATCTTGATGGTTTCTTGTGCGTTCGATAGTAAGGGTTGCCTGGACTGGTAGGACTGGTAACTATTTTAGAATAGGGACAGGAATAATCAGAGGGAGGAATAGAGATAACCTAGGACCAATCAATCGAATGAATGGTGGATATTTGTTTGGCTAAGTGTTTTTCCCAATTTGAATACAAATCTTTGCTTTTGTTTCCTTTGTTTACTTGTTTACCAACAAACAACCAAAACCCCCTTTTGTTATTATTGCATGCAAATTGACATAGAGAAAGACAACTCTTCCTTGTGGGATTCGACCCTTACTTGTCTATTATACTGAGTTAGGTTTGTTTAGGATTATTTTGAAAAGGCGATACGACTTTAGCCTCTATCAAATTGGCGCCGTTGCCGGGGAGGCAAGTTTTGTTTTTTCTGTGTGTGTGTGTTTGTGTGCCAATTTTTTGTGTGGACCTATCTTATGGTCCACACCTGTGCTACTGACTCTCCCATTCTTGCTTGTGACACAGAGATTGAGAGAACCCTTTCTAGGAACCACAAGATAAACAGAGTTCTGTGTTTTATAATCCCTGTTTTGAGATGGCTGACGCACAATAGACATTGAGGCAGTTGACTGCCTCTAATCTGCAGCAGCAACCGCTGGTTGTACAGTTCCCTGAGCTGGCGGATGGAGTCAACTTTGAGTTGAAGTCCGGGTTAATCCACTTACTCCCCCACTTCCATGGGATGAGTGGAGAAGACCCCAACAAGCATATTTCGGAGTTTCATTCCGTCTGCACCAGCATGAAGCCAAAGGGCGTGATTGAGGACTAGATCAAGCTGAGGGCCTTTCCATTTTTGCTAAAGGATGCGGCCAATGATTGGTTCTACTATTTGCCTCCAGGAAGCATAGACACATGGGCTAAAATGACGAAAGCCTTCCTGGAAAAGTACTTCCCTGTGACAAAGCTCAACAGCCTGAAGAGGAGCATAAGCAACATTGAACAGCAGGCTGTTGAGTCGTTGTATGAGTATTACGAGAGGTTCAAGAGGCTGACTTCTAGCTGCCCTTACCATGGGTATTCAGAACAAGACCTCGTACTTTATTTGTACGGTGGCCTTCTTGACGAGGAGCGTCGAATGGTAAATGCAGCCTGCGGAGGAAACATCTTGAACAAGACGCCAGCTGATGCGTATGAGGTTTTCTTTGAGCTTTCGGAGGGCTCAAGATAGTTTAATAGGAGGGCGAGCGCCCAAATAGTCAGAGATGCGGACTCTCAGCCAAATTCTTCATTACTTTCTGACATGGCTGAGATGAAGGAGATGATGAGGAGGTACATGATGAAGGGTGGCCATCAGCAAGTCAAATCATGTGGGATATGCTATGACACGATGCATCCAACCGATGCATGTCCCACGCTACAAGAGCCCACTGCTGAGGTGAATGCTATTGGAGGATACGGCCCTTCAAGGCCAAGATATGACCTGTACTCCAACACGTACAATCCAGGGTGGAGAGATCACCCCAATCTGAGATACGGGAATCAGCAGAGTACCCCTCAAGTCTAGGAGAATCAAGAGTATCAATAGAGTCCACCACAATTTCTACCCCGCCCACAACAATTTCAGCAGCATGGGGGTCAACAACAACAATTTCGAGCTCCATATGACCAAACACCCCAAGGCCAAGGCTCAAGTTCATCTATGTCCAGTGAGGACCAGATCAGGGCCCTCACCCTGACCGTATCAACGGTGGTCAAGAACCAGGATTCACTAGTTCAGACTGTAGCAACGTTGAGCAATACTATGGTTTAACAAAATCAAGAGATGCGGTCGAGTATTCAGAACTTGGAAAAGCAAGTGGGGCAGATCTCCGTCGCAGTGAGCAGACTGGAAGCCCGGGACTCAGGAAAACTACCATCTCAAACGGTAGTCAACCCGAGGGAGAATGTATGTGCCATGACGCTGAGGAGCGGAGTCCAAGTGGAGGAAACCCGAGCACAACAGAAAGTAATCCGCGACCACGGGATAGACGGTCGCGATCGCAGATTAGCTACTGGCAAAGAGGAGCACGAAATCGATGCTAATCCGCGACCGCCGACAGAATTCCGCGATCGCGGAAAACTCACTGGAGACGAGGAGTTGTTCAAAGACAATCCGCGACCGCGGACATATATCCGCGATCGCGGAAATGCCTCTGGAGTTCCACTTCTTCTCGAAGACGCCTACGATGGATATATGCGACCCAATTTCCCTCCGCTCAGCACATTGAAGCCTCCCGCTCCCTTTCCCGAAGCTCTAAAGGACACAAGGATGCCGGAGAATAATAAGGAATTGTTCGAGACCTTCAACAACTGTGAGGTAAATGTTCCTTTACTCAAGTTGGTTAATAGCATCCCTCGTTATGCTAAATTCTTGAAGGAGCTATGCACGATAAAGAGGAAGAAGGTGGTAAAGGAGAAGAATAAAGTCCAGGTCAGCGAGAATGTATCCGCTATGCTGCAAAAGCGGTTACCTAAGAAGGCGAGTGATCCGAGCATGTTCACTATTCCTTGCAAGATTGGGGGCACGTTCGACAAGGCCATGCTTGATTTGGGTGCCTCAATTAATGTGATACCTCTCTCGCTGTACGAGTCTCTGGAGGTCGGACCATTAGAGAAAACGGGGATTGTGATCCAGCTGGCGGACAATTCCTATGTGTACCCCAAGGGAGTGGTGCAGGATGTGATGGTAGAGGTTGATAAATTGCTCTTCCATGCGGACTTCTTTGTGATGGATACGGGGCAGGACAAGAATGCAGCCCCTGTGATACTAGGAAGGCCGTTTATGAACACGGCGGGTACAAAGATTGATGTGAGCAGCGGTTCGCTCACAATGGAATTTGACTGGGTGAGGGTCGGATTCAGCATAGATGATTCAAAGCGACACCCTCCGGATGGAGACCCCGAGTGCTCAATTGATGTGAGCAACCCAAGTTGATCGGGAGAGTACTGATCGGCACTATTTTATAGTGTATTTCTAGGGGTTGTTACCAGGTTATTGGTGCCATTCGGGTAGATTTAGACACATTCATGTGTATGGCATTTGGGGGCAAAGTTTGGTGTTTTTGGAAGTGTTTGAGCTATCTTGGATATCATAGGAGACACTGAGGAAGGAAGCCACCAAGAGAAGACGCCAAGGAAGTGAAGAGGAGGGGTTAGGAGGCGAAGCCAAGGAGTAAAGGCCGAGCATTAACCGCGACCGCGGGCAAGGGTGCCGCGATCGCGGTTCCTCGGGGCAAGTCAAGAATTATCTGCAGGTGCAGAGAAGTGTGAAGAGCGCGGAGCCACAAGGGGCCGCGATCGCGGTCCATGGGCCATGATCGCGGGTCATCAACGCAGGAAGTTCGGACTTTTCCCGAATCTATCTTTTCTGTTTTCTTTTCTTATTTTCTCATTTTATTCTGTTTCTTTTCTTATTGGGCTAGGTCATTTGTTAGAAGCCCTATATATACTCTCTTTAGCATTAGGTTTGGGAGTTCGCCATTCTAGTTTATTTTCATCGTTGTTTTCCCTTTTGCTCAGGCAGACAATTGAAGCCTTTGGATTGATTTGATTTTGAGGTTATTCCTTTACTCTTTCTGTGATTGTATTAATTCTCTATCGTGCTTAATCTCATTGATCATATATCGATTCCCCTTGATTTGTTGATTAGGACATCAATTAGATTGTTAATAGTAGTTCCCTCTAGTCTGACAACCTAGAGAAATTAGTATTATGCTATTGGTTCCCCTTTTCTATACAACCTGTTGAGATTGTTATTGATCATACTACTAAGGATTAGAGGATACTGGTTGAGAATCTAAATCCCTTAGTTTGTGTAGAGAATTAATTGCATGCAATTGTATGACTGGTTGCTACACTTGCATGTACCTATCTATTCCTGAATTCATTGTTGATGTTAGATTCAATCTAGAAGGTCTTCTAGGTTATTTGATAGTTAGGGTTATCAGGACTGGTTGGACTGGTAACTAATTCAAAACATGGATTAGGACATTCATGAGTATTGAGGAATAGGAGTAATCAATGATTGATCAACCAAACTAAAGGTGGATATTTGTCTAGCCAAGCTTTCTATATTTTATTTATCGTTTTCTTAGTTAGTTTCATTCAAAACCCCCCATTTGTCTTTGTTATCAATTGGTGAATGATTTTGCAAACATGAAATATAACTTGATTCTCTGTGGGATTCGACCCTTGCTTACCAGACTACATTAGTTAGGTTTGTTTAGGATTATTTTGTTTAGGTGTCACGACAACGCCTATCAAGTACCATGTCGAGCCACGATAATAACTAAAGCGTTGTCTGGGAGGTAACCCGAGGTATGTATTTTTTTTCTTGTCTTTTCATTCCATGTCTTTAGTTGTTTTTGTTTCATTTTGTTTTTGCTTTTGTTTTTGCATTAGACTAACCTGCAGGTAGGAGACCCGAGCCAAAATCGAAGACGGTGTTCCATACCAGAAACATTTCCGCAGGCGCGGAATATTTTCCGCGATCGTGGAAATATCACTGTAAGTCTCCTTCGGAAAAAGAAAAAAGTTCTACCGGAGGCCAGCCTGTCTGAATTTTACACGAGAGAGGTGCACATCATGCTGCCAAGGAGGAGACATTCGCCCTATATTTTTATTTGGCAACGATGATGGCCCTACATTTGACAGCTGGGAAGGAGGAACACCAGGTCCCACACCACGATTACATTTGGGCCCCATTTTTGTGTTCATTGAAGGCCGTGTAGCCCCGATTCTTTGATGTACCACTACACCTTACAGTGGATTCCTTTTGGTTGCATGGTAGAGTTTGAGTTTGAAGACCCGCGCAACACCAGAGACATGTGCTTTTATTATTATACCGCCAACAACAACTTCCAAAGTCCAAGCCAACTCGGCGACGGTTGTGAGTTATTTTTTGCTCTTCCATGTGCTTCAATTTTTTTTTCTTTCATTACATTGAGGACAACGCAATGTTTAAGCATGGGGGAGTGTTCTATACTTGCTAGTCATTGAGGACATAAAGAAAAAGCCAAAAAGTTTAAAAAAGGGGAAAATAGAAATCTTGGGATAAGTCAAAAACCTGAAAGGACGGCTTAGGTAATAAGCAGGTGGCTTGGACCAGCATTAGGCTGGGGTAATAATTGGTCTAGAGTGATGTGAGTTTTATGTGAGCCCATCTATTGAAAAATGAAATGACTGTCTTGGTGAAAACCCGAAAGGGCACCTTGGCAAAATGAGTGAAAAGAAGAAGAGTGATTATTAGGATTCCTCATTTTTCCTGGCGTGATGACATAAGAAGAAGTGATATAAGGAGGATTCGTGTAGGTCACTCTGGGAGGCATAAGAAGATAGATGGAGATTAGGATTAGATTTTTATTCACTCTATGGTGTTCGGGATAAGCTTGGGGGAAGTACTTTGCTTTCCTTTAAGCTTGTATGTTGTGTTATTGTGTTGGTGCCTTGGAGATTCATGTTTAGGTGCAATTCTTAGTGGAGATGGTTTTTCTATGCTTCCTGAGACCTTGGGGATTTTATTGGAGGAGTAGGTTTATTTTAGCTTACTCGAGGACGAGCAAGGTTTAAGCATGGGGGAATTTGATCAGCGCTACTTTGTAGGGTGTAACTAGGGGTTGCTACCGGAGTTTTGGGTACCATTTGGAGATGATTAGAGCACAGTTGCGGAGAATGAAGTTGAGGAGTAGATGTGCAAATATGGTGGTTTGGAGAAGCTTAAATGAAGATATATTGAAGAGAGAAGGAATCCATCCAAGAAGACGAAGAAGTAGAACCAAGCGGGTCTATGAAGATCCGTGATCGCGGAAGTGCCGCCGCGGGCACAGATGGTCGCGGAAGAGCAAGGCTTCTGGTCGCGGTTAATTCGAGAGCATCAGGGTATTTTCCGCGGTCGCGGAAATCTGAATCAGCGCGTCCGAAGAGTTTTTCGGAAGTTTTTTATTTATTTTATTTATTCCCTTTTCTTTTATTCCGTGTATTTTATTTCCTTCTAAGATTAGATTTGTTATCTTTTTAGCATTAGGTTTGGTTTTTAGGTTATTTAACCTAATTTCCATAGGAGCCTTTCATTATTCAGTTTTCATTCTACGTTCAATTTTCCTTTGGAGTTTTATTGTTTTCAAGACTATGAAGAACTAAGTACCCTTTGCTTAGTCCGACAATTGAAGCCTTCATTTGATTCATGATTGTGAGGTTATAACTCTATTTCCTATTCCTTTGGATTATATATTTTCTCTTGAGCATATTCCTATTGATTCTTATTGATTTGACTAGCTTGATCACCTAGTTAATATTAGTAATTGTCTATTGCTAAGGTTTGGATATTTCGGGTTGTTAAGTATTGCATGTATCCTGGTTAAGTCATATGCTCTATGCTACTATTGTTCTAAATCTTGATGGTTTCTTGTGCGTTCGATAGTAAGGGTTGTCTGGACTGGTAGGACTGGTAACTATTTCAGAATAGGGACAGGAATAATCAGAGGAATGAATAGAGATAACCTAGGACCAATCAATCGAATGAATGGTGGATATTTGTTTGGCTAAGTGTTTTTCCCAATTTGAATACAAATCTTTGCTTTTGTTTCCTTTGTTTACCAACAAACAACCAAAACCCCCTTTTGTTATTATTGCATGCAAATTGACATAGAGAAAGACAACTCCTCCCCGTGGGATTCGACCCTTACTTGCCTATTCTACTGAGTTAGGTTTGTTTAGGATTATTTTGAAAAGGTGATACGACTTTAGCCTCTATCAGCCCTACAAGATATAATACCAAAGCCTTATTTCCACCGATTGGTCACAAAACCTCTTCTGCTCCACAACCAAAACTCCATGCACTTGATAGGTGTATGTCGTTGATGACCTCAATTGATGATTTTGTACTGAGTATTGATATGCCGAAGAATATTGTACTACACTCACATAAGTTGGAACTTCGCAAGGAAGATATGTTGTCATGGTCATGGCTAGCATGCGGAGAGTTAGATGGAGTGCACATCAGCATGTATATCAAGTAAGCAATTACATATTTTTTAATCGATATTTTTTTCTCCTTTTTTTATTTTGTGGTTCACATCTCATGTATATATATTTATATGTATTTTTCTGAGAATTACTTGTTATACGAGTATTGAGTTGGGAGACTTATAATGACAGGTACTTATATGATAAATTCTATAACTCGCAATTCAAGTATCTTTGTCCTTCACGACTAACCTACCTAGCTCGAAGTTCGGATGATCCAAAACATGATCACCGAGTAAGATATCTGATTGCTTCCATGAGGGAATCAAGTGGATGTTTGTGGTTTCTTCCATATCATGAAGGGTGAGTTAGTTTAATTATGTATCACCTTGAATGCATAAGTATAATTTTGAATATAATTTCATAATTGATTAGGTATCACTGGATGCTAGCTGTCATAAATCCCGCGCTGAATATGGTCTATTGGCTTGATCCAATGCGACAAGTTGTTAAAGAAATTTTCAAGCAAATGTGTGAAATGTAAGTTTTGTTGTAAATAGCATTGCTTACATCTTTGTTATGCATATTATACATATTATAACTATAGTCAATTAATTAACCTTTTCTATTTGTGAAGTGCATTAATCATGTTGAGTACTAAGAGAGGAAATCTCTCCAAAGCAGACAAGCCAAACATAACTTTGAATGTTATCGAGGTGAGCCTCTAAGTTATATCTATTATTTTGACAAATGTTTCAAGTTTAATGGTTATCATAGTATTATTGATATACTTCAATTTATTATGTGCAAGTGCCCTGAACAACAAGATTATACGTCATGTGGATTATATGTATGTCGATTCATGAGAGACATAGTGCAAGCAGATGTAGTGGAAATTCCAACTTCGGTATGTACACTACTCCTACATTCACATTTATGCACTTCTTATATATAATTAATAGCTAAACTGAGTCACTTACTGGTTAACTGATTGGTAAATACCATTGTTGACAATTATTCAATATGCTTATGAGCTTCTATTCTCTGTTTTTTTCCTACACAACTTCTGCTCATCACAAGTATATTATCTTGCTCTTTTTTTATGCTTATGTATTGTCTTCTTTATTTTCATACATTATTAAGACAATTATTGCATTTTCATAGTCAGATTCTCAGCTAGTGTACGTGAGTGCTACCTGTTGTGTCTTGATGTGTCATTGTTTTCCATTTATAAGATTAATGATGTTGTTTATAATGCTTAATGTAGTACTTAGCACATTCACCACGAAGATACAACAAGGAGCATATCTTGGAAGTAATAGAGGAATGTCTTCAATATCTCCAACCTATTTTTGAGTTGGAGTTGAACTTGCATGCCCTCCAGCATAGGAGCTAAAAGCATATATGTATGTATGTTGACAGAGCTTTTTGACTATTTATAACTAATATATTTTGTTGGAAGCTATTTTATTAGGTTATTTTATTTATTTATAGTTTAAAGATATATGAAACTCTAAGTTATTTTGTTATTTATAGCTCAAGGAGCTAAAAATGCTTGTTAACAGTTTATTATTTATAATTTATGGATTATTTGATGTGATTTTGTTGTACACTATTGTAGCATTTGTGTATATGTAGCCTTTTGAAATAAAATGACGTCAACAGGTGGTAATATATAGCTGAATGGGTATTGCAAAAAAATATTTAAAAAAATAAAAAATAAATATCATATCGGTTATTTGAATAACCAATATGTAATAGACAAGGAGGTAGATACCGGATTTTCAAAAAAACAGTATCGGCAAGAAATAAATAAAAAGAAAAACAAATATGGGGATACCGATTTTTTAAATAACCGGTAACTATGTCCCTGCTTCATACCGGTTTTTGAAAAGTCGGTATACGGAGCAAGATTTTGGCTCATCTTAGACCGGAACCATAACCGGTATCCGTTTCAATAAAAAAACAGGTATTAGATGGCCTTTTGTACTAGTGTTTGTAACTAATGGCCAATTTCCTGACACAAGAGTCTCCATCCTTTTAAACCAGTAGTTGGGCTTTTCTATATAATATTATCGATGATACAAGACAGTGTCATTCAAGCACATACAGATGAGAAAGTAGGTGTCACGTGTACTAATTTTCTCGATGTGTCTATTGAAAATGAGAGGTATGAAATCCCTCGATTGAAAGGAGAAGAAGATGAGTGGCTCTACATTTATTAAAGTAAAGTTACAGCGGATTAGCTACATAAGGAACTCTTCGACAACTGCTAATGCAAGACTCGACTAAAGACTTGCCTCTCAATCTAAATTAGAAATTCAGTCGCGGAATGTTCGGACCCATGTAACTTTGAGAAGAGCGTAAACTCTTCCTAAAAGCGGATCAAAGTTCCAAAAGTAGATGAAATCACTATAGAACCGGACTTCCTCGATGCCGCTCAATTCCAACATCAGGGTTGTGCATGTATTGTTGATTCGAGATAAGATTTAGAGAGGAGGTCAAACCTTCATTCTACACTTCTTGATACAAATTATGGAACAAATCTTGAAACAGAAGAGGCATGACCACAAGGAATCTATTTTCTTCTCTATTTCCTTTCTTCTGTTCTATGCTGGCGTTGAAAGAGATATTAAGAGAGATCAAGAATTCATTGGGATCTTTGGTTAAATTTTTTGCACCAAGAATGTTTTATAAAACTCTTTGATTCCCGAATTTGGAGCATCATACTTTCACCCAATTTGTTAGGTTCAATTATTTAAAGAGATCTTATTATGACTACGAGTAGTAGATAAAGATTAGACATCACATTACTTCTGCTATTTACAAAGATGTCTTTGAAGGTAGATGCCAAGTAATATGCAAAGTCTGGACCTTTGTCTTCGGGTGGGGTTCTGGGGGAGGGTACAAGTCTGGGTGGACCGTCGGGAAACATCATAGAAAATGCTTTGTGGGATCGATGGGATGAATTCGGGGGTCTTGAAAAAACAAGTAATTTCTACTGGGCCTTTATCCATTTTTCAGGTTCGCAACCTCTTGCCTCCATTTCCAACTGGCGAAGGGCATGTTGAGAACATACAATAGTTATGAATCGAATCTCTTTAGAAAGAAGATCTTTTGTCTCACCTAGCATCTTTCGTCCCTCAAGACCAACAAGGGGTAGTACATGAATATTCACAGTTTGGGTCCTATCGATCACCCTTCCCTTAAATTAGAGATATTAACCCGCACCATATTTTATAACCTTGGAACTGTAAGGCCCGAGGCCTTAGAAGCACCATCCCATGCCAATCCAGGGACTTCCCAGGAGGTCACTCATCCCGGTACTACTCATGTTCAAAGTTCTTTATCCTCACTTGAATCCTGAAAAGGAAGAGTTGTTTTTGGAATGGGTAGCACTTCAATCCTTATAAACCAATCTCAACTTTCGGGTGTTACTCACCCAAACCCTTCTCGTCAAGGCCTAAAGACCGCTCTCTGGGTTGAGCAACTGCCTCTAGGACAAGCTTATTTGTAGCCCAGAGTCGGCTCTGATACCGTAATTGTAACACCCCCAAATTACCTTGGGAATATTATTGTCAGTGACCTTAGAACAAATATCCAAAGTCACCCATGTGATACCCCGTACTTTAGTAAGGGTATTTTGGGATTTTTTCCCGAACGCCCGTTTTGTACGTCGAATTAATTTCAGAGACAGAAAGACATTCTGTAATGTTCTCGATCTCTGTAATAATTTTTCTAAGTGAAATAAAATACATTCGACGTATTTCAGGACTCAAATATTCGTTCGTGTACGAATATTATTAACCCGGGCTAAAGCCATGTCGTTTCAAGGCAAAAACGAACGACGAATGGCCTAGGCGGCGACCGCTGCCAGACAGCGGCGATCGCCGCCAAACCCGTCGACATCATCATCATCAACTTGCCAAGTGGGTCGAAAAGCGGCGACCGCCGCCAGGCAAAAATGGGCGGCGACCCCATGTCGACAGCGGCGACCGCCGCCAATGTTGCAGGTTGTCAGAGGCCTAGCCTCTACGTTGCCGGTGACTTGGAGACCTTCGATTTGAGGCCATCCACGTGCCCTTGCTGTCTCCCTTGAGCTTGGCTATTTAAAGGGAGTGATTGGGAGCTGATTGATGCACAAATCCGAGCTCAATCCTCACTTAAATCGATCGCCGGAAAATCAAGCTCTTCGCCGGAGAACTCGTAATCGATCACCCTTCCCTTAAATTAGAGATATTAACCCGCACCACATTTTATAACCTTGGAATTGTAAGGCCCGAGGCCATAGAAGCACCATCCCATGCCAATCCAGGGACTTCCCAAGAGGTCACTCATCCCGGTACTACTCATGTTCAAAGTTCTTTATCCTCACTTGAATCCTGAAAAGGAAGAGTTGTTGTTGGCATGGGTAGCACTTCAATCCTTATAAACCAATCTCAACTTCCGGGTGTTACTCACCCAAACCCTTCTCGTCAAGGCCTAAAGACCGCTCTCTGGGTTGAGCAACTGCCTCTAGGACAAGCTTATTTGTAGCCCAGAGTCGGCTCTGATACCGTAATTGTAACACCCCCAAATTACCTTGGGAATATTATCTCCAGTGACCTTAGAACACATATCCAAAGTCACCCATGTGATACCCCGTACTTTAGTAAGGGTATTTTGGGAATTTTTCCTGAACGCCCGTTTTGTACGTCGAATTAATTTCAGAGACAAAAAGACATTCTGTAATGTTCTCGATCTCTGTAATAATTTTTCTAAGTGAAATAAAATACATTCGACGTATTTTAGGACTCAAATATTTGTTCGTGTACGAATATTATTAACCCGGGCTAAAGCCATGTCGTTTCAAGGCAAAAACGAACGACGAATGGCCTAGGCGGCGACCGCTGCCAGACAGCGGCGATCGCCGCCAAACCCGTCGACATCATCATCATCAACTTGCCAAGTGGGTCGAAAAGCGGCGACCGCCGCCAGGCAAAAATGGGCGGCGACCCCATGTCGACAGCGGTGACCGCCGCCAATGTTGCAGGTTGTCAGAGGCCTAGCCTCTACGTTGCCGACGACTTGGAGACCTTCGATTTGAGGCCATCCACGTGCCCTTGCTGTCTCCCTTGAGCTTGGCTATTTAAAGGGAGTGATTGGGAGCTGATTGATGCACAAATCCGAGCTCAATCCTCACTTAAATCGATTGCCGGAAAATCAAGCTCTTCGCCGGAGAACTCGTAATCGATCACCCTTCCCTTAAATTAGAGAGACTAACCCACACCACATTTTATAACCTTGGAATTGTAAGGCCCGAGGCCATAGAAGCACCATCCCATGCCAATCCAGGGACTTCCCAAGAGGTCACTCATCCCGGTACTACTCATGTTCAAAGTTCTTTATCCTCACTTGAATCCTGAAAAGGAAGAGTTGTTGTTGGCATGGGTAGCACTTCAATCCTTATAAACCAATCTCAACTTCCGGGTGTTACTCACCCAAACCCTTCTCGTCAAGGCCTAAAGACCGCTCTCTGGGTTGAGCAACTGCCTCTAGGACAAGCTTATTTGTAGCCCAGAGTCGGCTCTGATACCGTAATTGTAATACCCCCAAATTACCTTGGGAATATTATCTCCAGTGACCTTAGAACACATATCCAAAGTCACCCATGTGATACCCCGTACTTTAGTAAGGGTATTTTGGGAATTTTTCCTGAACGCCCGTTTTGTACGTCGAATTAATTTCAGAGACAAAAAGACATTCTGTAATGTTCTCGATCTCTGTAATAATTTTTCTAAGTGAAATAAAATACATTCGACGTATTTTAGGACTCAAATATTTGTTCGTGTACGAATATTATTAACCCGGGCTAAAGCCATGTCGTTTCAAGGCAAAAACGAACGACGAATGGCCTAGGCGGCGACCGCTGCCAGACAGCGGCGATCGCCGCCAAACCCGTCGACATCATCATCATCAACTTGCCAAGTGGGTCGAAAAGCGGCGACCGCCGCCAGGCAAAAATGGGCGGCGACCCCATGTCGACAGCGGTGACCGCCGCCAATGTTGCAGGTTGTCAGAGGCCTAGCCTCTACGTTGCCGACGACTTGGAGACCTTCGATTTGAGGCCATCCACGTGCCCTTGCTGTCTCCCTTGAGCTTGGCTATTTAAAGGGAGTGATTGGGAGCTGATTGATGCACAAATCCGAGCTCAATCCTCACTTAAATCGATTGCCGGAAAATCAAGCTCTTCGCCGGAGAACTCGTAATCGATCACCCTTCCCTTAAATTAGAGAGACTAACCCACACCACATTTTATAACCTTGGAATTGTAAGGCCCGAGGCCATAGAAGCACCATCCCATGCCAATCCAGGGACTTCCCAAGAGGTCACTCATCCCGGTACTACTCATGTTCAAAGTTCTTTATCCTCACTTGAATCCTGAAAAGGAAGAGTTGTTGTTGGCATGGGTAGCACTTCAATCCTTATAAACCAATCTCAACTTCCGGGTGTTACTCACCCAAACCCTTCTCGTCAAGGCCTAAAGACCGCTCTCTGGGTTGAGCAACTGCCTCTAGGACAAGCTTATTTGTAGCCCAGAGTCGGCTCTGATACCGTAATTGTAATACCCCCAAATTACCTTGGGAATATTATCTCCAGTGACCTTAGAACACATATCCAAAGTCACCCATGTGATACCCCGTACTTTAGTAAGGGTATTTTGGGAATTTTTCCCGAACGCCCGTTTTGTACGTCGAATTAATTTCAGAGACAAAAAGACATTCTGTAATGTTCTCGATCTCTGTAATAATTTTTCTAAGTGAAATAAAATACATTCGACGTATTTCAGGACTCAAATATTCATTCGTGTACGAATATTATTAACCCGGGCTAAAGCCATGTCGTTTCAAGGCAAAAACGAACGACGAATGGCCTAGGCGGTGACCGCTGCCAGACAGCGGCGATCGCCGCCAAACCCGTCGACATCATCATCATCAACTTGCCAAGTGGGTCGAAAAGCGGCGACCGCCGCCAGGCAAAAATGGGCGGCGACCCCATGTCGACAGCGGCGACCGCCGCCAATGTTGCAGGTTGTCAGAGGCCTAGCCTCTACGTTGCCGGCGACTTGGAGACCTCCAATTTGAGGCCATCCACGTGCCCTTGCTGTCTCCCTTGAGCTTGGCTATTTAAAGGGAGTGATTGGGAGTTGATTGATGCACAAATCCGAGCTCAATCCTCACTTAAATCGATCGCCGGAAAATCAAGCTCTTCGCCGGAGAACTCGTAATCGATCGCCGGAGCTCCATTGGTGTTCTTTCCAGTTGCAAAGTGAAGCTTTGGTGGCCCTAGGAAGCTTAGAATCCAAAGCAAACCAAAGGAGAAGCAAAACGATCAACGCCGGTGAGATTTTATTCTTCTCGCATTTTCTGTTCTGTTCGTAGCGGCGGCCGCCGCCACGAACAGCGGCGACCGCCGCCGAGAGGCCTTTGGCCTGTTTCGGCCTTGGCTTCCATGGTTTTGATTGGGCTCCGTCCCTTTCGATTTCTTTCGTTATTCCTTAGATTCGTATTGTTGATTGTCGAATCTAACTTAGGGTTTCATTGTTGGGTCGATCCGAAGGAATCTGTGGTCTCAGATCTGTCCCTGTGTCGAGCCCGGAAACCCATCATCGTCTCTAAGCTTGTTCAAGCTTTCGTCGGATCTAAGGCAAGTGGCGGTTCGCTCTTGCTCATCATTCCATATTTTCATTAATTATCAATTGTTTAGTTGTTAATTAATTTGGAATGATTTACTGTTTTCGTTGGGAACAGTTTTGATAACTGTTTGTGATTTTAAATGATATTATAATAGGTTGTATATCTGCTAGAACAACGCTATTATATATATTTATATGATTAATTACAGATATTATGATATGTTGTATATCGTTAGAACAATGCTATTTTATCTATTATTGACCGTGATGGCTTTGTTGTGAATTATTACCGTATATGATGATTGCCTTGATGGCATGGATGTGGATTATTGTGTGCTTGAGCTGTTTAGTTAGCACGAGTATTCATAGGAACGCTACTGTGTATCTCATTGCGAGTGCTAGTCGTTTCTTTATAACATGGTGGTTAGGATCTAGTTCCTACCACCCTTCACTAATGCTGCTTGTAGGGATTTAGTTCCCGACTCCGCCTTGAGGGATTTAGTTCCCTAGGGATTTAGTTCCCGAATCGACTTTATGGATTTAGTTCCCGAGTCAACTTCGTCTTAGGGATTTAATTCCCGACTTTTATCTCTTTATCCTGAGGGATGAGATGATTTAAAAGCTTATAACGTGGTGATCGTTTTGGAATTAAATGAGATAAGTGCCATTGTCGCACATAATTAATATACCCTTGGGCGAATAGTGCAGCTAGGAAATCTCGTCTTGACTTTAATCTGAGTAAAGTTCTCTTTCCAATCTGGATTCGCTTTGAGCGGTGAGGTTGGTCGTGAACGGATACATCAAGTCGTTTTGAATGCTTGTGTGTAATTATTAATGTTTCCCAACATTTTGTCATGCTTCCGATAAGACTCAATTCGTTGGAGTCTTCTTTTGGGTTGATTGCTGTAAAGACTTGGTCTTTCAGAATCGTCTTTTGATCATGCCTTTTCATATATTCCAGTAGAAGTATGGTGGTTGACTATCGTCATCGGTTGTTATTCGAGAAGCGATGAGTCTAACCTAATACGACTACTTCGAACCACTCTGCTTTGTACCCTTGCATAGTCTTTCATTAGACTAACTAACCGGAATTGTTCTCTGCATGGTTGGCTGGTGTCATCCGTTAGTTTCGGCACATCAGATAAATTGCAGTTCAATGAAGGCTAGAACGACTATGAAGACAAACGGTGTTTTTGATAAGTGATCCAGGTTAAGATCCTTGGCGGGTGATCATTGCGATCAAGACCCTTTGATGGTTATTTAAAATACTTCCGTTGTGTTAAAAATGATTTGTGTTCAGATTTCCGTTGTATTTCTGATGTATTTTGTCGTACTTGGAATTGTATTGTAATTCCGCGACTATGGTTTAAATAAAAGTTATGATATTTTGTATCATAATTGTTGTTTGATGATTTATATCAACTGGTATAGCCTTGGGTGACATCGGACAGAACGTCTGAGGTCACTGGCGGTAATGCCTTTCCTAGGGAATATTTGGGGGTGTTACAACCCAAGGCTTATAGTATTGAACATAAAGATAGAATAAACAAAACATAAACCTTTATAAATTCAATAATAATATTTTACAATTGACGTTACGAGAAAACAAATAACAACTTAAATCAAATAACAAAATTATAGAGAATGTCATAGCGGAAAACTTATTAGAAAATACCAAAACTACAGAATAGGTCTTGAACCCCTATAATCTAACTTCAGGATCTTCAACCTTATTATACAAACAATTCTCTCGACGCTCTAGAACATGAATCGGTCTTCCTCGTATGTCTGATTTGGTTGAATCTCAATGTAGTCATAACTCAAAACATGAGACTCGTCATGTATACTTCCTTAACAATGAGACATGAAACACACGATGCACTGGATGTGCTGAGGGAGGCAATGCTAATCAATATGCCAAAGACCCGACTCGGTCAAGGATCTCAAAAGGTCCAACATAGCAAGGATTGAACTTCCTATGCTTTTCGAACATAAACACACCCTTGGCGCTTCTAAGGCCTCAGGTCTTACATGAACTAACCAATTAGAGATGGACTTCAAGACCCTAAACAACTATGTTTAGAGCTCCGTGACCAGTTCAAGGGAAGGCCCACCAATAATTGACTCAAATTCGCACGAGCCCCCTCTATTTGTCTCTTGCCCCTCTTCATCGAATGGAAGCAAATGGAAAAGGAAGACCGAGTCCGGTCAAATCAACCAACGACCGGTTTACGAAACAAGGAGTTAAGCAAGGGCCGCCAAAATCGGCATATGTTAGGTGGTGCTGATGGAACGTGGTAAGCCTATCTTTCTCCATATAGAAGTGCTGCATGCACGTAAAAATGTGGGTAAAGGAAGCCTAAAAAAGTGATAGGAGATTCTTTATCATTGGATGAATGGAGTGCTTCAGGGGTACTTCTTCCCATGTTTACTTATGTTTTCTCATATGAATATTTTGTCTTCGACTACGGGGGATCCCACTTCTGTACCAACTCAAGATATGCTTATTGGGCTCTACGTATTAACATGTGGAAATCGACGAGGTATTTGTGCAAATAGATATAATTCGTGGAGTTGGTGAAACTTTAAAAATGAAAAATTGAACGATTATAATTATAAGTATATGAAATAACCCTTTTGTTCCAGTTCATGTGATGCAATTGGGGCTTATCGTAAAAAAAAATCAATTTAGATAGTCCTTTATGGCACTAGTGAGGAATGAGAGAGCAAGTTGGCGTGAAGGCATAGACAGTAACATCCAAACAAATCAAGCCCTAGAAATTGGCAGGGTACTCATTTTCTTTGAAACCTTCAGTATAGGTTGTCATAGCGCCTTCCATTTCAGTCAAATGACATGGCCTTTCCTGGCTCTTCCACCGTCCAGGTTCCTTTTCCCCTATGCTCTCTCGGCGCAGACCTACCACGCTTTATGCTTGCCGCGTTTTCAACCTTGGTTGAGCACTCTCTTTTCTTTGCCCAATCACATCTTACCAAAAAATACTGACTTCTTACCACTCCTATAACTGGTTGTCCGCCCCCTTCACTTTTTCTGCTAGACGGGAAAATGCAAATCGTGAAAGCCTTCCTATCATCTATTATATATATTAAAGCTCTCCCCTTTTGAGATCTTAGAACGCTTATGGGCCCACCATTCATACGTGTCATTTTCTCATTCGTTCTTTTTTTTAACTAACCAATCTTAACAAACAATGTTAACAATTTTTATCATTTTTTAAATAATTTATCAAACCTAAGATTTGAAAATCTATATCTATATCTATATCTATATCTATATCTATATCTATATCTATATCTATATCTATATCTATATCTATATCTATATCTATATCTATATCTATATCTATATCTATATCTATATCTATATCTATATCTATATCTATATCTATATATATATTTCTATACTAAAGGAGAGGCCTAAATCCTACGTGTCGTCATCACGTTCAATTCGCCTATATGTCAATATACATCCAATCATAATCCGCCACATCATCCATCCTTTTAGAAAAAACTATAACAATAGGTCCAACTTAAATATATATATATATAACTTATTTAATCAAATAAATTTATTTAAGAAATTCAGCCAACTTATTAGACCTGTCAACTGGGTCGGGCGGGTCGGGTTCGGGTCAAATCGGGTTTGGATCGATCGGGTTGATAAAATTTTCGGGTCGGTCGGGTTCGAGTTGACCCAGCGGGTCGAACATGCCCTTTTTTTTATGATTATGATTATAATTTTAACTTTAATAAAATAATTATAATAATATAATTAATATTATATTATTATTTAATAAAGTATATTAAAATATTTAATATAAATGAAATAAAATATACAAAATAAAGGGGACCCACGAGTTCGGATTTGCGTTCGGGTCGAGTCGGGTCGGGTCGGGTTCGGGTTCGGGTCCTTCGGGTTTGGGTCCTTCTTGACCCAGTGACGTTCGGGTCGAGTTCGGGTTCGGGTCCTTTCGGGTCGGGTCGGGTTTTCGGGTTGGGTCGGTTTTTGACAGGTCTACAACATATGTTCCCAAAATATATTATAAAAATCTATGTTTTTGATAGATTTATTAGTTAAAAATATTAGTTGGTGATATTATTTAATCTATATATACTAATTGAGAGATCTAAATCATATGTGTCGTCGTCACCATATTCAATTCGCCTATGTATTATTACTTATTACTATCCAACCATCATTCGCCACATCATCCAACCTTTTTTTTAAAAAAAAAATGTATTTGATTTAATTATATATTAATGTTTATTTAATTTAATATTTTAATTTTAAATACAAGCATATTATAAATATGGGTAAATAAATTTTGAGTCTCGTAACTATACAATTGGCTACCAATTTATTTAATTACTTTATCAATACATTAGAAAAATAGTAAATAGAGAAAATACTTAAGAATATTGTAGTTATCAAATTACGGCAGTTGTAATTTACCACAATCGTATACGTGGTATTACTACCTCAAGCCTTTAAAAAATTATAAGATAAGTAGTTAGGCAACTTAGGCGATATAATCAATGGCTGAAAAAATATATCTTTTACTATTTTACTTTAGTCTAAAAAGAGTATTTCATCCAACAATATATTATTACTAATATAATCTATTATTTATTACTATATATTAAAGCTCTCCCCTTTCGAGCCACCAGAACGATTCTAGATCCACCATTTTTACGTGTCATTTTCTTATTCGCTTTTTTTTTAATTTACATAATTTTAATTCACTTCATATACAAAAACTTAACTAATTATAAAATTATCTTAACAAATTATAAAATCCAAATTCCTACATAACAAATTATCTTTAATATCAAAAAAGGTGCACTCATACGAGATCTATCTAATTTCAACTAACTAAACTTAATTATAATGTATATATAAGAAAACGGTGCACATAAATAGACTAAGGGAATATGTTAAGATAGAAAAATATTAAGATATTTGTTTAGGTTAAATTCCAAATTTCCTCACTTATAAAATATATCTTTTTATTTTAATATCCAATTCTTTTAATCATAACTAACTCATCATATCCACTTATTAGCGGTAGAGAATCCCAATTTATTACTTTAAACGTGATTTTTCTTTCAAAATTCAATCATTCACCTCAACAGAACTAATTGATATCAAAACTTGATCATATTCAATATATACTTATCTTCTACGTTTTTTTATGTAATAGAATTATTTGTAGATATTATTCTAAGTAATTTTAATTAAACTTTTTTATAAAGATATATTATCAGAAAATTTGATAAGTGATTATGAAAATATGCCTACTCAATATAATAGTAGAGATGAATATTATATCAATAAAGTGAAAAGATTAACTTTTAATAGATCTGGCATTATCAAAATATTTTATTAAAATAAGAAGAGAGCATATGTCTATCAAACTATTTCATACAAATTTATGTTTATATTTTGTAATAGCATGTACTCATAACTTTATAAGCAAATAATACTATTGAATTATATATAAAAGACTCATATATATATATATAAGTGAACTATTTCTAAGAAAATATGCAAATTTTACATACTATTATTTGTTGATTTTTTTACGTCTAAATTTAGTTAGTGGAAATCATAATTAATTTACATGGATCATATATATACTATAAAATTTTACTCTTTCTAATCTATATCTATCTATATATCAAATGAGAGGCCTAAAATCTTATGTATCGACATTACGTTCAATTCACCTACGTGTAATCATCATCCAACCATAACCCGCAACATCATCCAGCCTTTAAAAAAAATTATAACAATAAATCCGATTTAATTATATATTAAAAGAGTAGTTGATCCCACCTTAATTATACATTTTATTTATTTATTTAGTTAAATATATAAACTAAACTATAAAATCTATCCATATCAAATACGCCAGAAATTTGAATTGAACTAAATTAGAGTTTAAACTCATACACATGCACATCCTTAATTGTCTAATCATATTTTTATTTTCAATTTAGATTATATTTCATTTTAAAATATTTGTAACTATAATTTGAGATTTAAAATAACTTCAATTAATTAATTTTCTTGCGTATATGGACACATATTTAGAAATAATAATTTTTAAATACATTACTATTTGACCATTATAATATTCGTCCTTTTTTATATCTATTCTTGGAATAAAAGTTAAAAATCATTCTAATTTTGACATTTTAGTTTGTATTCATGGGGTAAAAGTCAAAAAAAATCAAATTTAAAAATTATATCACTAAAATGAAAGAAACCCAATAAAATTATCTAAAACTCCCCAAAAATAACTTTGTATATTTTCTAAAAAAGTATTTTTAATATTAAAAAATTAAATCCAGTTAACTTTTGTAAAATATGGAAATTAGAAACCACTTTAAAATTATGTTGATTTGAATTCTTTTTAAAGAATATAAAGATTGATTTTGATTTTTGTGAATGATAAAAAAACGTTCAATTCAATTGCTTCTTTTTCTTGAAGAATTAATATTTAAATTCAAAAATAGATGTGTGTAGTTATAAATAAATATATCTTATTAATAGATTTATTCAACCAAAATTATATAGTATATTTTTTTTATTTTTTAGATAAGTAAGTTGCAATTAAATTGTATGAATATGTAACTAATATTTATAAGATATTCATCTAATTTGAAAAAAAAAATCCTTCATTTTTTGTCAATAGTTAAAACTTTTATAATATCCGATCTTTTATAAATAATTAAAATAATAATATGATATAAATGTTGAAACATACTTATCAAAAGTGATTTATAATATAAAGTAAAATAAACTTTTCTTATTTTAATAATATAACATATTATTATAAATATATATATTATTTAGTAGAAGTAGATCCATTGAACATACTTTTCTACAATGATTTAAAAAAATCCATGAAAAAAACTATTATTCAAACTTGTGTTTAACATAACTAAATATGAACTCTATTGAACAACCAACATTGGTTTGAATAACTATGGTGACATTTTTCAGTTAATGTTGTATTTCTTTTAATATGACATTTTTTATGAACACTAATGATATAAAATTAACCATATTTTAGTATCACGGGATGTATTTGACTTCTTGAATTTTAATTTCATATTATTAAAAGTATTTAATAAATCCCCTCTCGTGCTTGGCGCGGGTACTATACTAGTTATGTATATTAAAGCTCTCACATTTTGAGCTCTTCAAACGTTTCTGGACCCACCATATCTACATGTCATTTTCTCATTCGTTTCTTTTTTTAATTTCACTTTAAATAAAAACCATTTATCAAATCAAATTTATATGTAAATATTTAGATTACAATTACTTTCAAAACCAACCAAACTTTAAAGTGACAAATAACATTGTAAATAAATTTAACCATCAATCTATATATCTATATTAAAGTTGACTATTTTTAAGCCACCACAGTGTTTTTAGGCCCAAGTTGTTAAGGTTTTATTTTTTCCATTTTTCTATTGATTATTATATTAAATAATCAGCAAAATATAAATTAACAAAAAGACTTAACAAGATTTGTAAATTAATTAGCTCTAAATTTTAAAATCTTATCAAATCGTGACCAAAATCTCATCAAACTAACTTATTTTTGCAATAAATGTTAACGTAATTTTATATTTGACGGAAATGTAAATGTGATACATATATTTTTGCTAATGCAACAATAATATTAATTGACATTTAACATCATCAGAAAAATTATTTAATTAATTAATTTAAATTATAAATATTGTATAAGGTTAGATTATATACTTAACTTTAGATACCATATATTTTAATGATTTTTTTGATAAATATCACGAATTAGTGACAAACTATTAGCAAATTAAATGAACCCATGTAAGTTAATTAGTATATTGACATAGCAACAAGATTAGTAAACTCACGTAAGTTAATTAGTAACAACCTTTAGATAGTATGTCTTTTAAATGATTTTTTATTTACTTACAATGCATTCACATTTTGAAATTTATTACTCACGTAAATTTGATAGCAATAAAATCTTCACTTGATAGATTTCACATTTTCAAGATTTAATTACAAATTATTTATGAACTTGAAATAATTGATGATGAATATAAAATATGTATGAAAATATCAATATATTATTTGAAATATAATTCAATTGGGTTTTTTATTTGATTCTCCAATTGAGTTAATTTAGTATGTTAATAATTACGAATAAATATAAGTGCCCAACATATATATATATATATATATAATAAAACAATGAGTAAATTAATATGATTTTATTTTCAATAATATCATCTCAATGTCTACAACCTGAATTGAATATTACAAAAGGTTTAAAAAAAAGCTAATAAAAGTAATATTCTATCAACAAACTTAAGAAGTTTTTAAAAAGAATATAGATCTAAACATATCATCAATAATATATTGTTGGAAGATTGACAAATAACATCATACTAACCTATTAAATTGAGGAAAAAATAGTATATTTTGATTCATAACTTCAATCTCGGATACTATTTCACTCTAAATATACAAAAATAAAATGTTCTTGAGTTAAGTAAGATGTACAATCGTAATTTTTACATATATTTAGAGTGATTTTTTTTCCTATAATGTTTATATATATATATTCAATCACATTCTTTCTATCAGTATGTATATATTTGGAAAAAATCTAATATAACTACATGTCAATATATTCTCATTTCATGTATATATATTATCTTTTATAATCACGTAGTCATTAGTTTGTACTCATGTGACGTTTATTCGTATACTAAAATTTTCTTTCATAAATATAAGTCGGGTCGTGCATGACATGAGGGTTTTGTAACACCCCCGACTTACGTCGGTAGTGCCACACGCCAGTGACCTCGGACGTTACTGTCCAAAGCCACCCTAGGCTTTAATCGGAACAATTAAACTTAAATGCGTATATATATTAAATGAAAGATTAAACAGCGGAAGACATTTGTATGTCAAACTCAGCTCTTTTATTAAAAGATCTCTCATCAAACGAGAGTAGCGTCTTTACAACAGATTAAAAATTTCAGCGAAAGACTTATAAATTACACAGCGGAAGACTTTTAAGAATCAACCTATAACATTGCTAGGTTATAAAGATATATTAAAGTAATATTTAACAACTTAAAACACTGACACTTAAATCTTCGTCTACAAGCCTCTTCTTCTTCGACTGGTTACTTTGACTTCGGGAACCAACCACTGATGTGCCGTATAGGACGGATGACACCAGCCAACCATGCAAGGAATAAAACCCGGTTGGTTAGTCTAATGAAAGACTATGCAAGGGTGAAAACAAAATGGTCATAGTGATCATAACCGTTTACTATCATTGTCCCTCGAATAACAACTGAAGGAACGATATATAACCCAGAACTTTCATGGAATGATTAAAGTTTGAATGATCAAGAGAAGACTCCTAAAGATCGAGTCTTATCGGGAACGTATAAAGAGAAGACTCCAAGAGATTGAGTCTTATCGGAAAGTATGACAAATGTTTGGGAACGTTATAATTTCACACAAGCGTTTAAAAAGACTTGACCATTTGGGTCCACGACCAACCTCACCGCGTAATGCGAATTCAGATTTGGAAGGAGGACTTACTCTAATCGAAGTCCAGGCGAGTTTCCAAGTTGTACTCCTCGCCCGAGGGTATATTAATTATGTGCGGTTTTGCCCATTTTGTGTCCTTTTGCCCGGGAACGAGCTTGGCATGGGATTAAACCCCGAAATAAATATAATTCTACCCAAACAAATATTCTAAGCCCCGAAAAATACGTCGAATGTATTTTGAATCACTCAGGGAATTTTACAGAGATCCAACTCGCTATAGAAATTCCAAACTTCGTCAAACGCGTCTCGAATAATTGATGAGGGTTTGGGAAATTACCCAAATACCCTTACTAAAAATGAGGGGTATTACAGGTTTAAACTAGTACGAAGTTAAATTTATACCAGCTATATTACATAGGATTTAAATAACACTACAATTGCAAAATATAACATTTTTAAATGAACTTAATGCCTTTCAGCTCATATTGAACCAAATGGGTCACATTTAACAAAATCTATCATTAAACAAATTATTTTGAGACATGGATTAATATTTATATTTAAAAAAATATAAAGTATCATGAAAGAAAAAAAAAATACTTCTTTCGTCTATAATACTTGTTATTTTAGTCCTTGATAGAGCTATTAAAAAATCTAATTATTATGCTAAAATATTACAATTTTTTTTAAAAAAAATAATAACTATCACTTCATTCTTATTCAATGAAAAAAAAATGTATTAAAATATCAATATGGTATAATTTCTAATAATATACCTTATAATTTATCAATAAATTATTACCTAAATCTCTAAAATAAAATATTTACCAAAGTCAAAAGCCAAAATAATACGAGGAATTAGCAAAATATAGGCCTCCACCATATTTTCATTACATCCTTAGTCCATAAATCTAGGAATTAGCACTCCATGCCTAACTTTTATTACATGGGTACCTATTTAGGGGTAAAATGGTCCAAAACAATTGCATCAATGCCCAAATTTCCTATTTTCGGATTTTAGGGAAAAAGATAAATTCCTTTATCAATTTTCCTTTTCTTTTGGTTGTTTTGGGATTATAAAAAATGATTTTATAACAATTTTTTTCTATTTACCTTTTTGTTTTATTATGGTGAAATTATAAAAAGATAAAATAAAAAGATATTTAATAATATCCTATAATTAATTAACTTTTTTTGTTAAAAGACTAAGCAGTAAAGTTATTACCCCCCAAATCTCTTTCCCCCCAACTTCCCTCCAAAAGCTTCTTCTTCTTCTTCACCATTAACTCTCATCTGCAGCAACTTCTCTCCATTGTTGCAACTTGCAGTTTCTTCCACCCGACATTCGCCGCCCTTCACTTCTTCTAATTCCCCCCTCTCCGAACTGAACCTCCATTGTTGCAACCTCTGAACCTCCATCCTCGTAAAAAAAATCCTAGAAAATGGCAGTGCTTAGAGGCGGTAAAGAACGAGCCCAATGAAGAGCGGAGAGAAAAGGAAGAGAAAAGAAGACGACAGCCAGAATCGAAAGAAGAAACAATAGAGAGACGAAGTGTAGGTGAAGGCAAAAAAATCTTCTGACTATGAGAAACCCATAGCCAAAAAGTCTGGGAAGGGCAAGTCGATTAGCCCAAAAGCGAAAACAGTAAAGGCGAAAAAACTCATGTTCTTCAAAGGGGATGTAACTTTTCTACATTTTGTCCTATCAGGCTTTGCAAATGGTTCAATTTGTATATTTTTTGTTTGTTTATGAGATTCTTCAAATGGGATGTAAGTTTTCTACATCATGTCTTGTCAGGATTTATAAATGGTTCAGTATGATTTTTGTTTGTTTATGAGATTTTTCATTTGGTTTGTAGATTAGGTACAGTTATTATAGAGGGGAACCATTCTACGGAAGAATCAACATTAACTGTAGGGTGCACTTTGTTCGTGAAATTGAAAACAAGTTGACACATGCGGATTGGCAACGAGTTTTGGATGGCCCGTTTGGAAAAGTAATGAAAATGTTGCAGCAAGTATCATTTTCTTCACAGACATTGCATGCAGTTCTATTCAAGCAACTTGAAACAAAAAAGAAATGGGATCCTTGGTATGAGGTGGAAGGAAAAGAGTTAAGGTTTTCGATGAAGGAGTTCGATCTCATCACTGGACTGAATTGTGGGAAAATTCCATTTGTGCATACTAAAGGTGACGGGCTAGTAATGGAGCAATTTTTTGGTAGTCCAGGTGGTCCTAAGATGAGAGTACAAGATGTTTACAACAGATGCAAAGAACATCGTGAGTTGGACAATTACAAAATGAAGTTGGCATTGTTGTTGATAGTTAAGGGTCTGTTGCTGGGAGGGGATAAAAAGAGGTTGGTAAAGCCACTGCATGTTAAGTTGTTGGAGAATATGGATAAGTTTTGGGATTATCCATGGGGAAGAGTTGTTTATGAAGAGCTTCACAAGTCATTGACCACATCACTGGCCAAAAGGATGCAAACAGTAGAGAAGGCAAAGCTACTCTCCAACCTACCAAGAATTCCATATTTCATTCAAGGCATGCCAGTTGTGTTTTAGGTATTTGTATTATGTAATTTTAATGGTTCAAATATGAATGACTGAGTTCTATGGTGTTTGGATGGAGTGATACTCATAGTGAAACAACAAATGTGTTTTCTTTGCATCATAGTTGTATACCTTATGCTATAGTGTGACCGGATGTTTGAATAGCGGGTGACAAGATGTATATTTGGTTTGAAGGGTGCATTTACAGAATATCATGGTGCATAACAACAAATGTGATGTTATTTGTTGTATGATTGAAACAACATACTAGTTTTCCATCATAGTTTTATGTGCATTCCAGTCAGGTTTTAGGTTACATGGTGACCGGATTTAAAATATAAGGTGACGGGATATAATGATTTAATGTATCATAGTTTTATGTGCATTCCATTTCCCTTCATTTTTTGTCTGGTTTGAGATTTTGCTAATACACAAACCATTGTTATTGTAGATATGGATATGGGAAGTTGTGCCAACAGTTGGTATCTAATTTGCATCAAGGTTGAGAGAATCTGCAATGCCTCGAGGTATTCGTTGGTTTTCAGATGAACTCCCTGAACATGGAGTCTTAGAGTTGGCTTTGACTGATCCTACAAATGTGGTTAAGCCCATTCTTATTCCCGATGAAGATGAGGTGGATATGCTGTCCGACTGCTACTATGATGATGAAAATGATGACCGGTATTTTGACAAGATTGTGAAGGAAGCAATGAAGGGTTTGAAAAAGAAGGGAATGGGGAAGAAGCAAGGAAAAGATGGAGCGAGCCCGAGTAATGCATTTGTGCATTCATCATAGGTGACGCGTGCTGTAAGTGAGATGTTCAGAATGATGAAGAGGATGGAAAAAGGAGTGCTTGAGAGGATGGGAAGGCTGGAAAAGAGGGTATCAAACCAGGAGGTGGTGCCTAAGCATAAGAGTAAGGGGAAACATAGGATGAAGAGTAAGGGGAAAAAGATTGAAGAGGATGAGAAGGATTTTGAATCCTATGATGAGTTTGATGAGGATGAGGAGGAAGTTTATAAGGATGACCAAGAAACAGATGATGAGGAGGTAGAGAATGAGGATGTACAAGAGGAGGTTGAAAGTGAGGATGTACATGAGAAGGTTGAGAGTGAGGATGTTGAGGGGGCAAATGACAATGAGGAAGTTGAGGATGATGATAATGGTGATAATGATGATGATGAAGATGGTGATGGTGATAAGGGTAATGAGAATGAAGAACTTTGACAGGGTGTTGACAAAGAGGTAGAGGCTGAAAGCAAAGAGGATGAGGAGGGTGAAGAGGAGGGTGAAGAGGAGGAGGAGGATGAGGAGAAGAAGGATGATGAGGAGGAGGAGGAGGTTGAGGTCGAGGAGGAGAAGGTAGAGGATGAGGTTGAGGTTGAGGAGGAGAAGGTAGAGGCTGAAGGCAAAGATAAAGAGGTATGAAATATACTCCTCTCAAAATTTCCATTTATATCTTTGACAGTTTTATTTTTACCATGGTGACAGGATTTTGAGTTGTCTCTGTCAGGATTGGAGATTATATCTTTTACAATTTTATTTGTGCCATGGTGACAAGATTTATAGTCGTGTATGTCAGGATTTTGACATGATTATTATGATTGCATGATAATTCTATTGAGGGTAACGATGATCGTAGGTTGGTCTTGTATGCTGAAGGTGGGAATGTATCACCAATGAGATTGGATGAGGCATTTGAGAATATTGCCAAAGATGGTGAAGATGAAGATGGAGTTGAATGTCCAGTAAATCTAGTAATGGGCATTGTTCAAGACCTAAATCAAAAGGCTTGCGATGGCGAGAAGGACCAGGATCTTGCTGACGAGGGTGATCAATAACAAGAGGGTGATAGTGAGAGAACTATTACTAATGATCCTGAAGATGCCCCACGGGAGGAGGTTACCCAGCATGAGGTTATCCAGCAACATGAGGGTCTTGAAGTGCTAACCACAACGACCATAGAGGTGGTCGCTGATGTGGTTGATGTACCCGCTGAGGGAAATGTTGCAGAGGATGTCAAGGGGAAATCCAAAAGGAAACGAAGGCGATTTGAAAAAAAGAGCCGTTCAGGAAACGCTCCCTTTGGGAGCAGCCGGCCCTAGCTTTGGGGTTGGACTGTGCTGAACCCTTACTCCGACCGAGCCCGCTCCGCACCTTGTCGCCGCTCCGCACCTTGTCGCCGCTCCGACCGAGCCTTGCTCCGTACCGAGTCCCTGCTCCGACCGAGCCCGCTCCGACCAAGCCCAACCCCCACCGCTCCGACCGAGCCCCGTTCTGAACAACTGACGTGGCCTAAGGTCGTTATGCCAAATCAAAGTAAACCTCAACTTCCAAACTAGTATAGTAAGTAAGCAAGGGTCGAAATCCCAAGAGAATCACAAACGTCTGTATTCCTGTCACATATTAAATACCAATCGAACAATAGTAACAAAGGGGGGGTTTTGAGGTTTGGTTTTGCTAATGTCTAAAGATGTCTCAAATAAAAGGGAAAATATTCCTCCTAGCAAATATCCACAATTCACTAAAGATGGTTGATCATAGACTATCTCGAATTCTTCTTCCTTCCTATGGTTGTTCATGTCTCGATCGTGAGTAGATTAATAGGTCAACCAGACCTAAGAACCCTTACCAGTGAATAACCCTAGCACCACTAGTGATTCAACCCAAAGGCAGCTTTGCACATAAGAATTAACCAGGATGCATGCAATACTTCAACCAAAAGCATTCAGCATACAATTATCTCTCCCTACGATAAACAATCTCAACCAGGTCATGCAAATCGCAGTTTCTACAGCAGAATAGGACGTTAGCCCAACAGTTTCCTAATCCTAGCAGTCAGAAAATCACCAATAACAACTAGTTGCGCAGGCTAGTGAAATCAGTAAGATTCAATAAGAATAAGCTTAGAAGAGATAATACAATCCAATAGGAACTCGAATACGAATAACAGTCTCATAACCAAAATCAAATGAATGCTTCAATTGCCAGGCGGAACCAAGAAGGTTAGTTCCTCCTCATGTTCTTCATAAATTAAGAAGTGAAAAGTGAAATGTAAAACTCAACTGAATCTCCATCTCGATAATCAAAACCTAAAACTAAGAGAGTATATATAGGTGGGCTAACAAATGACCTAGCCCAACTGAAAATAGAAAATGAAAACAATTAAAATAAAATTAAGAAATCAGGAAAGATAGATTCGGGAAATCCCGAAATAAGTCTGCCGTGATGACCCGCGATCGCGGGTAATGGACCGCGATCGCGGTTGCTTGTAGCTCCGCGCTCTTCGCATTCTTCTGTGCCTGTAGAAATATCTTGAACACCCCGAAGTCCCGCGATCGCGGCACCCTTGCCCGCGGTCGCGGTTAATGCTCGATCTTCTGCGCCTGCACTCTTCTCTTCTACTCTTCTATAGGCCTTCTCTTGGCTGCTTCTTCTTCAATGTCTCTAACAATCTTCAAGTAGGCTCAAACATCTCCAAAAACACCAAGACTTCGCCTCTGAACTCCATGCACATGAATGTGTCTAAATCTACCCGAATGACACCAATAAATCCTCTAATGGCTCTTAGTTAAGCCCTACAAAGTAGTGCTTATCAAACTCCCCCACACTTAGACCTTTGTTCATCCTCGAATAAACTAACAAAGAGTCTACTCCTCCAATGCAGCACCCAAGGTCTCAGGAAGCGTGTCCTCCAACTAAGAGTCACCTAACCCATGCCAAGCTCCTGGCGTCAATCCACATTCACAATACATTCTCCATCAACAAGCTTTAAGGGGCAAGCAGAGTACTTCCCCTAAGCCTAACCCGGACATCCGATAGTGTGAGTAGCCTCTAATCCTAGCCTCCATCTATGACTCCTTATTCCTCCCAGAGTGACCTACCCGACAATCCTTCTTTGTCTCCACTTCTTATGTCGCCCCGTCGGTAAAATGAGATCCTAGAAAAAACACTCCTCTTCTTTTCACTCATTTTGCCTAGGAGCCCTTTCGGGTTTTCATCCTAGCCACTCATATTTTTCTCATAGATGTGCTTACATAAGCTCACGCCACTCAGACACCTTATTACCCCAGCCTAGCGCTGGTCCGGGCCACCTGCTTATTACCCAAGCCGCCCTTTCGGGTTTTCGACTTGTCCCAGGATTTTCAATTTTTTTTTATTTTTTTTTGAAAATGCTGAATCGACTACTGAATCAAATGTGTTGAAATGAATGCAAAGACTGAATACAAAGATAGAAAGTAAATATAGATTCCTCCCCCACACTAAAAGATCACATTGTCCTCAATGTAGAAAGGACAAAGAAAAAGAATTGAGGGGAAAGAATTATACTCACGTTGGTGGTGTGGATGGTGTCGCGGGACCTTGTCCCTTGAAAAAGGCCTCCTGTCTGTGGCGTAGAAGTGCCACTTGTCCCTCAATATCATCAAAGCGTGTGACCGAATACTGGTGTAGGCGGTCTAAGTCCAGTGCAAATGCTTGTACAGCTGCCGCCGTTGTGGTCTGCTGGGTGTAGATCTCCTCCTGCCTAGCCGAAATGCAAGCTAGAAGGTCCAGGATTTGGCTGGGTGAGCCAGACGTTGGGGCCTCCTTTCTCGCGGGTGGTCGGGCAGGCGCTGGTAGTACTCTAGGTTCGTCCGAAGGTAGGGCAAAATCCCTTGCTGTCGGACCAAAGGGCATTGGTCGCGGTAGCTTCATCCTGTGGTCCCCTGCGACATGAGATAACCAAACGAATCCGTCCCTACGATCACCATAGATGAGCTTGGACTTCCTCAATTGGTCAATGTTGTAAATGAAGGAACCAGGGACCGGCGCTAGCGTGGTCTCTTCGGGATCAAAGTACTTCAAAGCGATAAGGGTGATCATACCCCCAAAACCAATTCTGCCTGCGACCTTCTTTTGCGTCTTCTGGACGGAATACATGAAAATATCCGCCCAGTCTGGAACTGCCTCACTTTCTGGGGTGAGACACCATAGGATCGCCAGGTCGACACATGAAATCTTGTTTACCTCCCCTTGACCCAAGAATGCAAGTGCAAGCACTTTGTGGATCAGACGTATGCAAGGGTGGGTAATTTTGTAGTTATACTCTCCTCTAGTGTCAAACTCTTCCCCTGTAGCTTGCAACCAGAAGGCCAAGTGTTTGCCATTGGTGGACTCCCAACCAGGTGTAGGTGGGGCGGAGACACCAAAAAGCTCTCTAAGGTTTGCCTTGGTCAAGGTATACTTCTTGTCCCGCAACTGGAAGGAGAAGGCCTTGCCCTTGTCATGTGGTTCGAAAGTAGCAATGAATTCATAGACTAAAGAGTCATAAGTTGGTACCTTCTTCCACAGGAATCCTCCCAGTCTGCCATGATCGAGGAGTTGCTTGGTGCAGTCCCAAAGTTGGAGAACTGTTAGGGCTGCAACATTGAAGAACTTTGTTGGGATCACTTGCTTCCTCTGTAGATCCTTCCAGATCTTGATCTGCGGTTTGGACATCTTCTGGGGCATGGGTTGGGCCATGGATACTATTCGGGTGGATGGGGAAAATTTTGGTAGCCGATAGGTGCCGCGATCGCGGGTGAACAGGGTGCGGTCGCGGTTTGCTTTCGGTAGTCGGGACACGACAGGGGGTCATCTTCGGCGATCGCGGTTTTGATGGGCGCGATCGCGGGGTGTAGGGTCTTGGTACGGCGATGGCGGTGGGTTAGACAAAAAGAAAAGAATGATGGGAAAGGTGGATGGGTGATGGTTATGAGGGGTGACGGTAGGGTTTGGAAAGATAGAAAGTGGTGAAAAAGTGAAAGGTGGGGATAGGGAAGTTACCAAAGGGAAAAGATTTGCTGCCATATTTCCGAACTATTTCTTTTTTTTTCTTTTTTTTTGAACCAACAGAGAAGTTGCTGCAACGTCGGATGGGCCGCGATCGCGGGTTCAAAACCGCGATCGCGGTTTGGTCATGGCTGGCTGCAACGGGTTAGTTCACATGGAAAAATATGGCGGGCAAAGAAAAGAAAAACTAAAAGCAATGTGAAAAGAAGATTATAAAGAAGTGTACCTCGGGTTGCCTCCGGAGCAGCGCCTTGTTTAACGTCCTGGCTTGACGTTATCCCCTCGTCTCTAATCTACGTCAGGCGGATCCTCCAGGTTGAGATCTTCTTGCTCTGTGGGGTGTGGTCCTTCGTAGTAAGGTTTCAGGCATTGACCATTCACCTTGAATGTGGAACCACTGGCTGGGTTGTACAGATCCACCACGCCATAGGGGTATGCATGAGCGACTGTGTAGGGACCTGTCCAATGAGACCTAAGCTTTCCTGGAAAGAGCCTCAAGCGTGACGTGAAAAGGAGAACCTTGTCCCCGGCCTTGAATTCTTTTCGGAGAATGTTCTTATCATGCCACGCCTTGGTCTTTTCTTTGTAGATTACTGCGTTGTCATATGATTCCAGGCATAACTCTTCTAATTCTTGTAGCTGCAGCTTCCGGAACGCTCCCACCTCATCGATCCTCATATTACAGTTCCTCACAGCCTAGTGGGCCTTATGCTCTAGCTCCACATGGAGATGACAAGCCTTTCCAAACACCAATCTGTATGGTGACATTCCAATGGGTGTCTTGTAGGCTGTGCGGTAGGCCCATAGAGCGTCATCCAGCCTCAGGCTCCAATCCTTGCGGTTCGGGGAGACTGTCTTCTCTAAAATGGTTTTGATCTCCCTGTTTGATATCTCTGCTTGGCCATTTGTCTGAGGATGGTATGCTGTGGAGATCTTCTGTGTGACATGGTACTTCCTGAGTAATGCATTGATTGTCTTGTTACAGAAATGAGTACCTCTGTCACTGATGAGCGCTCTTGGGATTCCAAAGCGGGCAAAGATGTTTGCTTTGAGGAATTTTGCCACCACTTTGGAATCGTCTGTCCTGGTGGCCTTGGCTTCTACCCATTTTGAGACGTAATCGACGGCCAACAGTATGTACAGGTTTCCGAAAGAGCTGGGGAAGGGCCCCATGAAGTCGATCCCCCAGACATCGAAGATCTCACAGAAGATCACGAGTGATTGTGGCATCTCATTTCTTCTGGAAATGTTTCCCATGCGCTGACATCTATCACATGCTTTGCAGAAAGAATGCGCATCCCGGAATATATGTGGCCAAAAGAAACCTGAATCTAGCACCTTCCGAGCTGTTTTGGAAGGCCCTAAATGTCCACCACAGGCATGGGAGTGGCAGAACGCTAAAACCGATTGCACTTCATCGTCTGGCAAGCATCTTCGAATTACTTGATCGGCACAATGCTTCCAAAGGTATGGGTCATCCTAGACGAAGTGTTTGGCCTCGCTTCGCAACTTGTCCCTTTGAGCTTTCGGGAAGCGTGGGGGAAATTCACCCCTGGCGAGGAAGTTGACTATGTGGGCGTACCAAGGTTTAGGGCCATTCAGGGCCCACATAGTCTCGGTGTACTGAACTGGGGTTCCGCGATCGCGGCTACAGACCCGCGATCGTGGTTCCTTCTCGACCATGAGCATGCTACAGACCGATTCCTGCTTCTGGATCGACGCCCCACGGTCGCGGTTTGCACCCCGCAATCGCGGTTTGTTCTCGACCTGGACGCTGAATAGCGTATCGTCTGGGAAATCTCCCCGAATGGGTGCTTGGTATTTCGGCTTGTCCTCCTTATGCACCAATCGGCTTAGATGATCAGCGACTAGATTCTCCGCTCCCTTCTTGTCTTTAATCTCTGTATCAAATTCGCTGAGCAGGAGAATCCATCAAATTAGCCGGGGCTTGGCCTCCTTCTTCGTCATGAGATAACGAAGTGCAGTATGATCAGTGTATATAATCACTTTAGTTCCTAGGAGGTACAGTCTAAACTTCTCCAGTGAAAATACCACGGCCAACAACTCCTTCTCCGTGGTGGAGTAGTTCCTCTGAGCTCCGTTCAGGGTCATGGATGCGTAATGAATGACATGGGAGGCTCTTCCCTCTTTCTGCCCCAGAACTGCTCCAACTGCATAATCACTTGCATCGCACATGATCTCAAAGGGGCGCTTCCAGTCTGGCGCCTGGATGATTGGTGCACTGGTGAGGCGAGCCTTCAGCTCATCAAATGCCTTCCTGCACTCCTCGTTGCAATTGAAAAGTATATCCTTCTTCAGCAGTTCGCATAAAGGGGATGAGATCTTGGAGAAATCCTTGATAAACCTGCGATAGAACCCTGTATGGCCTAAAAAGGACCTCACTTCACGCACGTTAGTAGGATAAGGCAGAGATTGAATGACATCAACCTTTGCCTTATCGACCTCAATTCCTTTAGCAGAGACAATATGACCTAAAACTATTCCCTGTTCTACCATGAAATGACACTTTTCAGAATTTAGACACAAATTTGTATCCACACATCTCTGTAGAACACGGGAAAGGTGATCTAAACATAAGTCAAAATTGTCTCCATGAACTGTGAAGTCATCCATAAAAACCTCAATAAAGTCTTCTACAAATTCAGAAAAGATACTTACCATACACCGTTGGAAGGTGTCGGGTGCATTGCATAGGCCAAATGGCATTCTGCGATATGCAAATGTGCCAAATGGACAAGTGAATGTGGTCTTCTCCTGGTCTTCTGGTGCAATGGGGACCTGAAAGTAGCCTGAATATCCATCCAGGAAACAGTAGTATGGTCGCCCTGCCAGTCTCTCCAGCATCTGGTCAATGAATGGGAGGGGGAAATGATATTTCCTGGTTACCGCATTCAGCTTGCGGTAATCTATGCACACCCTCCATCCTGTCTTTGTTCTGGTCGGGACCAGCTCGCCGTCCTGGTTTTCGACCACAGTGATGCCGCCTTTCTTTGGTACCACCTGTGTGGGGCTCACCCATTTGCTATCGGAGATGGGGTAGATTATTCCAGCTTGTAGGAGTTTCAGCACCTCCTTCTTAACTACCTCCATCATTGGTGGGTTGAGCCTCCTTTGGGGTTGCCTAGATGGTTTGGCTTCCCCCTCAAGTAGAATCATGTGCATGCATGTGGATGGGTTGAGTCCCTTAATGTCTGCAATGGTCCATCCTAGGGCCGTCTTATGTTCCTTGAGCACGCCTACCATCTTGTCTTCCTGCGCCTTGGAGAGTTTGCTCGAGATGATGACTGGTAGTGTGTCATTCTCTCCAAGGAACGCGTACTTGAGGTGATCTGGTAGCTGCTTGAGTTCACTTAGGGGTGCCTGCACAATAGAAGGAAGCAGCTTCTCGCTGGGTACGGTTAGTGGAAGGGGGCCATCGCCCCATCTACTATGAACGGGACTTCCCCCACACATGTCCACATCTGCTACCTTCTCCTGCATGTTAGTAGACAAAGAAATCTCCGCACAGGGACTAACTGTGTCACTCTCTAAGTCGGCATATAGTTCCTTTAAACATGTGATATCAAAAATGTCTTGAATAATAGGATCAATCACATCAATAGCACAAAGAGAATGTTCATCATTGGGGTGCTTCATAGCTTCATGAATGTTAAATTCTACCTCGTCCCCATCAAATTCCATAGTAAGTGTCCCAGTGCTCACATCAATCTTAGTACAGGAGGTTTTCAAGAAAGGTCGTCCTAGAAGAATAGGGGCTCCATGAGGGTCATCCTCCATATCGAGTACATAGAAATCAGCGGGGAAAATTAGCATGTCTACCATAACTAAGACATCTTCTACTACCCCTCTAGGATAAACATTGGACTTATCTGCTAACTGCACTACTATCCATGTTTCTTGAAGCGGTCCTAATCCCATGGTTTTGTATATAGAATAGGGCAACACATTGATTGATGCACCTAGATCTAACATGGCTTTCTCTACATGGGTGGCTCCTATTGTACAGGGAATAGTGAACATGCCAGGGTCACTGCACTTGGGAGGCATTCGATGTTGAAAGATTGCAGAAACTCTCTCACTAACCTGAATCTTTTGGTTTCCCTTCAGCTTTTGTCTTCTTTTATTTGTGCACAGTTCTTTCAGGAATTTAGCATAACTAGGCACAGACTCTACCCGTTTTAGGAGAGGAATATTTACCTCACATTTGCTGAAGATGTCAAAGATTTCTTGGTTGGTCTTTGGCCTTCTTTTCTCCTTCAATGCCTCGGGAAAGGGTATAGGTGGCTTTTCAGGGTAGAGCGGGGGAAATTATGGCTGGATATAATATGTGTAGTCCTCCGTGTTCAACCCGCGATCGCGGTTCTCACCCCGCGGTCGCGGTTCTCTGACGGCTGGTTCTGATTCTCGATCTTTCGCCTCGTGATCGCGGTTCTCACCTCGCGGTCGCGGTTCCTCCTCGCTTTTTCTCGCCCTTTCCGTGATATAACCACGATCGCGGTTCTCACCCCGTGGTCGTGGTTCTTCCCAGCGTTCATCTCTTATTGGTGTTTCATCATTTTCCATAGCATAGGGGTCATTCACCCTTTTTCCACTTTGCAAGGTGATGGCATTGGCTTCCTGCTGGTTTTCACAGTCCTTGTTTTGAGTTTTCGCCATTGCAAGCGTCCAATGCGTTAGCTGTTCCAGTGATGCACCCAAGCTAAACATAGTTTGCTGAGAGGATTGGTGCAGAGTATGATTTTGCTGAGAGAGCTGAGAGAATCCCTCTTTCATTACTTGTGCGTTGTTTACACCAGCTTGAATCATCGCTTGTGTCAACGCTTGAAGTGTCTGGGTGAGAGCCAACAGTGTATTCTCACCAGATCCCGGCTGTGGTTGCTGAGGTTGGATTTCTGTGATGTTCACTTCTTGCACAGCATGCACTTCTGCTTTAGAAATGTGTGTGGTGCTTGCTTTAACTTTTGAGCGGTATTGCCTTGAACTCTCAGAAAGTTCAGAAAAGACTTCGAAGGCTTCTATGGGGGTTTTGTTCAAGATGTTTCCCCCATAGGTAGCATTCACCAATCGACGGTATTCTTCTAGCAATCCACCGAATAAATAAAGCACCAAGTCTTGATCTGAGTAACCATGAAATGGACAGTTAACTACCAGTCTCCTGAACCTCTCATAATAGTCGTACAACTGCTCGCCCTGAGATTGTTCAATATTGTTGATGCTTCTTTTCAGGCTATTGAGCTTTGTTGCCGAAAAGTACTTTTCCAGAAAGGTTTGCTTCATTTTTGCCCAAGTGTCTATACTGCCTGGGGTCAAGTAATAGAACCATTCCTTTGCTGCATCCTTTAAAGAAAAAGGAAAGGCTCTCAACTTGATTTGGTCTTCAGTAACTCCCCGGGGTTGCATACTGGTGCAGACTGAATTGAATTCATGCAAGTGTTTGTTCGGATTTTCCTCATCGGTTCCTCTGAAATGAGGTAACAAATTGATCAAACCCGACTTGAGCTCAAAATTCACGCCCTCCTGGATTTCCGGAAATTGGATAGCCAGAGGTTGTTGCTCTGGGTACTGTGTTGTTAATTGCCTCAGTGTTTGGTTTTCTTGTGCCATAGCTGTATTTCTTCACCGAGTTTATCTAAGATGTGAATCACACTTGACAAAACAAAAGTTAATAATGTTTTAGGGAACCGTAAGATAGGTTCCCTAAAAGATCAATATCCAATCTATTCACAAGAAAACAGACAATGACTCCCCGGCAACGGCGCCAAATTTGACGTGGCCTAAGGTCGTTATGCTAAATCAAAGTAAACCTCAACTTCCAAACTAGTATAGTAAGTAAGCAAGGGTCAAAATTCCAAGAGAATCACAAACGTCTGTATTCCTATCACAAATTAAATACCAACCGAACAATAGTAACAAACGGGGGGTTTTGAGGTTTGGTTTTGCTAATGTCTAAAGATGTCTCAAATAAAAGGGAAAATATTCCTCCTAGCAAATATCCACAATTCACTAAAGATGGTTGATCATAGACTATCTCGAATTCTTCTTCCTTCCTATGGTTGTTCCTGTCCCGATCGTGAGTAGATTAATAGGTCAATCAGACCTAAGAACCCTTACCAGTGAATAACCCTAGCACCACTAGTGATTCAACCCAAAGGCAGCTTTGCACATAAGAATTAACCAGGATGCATGCAATACTTCAACCAAAAGCATTCAGCATACAATTATCTCTCCCTACGATAAACAATCTCAACCAGGTCATGCAAATCGCAGTTTCTACAGCAGAATAGGACGTTAGCCCAACAGTTTCCTAATCCTAGCAGTCAGAAAATCACCAATAACAACTAGTTGCGCAGGCTAGTGAAATCAGTAAGATTCAATAAGAATAAGCTTAGAAGAGATAATACAATCCAATAGGAACTCGAATACGAATAACAGTCTCACAACCAAAATCCAATGAATGCTTCAATTGCCAGGTGGAACCAAGAAGGTTAGTTCCTCCTCATGTTCTTCATAAATTAAGAAGTGAAAAGTGAAATGTAAAACTCAACTGAATCTCCATCTCGATAATCAAAACCTAAAACTAAGAGAGTATATATAGGTGGGCTAACAAATGACCTAGCCCAACTGAAAATAGAAAACGAAAACAATTAAAATAAAATAAAGAAATCAGGAAAGATAGATTCGGGAAATCCCGAAATAAGTCTGCCGTGATGACCCGCGATCGCGGGTAATGGACCGCGATTGCGGTTGCTTGTAGCTCCGCGCTCTTTGCATTCTTCCGCGCCTGCAGAAATATCTCGAACGCCCCGAAGTCCCGCGATCGCGGCACCCTTGCCCGCGGTCGCGGTTAATGCTCGACCTTCTATGCCTGCACTCTTCTCTTCTACTCTTCTATAGGCCTTCTCTTGGCTGCTTCTTCTTCAATGTCTCTAACAAACTTCAAGTAGGCTCAAACATCTCCAAAAACACCAAGACTTCGCCTCCGAACTCCATGCACATGAATGTGTCTAAAGCTACCCGAATGACACCAATAAATCCTCTAATGGCTCTTAGTTAAGCCCTACAAAGTAGTGCTTATCAACAACCCCCCACCTCTCGCACTTTCTCCGGCTCTTGGAGATCTGTTTTCCGGCAGGTACAGCTCGTCGGAGGAAGACGAGCGACTGGCCATCCAGGAAACGGCCACCTTCATCTCACCATTATTGGATAGTCTTTACCCTTCCTCTAGATGAACCCCCCTGCTCCGACCGAGATCTTCCCCCCTTGCTCCGACCGAGCTCCTCCCCCCCCTGCTCCGACCGAGATCTCAACCTCTGAGCTCTGCCTCCGCTTAGATCGGCCCCGACAACCACCGAATAGACCTTCGGCGACCACCTTTTGGTGGCTGACATCGTCCTGCACTCGAGCCCCCCGACCCGCGCCGGCCTCCGACTCTTCATGTCCGCACCGCCAACGCAACCACACCCACCACTTGCTGAACCCAGATCCGCACGCCCCCTGCTCGACCGCGCCTCAACCCACACCGACCCTTGATCTGCTGGCTCATCTCGCACCTCGCACCCTCCGGCCGCCGAGGCCGAAGATGTTGTCGTCGTCGCTAACAACACCAACAATAGACCCTCACCGCGAAGCCCAAGAAGAAGAAGGTGTTGCTCGTCGTGTTCTTCACCGACGGTAGTGTTTTCCAGCCGCTGTGAAGGCTTTCCCCCCGACGAGATGCTCCAGTTTCCCACCGGCCCAAAGCAGCGCCGTGTTGTTGAACCCAAATCCGCTTTTTTTTTTAGTTAGTTAGTTTCTGTCTTTTTTAGTTTCGTGTTTTTGTGTGCAAGCTTGTGTGTGGTGCTTCTTTGCTTCTGCTGAGTTGATTGAGGGTAGAGATCGAGTTGTTCCAGTTGTGGTTGAGGTTGTGTTGAGGCTCCTGAAGATCCAAAAGGCAACGTCGGGGTGGTCGAGACTCCTGAAGATCCCTCATCATGAGTGGGGGCAACGTCATGGTTGTCCATTCATCACTTCCCAAGATTGGTTTCCTGTTTGATCCGTCGTCTGGTGGCACTGTTCGTTTGTGCTGGACTCACTTCTCTCCCTAGTCTTATAGCTCGCTTTTGCTTTGTTGTATTTTCATTTGCTTGTCTGTGTTGCTTTGAACTGGTTTTTCCAGTTGCCGTTTTTTCGACCTCTCGAGCTATCCGACATTTTATGTCGGTAACTCAAATTCTTACCTTAATAATAAAAAAAAGGAAACGAAGGCAGACTCCCCCACCGAAGAGGGTCCTTCCTAGCCGTATCATGAAGCCATCCTCCAAAAAACTACCACCTTACACAGATGAGAAAAAGGGTAAAAATCTAAAGAAGATAACCAAGAATTCACAAGTGAAGGAGATGACTTATTTGTTGCAATGGATGAATGATGAAAGGTTAGTATCTTAATTATGTTGAACTATCTCATGGATTTAATTATGCCTTCATTCTTTTTCAACTCTAAGCCGTTGGACTCTTTTTTTTATATACTTCATCTAACTAACTTTGATGCATTTTTTGTTCCTAGTGATGACTATGGGGTGTACACTCTGAAACACATTGAGATGATCAGTGCTGGTTGGACAAATATTGACGTTGTGGCAAAAATAATTATTGACAGCTTCATGAGGGATATGGCTCACAGCGTGTTTGACGGGATGTGGAGGTCGAACATAAGGAACCCGGAGGTTTAAATTGGATGTTTGGTTTGGATAATTTTATTGAGGTCGAACATGTTGTTCGAAAACATTAGGTTCTTTGTGGTTTCGATGACAACTGTTTGGATTGGATTAATTTTATGGACGTTTGTAAGCCTTAGTTTACGCACAATGTTATAATTTTATGGACGTATTGTAAGCCTTAGTTTATAACAACTTGAACAAAAAGCATACATGACAGGCTTACCTAAATGGCATGACAGGACTCGTTCCAGTTAAGTTCTAGTTAAATGGCAGTTATATGCCAGTTTATCGACATTCATTTTAAATGGCAGTTATGGAAGTTAAATGGCAATTGTGTAAAAAAATATACATTGTCTTTATAATATATATATATTATAAAGTAGTCAGCATGACATGATGAGTGTAAGAGGGATGTGGGATGTCTGTTAATTCCGAAATATCATTGACTTTTGCTTTCATGTAGAGTATTTAATGTACTGACATAGGGGGGATTCTTCGATATGTAAGAAGATAAGTAAATCCTTAACAGGATATCTAAAGTTATAATTAACCCTTGACCAAGAAAAAAGTTATAATTAACCCTTGACCAAGAAAAAAGTTATAATTAACTCTACTAATTCCTCTTTACCAAAGTAAATAAACTGTCATAAATTACCCTTAACTGCCAACCAACTCCTCTTTATAATTAACCCTACTAACTCCACATTTCCTCATCTACAACTCTTCCAACATCTTCCTAATCTACACAACTCCATATTTCCTCCTCTTCCTTCCTTCCCATGGATGAACAACCGGTATAACATAGGGTGTACACCACGGTCTATACCGACGGGAGAATCGTCCATATGAGGGGACAAATGGCAACCACATCCACCCACGTCTACGAGGGTGGCATTTCTGAAAACTGGGCGTCGATGTCAAACATGGTAAGAGACATATGGTGGCTTATTGGGCAACTTTACAGTTTTAACAATTGTGAACGGGACGCCGCCTACTTCTTTGAAGTAGTACCCCTGCACGACGGCCCTCGTACCTTGAGGGCCTTGCAGAACCGCGGAGACATCTCCGCCCTTGCCTACCTCGGTAGGACAGTGGCTTTCATTAAAAGATATATCATGACCGGAGAGGTCGACGACGTGCTTCACCCACGCACCCTCCTAGCCTCAGCCATGTCCTTCGCAAGAGAAGTGTAGTGACATTACAATGTGACTTAATATGTGTAATATTTAGTATTTTATGATGCATTTTAAGTTATTTCGTTTTATGTAATATATAAATGTATTTTGTGGTTGTGCTAGAACAATGACAGACTATCAGTTCGATATTTTCAATGAAACAACTCATATTACCCTAACAGGAAAAGTGTTATGCCCTGACAGGGTACATATTGACCAACAATGGGATAATCTTACTACAATAATTACATTAAATAAAGAGTGAAAACCATATTGAACCTGACAAGATAGTTATTAAACTATGACAAGATATTGTGAAAACTGAAGTGCTAAAACTAAGTAAGTGACTAAGTGCTAAGAATATTATGTACTTTCAACATCAAGTTGACCAAAATTTAGGTTTTGCTTTGAAAATTTGAAATTAGGGGTACAAGCGCGAAAAATGTTTCTTTCAAAACAGATAAAGTTCACATTTACTTTCCAGTTAATGCCCACGACTGACCTCTCACACGATGCTTCCATCCACTTCCGACATTCTTCAGCTGGGGTTTGTTTGAAGCTGAACGACCATCCTTTAGGTACGTTTTCTTCACCTCTTCTATCCGTTCTTCTTCTTCATCAATCTAAAATTTAACATCTATGTGTAACTAGTTTTAGGGTTTATTAAACTTTCACAACTAAACCCCTAAAAGATTTAGGGTTTTGCTTTGAAATTAGGGCTTTTCGCTCCTCATTCTTCTTCACCTAACAAATCTAGGGGTTAGTTTTATTGGGGTTAGTTTTTTCGAATTTGTTGTTGCTGTAAATCATGAACTTCTTCGATTTCTTTAGTTTGTATTAGGGATTGTGGGTTTTAATGTGTGAATCGATATGTATCCTATCATGATCTAGAGTAGTTATTGTTTAATTACAGGAATGTCAGACTCTGAAAGTGATATGAATGACTTTAGTCTTCCATAACATAATTCCTTCCAGTCCGACCCCGGATTGCCAAGAGAGGTGTTGGAGACACTAACTAATTTCAGTGTGTCTTCCCGTTGTATGCTATCTGATGACCTAAGGGTGATTTCTGTCATATTCACTCGTTTTTTGTTAGCTACCTTGCCAATTACTTGAATTATTGACCGAAATGATATTCTCAAATACAGGCCCTTGAGGATGAGTTTAGGGAGGAAATGGTTGAGGATGCGTTCAGGGAGGAAATGGCTTTATTGCAGGAAAGCCCGATTGTTTACTTTAGGCATTAGACGGTTGTCGAGAATGTTAACGACGACTTGTCGGAGAGGCTGTCTGGTTTAACAACCACACATCTGTTGGTTTGCTTGGAACGAGACGATCTAAGAAGGTTCAAGCGGGTTGGGATACCTCTGTTGGTTATCCTAGTTATTTTGATTATTTTGATTTTGCTTGGTATAGTGGCTTATAAGTTGTAAGAAGATGGAACCAAGGATGCCATTTTCAAATTTTATGCATTGTACTAGCTACGCATAGATGTTTGGCATTTTGTATGGTGACTTAGCTCAATGGAAAAGACAAGTATTATCATTTTAGTCATTATCTTCTTCTTCCTATTTTAATCATTCTCTTCTTCTTCCTATGTGATCTAGACTGCCACTCATGTTGGTCGGTAGGATTATTTCAAACCATATTGAACCTGTCATGATATATACGGAATCATGACAGGATTGTGTCTTATCAATATAACACAAACAGTCCATATTGAACCTGTCGGGATATATATGAAAACATGACAGGATTTTGTTAATTCAACCAATTCGACCTCTGGGTTTGGATCTCTTACTACACATATTCGAACCACACAAATTACATCATATCGACCATGACTTGCTTCTGCCTTCAAAGAAAATAAAGTTCACAAGAAGAGAAAGTTCATAAGCAAATTACATTAACTAGGTTCAAAAGTAATATGAGTGGTAAGAGATTTTTCAAGAGTTTGGATCTCTTACTACACATATTAATAGGATGCGTTCAACATCAAACGAGAAGCAAAATATGGATGAATGTTCCCAAAATATGGATCTGTTACTAAACATGTAAAGGGAATGCGTCCTCTCAGCTTGGCAAACGTCTGTAGCATGTCCTCTGGGTATGTCCTCTCAGCCCGCATCTTGAACAACGCTTGATTGTTCCATAATTCCTCTCCCAATGCGCCTTAAACCTATTAACCCTGGGCCTTCCAACGTGTCTCCTCACGAGCGGTGGAAGACAAGGCTTATTGGATACAGATGGAGGAACATCCCAACGACTGGTTAGGGGCACCAACTGCACTGTTTCTTTGTAAGCGTCCTTAGCCGGATCATTCATGTAAAAGGGACTCACCAAGGAAGAAGCATCAACACCCCTATCCTTCAGTACAGCAAGGGCATGTGTGCATGGAATCCTGACAGTCTGGATTACCTTGCAATGGCAGGTTTGAGCGTGAAGATTCACTTCAAATCTGTTATCTCTATCTGTTACCTCGGCTTCAAACTGACTAAGCCTATGCACCTTCATTGATAAAGACCTCAGGTACGTGACGTTCTCAAGCTTAGTGGTTTCCTTCGTAACACCCTCAGCCCACCTGCTTGTGTGTTCCCTCCGCTCACAGAACCACCTTGCAAAAGTTTGTAGAATCGCATCAAACAATGCAACTATAGGCCAGACACGCTCCTCCTTAAACAATGAATTCAAACATTCAACATTGTTCACTGTCATTATGTTAAAACTGTTTGCCGAAAAGTGAGCCCTTGACCATGTGGATAACCCTGTACTTAGAACATATTTTGCAACCTGTTTTGAATCCCTTTCCAGCTTTCGTAACTGCTTTGTATACTCCTCAACGGTGTAAGCCTTTGCAACATTGTTCCACTAACTCAACATGTCTCCCCTACGGTATTTTGTCTTGAAGTTCTGATATATATGATAGGTGAAAAAGCCATGACATGCAAGACTATATTGTCTTCTCAATCCCCTTGTAATACTCGTGTGACGATCAGACACGAACACAACCTCTTCCGTGTCTGCTACAACGGCTTTCATCTTACTGAAGAAAAATGAACATGATGCATCATTCTCGCTGTCAACCACTGCGAATGCGAGAGGGTATATGCCTCTGTTTCCATCTTGGGTTGTAGCTAGAATAAGATGGCCAGAGTATCACCCACTCAAAAAAGCTCCATCCACTAAAATTACCTGCGACCAGAAAACAACCCTTAAAACAATTTATCTTCTTGTCATGCAATTGTATATCATCATGTCATGCGCACGAACATCCTGTCATACATCTATACTAATCCTTACTTTACTTGATTGTGCAAAAAGTACTTAACAAACATGCATACCTTCCTCAGTTGGGAGAGTCCCCTTATCCAAGGACTAGAAACAATACTTGAAATGATTATTAGAATCTATGGTAATAGCCGTGTGGGAGCCAGGATTCAATTTTTTTAGCATGTAAAGCCACGAGTTCAGCTCACTGTAACTCCCCTCCATAGTACCTCGTATCATGTCCTCGGCTAACAAACATGCTCGATTGGCCTTAGAATAACTGGCATCAATTTCCATATCCTTCATAGCACTTTGTATTTCTCTTGCTCTTGGGGCTTCCTTACGACCTCCGAACCTGTCAAACAATAAAACAAAATCGTCACTCACATCCTGTCATACATGTCAATAAGGCATTACACGTACCTGAAACAACTTAGTTTTACCTTGGAAGTATCTTTTCAGCTATTACGGATGCAGTTGCATATTTGTTGTGGTTATGTCGATAACGCAATCCACAACTATGGGTTCCATCAAACTTTCAAACCACGAACAAACCACTTTCTTTCTTTACTAAGCCACGACATCCAAATGTGCATGCTTTGTCGACACACCCTACTGGTTATGTTGTTTTGTCGGATTTCTTCACCCTAAGTTGGAAACAATCCTTCAAAGCAATTGCAGTTAACACATCTTTCTACTCCTTCTTGGTGTCAAATGTATCTCCCATCTTTATCATATTATCAATCGTGTGCTTTACTTCATCATCTTCGAATTTGACCCATTCACCATCCTCATTCATTGGTCGATAATACCTCTTTTCAGCTTCAGCTACAACATTCATAAAATCGGAGTCCATTTCCTCCTCGCCAAGGCCTACATTGTCACCAAGATTATCATTCATAAAATCGGTGTGGCCTTCCGCTTCAATGTCACCAAGGATGTCCTTTTCATTTGTTTGATCATCGTTAGCAATTGCGACCAGGTCACAACCCTTGTGCTTTGTTGCAGAAATAAGAACTTCTTCGTCGTCGCTGCTTAGTGACCCCTTTTGCTTGGTTGCAACTTCTTCATCGTCGCTGCTTAGTGAGACAACTTTTGTTGGTGTTGATTTCTCGCAAAACCATTTTCTTACATCATTCCTCTTCCTTTTACGGTCATTATCGACATATGTCATGTCATCCATCCAAGACATTCCCCTTGCATCCTGAAGAACATCATCATGCAGTATATCATCTAGTATCCTATCACCCATGCTGGTTTCACCTTCCACAATTCGGACAAGAGATTGTGTTTGTGTTACCAATGGTGGGGGTGCACTTAACTCTACATCGATACAAGGTTTTTCCTCAAAAAACTCTCCAAACAAGTTATTTGCACCATTCACTTTCAAGCTTGCATAAAGGGCTATTGGCCAAACCCCCTCTTTACAAAATTTCATATTATGAAATCTGAATGCTTCAAGATCATCGTCGTCAGTAAGATCAAAAGGTGGTAGATTTGCTTTGAAAGCTGAAGTGTAACTCAACTTCAAACAAAACATATCATGATCAACAAAGAACTTTTTGGATATTTGTATCCATAACTCTTAAACCTTGAGGTATTTGAGGCCATAATTCCGTCAGCCTTCTGCGGGCCTTCATAGGTCCAAGTTTCACCACGCAACTTCCACTCCCCACCGCTAATCAAATACATCATGAACTTTGTTCGACCTAAGGACAACAAAAAGTAACAGTAAGAAAACAAGTGGCAGTTAATAGGCATTTTCAACTATTAAAACAATAACAACTTACCCATGCCGTATTCAATGATGGATAAGATTCCCTTCTTTTGAACAACTAACATGTATGGCAGAATTCTTTCTCGCTAAAGAAAGGGGAACGACGTTTAATGAAGTGTGGCAGGATTCTTTCTCGCTAAAGAAAGGGGAATAACGTTTAATGAAGTCTGGCAGGATTAAAAAAGAAGAAACAAGAGGAATGGAGATGAATGAAGTCTGGCAGGAATTTCGAATATGAAGATTAAAGTTGTCAGGTAGCATAAGTAAAGTTTTTTGGGTGGGGATTTTTAGAGGAAAAAATGGACTGATTGATGTGACATGTGTTTTATAAGGTTATACTTTTATATCTTCATTTGTACTTCTTTCTTTCTTTCCCGTTTGCTGCTTATTTTATCATGTCAGGATTTTTTTTTCTTTTATTATTTTTTCATTGTACTTGTTTATTCAAAAATTCGGGTATTATTTCTTTTTACTTTCTTTTACCTTTATTTTTATGGAAATGAAAATGTTTTCCAGCCTTTTGTATTTAAAAGAAAAGGTAAATACAAATTGCACCTAATTGGACATGTTTGTAATACCAAAAACAACAAACTTATTTTTGCTAAATCCAACTTTCAAATGGGTATTTTTGCTAAAAGGCCAAATAATATTACGACACTTCTCTTCCTATCGCATTTTCTCACATTTTTCGGAAAATTAATACTGTGGCCAATTTTATTGCAAAACTTACTACATATCAATTTCACCAAACATTGCAGTCATTTCAGATCTTAGAGATCTCATCCGCAATAATGTTCTAAGACGACCTACTTCGGGATAGATGAACCCCTAATTCCTTTTCTTATAAAAAAATAAATGTACCACAAAACGTCCAAAAAAAACAATTTAAAAGAGTCAAACAGAGTACTAAGAGGTAAAGGGTGGGTGGGGCACTTCCGCACGTGTTTCCCACTAACACCAATCTTCAATTTGCCCATTTGAGTTTTCCCTCCAAACTCCCAAAAGCATCCCTCTCTAAATTCAAATATTTCGATTTTCCAGCTCTCCCTCCAAATTTTCAAAAGAAAAAAATCATTCAAAACCCCAAAGCTTGCACAACACAACTCTCAACTCTTCATAATTTCTGCCCTATTTAACCAAATCCTCACGCTCCGATCTCATTCGCGTCTACGTTCTCTCTCTTTTTCTCTCTCCAGTCTCCATCCCAATTTGTAAACTCGGATCTGCAATGTCGTCTTTCAGCCCCTCAACTTCTCTCGAACCTGTTAATGATGGATTTGGCGCTCATCGGAGCTTTCGGGGCCCCGGTGAGATCCATGTTATTATTGGACCCATGTTTGCTGGTAAAACTACTGCTCTGCTTCGCCGGATCAGTTCTGAGGACAGTAATGGAAGGTACTGATTTTATTTGCTCTGTTACATTTTCTTAGTTAATTCGGATTATGGTTTTATCGCCGACTGATTCCCTCTTTTTATTCCAATTGGGATCGTCAATTTCAGATCCTTTGTAAATTGATAGAGTTTTACTGTATTTATAAAGATCCGTGATGGAAACAAATATCCCCTTTTTTTTTTTTTGTAGAAACAAATATCCCCTTCTTATTTTAGGAAGATGGGCTTAGAGTGTTTCGTAATTGGTTACTTAGTAGGTCGATGCTGATTTAGATAGATGAATAAGTAATTATACTTATGCTCTCATCTGGGGAAATTCTTTTCCTTTTTCGCCCCTTCGAATATATGTGACTTCAAATTGTACTACTTGTATTGAATATGTTGTCAGCCACTGTTTATCTCTTGTATTCGTTATATATGTATTTTGTTTGTTTGTTATGATGTTCCTTGTACTCAAGGACAGCTAGATAAATATATCCATAATTTAGATCATGAATGATGACTTAGACTACTGATTTTGGATGTGTAGGAATGTGGCTATGGTAAAGTCAAGCAAGGACAATAGATACGCAACTGATTCAGTTGTTACACATGATGGGATCAATTTCCCCTGCTGGGCAGTGCCAAATCTTTCTTCATTTAAGGAGAATTTTGGAGCTGATGCGTATGAAAAGGTTTGTCACACTCCAATATTGTGTAATTGTTTCACCAATACAATCTGTTGGTTTTATTCTACTTTCTTAGGGGAAAGGGCCTTGTTCGAAATAATCAAGTGTGTTGTTAAAATCCATCTTTGACAAAAAATATCTGAAATTGGTGTCATGGGCTTAGAATGCATTGTCTAGTCCTAGGCTTCAGATCATGTTCAATTCGATTTGTGGCTCATCGGATGTCAATATTGATTCAAATTAGAACATGGCGTTTGATTTATACAACAAATAATATTTATGAGGCCTTGGGCTAAATTGTAGTCCCAAAACAAAGATAATTCAAAATTCAGCCTGACGTGATTGGTGTAGATGAAGCTTGTATATGATATCTGTGATTGCCTCTACATTGCAGCTTGACGTGATTGGCATAGATGAAGCTCAGTTCTTTGAAGACTTATATAATTTCTGTACTGAGGTAGTCGATCATGATGGTAAAACAGTCATTGTTGCCGGTCTCGATGGTGACTACTTGAGGTTCAAAACATATAACCCAATTCTATCTCAGTACTCAGTCTCCTATTTTTTCTCTATGAAAACTTGCTGAAATATCAAATGGTGCGATGGCAGGAGACGCTTTGGACCGATTCTTGATCTAATACCACTAGCAGATTCTGTAACCAAGTTAACAGCAAGGTGTGAGCTTTGTGGCAAGCGCGCCTTCTTCACCTTTAGGAAAACCGAGGAAACCGAGACAGAGCTAATCGGTGGGAAAGATGTTTACATGCCTGTCTGCCGACAGCACTATGTCAACAGCCAAGCTGCGGTGGAGAGTGCAAAGGCTGCTTCAGTCTCAGAGCTGAAGGCAGTTGTACTAATCTAATTAACTGATGGCTACTTGGAACTTGCTTCATGTCATCAGTATATTTGTATCAAAAATGGGCTGCTAATTCTACGTAGTTTAAAGGTGTATTAGGTTTCTAAGTGGAGTGTGTTACGGATCTAGGTGAAATAAATGTTTCTGGGCATACCCAGATTGAAAGAATCATCTGTTTAGTGTTCTATACAAGGCATCTAACAAGCAAATGAATGTGTGTTTTGTACTTCTGTTAGAATTATGTGAAACGTTATTATTGTGTTATTTTGACCTCTTGGTTAAAGTTTTTTTTTTCACTAACTTGTTCATTATTGATCTACACTAGCTTTTGATCTGCTTGGATTTAAGTACTACTACTACCACAGTACCATCTTCCAGTGTCATTTTGCTTTCCAGAATTCCAGTTCATAATTTCATGTTTGCTTGTCTATGAACTGAACTTTGTAGTTCAAAAACAAAGAAATGTCAAATGTTGGCTACTTGTCTTTGCGCACACCGAGGATTTAATGTGTTATAAGAAAATTACTTACCAGAATTTGGGTTTCTAAAAACAAATCGGAGTGTAAAATAAAATAACGCCGTTGCCGGGGATCGAACCCGGGTCACCCGCGTGACAGGCGGGAATACTTACCACTATACTACAACGACTTTGTTGTTTTTCAATTGTTGATTATTACCCATAGAAAACTGACATATTCAACAGAATGAATCAAATACATTATGTTATAAATAAATGTGTATCACGTTACAAAAAATTGTGCACCACAATTCACGTGTTTGTGAACTGAGATGGTTGACGTGTTTGTATACCATGTTATAAATAAATGTACAACATGTTACAAATAATTATGCACCACATATCATGTGTTTGTGCACTATTATTATATTTAAATAAAATACAAATGCACAATTGAATAAAATTTTGTTATACTATGTCATAAATAAATGTGAATCACCTTTCAAATAATTGTGCACCACAACTCATGTATTTGTGTACTGAGAAAGTTTATGTGTTTGTGCACTGTTAAATAAAATACAAGTGTACAATTGAATAAAATTCTGGTGCACAATTCAATATATTCTGATGCACTTTTTAACATACTTTAGTACACAAAATGGTATAACTTGGTACACAAGAGTTGTTTTTTGCCCAATAAATTTATTATACGAATTATACCGATAAAACCGACCATGCTGTTTTTTACTTTTTTTCTGTTTGCACGTTCACACTTTGACCTCCACCTAACACATTTTCTCATGTTTGATAGAGTTATATGATTATGTATTTATGTATTAATATTGTAATGAATAAATTTATCATTACAAATACAGAATCTTACCTTATATTGTGGTAAACCCAATTGAAAGTACAAATTCTTGTAAGTAAATTCATGAATTCATGAGTGTAACACGCGAATTAAAACAACTTCTTGAAAGTTAAACTTTATAAGAAATAAACCTTGAACCAAATGAGAGAATTTAGCTAGAAATATAAAAAAATAAAACCCACAATTTAATAATACGAGGTTTGTTACAATTTTGATTAGTGTCATACTCCGTATCATTTAGTTTAGTTCTTTAATTTTTCCCCCGAAATATAGTTATTTGTATTTGATTTAATGACATTGATGCACCCTAAATTGCGTATCCATCACTACTTGGCATCACTAGCTAGGGTGGCTAATTTTGCTGAAGTGATAAACTATAAATTATTTTTTGGTGCATCAAAAAGGTATTTAAGCTATTACAATGATAAAAAGAAAAACGAACTCATGGTTACGTATATAAAATGATTAGGGATGAAAACAAAAAAATTGTTGACCCAAAAAACAACAATAAAAAAAAAATCGGCGACCGAGATCGCTTTATACATTATACGAAGAGTCTGTTGTACATGATCCTCAATCTACATATACAATCACTTAACATATGAAGAATATCCGTATAATCGTATATATTATATCTTGCTAATTCATATAGTCATTGTAATCTTCAAAGGTCTACAGTTAGCAGCAGCTCACAATCACCCCTACACTAGTACAAAAAGGGGGGTCGGACCACGGTTTTTTAATGAATCAGACCGCGGTTTATGAAACATGGTTGTTCTCGGCGCGGTAAAAGAGTCGGACCGCATAAAAGTGTTACCACGTTAAGAATTCGGACCGCGGTTCTTTGTAGCAACCGCGGTTAAAGTCGGACCACTGTTCTTTATAGAACCGTGGGGCACTTAAGCTTTTTTTTAAAATAAAATAAAATGAAATTGGACAGTGGTTCTGGTAAATAACCGCTGTCCGATTTCTGTAAAATAAAATAAAATCAATTAACAACAGATCCCTTTCAATAAGCTCAGCAACCTGGTATGTACAGAATAATCAATTAATAAGACAACATTTGGAGCAGTTTGCATCTTCACCTAGTACTTAAGGCCATGGAAAATCTAGTAAAGAGGGTATAAAATAGACATGCCTGTTAGTACCACTTTGTACTGGCTCTGAAGAATCAATTGGACTAAATGACAAGTGCACAACTTGTATACTAGATTAGAATACCAGTCCTTATAAAGAAAAATGGAATCCATCATGTTCATAAGTTGCAAGCTAGAAAAGAAGAAACCAAGACCTGTAGACCGTGCTCCTTGCACCACTCAGTATCATAATCATATTTATCCCATTGTTCATAGATTTGCAATAGTTGGATGTGACCACCAAAACCTTGACCACCAGAAAGGTCTGATGGAGGTTGTTTCCTCTTCCTTTCAGTGCCCTTACTGCAAAACAACATAGTAAGTCCATTGCTTTAGAAAAAAAATCATAATTTAAAACTTAATACATAACGATTGAGAGATAAAATGTCAACTTTTCTTGCTTCCATATGAGTTTTCTCTAGAACCTAACCACACTGGGAAAAAGAAATATGTAAGGCACACAAATTAACATGCTAAATCAGATATGCAGTAGCCCGAACAGAGTATAGACCTAGGAAGAGTTATACAAACAATGAGGAAAAAAGAAAAGAAAAGAAAAACTCAACGGAAGAAGGTTCTACAGTCAATCTTAAGGAGACACTCTGACATCTGTATATGATCTCAGTGTTTTCCATTCTGGCATGCTTCTAAAATCACACTTGAAAATCCAAGTAAGTTATCTGACAAAACAACCACACACAATGCTTATGTGACTTTAATCAAAATGATAAAAGAAAGGAACACTACTTTGAGGTATCCTTTCAGAAAGGATTTGTAAGGAGACTGATTCAGAGCCTCACCTCAAAAAGGGTGTCCAAAGCCTGGGATATGCATCCTTTCTTATTTGCCTCTAACAACGTCCTAGATAGTGATGTTTCCAAAGGAAGCTCTGTGCAATGTGGAGTCATAATTAGTCATCAACATAAGGAGATTATAGGAGAAAAGAAAAGCTAAGCCAACTGCAATTAGTAATTCTCCACAGAGATAAGCTGCCAAGCACAAAAAGTATTCAAATTCACCGATCCACATATTTCCCAAGAAAACATATTTGTACCGCAATAGTTCTCCTTGTTATAAGTGATTTTTTTTAATCTAACTGTGAACAAGGCCAGAGAGAAAAACACAGACAACAAGTACAGTAAAAGGAGAAAGAGACTAACCATGGTTGTTGATAAAGAGAGAACCATACGTTCTGTACTTGTGCTTGTATAAACTGAAAATATATTCTCTGGCAAGTGCAGTAAAAGAGAACCATAAATACCTGCATTAATATCTGAACTTCCACGACTAGCATTCGAGTCGGATGTTGAAGTATCAATAATACCATAAGGTTTCCCTCCTTGAACATTATCTTCACCAGCAAGAACAATCCCAGAGGTTCCAAAGTATGACAACTCTTGCTGAGGTAGAGCTTGCATTGCAACAATTTCATCCATCCAAACCCTATCTTCATTCTTTTTCTTACATAAATCGATAAAGTTTATGCAAACATCCCTATATATCAACACAAGGCCTCGCATTAAAAAAACAAGATGCTTGACAACAGATCTTGAATATGTAAATACTTCTCAATAAATACCTTAATCAAGAACCTCCGAAAGCATCAACAAATGACAAAAGGTCATCCAGATTATACATTTCATATCCTGCAGCCGAAGCATGAGCATATGCCATTGCTTGCTCTTTGCCAATGACTGCTTTTCGAGTGTCAAGAACACGCTGAAGACAGACCTTGTTAATCAAGAAACAAAAGTAATTAACTTTAAAAACAAAAATGTTTACTGTTTACAAAAGAGGTAGAAACACCTTACTTGGAATTTTCTTGCTGAGAGCTATTTGTGTTCCCATTAGATTCACCTTTGGACTGAAATACAACACTTCCACAGTTAGTTGAAAATTCCATAAAAAAAAATTGAAAGTAAATGAAATGTATTAGGCTAATAATACTAATACCTTAAAAGAAGCAGCTGACTTTAAATTACCATCAATACCTGCTAAGTTTGATGCAACTTCCTAATCAGTAATCAACAACTTAACTACTTACAGAAGATTTAATGAGAAGACTAATCTCATTGTAAGCAAATCTAACCATCTGCCTCATATGATTGAATTGAATTCTCGATCTGTTGAAACTCCGTCTCAATGGTGACAACTCGCTCGAGAACCACCGGTGTACTAACAAACCTCACAAATCTAATAACAACAATGGAAGAATTTATTTTAAACTGAAGCGAAAAATTAGAAGAAGTAAACCCTAAATTAAAAAAAATGAAATGACCTTTGTAAAGTGGCTTTGGTGAACCAAGACGGATTGGGTGCGTGAGGTGGCGGACGAAGCGTGACCGAATAACCGCCTTTGGCAATCTGATCCTTGGCCGATCGGAGATGCAGCACAAAAGGCTCGAGGAGTCCATAAGCGAGCTTCTACTTCAATTTTCCCGCGAAGATGACCAGATCACATCTGTTGGAAAACGTAAACGTCAAGCAGCGGTGAAATTGAACGAAATTACGGAGTAATAGAAGCGAAATTCGCCCTAATTTTACCTGGTTCGGGTAGGAGTGAGTTGAAATAGAACGTAATCGAGACGAGTAGTGGATTCCATTAGTTCCAGTATAAGCGAGTAAAGAATCGAGACAGGAGGAAGCGTCGAATCTCAGAATTTGAACGAAGCAGCGGTAGAGCGAAGCCCTAGTTTAAGCCTATTAGAGCGCAGCCATCTCGTCCTCCAGCAGCCCGACATCGCAACTTCACCACCAGCTTCCTTTCGTCCTCCATTAGTACAGTACAGCGGCACAACACCACTCCAAAAGAGTTCACATCTGCCGCGTGAAAGAGAAAGGGAGTGAAAGAATGACGGTGGTCGGTGGGAGGGTGATGTGTTCCGGTCTCCCAAAACACAAGTCAGAGCGGATCTAGGTAGAAAGGCGGACAAAATTCTCTTGCTCGTTGAAAATCGTAACGTCGCGAAAATTCTGGAACTGTTGCAGGGTAATCCGTGGGCGCGATTTGTTCCGCGGTCGCGGAAATCACTATAGGGGCCGCGTATGCGAGTCGAGTTGTGGTTCGACGAGGGGGATCTCGGCTAGGGCCGAGAGCCACGTTTGGCTGAGTGGGGTTCGTGTTCTGATAACATGAATTTGTCGTTCTAATTCCTACTATGCAAAATATCCAAACAAACCCTAAACCGTAGTCTTAGGTAAGTAAATGTCGAATCCACAGGGAGGCGGATTCTATCTCAATATGCAAGTTATGCGTCAATCCAAAGTAACCAAAGGAGGGTTTTGTGAGTTTAAGTAATCTAAACATGCAAAAGGTAAACAGGACAAAAGAGTTGTGAAATCAGTGATGAGAAAAACACTTAGTCAAACAACATCCACTATTCGTATGACAAGTTGATCCTAGATACTCATTCAAAATCTTATGTAATGGAAATTCCAATTCCTTTTCAGATATAACTAATAGCACAACCAGATACTATTAACACTAACTAATTAAACAACCCTGAAACTATCAAGATTCAGTTTAACAGCAGCTTTACGGATAGGAATATAGTTGGATACAATTCTAGCATAAAACAACCAGCTTTTATCCTAGAATGTAAATCAATTCTCTTCTGCATAAGAATAGCATAACCAGATACTAGTACGATGCAGTTGCTACTCTGAAATAGATATGCTCAACCAGTAACAATCTAAATCTAGCAATAGATCAATAATGACAAACCCTAGTTGCGTCCAAGATAGAGATTATCAATATCATAAGCAACTTAAGCAAGAGAAAGATAAAAAACATGCAATAGATTAAGAACGAGAATCTCACAACTAAATCCAAACGAAAGCTTCAGCGTCTGACTAAGCCAAGGAGGCTTAGTTCTTCATAACGTAGAAAGGAAAAGTAGAATTAGGGTTTCAGAGATAGATCCAAGATTGGCAAACAAGCCTTTTTTCAACCCTTAAATACTAAAGAAAATAAAGCTAAGTTAACCTAAAACGAAATAATAAAACGATAATAAAATAATGCAAAAATAAAACATAAAAGGAAAATCGGCTCGGCGGACTTCAGACGTCGACGGCGGTCGCTGCATCTCTCACGGCGGGCGCCGTAATTGCGGCGGGCGCTGTAATTCCACGGCGGGCGCCGTGCACAAGTCGTAGCTAACTCCTCTGGGCAGGAATTGGCGGCGGTCGCCGTAAGTTGCACGACGGTCGCCGTGAACTCGTTTCTTCCTCCTTTGTCTCTTCAGCTCCCGAAAGCGTGTCTTCAACACCTCCTCGCCAATACTTCATAACTCCTTGGCGTCTACTACTGGTGGCTTCCTCCTCAGTGTCTCATATGATCTCCAAAATAGCTCAAACACCTCCAAATACACCAACTTCGCCTCCAAACGCCATACACATGAATGTGTCTAAATCTACCCGAATGGCACCAATAAAACCTCTAATGACTCTTACTTAAGCCCTACAAAGTAGTGCTTATCATGTTCAGTGGTGTTGGGTTCGGTGGACTTGATCGTGGGTTAGGGGGGCCAGTTAGGGCGGTTCGGTGATGGCTCAATTGAAGGAGCTAGACCTAGGGGGCAAGAGCTTGGCTCAACGGCAGCGCTAGGCTTTAACTCTCAATTCAACTTGTTTATTAATTAGGGTTAGGTTGGCTTATATAGCAGTCAAAACAAGGTTCTTGCCCAATGGGCCTAAAAAGCATAAGTGGATCGGCCCTCTTGGCACAAGAGAGGCCCGACATCCAAAAATAGAAACTTGCTAAAAACGGCAATATCTAAAAATAGTAAATACTAAAAACGAGAACTTTCCAAACTTAGAAACATTCTAAGAATGAAAACTGCTAAGAAGGGAAACTGCTAAATACGAAAAAATACTAAAAATAAAAAGTGTCTCAGAATGTCTCGAAATTGGCATGTGAGTGTCACAATACCAAAGTAACTCAAATGGCACTCGTAGTGCAGAGGAATGTCGTGACCGGGGTCACATCACTCTCCCCCACTTGACTGCAAAACGCCCCCGTTTCGCGAATGTCGTTGTCCGGGGGCTCGTAAGGCTACAAGTCGCCGGGGTCGAAAGTGAAGCAAGGCCGGTACATGGTAAGCTGCAGTGCGATAGTCCTCGTGTACCAATCCAGTGTTGCCGCACTCCTCCCAAGTCCAACACGGTCTGCATGTCCATGTATTCGTCTCGTATCCGGGGGCAGGTCCAATGCCTGTCCAACGCTGGAAGCGGGTGGACAAGCAGCAGGAGGTACGTCATCAAATACCTGGAATAGAGGGGGCACAAAAGTGGGTAAGTCATAGGGATCCTCCTGATAGGTGCCATTTCAGGCACCTTAACTAGTGATTATTAACATGATTTAGATGGAGTTTCGGTATAGATTTAGGCTAAGTCTGTAATTCAGAAGAAGGGTTGAGAAGTGAAGATATCATAGGATTTACAGCTTAATGAAGAATGGAGAAGATAGAGGAGAAGATCTGCTTAAGACTCATGGAGGAAAGCTACCATCACTTGGTAGTACAGAAGAGCAGAAGATGAAGACTTGAAGAAGTTGTACTTTGCCGCCCCGCGCCAAAAGCCACCGCGACCCGGCGGTGGATCTCAGAGAGGGCAACCCAGCGAAGCCGCCGTCCCGCGGTGGATGTAGACGCCTCGCGGCCAGCAGAGATTTGTTTCCCATTTTGCATTTTCAGATCACCTATTTTTATTATTTTATTTCCTTTATTATTAGGTTTAGCTTATTTTCCTTTGCCTATTTAAGGTCTTTTCCAGGCCTTAGATAGGGGAGACTCTCGTTTTTCATTTCGAACTCTAGGGTTTGAACGAATGGAGAACTAAACGCATTTGTTTCGCTAGACAATTGAAGCATTGCTATGGATTGGTTGTGAGATTTCTATTCCTTGTTCTTTATCTTATTAAGTTGGTTTAATTCTCTTGAGCATATTATCTATTAGTTTGTGTTGATTTATCTAGCGTAGCTAACTAGGTTTATCGACATTTATCATAGTGCTAGGATTTGCATATAGCGGAATGCGAGTGCATATCTAGTAGCAAACACAATTGTTACATATAGTGGAATACGAGTGTGCAATTGTGAGAGAGAGAGTTATTTGCATGTTAAATAGTAAGATTTTCTTCTATTTGCATGTATCCTATATCCTTGTTTGAATGCTATTGCTGTATTGATAGTAAGGTTTTCTTCTATTGATATTGTGGTAAGTGCTGCCAACAACTGTCTGAATTGGTAGTTAATTACGATCAGGATGGGAACGACTATAAGATTATGAAGAGAACTTGGAACAATAGTTATCAATGATCAACCTGTTTCATCTGCAGTGTGGATATTTGTCTAGTGGAATACTTCCACACATCATACTTATTCTTTCTCTAAAGCTTAAATCATTGTTACTCTGCGATCACACAACCCCCCCCCTTTGTTACTTGTCAGTCACACGTCTTTTGCATACAGATAACCGACTCCCTGTGGGATCGACCCTGACTTGCTTGCTATACTCTTTAGTAGGTGATTTATGATTTCTTTGACAGGAAAACGACACCGGTTTCCGGCCTTGTCAAATTTGGCGCCGTTGTCGGGGAGTCAAATACTCTACTTGTGATTATTTGTGATTGACTGCGGTGTGGATCTATCTTATGGTCCGCACCTTTGCTACTGATTCACTACTTGTTGAAGTTGATACAGAGACAGGTACAAATGGCTCAGACACTCCGACAACTGACTGCTCTAGATCTGATACAGCAGCCATTGGCTGTAATCATTCCACCCTTTGCGGATGGTGTGACATTTGAGCTCAGAACAAGAGTGATACGGTTGCTCCCGAGATACCATGGACGAAGTGGAGAAGACCCCATCCAACACTTGGGTAAATTCCACAACGTCATTATGAGCATTAAACCAGCTAACGTCACTGAAGATCAAATTAAAATGAGAGCCTTCGGGTTCACTCTTAAGGACGATGCTGAAGACTGGTACTATCATCTGCCTGGTGGAAGCATAGATTCATGGGCTAAGCTACATAAGGCCTTCCTCGCACAATATTTCCCAACCAAGATGGCGAACGCCTTGAAAAGGGCGATTGCCAGTATTGAACAAGGAGAGGAGGAGACCCTTTATGACTATTGTGAGCGGTTCAAACGACTTTGTTCTAGTTGCCCGTTCCATGGTTTTGACAAGAAAGCTCTAGTACTCTATGTTTACAATGGGCTGTTGGATGATGAAAGAAGAATCATAGATGCTACTTATGGTGGTAGTATCTTGAATATGACCCCTGATGCAGCCATGATTAGACTTCATGATATGGATGAGAGCACAATGGATTTTGATGAAGCCCCAAATACTAGAGGAGTTAATGTTATCAACTCCAATGATGCACATTTATTGCAAGAAATTGCTTCATTGAAAGACATAATTGCGAAGATGGGTAAACAAGAAGCACCTCAACAGCACAATGCTTGTGGAATTTGCGTTGATCCATTTCACAACACCAATGCGTGTCCCCAACTTCAGGATGCCACTACTGCTGAAGTATACGCTGCTGGAGGTTACGGACCTATTAGACCTCGACATGATCAACAACAGCTACAACAACCACCACAATCTCACTTTGATGAGCTACCAGTTGCTCCCCAAGCTAGTAGTTCCCCTTCAACTAACGACTTGCTCACGGCCTTAACAATACACTTCACAACTCATGTGCAAACAACTGAGGCAAGCATCAAGAGCATGGAAGAGAAAGTGGGTCAGTTAACAGATGTGGTCACTAGGTTGGACAAAAGGGTCTCGCAAGAAAGTGTAAGTGCTGTGACCCTCCGAAGTGGCAAGAAATTGCAAGTCGCTCCTACTGCTGAAAAGGACGACATAGCTGAAATTGAAGATGGGCAAATCCTACCGCCCCGCAGTGCTTGCGACCGCGACCCGGCGGAAACTCTTAGTTGTCCTGAGTTAACACCACCACCCCACGGCCAAGAACACCGCCCCGCGGTGAGACTACCGCCCCGCGGTGAGACTACCACCCCGAGGTGAAAGCCAAGATCTGGACATTGAGCATGACAAAGAAGAGGACCCCTATGTTCGTCCAAATTTTCCTCCTCTTGGTTCTGAAAAGCCCCTGCCCCCTTTCCGGAGGCACTAAAGGAAAGGAGAATAATCGACGACAAGGATCTCTTCGACACCTTCAGTAAGTGTGAGGTAAACATCCCCCTCCTTAAGCTTGTAAAGAGTGTACCTAGGTACACTAAGTTTTTAAAGGATCTATGCACCATCAAGAGAAATCAGAAGCTGAAGGGCAAGGAAAAAGTCAAGGTCAGCGAACGCGTATCCGCTGTATTCCAGAGGCGTATGCCAAAGAAGTGTGGCGATCCAGGTATGTGGAGCATTCCTTGTATTATTGATGACACTAAATTTGAAAGAGCTATGCTTGATCTTGGTGCCTCCATTAATGTTTTGCCCTATTCCCTCTATGAATCTCTTAGACTTGGACCTCTGTAGGAAACAGGAATTGTAATTCAATTAGCTGATAGGTCTAGTGTCTACCCTAGAGGAGTAGTAGAGGATGTTCTTGTTATGGTTGATAAATTGATATTCCCTGCAGATTTTTATGTCTTAGATATGGATACGGATACAAAGACGACTCCTATACTGTTAGGTAGACCATTTTTGAAAACTGTTAAGACTAAACTTGATTTGCAAAGTGGGACACTTTCTATGGAATTCGATGGGGAGAAGGTGGAATATAATATATATAAAGCTATGAAACACCCCAATGAAGACCATTCTTTATGCTCCTTTGATGTGATTGATTCTATTGCGCAGGATATATTTGATATATCTGGTCCTGATGAGTTGATGTCCATTGTTGAGAATAATTTGGATTTGTCCTATAAGGAATACTCTTTACCAACTAACATGTAGGAAATCATAGCTCAGATGGATACATATGGTAAGTTTCCTATAGATCCTTTGGGCGTTGGCCCCAATTTACTAAACCCGAGCGAGAAGCTTGTTCCCTCTGTTGTACAGGCTCCCGAGATTGAATTGAAGCCGTTGCCGGATCACCTCAAGTATGCCTTTCTTGGAGCCAACGACACTCTGCCAGTCATTGTGTCTAATAAGCTTTCTGAAGACCAAGAAATGAAGCTATTAGGCGTGCTCAGTGAGTACAAGACTGCGCTAGGATGGACCATTGCAGACATAAAAGGGATAAGTCCCTCGACTTGTATGCATATGATTCTACTTGAAGATGGAGCCAAACCATCTAGGCAGCCACAAAGAAGACTCAATCCTCCAATGATGGAAGTGGTCAAGAAGGAGGTGCTGAAACTCCTTAAAGCTGATATGATCTTCCTTATTTCCGATAGCCAATGGATAAGTCCAACTCAGGTTGTCCCTAAGAAAGGAGGTATCACTATAGTAGAGAATCAACAAGGGGATTTGGTTCCTACAAGGACCACTACATGATGGAGGGTGTGCATTGACTATCGTAAGCTGAATGCGGTAACTCGAAAAGACCATTTTCCCTTACCTTTTATTGATCAAATGCTAGAACGCCTTGCTGGGCGCCCCTATTACTGTTTTCTCGATGGGTATTCAGGATACTTTCAGGTGGCTATAGCGCCAGAGGACCAGGAGAAAACCACCTTTACATGCCCCTTTGGCACCTTTACATACCGCAGAATGCCATTCGGTTTGTGTAACGCACCCGGTACATTTCAACGATGTATGGTTAATATCTTCTCTGAATATGTTGAGAAATTTATTGAGGTATTCATGGATGACTTCACAATGCATGGGACTAGCTTTGATTCATGTTTGAACCATTTGGCACTTGTACTTAAAAGATGTGTTGAAACCAATTTGGTTTTGAATTTTGAAAAGTGTCATTTCATGGTAGAACAAGGTATAGTACTTGGTCATATTGTTTCTGCTAGGGGTATTGAGGTCGATAAGGCGAAGATTGATGTGATTCAGTCTTTGCCTTATCCTACTAATGTGCGTGAAGTGTGCTCCTTTTTAGGTCATGCAGGTTTTTACCGAAGGTTTATCAAGGACTTCTCTAAGATCTCTTCACCTCTATACGAGCTACTGAAGAAGGAGGTGACCTATGAGTTCAGCGACGAGTGCAAGAAGGCATTTGATTGCTTGAGAGAATGCCTAACAAGTGCACCTATCATTCAGGCGCCTGACTGGTCTCGCCCATTTGAGATCATGTGTGACGCCAGTGACTATGCGATTGGAGCGGTTCTAGGCCAGAAAGTGGGACGTGCCTTGATAAGTGCTATTTTGTACCACTTATCTAAGGGTTATTACCAGGTTTGAGGCGCCATTTGGTTGGATTTTATGCACAATTGGAGATTATGGAGTTAGAGTGGAGAAGTGAAGAAATCATGGGATTTATAGAGGTTTGAAGTGTATTGAAGAGTAGAAGAACAATGTGCTGAATTCAAATGGTTCGTTCTCTCTACTCAGATGTCCAAATGAAGTGATTCCAATTCGAGGAGTTAGATCTTGAAGTCTACTGCAAGTCCTCAAAATATGAGCGCAATTCGAGTTGGGAATCAAAAGTTATGGCGTTTTTACTAAAGTATCGCAGAAGCTGAAAAGTCACCGCCCCGCGCCAGAGCCACCGCGACCCGGCGGTGGGTCTCAGAGAAGGATGCCGCCCCACGGTAGGAAGCACTGCCCCGCGGTGGGAGTTGGCGCCCCATATGGGCGAATTAATTAATTAAGCGGAAAGCGCGTGAATTGAAAGCATGAAATTGAATTGGAAGATGATGACGTCACCGCGATGTCAGCGATGATGATTTGCATTTGTTGGGCCGAGCGAGATGTGGTAGCAGCTGTTGCACGAGAAGACGGGAATTATTTCCCCTAGTTTCGTTCATTTATTTTCTTTAATGACTTTATTATTATTTCCTTTTATTATTTTTACAATCTTTTAGAATTAGGTTAAATACTCTTTGTTAACCTAGTTGACATTACGATTAGATTTCAGTTTTGCAGTTTTGAAGTTTCTTTTCTTCCTCCGGGGTTCCAACCCATGGAGAACTAAACACCTTTGTTCTACTAGACGTTTGAAGCAATACAGTTGATTCGGTTGTGAGATTTCTATTCCTTGTTCTTATTCTTATGTGTGTTGGATTGATTCTCTTGGTTATATTGATATTGATTTATGTTGGTTTATCTAGAGTTGCTAACTAGGTTTATCGATATTTATCATATTGCTAGGATTGCATATAGGGGTTCCGAGTGCATATCTAGTGGCAAACATAATTGTGCGTATAGGGGTTCCGAGCGTACAATTGTGTGTGAGAATCAATTGCATATTAAGTAGGGGAGTGAGTACTTGTACGTCTTTCTACTTGCATGTATCCTATATCCTTGTGTGTATTGCTATTGCTTTGTTGGTGGTAAGGTATCCCAGTCTGGTACCGCGTGACAGGCGTGACTGGCGTGTTTTATCATTGGCATAGTAATAAGTCTATTGACAACTGTGAGAATCAATAGTACTTAAGATCAGGGTGGGAACAACCATAAGAATAGTTAAAGAACTTGGATTTATAGATTTCTATGATCAACTTGCATCTCTGTATTGTGGATCTCGTTCTAGTAGAATTACTTTCCCCAACCATATTCTCAAGTCAATTAAACATGTTTGCTTTGCTCTGCTTGATAATCAAAACCCCCCTTTGTTACTTTGTATGCTCATAAACACATGAATTGATCACTTTCTCCCTGTGGATTCGACCCTTGCTTGCCTCTACTACTTGTTTAGGTTTGTTAGGATTATTTTATTTGTTTAGGTGTCACGACGACAACGCCTATCAAATTGGCGTCGTTGCCGGGGAGACAAGTTTTGATTTTCTGTGTGTTTGTGTGTGTGTTACTTTGGTGTGGACCTATCTTACGGTCCGCACCTTTGCTACTGATTTGCTACGTGTTGAAGTTGATATAGAGACAGGTACGAATGGCTCAGACACTCCGACAATTGACTGCGCCAGATCTGATACAACAACCCTTGGCTGTAATTATTCCACCCCTTGCTGATGGTGTGACATTTGAGCTCAGATCAGGAGTGATACGGTTACTCCCGAGATATTATGGACGAAGTGGAGAAGACCCCATCATACACTTGAGAAAATTCCACAACGTCATTATGAGCATCAAACCAGCCGACGTCACTGGGGATCAAATTAAAATGAGAGCCTTCGGGTTCACTCTTAAGGACGATGCTGAGGACTGGTACTATCATCTGCCTGGCGGAAGCATAAATTCATGGGCTGAGCTACTTAAGGCTTTCCTCACACAATATTTCCCAGCCAAGATGGTGAACGCTTTGAAAAGGGAAATTGCCAGTATTGAACAAAGAGAGGAGGAGATCCTTTATGAATATTATGAGCGGTTCACACGACTGTGCTCTAGCTGCCCGTTCCATGGTTTTGACAAGAAAGCTCTAGTACTCTATGTCTACAATGGGCTGCTGGATGATGAAAGAAGAATCATAGATGCTACGTGTGATGGTAGTATCTTGAATATGACCCCTGATGCAGCCATGACTAGACTTCATGATATGGCTGAGAGCACAAGAGATTTTGATGAAGCCCTAAGGACCAGAGGAGTTAATGCTGTCAACTCCAATGATGCACATTTATTGCAAGAAATTGCTTCATTGAAAGGCATTATTGCGAAGACGGGTAGACAAGAAGCACCTCAACCCCACCTTGTTGAGCTACCAGTAGCTCCCCATGCTAGTAACTCCCTGTCAACTGAAGAGATGCTTAGGACCTTGACTCAACATTTCACCACTCATGTGCAGAATACCGAGTCAAGCATCAAGGATATAGTAGGTCAGGTGAGCCAGTTGGTGGAGTCAATTATACAGCTCAAAGCAAGGAGGTCGGGGAATCTACCATCTCAAACAGTAGTAAACCCGAGGGAAAACGCCTATCAAATTGGCGCCGTTGCCGGGGAGGCAAGTTTTGATTTTTCTGTGTGTTTGTGTGTGTGTTACTTTGGTGTGGACCTATCTTACGGTCCGCACCTTTGCTACTGATTTGCTACTTGTTGAAGTTGATACAGAGACATGTACGAATGGCTCAGACACTCCGACAATTGACTGCGCCAGATCTGATACAACAGCCCTTGGCTGTAATTATTCCACCCCTTGCTGATGGTGTGACATTTGAGCTTAGATCAGGAGTGATACGGTTACTCCCGAGATATTATGGACGAAGTGGAGAAGACCCCATCCTACACTTGAGAAAATTCCACAACGTCATTATGAGCATCAAACCAGCCGACGTCACTGAGGATCAAATTAAAATGAGAGCCTTCGGGTTCACTCTTAAGGACGATGCTGAGGACTGGTACTATCATCTGCCTGGCGGAAGCATAAATTCATGGGCTGAGCTACTTAAGGCTTTCCTCACACAATATTTCCCAGCCAAGATGGTGAACGCTTTGAAAAGGGAAATTGCCAGTATTGAACAAAGAGAGGAGGAGATCCTTTATGAATATTATGAGCGGTTCACACGACTGTGCTCTAGCTGCCCGTTCCATGGTTTTGACAAGAAAGCTCTAGTACTCTATGTCTACAATGGGCTGCTGGATGATGAAAGAAGAATCATAGATGCTACGTGTGGTGGTAGTATCTTGAATATGACCCCTGATGCAGCCATGACTAGACTTCATGATATGGCTGAGAGCACAAGAGATTTTGATGAAGCCCCAAGGACCAGAGGAGTTAATGCTGTCAACTCCAATGATGCACATTTATTGCAAGAAATTGCTTCATTGAAAGGCATTATTGCGAAGACGGGTAGACAAGAAGCACCTCAACCCCACCTTGTTGAGCTACCAGTAGCTCCCCATGCTAGTAACTCCCTGTCAACTGAAGAGATGCTTAGGACCTTGACTCAACATTTCACCACTCATGTGCAGAATACCGAGTCAAGCATCAAGGATATAGTAGGTCAGGTGAGCCAGTTGGCGGAGTCAATTATACAGCTCAAAGCAAGGAGGTCGGGGAATCTACCATCTCAAACAATAGTAAACCCGAGGGAAAACGTTCCTCCCAGTGTTGTAGAGGAGGACGATTATGAGATGGAGAACATAGCTGACCGCCCCGCGTCACCCATCACCGTGACCCGGCGTGACGTCCCAGTTATCTCACCGCCCCGTGGCGAGAATGACCGCGACCCGGCGACGTGCCTCAGTATCTCCACCGTGACCTCACAGCCCCGTGTCAATGACCACCGCCCCGCGGTGAGACCAGAGCAACCCAGCGTCCAAAATCCTAGCTCTGCTGATGAGGTTTGGGTTGATCATTTTCATCGTCAAGAGGTGCTGACTGAAGAGGAGTACTTTTTGAGATATGAGGAGGATTGGAGCGACGATGAGGAGGAGTGCCATGTTCACAAAAATACTCCAGAGATAATCGCCCCGACAGTCCCCGATCCTCTGGAGGCTGCCTATGATGAGTTTACGCATCTCAACTCCTTCCCGCTTATCTCGCCGCAACCCGATATACCATTCCCTGCGACTCTGAAGGACACCCAAAAGGTGGAGAGCGACAAAGGCTTATTTGACACCTTCAGCGGCTGCAAGGCAACCACCCCTCTGGTCCATCTGGTGGACAACACCCCTCGCACCAAGGAAATGTTAAAGGTGTTGGGCTTGATCAAGAAGAAGCCGAGGGGGAAGCACAAGAAGGAGGCTTTGATTCAAATGGTGAATTTTTCTATGCTGGATTCGGGGTAGGACATACATGTAGCCCCTGAGATGTTGGGTAGGCCATTTATGAAGATGGCAAGTGCGTTTATGAATATACACAGCGGTCCACCCACAAAGAAGTGCAAGAGCATGGGGGAGAGGCTCCAAAGGGAATATACAAAGAGGCACCCCCCAGATCAAGATCCCAGGAGTTTAGTTGCTTTGAGCAACCCGAGTTGAGAAGATTGAGAATTATGTCATGCCATGACAATAATTAAGGCGCTGTCCGGGAGGCAACCCGAGGTATGTTTTTCTTTCTTTGCTTTTCATTCTTTGGTTTTTGCATTTTCTTTAGTGTGTTTTGCTTTGTTTTTGTTCTTGTTTTTGTTTCCGACTAACCTGCAGGAAAGAGACCCATGCCTATTGAAGAAGGTGTTTACCACCAATGTAAGTCTTCTCTTCCCTACACTAAGTCACCCCCCGAAAAAACCTTAAACGGGAGGCAAAAAAAATAAAAAAAATCAAAAAAAATCAAAAAGAAAAAAAAAGAGATCCACCGAGGCCAGCTGTCCAGAGTTTCCCATGGAGATGGTGCGCATCATGTTGTCAAGGAGGAAACCTTAGCCCTACACATTATTTGGCAACGATGATGGCCCTATAATTGACAGCTGAGGAGGAGGAATACTAGAGCCCCCACCATGATTACATCTGGGCTCCACCATGTGTTCCTAGAAGGCCGTGCAACCCCGACATCTTTGCTTTACCACTATTCACCAAAGTGGTTTCCTATGGTTGCACGGTAGAAGAAGACGATGAAGTTGATGAAGACACCCGCCCAACACCAGAGACATGGGCATTTATTGAGAAGACCGCCAGCGACACCTTCAGTGTCCAAGCAGCTTGACGACGTTTGTGAGTTATTTTTTGCTTTTCCCTATGCTCTTATTCTTTTGTCTTTCATTACATTGAGGATAATGCAATGTTTAAGCATGGGGGAGAGTTCTATACTTGCTACGTCGCTGAGGAGAAAAATTAAAAAATGAAAAAAGCCAAAAAAATGAAAAAAGGCATATATAAAAATCCTGGGATAGGTCGAAAACCCGAAAGGGCGGCCTAGGTAATAAGCAGGTGGCTTGGACCAGCATTAGGCTGGGGTAATATAAGGTCAAGAGTGATGTGAGTACATCTATTGGAAAATGAAATGAGTGGCTTGGTGAAAACCCAAAAGGGCGCCTTGGCAAAATGAGCGAAAAAAGAAGAAGAGTGATTTTAGGATTTCTCATTATTTTTGGCGAGGCGTCATAAGAAGAGGAGTTATAAGGAGGATTCGGGTAGGTCACTCTGGGAGGCATAAGAAGATAGATGGGAGATAGGATTAGATTTTTTTCACTCTATGGTGTTTGTGATAAGCTTGGGGGAAGTACTCTGCTTTCCTTTTAGCTTGGTTGTGTGGGGTATTGATTGATGTTGTAGTTTATTGTGCTGAGCTTATTTGTATTGGTTGCCTGGAGTTTATTGTTTGGTATGAGTCATGGAGATTGAGTTTTCTAAGCTTCCTGAAACCTTGGGGATTGATTGGAGGAGTAGGTTTATTCTAGCTTACTCGAGGACGAGCACGCTTTAAGCATGGGGGATTTGATAAGTGCTATTTTATACCACTTATCTAAGGGTTATTACCAGGTTTGAGGCGCCATTTGGTTGGATTTTATGCACAATTGGAGATTATGGAGTTAGAGTGGAGAAGTGAAGAAATCATGAGATTTATAGAGGTTTGAAGTGTATTGAAGAGTAGAAGAACAATGTGCTGAATTCAAATGGTTCGTTCTCTCTACTCAGATGTCCAAATGAAGTTATTCCAATTCGAGGAGTTAGATCTTGAAGTCTACTGCAAGTCCTCAAAATATGAGCGCAATCCGAGTTGAGAATCAAAAGTTATGGCGTTTTTACTAAAGTGTCGCAGAAGCTGAAAAGTCACCGCCCCGCGCCAGAGCCACCGCGACCCGGCGGTGGGTCTCAGAGAAGGATGCCGCCCCGCGGTAGGAAGCACCGCCCCGCGGTGGGAGTTGGCGCCCCATATGGGCGAATTAATTAATTAAGCGAAAAGCGCGTGAATTGAAAGCATGAAATTGAATTGGAAGATGATGACGTCGCCGCGATGTTAGCGATGATGATTTGCATTTGTTGGGCCGAGCGAGATGTGGTAGCAGCTGTTGCACGAGAAGACGGGAATTATTTCCCCTAGTTTCGTTCGTTTATTTTCTTTAATGACTTTATTATTATTTCCTTTTATTATTTTACAATCTTTTAGAATTAGGTTAAATACTCTTTGTTAACCTAGTTGACATTACGATTAGATTTCAGTTTTGCAGTTTTGAAGTTTCTTTTCTTCCTCCGGGGTTCCAACCCATGGAGAACTAAACACCTTTGTTCTACTAGACGTTTGAAGCAATACAGTTGATTCGGTTGTGAGATTTCTATTCCTTGTTCTTATTCTTATGTGTGTTGGATTGATTCTCTTGGTTATATTGATATTGATTTATGTTGGTTTATCTAGAGTTGCTAACTAGGTTTATCGATATTTATCATATTGCTAGGATTGCATATAGGGGTTCCGAGTGCATATCTAGTGGCAAACACAATTGTGCGTATAGGGGTTCCGAGCGTACAATTGTGTGTGAGAATCAATTGCATGTTAAGGAGGGGAGTGAGTACTTGTACGTCTTTCTACTTGCATGTATCCTATATCCTTATGTGTATTGCTATTGATTTGTTGGTGGTAAGATATCCCGGTCTGGTACCGCGTGACAGGCGTGACTGGCGTGTTTTATCATTGGCATAGTAATAAGTCTATTGACAACTGTGAGAATCAATAGTACTTAAGATCAGGGTGGGAACAACCATAAGAATAGTTAAAGAACTTGGATTTATAGATTTCTATGATCAACTTGCATCTCTGTATTGTGGATCTCGTTCTAGTAGAACTACTTTCCCCAACCATATTCTCAAGTCAATTAAACATGTTTGCTTTGCTCTGCTTGATAATCAAAACCCCCCTTTGTTACTTTGCATGCTCATAAACACATGAATTGATCACTTCCTCCCTGTGGATTCGACCCTTGCTTGCCTCTACTACTTGTTTAGGTTTGTTAGGATTATTTTATTTGTTTAGGTGTCACGACGACAACACCTATCATGCCTCCCATGTAATTCATTATGCCTCCATGACTCTAAATGGAGCTCAGAGGAATTACTCCACCACTGAGAAGGAAATGCTGGCAGTTGTGTTTGCCTTAAAAAACTATAGGCAATATCTTTTAGGAGTAAAGGTGATCATCTACACAGATCATGCTGCCCTTCGTTACCTAATGACAAAGAAGGAAGCAAAGCCAAGATTAATCCGATGGGTTCTCCTATTCACTGAATTTGATGTTGAGATACGAGATAAAAAGGGAGCGGAGAACCTAGTAGCTGATCACCTGAGTAGGCTCGTACATGAAGAAGATAAGCCCGGAGCGCAGAGCCCCATTCACGAAACTTTTCCAGATGACACACTCTTTATGATCGAAGGAACTTCGGGTAACGCCTACCGCCCCGCGGTCTGCACTACCGTGACCCGGCGGTCTATAGAAATTGTGGAACTGGAGACTCCACCGCCCCGCGGTGACACCCACCACGACCCGGCGGCATGTTCAACTAGGAGCCAGCAAAACTCACCGCTACCCGCGGTGACATCACCGCCCCGCGGCAACATCTCCGGACTCACACTTTGCTCTGTAAGTACTTTTGTACCCTCTCTTCACATAGCTGAGGCCGTCTTCGGACTCCGTTCTTTTAGAACATTGTACGCAGATATCGTGAACTATTTGGTTCGCGAGGAATTACCCCCGGATTACACTAGAGCTCAAAAGGAGAAGGTACGAAGAGAAGCCCATCACTATGTTTAGGATGATCCTTACCTATGGAAACATTGTGTCGATCAGGTAGTACGCCGATGTCTTTCGGATAATGAGGTACAATCTGTCCTTAACTTTTGCCATTCTCAAGCATGTGGGGGTCATTTTAGGGCAAATAAGACTGCTAGGAAAGTATTGGATGCAGGATTTTATTGGCCACACATCTTTCGGGATGCTTACGCCTTTTGTAAATCGTGTGACCGATGCCAAAGGGTTGGAAATATCTCCAGGAGGAATGAGATGCCGCAATCATCATTAATCTTTTGCGAGGTCTTTGATGTTTGGGGTATTGACTTTATGGGACCCTTTCCTAGCTCTCATGGGAATCTCTATATATTACTTGCGGTGGACTACGTTTCCAAGTGGGTGGAAGCGAAGGCCACCAGGACCGATGATTCTAAAGTTGTGGCAGGTTTTCTTAAGGAGAACATTTTCTCAAGATTTGGGATCCCCAAAGCTTTAATTAGTGATCGGGGAACCCATTTCTGCAACAAGATAGTGACTGCCCTGCTGAAGAAGTATCACGTCACCCAAAGAGTCTCCACGGCCTATCATCCTCAAACTAATGGGCAAGCCGAAGTTTCCAATAGAGAGATTAAATCTATCCTGGAGAAAACGGTTGCAGCTAATCGAAAGGATTGGAGTTCTAAACTTAATGATGCACTGTGGGCATACCGCACAACTTTCAAAACTCCAATAGGAATGTCCCCTTTCCGGTTAGTATTCGGAAAAGCATGCCACCTCCCTGTAGAGCTTGAACATAAAGCATGGTGGGCAATAAAGAAATACAACATGCAATTGGATGAAGTGGGAGATTTCCGAAAGCTGCAGCTGCAAGAACTAGAGGAATTACGCCTTGAGTCATATGAGAACTCTGTTAGTTATAAGGCGAAAACCAAGCAATGGCATGACAAGCACATCTTGAGAAGAGATTTCAAGCCAGGGGATAAGGTCCTTCTATTTCAATCTCGGCTTAAGCTTTTTGCTGGGAAGCTGAAATCTAAGTGGACAGGTCCTTATGTAATTGCTGAAGTATACCCCCATGGCGCCATTGGCTTGCTTGACCACAAGACGAACAAAGTCTTCAAAGTGAATGGCCAAAGATTGAAGCCTTACCATGAAGGTTTCAACCCGAACCATGAAGCTGAAAAACGATAGACCACAACCTACGTCGAGCCAACGACGTTAACCAAGGCGCTTATCGGGAGGCAACCCGAGGTATTTTTCTTTTCTTTTCTTTCCTTAGACCTTTTTCGTAGTTCTTTTGCTTTGTTTCGTTCGCCTGCTACTAACGTTTCAGGTACGAAAGCAAATGGAGGCGAGTTTATTTTCCCAGGAAATCCATCGCCGCCTCGCGGTGAACCGCACCGCCCCGCGGTGAAGTCTGGGTACTTTTACTCAACTCTGATTTAAAAATAAAGGGCCCCGAAAAAGCCTTAAATGGGGAGTAAAAAAAAAACTGTTTTGTTTTCAAAGCCATTTTCTAAGTTGGATATGAAGGATTTGACGGTGTTATTTGGATCGCCCCGCGGTCCGGTACTTGGTATTCACCTCATTACTCTCCCATGAACTCAAATAAAAACCCATTAAACACACTTCCCGCCAAACCCTAACCTCCTCACCCTCTTCTTTCTCTCTTTTTCTACCACGCCGCGCCCCCCTTCTCCTCTCAAGCCCTCACCCAAAATCTCACAAATCCCTGCCTTTCCCTTGTTCTAAGCTAGATTGTGGAGATCCTTGAACCCAATTTCAGATTCCCATAGCCAAGCCGCCACATTGCACTCGTCCAACCGCTCCGCGGTGTTTATTGTTTGAAGGGAGGTGTTGTGAGGCTTTGGCGGAGTGATTGGAAGGACGTTGAGCCTTATCTAGGCTATCCACCATATCCACCCTACCAGTGAGTTTATTTTCTCTTTCCCCCTATTTAGTTCTGTCTTCTTCTCTACATTGAGGACAATGTGTGATTCAAGTGTGGGGGAGGGATTTAGACTTGCTGCCTATCATAGTTAGTGTACATAGTTTGTTTATGCATTTCAATTTTGCATCTCAGATTCGAGTTATTCTTTTCTAAAAAAAAAAAACAAATTCGAAAAAAGCCTCAAATATGAGAAAAAGGCAATCAAAATCCTGGGATGAGCTGAAAACCCGAAAGGACGGTTCAGGTAATAAGCAGGTAGTCCGACTGGTATAGACCGGTGCAAAATTGGACTGGAGTGATATGAGTACATGTGAGATGTCTAGCAAAATGAAATGAGTGGCTAGGTGAAAACCCGAGAGGGCGCCTAGGCAAAATGAGCGTAAAGAAAAAGAGTGATTTTTAGGATCATTCTGGAGATTGGCGTCATAAGAAGAGGAGTTATATGGAGATCGGGTAGGTCACTCTGGAGCGATAAGGAGCTAGACAGGAGTTAGGAATAGATTTATCTCGCATCACTTGTTTTGGTTGTCTGGAGCTGATTGTTGAGATGTTGTAATCACTGGTATCGTGTTTGCTCGCACTTCCTGAGGCCTTGGTATTTGATGGTTGGAGTAGGATTAGTTTTAATTTACTCGGGACGAGTAAAGGTCTAAGTGTGGGGGGATTTGATAGGTGCCATTTCAGGCACCTTAACTAGTGATTATTAACATGATTTAGATGGAGTTTCGGTATAGATTTAGGCTAAGTCTGTAATCCAGAAGAAGGGTTGAGAAGTGAAGATATCATAGGATTTACAGCTTAATGAAGAATGGAGAAGATGGAGGAGAAGATCTGCTTAAGACTCATGGAGGAAGGCTACCATCACTTGGTAGTACAGAAGAGCAGAAGATGAAGACTTGAAGAAGTTGTACTTTGCCGCCCCGCGCCAAAAGCCACCGCGACCCAGCGGTGGATCTCAGAGAGGGCAACCCAGCGAAGCCGCCGCCCCGCGGTGGAACTCACCGCCCCACGGTGGATATAGACGCCTCGCGGCCAGCGGAGATTTGTTTCCCATTTTGCATTTTCGGATCACCTATTTTTATTATTTTATTTCCTTTATTATTAGGTTTAGCTTATTTTCCTTTGCCTATTTAAGGTCTTTTCCAGGCCTTAGATAGGGGAGACTCTCGTTTTTCAATTCGAACTCTAGGGTTTGAACGAATGGAGAACTAAACGCATTTGTTTCGCTAGACAATTGAAGCATTGCTATGGATTGGTTGCGAGATTTCTATTCCTTGTTCTTTATCTTATTAAGTTGGTTTAATTCTCTTGAGCATATTATCTATTGGTTTGTGTTGATTTATCTAGCGTAGCTAACTAGGTTTATCGACATTTATCATAGTGCTAGGATTTGCATATAGCGGAATGCAAGTGCATATCTAGTAGCAAACACAATTGTTACATATAGTGGAATACAAGTGTGCAATTGTGAGAGACAGTTATTTGCATGTTAAATAGTAAGGTTTTCTTCTATTTGCATGTATCCTATATCCTTGTTTGAATGCTATTGATGTATTGATAGTAAGGTTTTCTTCTATTGATATTGTGGTAAGTGCTGCCAACAACTGTCTGAATTGGTAGTTAATTACGATCAGGATGGGAACGACTATAAGATTATGAAGAGAACTTGGAACAATAGTTATCAGTGATCAACTTGTTTCATCTGCAGTATGGATATTTGTCTAGTGGAATACTTCCACACATCATACTTATTCTTTCTCTAAATCTTAAATCATTGTTACTCTGCGATCACACAACCCCCCCCTTTGTTACTTGTCAGTCACACGTCTTTTGCATACAGATAACTGTTGGGCCTGACGTCCCTTGGGAAGGTGGATCGAGCAAGACAAGCCCAGACCCACGACGGATCGGAAGAACAGAAGAGAAACCCAGAGAAGGCGATGAGGCTTCTCCAGTCGAACGTCCTCCGACAAGATCGCGAAGATCCCGCCAAGCATTAAATGCCAGGATTGATCAATGGCCACAACATTTACACAACACCATAATAGCAACAATTAGTGACAGAATCTCCGTAATTAAATCCCGGCGTTGAAGATAAGGATGGGATCGAAATATAACGGTCAGAGGCACGAAGAACTTACCATATATGGACGAAGAGGAAGAAAAGAGGGGGACGGATACAAGCACATTACACACTCAAGCATTCTCGTTCAGAAACAAAACAGAACAACACTTTCACTGCCCGTCTAGCTCTCCAGCAATCACCCCCGCTTATTCACCACCGGTCGCAACCTAAGAATTACCGGTCGAATCCAATAAGATCACTCTGCCTTATTACGATAAGTTGTATCTCGATTCAATCCGATCAATATATTATCTAATAAAGTCATTCCGCTATTATGCATTTGCTCTTTGCTTGTCTATTATCTATTTGGTTTGGATTGTTTTCTATCACCCGATCGACTAGTTACCCCGTCTAAGGCGATTTAGGTCGTCCGATCTTTTCGCCCCAAATAAATTTGGCGCCCACCGTGGGGCAACTTGCCGATCATCCTTCTGAAACTTTCCAACCATGACTATCGACCCATCTACCAACACCGAAGACTCACATCTCGAAGACGGAACCCAAACTCCAGGGGACCCAACCGAAAACCCTACTCCAACCCAGTTCCAAGAACTTTCTCAAAAAATGGCCGCCCTCCAAGAGGAACTAGCCCAGCAGCGCCAAAAAACCGAATCTCTCGCCGCCTTGTCAACCCAATCCGAAGCCGAGATCGCACAACTAACCCGTGAAAATGAGTCTCTTAAGTCACAGGTACAATCAATGGCTTCGGGATCTAGGAGTATGCCCATCCACAGCAACGTCCGAACACGCCTCGACATGGACAACGTCGAGCCAACGCCCCCGAGCGTGCGACGATCCGGATACGCAGAGGGTACATCTCGAACTCCTATTACCAATCCGTTTTCGACTAACCATGTCACTTTTTCCACACCGATCGGGTCGGCAGGGGCCCGAATCGACGAACCACAGGTTACCAATCCACCAGACGTCCTGGCTCTCTTCCAGCAAACGCTCGACCAACACATGAAGACGATCGACGATCGCTTCAATAGGCTTCCAGGAGTCCCGCAGCCAATCGAGAGGGAAGCGACCGATGGATTCAAAGAATCCCCGTTCATTGAAGAAATCGCCAGGGTCGAGATCCCCAAGAAGTTTCATCTTCCCAGCATTACGACATTCGACGGCACCAACGACCCAAATGACCATATTTCTATATATAAACAAAAGTTAATGGCTGCATTTGTTTCAAAGGAGAACCGCGAGGCCGTCATGTGCAAAAGCTTTGGCACGACCCTCGCAGGTTCCGCACTAACTTGGTTTATACGTTTGCCTCAGGGAACGATTGCATCGTTTGCGGATCTGGTCAACTCCTTCAAAAGTCAATTTGCCAGTAGTAGGAGGCTCGAAAAGCAGTCGAGTGACCTCTACCGAGTCACACAAAGGTATAACGAACCTCTCAGGAATTATCTCAACATGTACAATAAGGAGAAAGTGGCGATCCCCCACTGCGACGTCACAACCTCCATCGAAGCCTTCAAACAAGGTCTGATCAAAGACAACAACCTTTACGACGAGATTACAAAGTACCCATGCAAAAGCTTCGAAGACGTCCAGGCCAAGACCATGGCCGAGGTAAGATTGGAAGAGGATCGTGAGTCGTGAAAAGCCTCACGCGGGCCCGATCCGTCTGATCGTAAAAATCTCTCCGACAACCGTAGAGACAGACGTCCACATCCCTACTCTCGTAATCGAAACGAGTTGAGTCAGGTAAACTCTTTCCAAGACAGGTCCCAGGACTGGAGAGACGTTCCGGCGTTGCCTCCCAGGATCCAATCTTACAACTTCAATGTTTCCGTGTCGGAGCTCGTCAAGACTTTCGACAAATATGGAAAGGAAGTAAGATGGACCCGAAAGAGCGACCGACCGGACGTCAAGAAAGACATGAGCCGATGGTGCGAATTCCATGGCGATCATGGTCATTCGACCGACGAATGCATCGCCCTGCGAAAGGAAGTCGCAAGACTGCTCGCACAGGGGCTCTTGTGCGACGTAATCTCGGAGCGGGCAAAAACCACCATGGAACGACGAGACCAGTTAAAACAAAACAAACCTCCATCCCCCGTCCATACAAAAGTTGTCAATACTATTTCAGGTGGATCGGACGTATGTGGGAACACATACTCCGCGGCTAAGCGACACGCAAAGGAAAGCAAGGGCAAGCATGAGGCGTCAGAATTAAGGCCAAGGAAGATCTCCAACCTTCCGACAGTCACGTTCGACGAGTTCGATTCCGACGGATCGGACGGTCACCACGATGGTCTGGTAATCTCTTTGTCTATTGGTAATTGCTTAATACGAAGGGTACTAATCGATACAGGGAGTTCAACCAATCTTTTGACCCTCGACGCTCTTAAAGAAATGGGTCTAGTTGAAAACGACCTAATAAAAAAGTCGACCCCACTGGTCGGGTTCAGCGGTAAGGTTAAACATATGACTGGTGAAATCATTCTAACCACATACGCTGGAGGAATCAATCAACAGGTGAAATTCTTGATCCTAGATTGTCCATCTCCCTACAATTGTATTCTTGGCAGGCCATGGATACACGCTATGAGAGCGGTACCCTCGACGTATCATCAAGTCATCAAGTTTCCCACTGAATGGGGAGTACAAGAAATCCGAGGAGACCAAAGGACCGCTAAAGAGTGCTACGTCGCTTCCATGAAGAACACAGTCGAACATCAGACCGCATAGCAATCACAGAGCGGCGAAGGATCCAGTCGGTACATCGAACCAGAAATGGAAAAACTCGACGAGATCGTACTGGACCCTTTAAAGCCAAACCAAACGGTAAGGGTCGGGTCGGACTTGGATGACTCGACCAGACAACAACTTCTTGATTTTCTTAGGATTAATGCCGATTGCTTCGCATGGTCGCATGAGGATATGGTCGGAATATCTCCAAACATTATTACGCATAAATTGAATGTAGATCAATCTCATCCCCTGTTAAGCAAAAACGCAGGAAATTTGCCCCTGAGCCGAACAAGATAATTGACGACGAAGTCAAGAGCTTATTGGAAACAGGGAAAATAAGAGAAGTCCATTATCCTGAGTGGCTAGCCAACGTGGTCGTAGTCCAGAAAAAGAATGGCAAGTGGAGAATCTGCATCGACTTCACAGATCTCAACAAGGCTTGCCCCAAGGACTCGTTCCCACTACCCCACATCGACGCCATGGTCGACGCCACAGCAGGGCACGAAATGCTTACCTTCATGGACGCTTTCAGCGGCTACAATCAAATCCTCATGGAACCCGACGATCAGGAAAAAACAGCATTCGTCACTAGCCAAGGTATCTACTGTTACAAAGTAATGCCCTTTGGCCTAAAAAATGCAGGGGCTACCTATCAGCGACTAGTCAACAAGATGTTCAAAGATCAGATCGGAGACACGATGGAAGTCTACATAGACGACATGTTGGTCAAGTCCAAAAAGAAAGAAGATCAAATAGACCACCTGCGTGACAGCTTCGAGGTGCTCAAAAGGTACAATATGAAACTAAACCCTACTAAATGTTCCTTTGGAGTGTCATCAGGGAAGTTCTTGGGGTACATGGTGACACAAAGAGGAATAGAAGCCAGCCCAGAACAGATCAAGGCTCTCATCAATCTTCGATCCCCCCGATGCATCAAAGACGTACAAAAGCTCACGGGTCGGATAGCAGCTCTGAACAGATTCATCTCCAAATCATCCGACAAGTGCAAACCCTTCCACGACGCTCTCAGGAAAAACAAGTCCTTTCAATGGACGGAAGAACACGAAGCAGCGTTCCAGAACTTGAAAGAGTACTTGGCCAGTCCCATGTTACTGACCAAACCTAAAGGCGACGAGCCCTTATTTCTATATCTTGCAGTGTCAGAATCAGCCGTAAGCGCAGTACTGATCAGGGAAGAGGATGCCAAGCAATCACCGATATACTACGTCAGTCGGACGCTGTTGCCAGCAGAAACAAGGTATTCGTCACTCGAGAAGCTCGTACTATCGTTGGTAATGGCCTCGAACAAACTCAAACCCTATTTTGAATCACATACTATTATTGTCCGCACTAATCATCCCATGAGAGCAATCATGAGGAAATCCTAGTTTACAGGATGAATGACCAAATGGGCTATACACCTCAGTGGTTACGACATCGAGTACGAGCCCAGGACAGCGATCAAGTCGTAAGCCTTAGCCGACTTTGTGGCCGATTTCAGTCCGACCCTAGAGCAAGAAGCCATAAGAGAAGCAATACAACTGCTTGCGATGGAAGAAACAAGTACATGGGAGCTCCACACAGATGGAGCGTCGAACTCCAGAGGATCGGGGCTAGGGGTCGTGCTGAAATCGCCACAAGGGGACAAGATAGCTCAGGCCGTCAGATGCGAGTGGGATGCGACTAACAACGAAGCTGAATACAAAGCACTCATATTCGGACTCATCTTGGCTCGCGACCTAGGAGTCCGAGAGATCGAAGTCGTTTGCAACTCCTTGCTGGTCGTAAACCAAATACAGGGATTGTACAGTGCTAAAGACGTCAGGATGATAGCCTACCTGGAGGTAGCCAAGAAGTTGATCGGACAATTCCAAGCATTCAACATCAGACAGGTACCCATAGATTTTAACTCCCAAGCTGACGCACTTGCCAATCTAGGATCCGTCCTAGACCCGAAGGAATTTCCGCACATACCATTGGCCCACATCATGACGCCAGCCGTCCCCAGGACGTCCGTCGAGTCAACGACACCGCTTGAAGAACTCGTCTCCATGGAAGTCGGCGGTCGACCAGAAGAAGACATCATCGACAACAATGACGATTGGATTCTACCTTACATCAGATGGTTGAAAGACGGCATTCTGCACGACGACAAAATAGAAGCAAAGCGGCTCAAGGTACAAGCACTCTCTTTCGATATCATAGATAACATCTTGTACAAAAATATGTCATAGGGCTACTCCTACGATGCCTCAAGAACTCTGAGGTCGGACGCATCCTACAATCGCTACACGAAGGAGAGTGTGGGAATCATACTGAAGGACGAAGCCTCTCGGGAAAAGCCCTACGAAATGGGTACTACTGGCCGACGATGAACAAGGACGCTATGGACTACACGAAAAAGTGCGACGCCTGTCAGCGGCATGCACCCGTCCATCACCAACCTTCAGAGCTCCTCCATCCGACTCTGGCTCCATGGCCCTTTATGAGATGGGGGGTGGACATCGTCGGGAAGCTCCCTCCCGCGTCGGGTCAAAGAGTCTTCTTCCTCGCCATGACGGACTACTTCTCTAAGTGGATCGAAGCCGAAGCCTACAGAGAGGTAAAAGATCAACACGTCATTTCATTCATAAAACGCAATATCTTATGCAGATTTGGCATCCCATCAGAAATCGTGTGCGACAACGGTTCCCAATTCATCAGTCATAAGACTCGAGCCTTCTGCGACCAATGGAACATCAAGTTGGTCACGTCTACACCTCGGTATCCGCAATCCAACGAATAGGCCGAGTCTAGCAACAAAATCATTATCAGCAATCTCAAGAAACGCCTCACTGGGGCTAAGGGCAAATGGGCCGATGAACTCCCATACATTCTCTGGTCCGACAGAACTACTCAAAAAAATGCGACCGGACAATCGCCTTTTTCCCTCGTCTACGGGAGTGAGGCAGTCATTCCGGCCGAGTTACTGGTTCCGACCGCCCGTTGCAACCTCCAAACGAGCAAGCAAAACGATATTGAATTGGCTCATAACCTAGACACAGTGGACGAGATCAGAGAAAAAGCTCGAATCAGGATGGTCAGATTTCAACAATAGGTCGCAAGGAGCTACAACAAGAATGTCAGGATCAAGGCATTCACAGTCGGAGATTGGGTCCTTAGGAAAACCTTCCAGAACACCAAGAATCCATCCGACGGAAAACTCGCACCATAATGGGAAGGACCCTACTTGATCACCAAAGTGGTCGGACAGGGAGCGTATCAATTAGAAGACAAAGACGGACAACCAATTCCAAGAAGTTGGAACGCGGCACATCTAAAGCTATACCATTTCTGAACTGACAAGGTAAGACACTATAAAAACTCGCACATCGCTTATTATTGCATGCACATCTCTATCTTCCTTTACAAACTATCATTTGACACTAAGTGAGGACCTCATCCTTACAAAAACACGAATGCAGAACTGCATTGACACATACATTGGATCCAGTCATCCGCAAAAAGCGCTTACATTACACGATCGATCGGAACACGGGGAGATGAACAACACAGGCACGTCGGCACACCGCCTGCCTTATACAAAACATAAGGTACGACACCTTATTACATTCACACAATAGAAACATATTGCTTACCTCCCCGGCATAAAGTCATGACTAACACATACACAAACATTTACAGGCCTGTTTTACACACATACATACGGGGAGCCCCACTCGACGGAGCACACGGGCGAAACCGACACACCAAACACAAAATGTTATCGACAATCCCCTTGGATGTCTGACGATATGTACGAAACAAGCAAACGTACGATCTTATATGTAAAGACAAATTGCATTGAATAAAAACATGAGCATTTTTATACAAAATACGCGACCCGCGATGGTGGACGGGTCGCCAAACATTATTGTCTGCCTACACATCTGTAGGACTTCATCAAGCATTCACTTAAAAACATTCTACGACCCGCGATGGTGGACGGGTTGCCAAAAATACCAAATGTCTAAACCCACGCACAAGTGGGACAACGAGTCAAACTATGCAAGAAAAACAAATCAGGCATCAGGGAAAACGGCCTTACCTTCGACAGAGGCTGGCTCTAGAGAGGCTACACCATCAGTCGGCTCGACGTCGCCAGAATGGGCCTCGTCCTCGCCAGCGTCCTCATCCATGGCCTCATCTCCGACGCCAGCCAAGCGACATAGCTCCTGACCAGGATTTCCCTTCGGAAACATGGAGTCCAGAGTCTCCTTTTCTGCCTTCAAGTCCCAGAGCTCATGCTTGCCTTCATCGAACTCTTCGATCATCTCGACACGCGACTTCAGTGCATAAAAAGAACCGACATCGCCTGCGATCTGACCAGCAGCAATCCGAGCCTGCTTCACCTCTTCCTCAACGCCTGATCGGCTCTCCTCAAACTCTTTCCGACTCACAACCAGCTCCTCTTGGCAACTCTTTAACTCCATTGTAAGGCGACGCTCAGTCTCACGACAACGGCTCTCCGCTCCCTCTAGTTTGGTCCTCAAGGACGCAAGGTCGGACTCTGTCCTAGCAGCCCTTTCCTCAGCCTTGGCGACCATTGTCTTGACACCAGAATAGGCCCCCAAGAGATACTGGAAAGTCTGAAATCTCACACGACAATGCAACACATAGTCAGAAGACATGGCTAAACGAAAGAAAAAAAGAAAAAGCACAAACAGAGGGCAACTCACCCTCCACGCGGAGCATCCCGCTTCACCAATGCAGTCCAAAGGGAAAACATCATCGACTTCCGATTTCAAAGTCGGATCCTGAGCGCGGAAGAGATCGGCAATCGATTGACCGACTGCGCCAATCTTGCCGATCCCCTCGGCAGTCACCTCCTTCTTCCTAGGGATCTCCTCCACTTTGACATCATCAGACTGAACATCCGCCTTCCTCTTAGAACCAACTTTGGCTGGAAGCGCCGAGTCCGCCGGAACAGACTTACTCGACGCGGCTTTGGCCGCCGCCTTCCTTTGCTCAATCAAACCTTTCCCAGACGCTCCCTTTAAACGAGCACTCGCTCGACCACCATGGGAAGCTAGCATGACAAGATGAAGCAAAAATCTTAAAACACACGACAAAGTGAAAAAGAACAGAAAGAATTCTCAGGGTCGAGAGCTCACCCTTGGCACGAGATGATGAGACAGTCGACATGACTTCTTGACCAGAAGGAGGTGCTGACAACAGGTTGACGTTGGTAAAACTCCTCTCCGACGCTGGAACACCCAGGACAATCTTGGACAGACCTTCCGATCGAGCATTCACCTCCAAATCTTCTGGCTCAGGAACTACGAAAAAGAAAAGTTAAAGCAAAGAGTTAAGACACATAAACAAACAAAAAAGAAGACAAATACATACTCTCAACTCGCCACTCCATCAACAGGAACGAACATTCTCCCCCCTTCTCCAGAGAAGAACGTTCGACAAAGAAGAACTTCGACCCCTATCCGCGGTCGTTGACATCAAGATTCTGCACCAAAGGCTTCCGACCATGTCAGATACGTAACTGAACACGAGAGGAACTCTTCGACCCTAAGAAATAGTTGTACCACAAAGCATCAAAATCAAAACCAGCCCCAGATCGGATGTTCACAAGGTCCAAGACCCTGAGAACCCTCCACGCTTGTGGCATCACCTGACACGGCGCCAACGCCAGAGCAGCCAAGAAATCCCTAACGAGGGGAGAGAAAGGAAACTTATGTCCTATCCGAAACAGATATGCATAGAAACAAACCCATCCTTCATATCGAGCATCGGCCCTCTCGTCCGGGTGAGGTAGCCTGGCGACCACCTCCGGCGGAAAGCCTCCAACTTGAAGAATTTGCTCCAACTCCGCCTGGGACATGGTGCTTGTCAGAGCGTCCGATTCTTTCAGAATGAAGAGGGGAGGAGCTTCGCCTTTGCGCGAATCAGAGAGAGCCTTCGACGACTCGGAAGCTTCGCTAGAAACCATTTCAAGAACGGAAAAAGAAGGAAATCGAAAAGCTATGGCTAAAGAGGCTGGAAGACTTACCAAAGAAGCTTGCGAGAGAAGATGAAGTGAAGTCTAATTGCTCCCCTCTGCTCCGAATTTATGGAGGGAAATGATGGTCTGCAGAGGAGTCGCATCGTGCTCCGATCTTGCGCCACGTAGCCCTGGGCAACTGCGTCAAAAAAGGACGGTGAAGATCGTGTATGGAGAAGTTGCCTCGGATTCCGCTTACTTGCCTAAACCGCAAGCCCAAGGCAACTTGGGGCTATTGTTGGGCCTGACGTCCCCTGGGAAGGTGGATCGAGCAAGACAAGCCCAGGCCCACGACGGATCGGAAGAACAGAAGAGAAACCCAGAGAAGGCGACGAGGCTTCTCCAGTCGAACGTCCTCCGACAAGATCGCGAAGATCCCGCCAAGCATTAAATGCCAAGATTGATCAACGGCCACATCATTTACACAACACCATAATAGCAACAATTAGTGATAGAATCTCCGTAATTAAATCCCGGCGTTGAAGATAAGGATGGGATCGAAAAATAACGGTCAGAGGCACGAAGAACTTACCATATATGGACGAAGAGGAAGAAAAGAGGGGGACGGATACAAGCACGTTACACACTCAAGCATTCTCGTTCAGAAACAAAACAGAACAACACTTTCACTGCCCGTCTAGCTCTCCAGCAATCACCCCCGCTTATTCGCCACCGGTCGCAACCTAAGAATTACCGATCGAATCCAATAAGATCACTCTGCCTTATTACGATAAGTTGTATCTCGATTCAATCCGATCAATATATTATCTAATAAAGTCATTTCGCTATTCTGCATTTGCTCTTTGCTTGTCTATTATCTATTTGGTTTGGATTGTTTTCTATCACCCGATCGACTAGTTACCCCGTCTAAGGCGATTTAGGTCGTCCGATCTTTTCGCCCCAAAACAATAACCGACTCCCTGTGGGATCGACCCTGACTTACTTGCTATACTCTTTAGTAGGTGATTTAGGATTTCTTTGACAGGAAGTCAAGGTGAACGCCTTTACGAGATGCGTGAGGCAGATGGACCCGATGCTCCAAATGCTTAAAGTGCTTATTACCTTCTGTTGGTATGTTGTTGATTTGGGTGTTATCCAGTCTTTCATTTTGGATAGTTGTGTTAGTAAGTAAGTTTTGTATGCAACAAGGTTGTGAACCTTTCGTTGTAAATCTTCCTAATAATAAATATTTGGTTAGAACCAAGCGTTTGTCGGAATTTCCGATTACCATTCAAAGTAAGAAGTTCGAAGCAGATTTGATCTGTATAGCCATGACTCCATACGACATTATTCTCGGTATGGATTGGTTGACGCGTCTTGGGGCGGTCATCGATTTTAGTTCAAGGACTGTGACAGTGTCATCTAGGGACCAGTGTATATGCAAGTTTAAGGGTCGGAATGACGCTGATAACGGCAGGCTTATCAATGCGATGACTGCGTTTAAGCTACTTCGACAAGGTTGTGTCGGGTACCTTTGCTACCTGGATCCGCCCATGAAAGATGAACCTTCAGTTCTTGATCTTCCAGTTATTTGTGAGTTTCCGGATGTCTTTCGAAATATATTCCTGGATTACCACCGAAACGTGACGTGGAATTTACTATTGAGCTTGAGCCCGGTACCGCGCCGATCTCGAGGGCATCGTATCGGATGGCTCCTGCGGAGATGCAAGAGTTGAAGAAGCAACTCGAGGATCTTCTTGACAAGGGTTATATAAGGCCGAGTGCATAGCCTTGGGGTGCTCTGGTTTTGTTTGTCAAGAAGAAAGATGGATCATTTCAACTTTGTATCGACTATCGAGAGTTGAATAAAGTCACGATCAAGAACAAATATCCTTTGCCAGGGATTGATGATCTATTGGATCAACTGCAAGGAGCAAAAGTCTTTTCCAAGATTGATATGAGATCTGGTTATCATCAGCTCAGGATTCGTGAGGGAGATATTCCGAGAACCGCATTCCGGAAAAGATATGGTCACTACGAGTTTGTAGTCATGCCATTTGGACTTACTAATACTCTAGCTGATTTCATGGATCTGATGCATCGATGTTTTCACCAGTACTTGGACAAGTTTGTGGTGGTCTTCATCGACGATATTTTGATCTATTCCCCGAGCGTGGAAGCTTATGAGGAACATCTTCGGATAATTTTGTTAGTCCTTAGACACAGTGAGCTGAACGCGAAGTTGTCTAAGTGTGACTTTTGGATCAAAGAAGTGGCTTTCTTGGGCCATGTGATCAATAAGAATGGGGTTATGGTTGATCCCCAGAAGATTGAAGCGGTAGCTAATTGGAAGCGGCCTCAGAATGTGAAGGAGGTGCGCAGTTTTCTAGGACTTGCTAGATGTTACAGACGGTTCGTGGAGGGATTTCTAAGATCGCTCTACATATGACCGGTCTGCTCCGCAAGGTCCATAAGAAGTTTGTCTGGAATGACAAGTGCGAGGCCAGTTTTCAAAAATTTGAAGCAGTGTCTGACCTCTGCACCAGGGTTAGCGCTACCGAAAGGAAATGATGATTATACGGTCTATAGTGATGCTTCAAAGAATGGTTTAGGATGTGTGTTGATGCAAAGAGGCAAGGTTATTGCTTACGCGTCAAGACAACTAAAAATCTATGAAGCAAACTATCCGACACATGATCTGGATTTAGCAGCCGTAGTGTTTGCATTGAAGATTTGGAGGCACTATCTTTATGGTGTGAGATGCCAAGTCTTCACTGATCATAAGAGTCTCAAGTATGTATTCACTCAGAAGGAGTTGAATATGAGACAACATTGCTGCTTAGAGCTACTCAAAGACTACGACATCGAATTGTTGTATCATCCGGGCAAGGCTAATGTAGTAGCCGATGCATTGAGCCGGAGGACACCGCACGAGACTGTAGTAACTTTACTTATTGTTCATACCAAGTTGAACCAAAGGTGTGTTCAGGTCTAGTAAGCATGTGAAGCTTAACCCTCGCTACGTGGGACCATTTGAGATCCTTGATAGGGTGGGATCTCTGGCGTACCGTTTGGCATTGCCGCCATCGGCACATCCAGTGCACAACGTGTTCCACGTATCCTTGCTAAAGAAATACGTGCCGGATGAGTCTCATGTGCTGAGCTATGAGGACATCGAGATTCAGGCAAATGATACCTGCGAGGAGCTACCTGTGCGTATTCTCGAACGTCGTGAGAAGCAGTTGCGCAACAAGATCGTACCGTTGGTACAAATTCCGTGGTCCAAGTCAGAAACAGAAGAAGTTACTTGGGAAACATGGGAAACCGAAGCAGAAATGCTCAGACGTTTTCCCGAGTTATTTGCGACCTAAGTTTCGGGGTCGAAACTTCCTTTAAGGGGGAGGTGATGTGATACCCCATACTTTTATAAGGGTATTTTGGGATTTTTCCAAACGCCCGTTTTGTACGATGAATTAATTTCAGAGACAGAAAGACATTTTGTAATGTTCTCGATCTCTGTAATAATTTTTCTAAGTGAAATAAAATACATTCGACGTATTTCGGGACTTAATACTCGTTCGTTTACGATTGTTTTTATCCCGGGCTAAGGCCAAGTTGTTCCAAGCTAAAACGGATGAAAAATGGCCTTGGCGGTGACCGCCGCCAACTAGTCGACGTCATCGTCATCATCAATGCAAGTGGGCTAGAAAGCGGCGACCGCTGCCAGAAAGCGGCGACCGCTGCCAAAAAGCGGCGACCGCTGCCAAAAAGCGGCGACCGCTGCCAGAAAGCGGCGACCGCCGCCAGGCACAAAATGGGCGGCGACCCCCTTGCCGACAGCGGCGACCGCCGCCACTGTTGCAGGCCTAGCTTCTGTGGCTGCCGGCGATCTGACAACATCGCGATCTTGGCCTTCCACGTGCCCTTGCTTGTCCCCTGGTATTTGGCTATTTAAAGGGAGTGATTGGGAGCTGAATTGAGCACAAATCCAAGCTCAAATCCCTCATAATTTAATCTCGCCGGAAAATCAAGCTCTTCGCCGGAGAACTCGCAATCGATCGTCGGAGCTCCTTTTGGTGTTCTTTCTAGTTGCAAAGTGAAGCTTTGGAGGCCCTTAGAAGATTAGAATCCAAAGGAGAATCAAAACGATCAACGCCGGTGAGAATTCTCTTCTCGCATTTTCTGTTCTATTCGTAGCAGCGACCGCCACCACGAATAGCGGCGACCGCCGTAAGACAGGCGGCGACCGCCGCCCAGAGGCTTTTGGCCTGTTTCGGCCTTGGCTTCTGTGGCTTTCGATCGGGCTTCGTTCCTTTCGATTTCTTTCGTTATTCTTTAGATTCGTACTTGTTTTGTCGAATCTAACTTAGGGTTTCTTTATGGGTCGATCCGAAGGAATCTGTGTTGCCAGAATTATCCCTGTTTCGAGCCCGGAAACTCGTCGTCTCTAAGCTCGTCAAAGCTTTTGTCGGATCTAAGGCAAGTGGCGGTTCGCTCTTGCTCATCAATCCATATTTCCATTAATTATCAATTGGTTAATTGTTAATTAATTTGGGATGATTTACTGTTTTCGTTGGGAACAGTTTTGATAAATGTTATGTGGAAAAGAATATGATATTATAATAGGTTGTATATCTGCTAGAACAACGCTATTATAGATATATATTTATGATGATTGCCTGGAGGGCTTTGATGTGAATTAATATTGTGTGCTTGAACTGTTTAGTTAGCACGAGTATTCGTAGGAACGTTACTGGGACCCTGGGGTCCAGTCGTTTCTTTATAATCATGGGGGTTAAGAGAACCTAACACCATTTTGGAAGGTCATGACTAACCTTTATACTCGGGTATAGAGGTGGTGTACTTAGCCAGTGTCACAAATCTCGGGAGTTGCTCCCAAAGGATCTCTCGTCTCAGGACGAGATGATCATAATAAAAGCTTATAACGCGATGCATGTTTTGGAATTAAATGAGATAAGTGCCGTTGTCGCACATAATTAAATATACCTCAGGCGAGTAGTGCAGCTAGGTAATAGTGCATCTAGGAAAACTCGTCTTGACTTTGATCAGAGTAAAGTTCTCTTTCCAATCTCGATTCGTCCTGGGGCGGTGAGGTTGGTCGTGAACCGAAACATCAAGTCGTTTTTGAACGCTTGTGTGAAAGTTTGTGTTCCCTAACATTTGTCATGCTTCCGATAAGACTCATTTCGTTGGAGTCTTCTTTTGGGTTGATTGCCGTGAGACTCGGTCTCCATAATCTTCTCTTGATCATGTCTTTTCATATATTCCAATAGAAGTATGATGGTTGACTATCGTTGTCGGTTTTAATTCGAGACGATGAGTCTAACCTAATACGACTACTTTGAACCACTCTGCTTTGTACCCTTGCATAGTCTTTTAATAAAGACTAACCAACCGCAATTGTCCTCTGCATGGTTGGCTGGTGTCATCCGTTCGATTCGGCACATCAGATAAGTTGCCGATCCGAGAAGGCTAGAATGACTATGAAGGCAAACGGTGTTTTTGACAAGTTTATCCAGGTTGAGATCCTTGGGGTTTGATCGTTTGATCAAGACTTTTGTGTTATTTATTTAAAAAGACTTCCGTTGTGTTAATTATGTCTTGTAGTAAGACTAATATGTATTTTGGTTGTATTTGGATTTACGGATGTAATTCCAAGACCTTGTTTTAAATAAATGTTATGATAATTGTATCATAAATGTTGGTTTCATGATTTGTATAAACTGGTAAAGCCTTGGGTGATATCGGACAGAACGTTTGAGGTCACTAGTGGTAATACCTTTCAAGGGAATATTTGGGGGGTGTTACACAAGAGGGAGCTGGCGTCGGGATCAACGCACATTGGAAGTTCCGCGGTCGCGGTAGGGAAGGCCGCGGTTCTGGATGCAGAAGCGGAAGAGAACAGGGGAGAAGCCGCGGGCGCGGTTTGGGTGGCCGCGGGCGCGGTTCTGTGTGCCGCGGTCGCGGTTGTTGTATCCGCGGTCGCGGTTTTGACAGGGACTAGAATTTGCACGTCGTCGGCCTTCATGAGGTTCCTCTCTACATGGTCGTATAAGATCTCCTGAGGCATCATAGGGAGAAGAGTGACTCGCCTACCGCCATGAATAAAGACGTAAGTGTTGAGGAACCCGTCATGTACCATTTTCCTGTCATATTGCCAAGGTCTACCAAGAAGAAGATGAGTAGCATCCATAGACACAACATCACATAAGACACTATCATGGTATTGACCAATTTGAAAAGGGATGCAACATTGTCTGTGTACCGCATCACCATTACCTGCAGAAAGCCATTGAAAACCATATGGCTGGGGGTGTGGCTGCGTCGGTAATTGAAAGTGTTGGACAACCTTCTCACTCACAATGTTCCAGCACGACCCACTATCTATTATGACGCTAAGGGAGGCATCTTGGACCAGACAACGTGTGTGGAAAATGGTATCTCTCTGGTCCGTCAGGGGTACCTCCATCGCAGTAAGTGCACGCTGTGCGAAAAGGCTCAGTGGGGTACCGACAGATAAGTCATGGGGCAAGCAGGTGTACCCATCGTCCTGTGTAGCGTAGTCCTGTGGTGCGGGAGCTATCTCCTCGTCTGGCTCATCCTCAAAGGACTCATATCCGGCGGCCTGTGTGAAAAGGATCTTCTTCGGGTTGGGACAGTCGCGCTGGATGTGTCCACGACCACCACAATGATAGCAGGCCTGGTCGCGTGTCCTCTCATTGCTGTGTGGGGCCTCCTGGATGTGGGATGGGGCTGCGGTGGTGCGTGAAGTCTCACGGCCACGGGGCGGGGGCTGCGTCTGTCGGGTCTGCACGGGGAAGGATACATCAGTAGAAACAGAAGGAATAGGTGTAGTGTCATACCTGCGAGACTGAGTCTGGGACCAGAGAGTTTGTCTGCGGCGTTGATTCTGCTGGTGGATCATCATCGCCGTATGAGTGAGCTGGTTCAGGTCCCGTATAGGCAGGATCTCTAGTTGGTCTCGTATGTTGGGATTCAACCCACTCAAAAACCTGATCCTCATAGTAGCAGGGCCAATGCTTATGGCCGCCTTGTAATACAAATCCTCGAGTTTGGTGAAGAACTCGATTGGCGTCTGGGTGCCCTGGCGAGCGAGCGCTATCTCCATCCTCATGTGGTTCTGGAAGTCATCTGGAACATATTTGCGGCGCATAATGAACACCAGCTGGTGCCATTGATCAATTTGTTCCAGACCTCGTCGTTCCCTGTCAGTACATAAACGATGCCACCAAGAGCGGACTGCGCCACAAAACTGTAGAGTGGCGACATCTACCTTCTCGAACTCCTCATACTGACAGTGTCACAGGGCGTGCTCTGTAGCATGCAACCAATCTAAAAACACAGCAGGATCATAATCACCATGGAAATGCTCGATAGTTACCTTGATCTCGCGACGACTTGCATAGGGGTTGGGCGCGTGTCTGCGGTCAGGGAAACGTCGAGCTGCTGGATTCGGCTCAGGGTAAGGCTCGTCCAGCTCGTCATCATAATCATCAAAGTTGTCCTGGATGGGGCGCGGGCGACGCTGGCGATGACGGTCATGATCGTCGGCGCGGGGCTGCGGTCTCTCACGCACGGGTCGCCTTGGAGGCATCGGAATCCGTGGCGGGATGTAATCCATCGGGTAGAGCTGGATCTCCACTGGGTCACCCAAAGGTGGATGAAAGTTTCCCGGATTGGGAACACCTGTAACCTCAAAACCCTCCTCATCATACTCAGTAAAAGCAATAGGAGGCACATACCTGGGTCGCGGTGCCATATGGGGAACAGTGCCCGGGTCACGGCTGGTGGTAGGACGGGTCGGCGCCATCTGTGGTGCCCGGCCGCTGGTGTTGCCGCGAGCTGCGTCTCGTCGGCTCTAAAAAAAGGCATCTTGGCGTGCCTCGTCTCGCTTCATGGTCGCGAAACGCAGACGTTGGTCAGTGGTGTCGACGTAGGGGTAGAGACCCAAGTCTGTGGCGGAGGACTCGTGCTCGGCGGAGTCGTAGACGAAGTCGTCCGCTGGCGAGCGCAGGGGCTTGTATCTGTTGAAGCCATGGTCCTCCTACTGGGACTCAATGATGGAGTCCAAGCGACGAAGACCCGGCTGGAGCTGCAAACTGGAGGGCATCGGGCCATTTCCCTTGTCGAGGCGCCGCGTGGTGTCGGTAGTGAGCGCGGGGGCCAATAGTGGATCAATCGTTGCGGTATCTGCAGGAACAGAAAGAACCGCGGGCACATTTTGCTTTTCCGCGGTCGCGGTTGTGGCAGCCGCGGTCGCGGCGACGGCCTCAGTGGCGGCTCAGCATGAGGCAACATCCCGTTGCAAATCTTCGATCTTCGAAAGTATGACCTCTAACGTCCTGGCTTGAGCATCGCCAGCGGCCTGGCGAGGGGCGAGTGTTTCGTCCATATCTGTCCCTATAGACACCATGACAAACGCAAAAAGAGCAGAAACACACACAACAAGTAACGAAAACAAAGGACAAAATAGATCAAATCAAACCCACAAAGTCTCACGTAGGGCACTAATCTGGGTAAAGCCGTGAGGGCGGAGTGGCTAGGTTGACTCAGCGTGGACTAAACCAACACAAAAACCACACAAACCTCACAATTCAGAAGCCAAAATATAGTGACTATGCAAGAAGTATTCCAGCATGCAAATCCTAGAATCCACAGAGAAAGAATACGGGGAGGTAAGCTTAATGGACCTGTGTCAATAGTGAATCGGCTTCGCCGAGATCGCCTGAGGCTTTTGTTTTTCTAATTCTGTGGCTGATTTTTTTGTTGTTGTGTAAATAACTGAATGCCTTTTTTTTTTAATTGACACAAGTTTTTAGGGACTGTTTGTTTACCGGGTATTGGGGTTGAGGAATCGGGTTTGGAATCCCCAACCCGTTACTTGTTGTTTGATATCTAATTTTTTGGTTTTCATACCGGGCCTCCAACCCAATTGGAATCGGGTTTGGAATCCTGATATTTTTGGAGGGTTTGGGTTTCATACCGGCCTCCAATCCAACCCATAAATATTTATTTGTAATATATAAAGTGATAATTTGACACATATTATCTCATATATAATTAATCATGTAATTTAAATATTATTTTTTAATTAACTATGTAATTTAAATATTATTTGTAATATATAAAGTGATAATTGTGTTTCATTCCAGAAAAGTAACCAAACACATTTTTTCAAGAATAGAGTTCCAACCCGATACCTACTTAACCCGATTTCTAATTCCAACCCGATACCTGATTTATACCAAACGCGCCCTTAGTGTAGACGATGAGCAATTGTTGCAGAGACTAGAAAGAAGAAATTTTTGTATGAAAACTAGGAGAGAACAACGAAGGGAAATTCTAACATCAATCACGAACTTTAGCAAACCAAATATGCAAAATTAATATGATTTAGGGCAAGCAAAGTCCACGACTAGGGTTAGGGTTTTTCACGGTAATTTTTTTTTAATGCTCTCGGTCTTGAACAAGGACTTAGGAAGCCACAAATTCAACCTAGGGTAGGGGAGTGTTAGGGGCAACCAACAACAACAACAGAACGGAAACAAACGAAGCAAAACAATGGCGACAAGCCACACAAATGAAAGCGGAAGCAAGGGAAAGACTGAAATTTTAACGTGAGAACAAAGCGAGAAAGAAAAGACCAACCTTGTACCCCTGAAATCTGATACCAGTTGATGTGTTCCGGTCTCCCAAAACAAGTCAGAGCGGATCTAGGTAGAAAGGCGGACGAAATTCTCTTGCTCGCTGAAAATCGTAACGTCACGAAAATTCTGGAACTGTCGCAGGGTAATCCGCGGGCGCAGTTTGGCTTTCTGCGGTCGCGGAAATCACTATAGGGGCCGCGTCTGCGAGTCGAGTTGTGGTTCGACGAGGGGGATCTCGGCTAGGGCCGAGAGCCACGTTTGGCTGAGTGGGGTTCGTGTTCAGTGGTGTTGGGTTCGGTGGACTTGATCGTGGGTTAGGGGGGCCGGTTAGGGCGGTTCGGTGATGGATCAGTTGAAGGAGCTAGACCTAGGGGGCGGGAGCTTGGCTCAACGGCAACGCTAAGCTTTAACTCTCAATTCAACTTGTTTATTAATTAGGGTTAGGCTGGCTTATATAGCAGCCAAAACAAGGTTCTTGCCCAATGGGCCTAAAAAGCATAAGTGGATCGACCCTCTTGGCACAAGAGATGCCCGACATCCAAAAATAGAAACTTGCTAAAACGGCAATATCTAAAAATAGTAAATACTAAAAACGAGAACTTTCCAAACTTAGAAACATTCTAAGAATGGAAACTGCTAAGAAGAGAAACTGCTAAATACGAAAAAATACTAAAAATAGAAAGTGTCTCAGAATGTCTCGAAATTGGCATGTGAGTGTCACAATACCAAAGTAACTCAAATGACACTCGTAGTGTAGAGGAATGTCGTGACCGGGGTCACATCAGAGGGGAAGGGAACTTAGGAAGGGAAAGGGAGCTACAAACCTAAGATTTCATGGAAAAAACACGTGAATGACATCGGTTATATTAAAACCGTGGTCCGTATATTTCTTTGACCACATTAATATTACGCAACCGCAGTTAGCGTTTAATTAATTATTTTAAAAAAATCTTACACCGCGTTCAAAGGTGTACCATGGTCCGAATTATTTTTTTACCGCGGTTAATATTATGCAACCGTGGTTCGAGTTTATTTTTTATAACAAAAAAAATTTACACCGCGTTTAATATTTTACCGTGGTCCGTGTGTCTTCTTTACCACGGTTTTATAAATCTGCTCCAATAATAATGCGGTTAATCCCATTTTTTGTACTAGTGCTACATTGTAGATGAGAGCGATAATCGGATTATCATTCAAGTTTTACAAGGTAACTTGGTGTGCCCCGCATATGTATATATTGTAATACCCACACGCCCATCACAGAGTTGCAGCCCATACACCCCAACCCATCCCATGTTGGCCCATACCCTTAAGGCAGGAAACCACACCATGGAGGTTGTTCGTGAGTCTCGAACTCGAGGCCTCACGAACAACCTCCATGGTGTGGTTTCCTGCCTTAAGGGTATGGGCCAACATGTGATGGGTTGGGGTGTATGGGCTACAGCCCTGTGATGGGCCAACCCGATGTGGTGTGGGTATTACATATATGGTGGTTCAAGATATTTTTGATATAGCTTGTCTTTTTAATAGTATCATTTGGTCTCATGTGAATAGAAAAGGCAATTGTTTAGCCCATGCTTTAGCTAGATTATAGCCCTGGTCTGTTGGTATTAGGTCTTGGGATTACACTGTCCCAAGTCAGAGTTTGTTAATGAAGTTTAAATGTGTTGTTCAAGCACATTTCCTCTCAAAAAAAAACTGAATGGCGGCACCAGCTGTGTGCACCTACCCTGAGTAAGGGTATAGTCATGACCAGAGAGAGTATTAGGGAAAAATCCTCCTAATACCAGTTATAAAGAAATGACTAGACCTCACAAGGTACATAACGTTCCTACGAATACTCGTTCTAACTATAATGTATAAGTTCACACATAAAATCCACACCAATACCATCATGGTAATAACAGATATAATATCATTGTTTCTAGCAATATATACAACCTATTATAATATCACATTTTAAATCATATTGTTTATAAAAATTTGTTCCCAAACGAAAACAACAATTCATCCCAATTTAATTAACAATTCGAAATAATTGATAATTAACGGAAACATGGAATGATAAGCAAGAGCGAACCGCCACTTGCCTTAGTCTAGACGAACGATTGAACGACGACGGGTTTTTGAGTCCGGAACGGGAACGAAAGTCGGATTATAGATTCCTACGACAACGACCCATAACGAAACCCTAGGTTAGTTTCGACAATAAAATGATACGAATCTAAGAAAGAACGAATGAAATCGAAAGAACGAAAGTCCCGCCCGAGACCGGATCGTCCAAGGCCACGATTGCGATTGCCAAGGCGATCCGCAGTCGCGGCGTGGATTCTGCGGTCGTGGGCGTCGAGGACATGGAGTCCGCGGGCGTCGAGGACAACATCCGTGTCACGGCCTGAGTGTCATTGCCGCGGTCACGGCAGTTCATGTCCGCGGTCGCGGCCATGAGCTCGGCGACCACAGATCGGGAGAGAACTCACCGGCGGCGACGCGAGGGGGCTCGAGACGATGGGGCCTCCACTCCTATCCTCCTTGCGCCTCCAAGGCACCACCCTATGGCCGCTGCAACCTCCGGCGAGAGCTCCGGCAACACCTCGAAGATTCCGGCGAACGAAGGAAAAACGAGAGAGAAGAGAGGAGATCTGAGTCGGGTGCCCAAAAACCCTCCAACTTGGCCTCCATGTATAGCCAAAGGAGGAGAGCAGCCCCCGCCCAAATCGACGGTGACTCAGAAGATCGACGGCGACGAAGAACACGCGGCACGCATGCCTGCCTGCACATTTCCGCGGTCGCGGAAAATTCCAATGCCCAGCTCCTCTGGGAGCTATTTTTCCGCGGCAGAGGCATTTTCGCGTCTTTTTGCCCGGGGAAAGGTTTGGCATGGGTTTAAACCCCGGAAATTATATATTTGTACCCAAATAAATATTCTAAGCCCCGAAAATACGTCGAATGTATTTTATACCACTCAGGGAAATATTACATAGATCATATGTGATACAGAAAATCCGAACTTCGCCTAACGCGTCCCGAATAATTGACGAGGGTTTGGGAAATTACCCAATTACCCTTACTAAAAAAATGAGGGGTATTACACAATATGCATATGCATAGGAGGGGCAACAATTGGAATAATACACGGGATCTAAAGCAGTTTATGAGTTGTTCTGGATTTTTCAAGGTTGTCGTCGTGGTAGTGATGCCACTTTTTGTGTATCATTGGATTCCATGAAGAGGCCTCAACCAAGGTGTAGAGGTGCACGAAGAGCAACAACATCCTCGCATGTCTTCCATACAATTTGTGCAGCTTCTGCAATGAAACACTTCATTAGGGTTGGTGGCTGGTCCTATCAAAATTCTTGAGAAATGGGAATTAAAACGAAGATCTTTACAACATATTGATAACCATATGGCGTACATTGTCATTTGTCACTTTATACTGAAAGACAAACTCTATGAGCAACTTCTTGTCAAAAGATGAAATCTACGAGCAAGTGCTTATCAAAAGATGGAACTCTTGATCAAGTCATTATCAAAATATGAACTATGTGAGCAAGTGCTCATCAACATATGAGCTCTATTAGCAAGTGATTGTATAAAGATTAACTCTTTCAGCAAGCGTTTATCAAAAGATGAACTCTATAAGCAAGTGCTTATGAGTTCGAAGTTCGAACCTTGGAGTTGTTGCCGCATATTCAGGATTTAGAAAATCCTAGAGTAAGGGTTGTCGGACAACGTTGCAACGGTAATAAAGTACAATTGCAAGAAAAACATTGGTTGATTCATTCAACATTAAGCCTGTGCTATGTCCCTCATCAAAGACTTTCATATACTAGAAAAGATAGAATAGAGCCACAAGCAAAGACAACATCAAGCCTAATAATGAACAATAACACAATCAGTCGAGAAAGAGAGAAATGACTTACAAGCAGAGTGTAACACCCCCAAAACTTAACCCTTTTGGAAATGTATTACCGCCAGTGACCCCAGTGTTCCTTACCGAGATCACCCAAGGCTTTACAAAAAAAAAATACAATTTATGAAATGCAATTGATACACAAAGATTGTCGAGGAAGCAAGAGTTACGGGATTACAACCCAATCCCGAATAGGCCAAACACAGAGTTCAAACAAAGTACAGCGGAAGACAAATAAAAGATTTTACAAACGGGGTTGTGATCGTGATAATCACCTGCCCAAGGATCTCAACCTGATTAAAAGCAATTATTAAAACATCCAAAAACAACCATCGTCTTCATAGTCAATCTAGTCTCCTCAAATCTTCACTCTATCTGATGTGCCGAATCGAACGGATGACACCAGCCCACATGCGGAGAACAAAGTTCGTGGGTTAGTCTACTTGAATAGACTAGCAAGGGTAAAAAGCAGAATGGTTCGAGTGATCGTAACCGTTTACTATCATTGTCCCTCGAATAATAACCGAAGGGACGATACATAACCCGGCACTTTCACGGAATAACAACAAGAGGTATGCATGAGAGAAGATTCTGGAAGACTTCATCTTCACAGAAATCGACTCGAAAAGAGACTCCAAGAGATTGAGTCTTTAAGGAAAAATGACAAATCTGGAATGATTACAGGATCATACAACAATGATTTAAAACTGACTGAGATGCTTCGGTTCACGACCAACCTCATCGCCTACAGCGAATCCAGATTGGAAAGAGAACGTACTACATTCAAGTCAAGACGAGTTTTCCTAGCTGCACTGAACTTAGCTGCACTACTCGCCCAAGGTATATTAATCATGTGCACTCGGGCACTTATCTTATTTAATTCCAAAACGAGCATTACGTTATAAGCTTTTACATCTCCACACAAGAGATATCGGATCTCCTCACAAGAGATATCAGATCTCCTCACAAGAGATATCAGATCTCCTCACAAGAGATATCGAAGGGATGAACCCTGGAAGATTTGGCACTAGCGAAGTACGCCTACCCTGTGAAAGGGTATGGTCATGACCAAAGAGAAAGTACTGGGGATGAACCACCAAGTACCAGTTATAAAGAAACAGCTAAACCCCCTCAAGGTACATAGCGTTCCTAGCCACTAGTGCTAACTAAACAGTATAGCACAACAACAGTTACTGGATAAATCCACATAAAGGCCCGAAAGGCGATCACAGATAATAGCGTTGTTCTAACAGATATACAACCTATTATATGATTTTCAAAACAGTTTAACAAAACCGTTTCCAGACAAACAGAATATTCATTCCAAATTAATTACTCAGATAAACTACTGATAATTAATGTAAATATGGAACGAATGAGCAAGAGCGAACCGCCACTTGCCTTAATCCGCAGAATTTGAACGAAGTCTAACGACGGGATTCCGGGCTCGACACAGAGATGAATCTGCCAACTCCGGTACCTTCGGATCGACCCATACAGAAACCCTAAGTTAGATTCGACAAACAACAATACCGATCTACGAAAGAACGAAAGGAATCGAAGGAAACGAAACCCGAACGAAGGCTACGGAAGCCAACACCAACAACCCGGCCAACAACAACTCGCCGGCGGGCGCCACAACAATCACGGTGGGCGCCGTCTCAACCACGGCGGGCGCCGCTCAACCACGGCGGGCGCCGCTCAACCACGGCGAGCGCCGCTCAACCACGGCGGGCGCCGCTCAACCACGGCGGGCGTCGCTCAACCACGGCGGCTGGCCTCCTTCATCACAGCGGTCGCTGTTCACCACGGCGGGCGCCGTCTCATGCCGGCGGTCGTCGTGTTCCTCACGGCGGGCGCCGTCTCATGCCGGCGGTCGCCGTGATCCTCGCGGCGGTCGCCGTCGCGAACGAAAACAGAAATACGAGAGGAGAAAACTCACCCTCGACGATCGATTTGGCTCGTCTTTCGCCTTGCTTGGTTTCTAGGCTTCTAAGGGCCTCCCAAGCTTCCCCTTGGCCACCGAGAACCACACTAAACGAGCTCCGACGATCCACTTAGATCCTTCTCGAGAGAGAGCATTTTCTTTGAGAGCGTTTTTGAGAGTCGAGAATCTGAGAGCGCTTCCGCGTCTTTCGCACCCTCTTTCACCCTCACCCAACACCTCTATTTATAGAAGAAATTAGGGTCCTTGCCTCTTGGACAATATCCAAACCCTTTTGCCCCTTGGACAATGGCTCTTGGACAAAAATCTTTGGATAAAGAATCTTGTACTATTGCCCATTAGATAACAACTCTTGGGCAATAAACTTGTACCAATCTTAATCCGCGTTAACGAAAGTCGTACACGAACGAGTATAAACTCCCAACACACCTCGACTGTATAATTCTTCACTGAGAAAAATATTACAAATACAGAGCACATTACAGAATGTCTTAAGCTCTCAGAATTAAATCCGACGTACCAAACGGACGTTCGGGAAAAATCCATAATTCCCAAAATAGCCTTACAAAATTACGGGGTATCACACAGAGTAGGTTGTAGTCAATATTTTCACAATAACGGTGTCTCAAATCATGAACTTATGAACCACATACATAACATCTTGCAAATTTGCTTTTGTTTGCCAATTCGATAATTTCATTAGCTTGATCGTACCCACGCTTGAAGGTTGATGGTGGAAGAGAAAGGCGCGCGTCAAACACAAACAAATTACCAATCCGAGTTGTAAGGCCTTCCTTCTCAAGATAATAAGAAGCACCACCCTTCAAAGTGTACAAGCGCTTAAAACCCCTTTGTCTGTCAACAAGAAGTTAGAGTACTAGATATTTGTAAGTGTCTACTACATAAACAATTACTGAGTAGCCATGTACACAAGCAATCATTATCAATTGGTAAAAAAAAATCACCTAATCTCTCAATAAAGGCTATCATTTGACTAAAGAAAGCTTTCCTTTTGATAATATAATATATTATCAATAAGGAGTAAATAGTAATGCCATTAACCACTTCAAGCAAAATACAACAGCATAGTTCTCTTTAAGCACGTAGTTATCGCTGAACTTTTGATTTTATATGCATACTAAAATTGATTTGTGGGTGATTTAAGGTACCGGTGCTATTAAAAGTTTACAATGGCTTACTAAGATTGATTTGTCATTAGATTTTGAATGAACATTGCAGGAATAGGTGGGTTCGAGTACAGATAAAGTTTATGAAGAAGAACCCAACATCTATATGTACCCTATTACACGGGGCCAACACAATATCCATATAATATCACACATGAAAGAGACTAAGATATTTGGATTATTCCCTAGAATCCATGATCATCAGTTCACCTCTTAGGTCTGTCACTAATCCACAAAGAGCATGCCAAAAGAATTTGAAGAACAGAAACCCTACTCTTCTATTTCATCATATCCCAAAATCTGTAAGAAACCCTAAATCCCAAATGCATAAAAAACCCTAAATTTCTAAATCCCTAGAACATGTGAAGCCTCTTAAATGGATCGGGTTTACGTACCTTAAGCTTGAAACGCTCAAACGAGGATTTCTTTCTGACTTGTTTCGAACGAACCAAGAGAAGTCGTCACCTCGGCGCCGACGCCGCCGCCTTGCCCGCCGCTCGAACCATGAGCCGTCGGCGCTCGAACCAGGAGTAGGAGGTGGTTCGAAGGAGATGGTTTGAGGCCACTCGAAGGAGATGGTTTGAGGTTGCTCGAAGGAGATATTGAACCAGATAGAGAGTCAGGGGATTGCATCTGCTTCTCTTTGTTTTTTTTTTGTTTTTTTTTGTATAAAAAATAAACGGTGGTTGTTTTGGAATTGACAGTAGGGCATATACGAAAATAAAATAAACCTCAAGGTTATTTCGTGAAATATACTAAAGAGTAGAATATTTCGCAAATTTTATAATATCTCAGGGTCACCACGCGAAAAAAACGGTAGAAAGTATCAATGTAATTAAGTGACTAGTTTAGAATCTTGATGATCAAGTCTGCTAAATTACCAGTAGTACCAAACTACCAACCAGCTTGGAATCTTGATGACCAAGTCCAAACTCAATTCAAATATCTCGTCTGTCGGAAGTCTACATGTCTTGCCACGTCACTATCTTTCTAGTTGCTCCAGATGGAGAAAAGTGATTGGTCAATCCAACTCGTTTGACGTTTCACGCGTCATTCACTCACCACCCCCGCGCGTGTAAGCCACTTCCCCTCACGCGTTGACACCCCAGAACTGCGCCCCTTCTCTTTTTATCTCTCTCGTCGGAGCGTAGAAGCAGCAGAAAATCTCACGGCAGAGGGGAGAGAATTCAAAAAACGCACGAAGAATAGGTATTCTTCTTCCTCGCGAAACTCAATGGCGTTCTTGTCGTTCTTTGGAAGAGTTCTCTTCGTCTCTGTCTTCATACTTTCTGCCTGGCAAGAGTAAGCCGCTAACTCTCATCGTTTTCTCCTCTTTTTTCAACATCTTCTTTTACCCTCGCCTAGAAAGTTCTCAGATCTGCTTCGTATTTGCTTTCTGTGCATCAACTGCTTTGTGTTTTGCTTCTGCTGAGTTGTACAGATCACGAATCTAGGGTTTTATGACTCGTTTGTGTGATAATCGCTCTCTACTTCTGCTGCTTGCTCAAAATTTGTCTGATATTATCCGTGTGACAACTGTTGTGTTATGTTCGATTTTTTTACGGATCAGGATTTTCTTGAGCTTGTTTTTATTATGATATGTGCCTTCTGCAAGAATGTGCAATCTCTTTGGAATTTTGCACCCGTGGTATTGACCTGCTTAGCTTACCAGATCCAAGATGGTACCGCTGAAAAATTCAAATCAAACTTACATGATTGAAGTCCTTTTTTTTTTTGGGGGGGGGGAGGGAAGTCTGACATCCCGTAGCCTCTCAACTGTAGATTTGAGATTATTTAGGATGTTTGAGTTGAAATTATGCGGATCTAAATTCATTACACTGCTTAGAATCTCAAGTCATTTCCTTTCCAAGTGGAGCGGCTAGCTTTAGTACCATTTACTAGCAGTTGGATTGCAGTTAAAAATTTAAAATAGCAATACTTGTTCCATGAGTGATGAGTGTCAGTTTGTTTTGTTACTTTTCCCATAAAAGAGAAGCCACAATCTGAATCAGTAGCTAGGTCGTTTCGTGCTCTGTGTTCTAACTTCTAATATGCTCACAGAGTCACAGCTCTTTTACAGTGGATATTAACAAGTTGAGAGGTCTAAATGTCTAATCTGGTTAGGCAATTACTTTTGACTCTAGTCTGGTCATAATGAGATTACAAAAAATCACCCGTTTGATAGTCAATTGTCTGCATGTGTAATTACTCAGAACCAGGTTCATCTCTATCTCCCTAATGAGTAATAGTCTAATAGATGCATCAGTGATAGATATACATGTTTATTGTCATCATGTTGCTATTCCAGATTATTAATATCTGCTTCTTTTCACAGGTATACTGACTTTGGTGAGGATGGGGGGGCTGCTGCGGTCGCTTTGAGACCTAAGTTTGATGCTTTTTCAAAGCATGTAGTGGCTCAAACTGGAATTCAGCTGCCTCCGTTGGAGGTATTATACGTTTATTTGATGTGTCTGCTACTCCATTTCTATATACTTATATGCCGCGGTTGCTACTCCATTTCTATATTCAACAGTCTTTAAAATTTCAACCTAGAAAGACACATTTGAGTCAGCTGATCTGGTTTTCATTCTTCATAGATTAAACATCTAGTTGCCACAGCAGTGGTTTTGAAGGGGCTGGGGAGCCTACTCTTCATATTCGGCAGTACATTTGGAGCTCTTTCTTTGGTATGCTGTTTCATCACAACCATTCTTTTTGTCTATTGCATGATTCTGAAGTCTGAACAAACCACCTAACTGACTATATCGTTATATCACAGATTTTGCATCAGGCTATTACTATGCTCATCTTGTACGACTTCTACAATTATGATGCCGACAGTAAAGAATTTGCTCAGCTTTTCATCAAATTCACACAGGTTATCCACCTTTCTCCGCAGTTTGTATTTGTATAGTTCAGTGCACTAGCTGAATAGATCTGAAAAGACTGAAATGTACAGATAAAATAAATTAACCCAATACAATTTGTGTGCATTCAACGTTGTAAGGGAACCAAGTGGAGAAGTATGAGAAAAGGGAGCTGATGAAAAGAGGAGAGTTATGATGGCTCTAAAGTCTTATCCTACTTGCTTAAAATTAGAATTTCCTCTTCTCTAAATCAATAAAACACAGTTGAGCTTCATCCAGTTCTTTCAAATCTCAATACTCTTTTCTTTTCAAGGAAATGCGATTTAGGAAGTGGTTTTTTCCCTTCATCTCTTACCATATATTGCACCTCGAAGTCAGTGTACTAAGTATGAAATTAATGATAACATGGGTTTCCATGGTTTCAATGCAGAACTTGGCACTAGTTGGGGCCCTGCTCTTCTTTATTGGCATGAAGAACTCAATGCCGAGGCGTCAACCCAAAAGGAAGGCATCTCCCAAGGCAAAGACCATGTAACAGGATATAGGCCTGCTGCACAACTTGGAAACTTGTATCACCGGCCCAGGGATGTAGTTATATCCTAATTTCTTGTTCATTCCATCATTTTCCAAGCGACTTGCTCAATTCTTCAGACTTCAGCTTATCATTTATAGCTAGGTTAGGGGTTGAAGATTATTTATGGTAATGGAAAGATATAGGGTTTGCCTTGCATACTGGTGTTTATTTCACATTTTTTGCATATTGGTACTAGAATGAGCTCTTCAACTTTATAATGTATACGATTTGATTATTTTCTAGATAAGTTGAAACTTTACCCTTTATGGCAATTTAATGACTGGCTAAGATAAGTTTTTAATGTACTATGCATTGTTTTTGCTTAGGCCTAATTACAGGTGGAACAAATTTTGATTGATTTGAAATTGAATGACAACCAAGAGATTGAGAGGCAAGTTACAATTGCCATAATACTCACAACTTACACTTGACAACAAAGATGTTGAAGTATTTATCAAAAACATAACCTGATTGTGGCATTGTTCACGGTTCCAAGTGTTCGACCATATTATATAATTAGGTGTATTAGGAAATCCAGAGAGGGATATACATGTTTCCCACTAAACTTAACCATATGGTCTACTTGTATCCTCCAAGATGGCAAAGTTGAAGCCAAAATGAACAATGATGTAACATAGAAAATAAGTTTGGCAAGCACACCCTTCTTTTACTTTGTTTCAGATCAATCTACAAATTTCCCCTCTTAGTTTTGATCATTATGCTACACCTCTAAGCGCACTCGAGCTCTATCTGTCACTATGATGATTGTTTTGTTAATCTAGTTTTGGTTTCTGTACCTCTTGTTGTCTGCAATTCTCTTGTTGAAATTGGAGAACGAACGGGTCTTGTACTTGTCTGACAAGCTGTTACCTACATTACGGTTGATATGCTTCTAGCCATCGAGTTTGCGAATGGGCTATCTGGGAGGTTAGGTCCTTGGTTACTGCATCAAAAATAAAAGAAAATAACCATGACAGAGGTAAATATTCTTCTTGAAATGATTCATAGAGCAGTGTACTGAAAGCGTTTCCGTTCATGGTCATTGTGAGCGCTAATCATGCACCTGGCTCTTTCTTCGCTGGTGGATCCGTATCTGAAAGTGTCAAACAAGAAATTGAACCTCTGCTTCTTCACCATAAGCTGCATTTAAACGAAGGTAAAGATTAGGGTATATTCCTAAATTCATAGTTTGCAAGTCACTGGTGTTTAAAATATAATGGATATGATTCTATGAACCTTCTTTGAGCTTGAATCCAGATATTGAGTAGCCATTACCATTACCACGACCATTGGCCATTCCATTTCGTTTAGGTACCAACTGAAATTCCGAGAGCCTTCTCCTTTCAATCTCCAGCTCTACCTCGTGCTCCTTCCTAACATGCCTCGTATCATTGAATGTCCTAAACACTGAAATTAAGATAGAAATGAAGAGCTAGGGGTCAAGGTTCATCATTTGGTGTCATTGAAGAGAATGAATGCTTGAACTGAATTTGAGAAACAGCTTATTGTTCTTACGAGGCTGAGTGTTGGAGTCTCCATCAAAAAATTGCAAGCCGAAATATATTGGGTGCTTTTTTTCTGCTTTTTTCCTGAGAAATCATGCAGATTCACAAATTATGATTTGTCTGAATCAGAAGTTCTTATAGCTACTGATCTATATGGATTGACAAACAACCGATTTTATGCAAATCCAACCAAGATGAGCATGTTAAATACTTTCATTGCAGCTTATACTATTCTAGCTGCCATTGTTATTAAGTCAAGCTTGCCTTAAACAGTTATCATACAAAACCACTTTACTGTGGTAAAGGCAGCTTGAGTCCTCTATGTATATGGAAGTGAAATCGACGACAGAAAACAATCTTCAGTATGTGTGAATAAAAACAGAGATATTTTGGGATAGTTTGCTCTATTGCATAAAGAAGTTGGAGTGTAGGACTCTTACCTGTCAGCAAGCCGTGGCTTATCCCTGTAAGGTTTGACAAGAACACGAGCACCATAAATGAAATGAGGGTTTCCCTTACCCAGGATCATTCTCACGGTTTCTGGGAAAGCAAAGGTGACAAAGCCGAACATCCTTTTCTGATGGAATGGGAGCCTAACGTCTTCAACAGGACCGTACCCACTGGGAAGTTGAAACAATAGAGCAAAAAATCAATACATACATCAAGGTTCTGGTAAATTCGATAAGAGATCTACTTGAATTGTATCTCATTCATATAATGTCCTCCTTACTTGAAATGGTTACACACTTGCTGCTCGGTAAATGTACTCTCTGCAGGAAATGTAAGGTAGATTTGTCGCGCTGCAATAGGTACACCACCATGCTCGGTTTGCTCACTTTCGTACTCCATGTACTTCGGAAGGTCTTCAGCCAAGATTATTGAATGCTGTCCATGAGCCCTGCAGATACAGATACACACTCGAATACTTGTTTTGCAATCAAGCGAAATCAGGTTCTATCTTACAGTATTTGGCTTGTTACTTTCAATCCATGACCAGAAAACATAGGGAAACTCAGAAACAAGATGAAGGGCATGAAATTATAGATACCTTTCGACGAGACGGATACTGGTCCTCATCCGAGCAAGAAGCTTGGTGAGAGTATAACCAGCCTTACCATGTCTTCGGTTCTCAGTTAGGTACCGTTCTGCCTGGAGAGTCTTGCCATACTTGTCATAATACAACAATGGTAGCAAAGAAATTGAAATGGGGACACCATTTCTTGATCTCAAGAGCGTGGTGAGCTCCATTTCTAGCCTCTCGAGAGACCCAGGTGAGAACAATTGATCTTCATTGAGACCCTCACTACAATTTCCATGAAGGAACCTGCAACTTCTCCCATGCTTACAAAACCCCTTGCTATAGTAATGGCAAAACTCGGCTAAGACACTACCCTGGACAGGCAATCTCGTGTGGTAGCGCTTGTTACAGGTCAAATCTATCTCTTCATGTAAGCTAAATAGCTGCATTCGGTTAGGAAGCCGATGATAGTCTTGGGGAATGGAGTTGCCATTAGATGGATTCCGAAACTCTATTTTATGATCCGGGGGTGAGAGTTGGGAATTCCAATAGGAATTGGTTGGTTGAGGTTGAAGGGATGTTGGGGAAGCGTTTTGGTGGAATGATGGTTGCTTTGAGGCGATCAAACCGAGCTCGGTTTTCACTTTATTGGTGATGGAAAGGATCACATTGTCTGGGCTGTAGGCCAAATGGATCATTTCGCGGTTGTCATTGTCTTGGAAGAGCAAGAAACCAACTATCTTGGATGCAAGTTCAGGCTCTAGCTTTTGGATTCTACTATACACAATCTTGGTTGACTCTGAAGAATCCATCTTGAAGAATCACTTCTGAGTCTGCAAACAAAGAAGAAAAGGGTCAAACTTTGTGAAAAACAATGAGATTTTTTGAAATCTGAATTACAACCCAAAGAAGAAAAAAGAGGAAACACATGGAGCTATAAGATTAGGAATGTTGTGTCAATTTCTGCTCTCTATTGAAGTCATCATACACACAAGGCAGAGGCAAAAGCTTTAGGGAATGGTTGCTTTTTATTCTTAATCAACACTATTTTAAGTTCTCCAGACAATACCCCTAATTTAATTTTTTTTCTATCACAATCACAAAGTCCCCCCCTCTCAAAACGACAGTTAATGAAAGCTATGAATAATTTTACAATGGTGCTATCATTCCTTTATTAAAAATAAAGGAATACTATTTCAAATTTAGACTTTCAGTGGTTTTAAATAAAACCATTTTCTTTAAGACTTTGAATCATTGCAGCTAAGTATCATAAGGGTTTTTTAGAAGTCCCTTTAGCTGGACATCCCCGCCCCACCAAACATTAGAGTGTGATTTTGATAAAAATAACAATAAAGGTGATTTTTTTGAATATTTTTTAATATAGTGGCAGTTTAGAGTTAAAAAACACTAATTGTGGGGGTTTTGTGACAGACTCCCGAAGCATTTTTCATGAATTTATTATATTCCTAGAACAAGAAGAAGACGATTAGATAATCATGAACATGATAAACATTTTCTTCTGAATTGTACCATAAAAAACTGAACTCAAAATATGGAGTAACAAAAAATCATCATGAATTCTCAATTCTCAAGAACAATCATGAATCACCACATAAAGAATTTGATCAACTTAATTATAGGATTCACCACTTCAACAATAATAAATTCAAAGGAGAAAGAGAAGATGGAAGACAAACCAAAAGAAACCCAACACAAACCCACAAAAAAGATTATCTTTACCCAACATTTGTAAGCAAACTCATGTCAGAAAATGACCTCAAAAACACAAAATTTCCTACTCATGAACCGAAGTCCGAACCCATCACAATTAAGCCAGAACTATGACACAAATTTGAACAGAGTTTAGAGATATATACCCACCAACTCAAACACAGGGAGAAAGGTGATTGAGCAGTCAGAGGAGAAAGCAAGCCGCTTGATCTTCCATGGAGGAATCGTGGTTTACAGAGTCGAGTTGAGTTGTGTTGTGTGAAACTGAAAGAGAAGAGTGGGTTTGAAGAGGCGCCTCTCGTCTTTATTTCAAACCGGAAAACCAGCAGCAATCTCTCTCACTCACTCTCCCCATCTCAACTCTCAACCACATTTTTGTTGACCACTCCAGAAAATGGAAAAGGGTAAATTGTTCTTTTTCTAGTAAGGAAAGAACTGCAATTTTTTTATTTGAATTTTAAATTTGGAAGGACAAAATGCAATGTGTGTTTTTTAAGAAAATAAAATTTATAAGGGGCGTTTGTTATGAATTTGAGTTTGGGAGTGAAACGAGGAATCGAATTAAGTGGGTATGGAGTAAAAATTTGATTCACGTGGCCAAGTGTTTGGTCATGATTTTGGAATCAAATTTGGGTTTTTAAAATAAACTATCCTTATTATTCGACGCATAGACATTTTTACCTTTTAGCGCATAGGGTCACGCGTAATGTGGGAATATGCTTTCCACGTTACGCACTGGGACATACCCATTCAAGCTCCACACGTAACGTGTGGAGAGCCAGATTTCCTCCCATTCCGAAATCATTCGAACTCTTTCGCAACGGCCTAAACCCTTCTTCCCTACTCGCATAACGCGTCTCGTGGATCTTCTCGTTACGAATCAACGAACTCCGCACGTTACGTTCAAGATCTTTGAAAGGTTAGTTAGTAGAAATTGTTTTTTTTTTTGTTAATTTTGAAGTGTTTGGTTAGGGATTGTAGATCCATATTGTAGATCTATGTTGTGTAGATATTTAGGATGGTAGATCTATGTCGTGTAGAAGCTTTTGGGATTGTTGTTGATTTTTTGTTTAATTTTGAAGTAATTTTTTGCATGAAATGGTGAAAATTGGTGTTGAGGATTTATGTTGAATTTTGTGTGAAAATATGCAAGTGGAATTGATAGTATTGGTAGATTTGTAAAAATAGTGTGATTTTTGTTGATTTTGGGGTATTATTTGATGGAAAAAAAATCACCGGAATTCGGAAATATCGTCGGAGAAGACGACGGAATGTCGCCGGAAAGTCGCTGACGGCAGTTGGAATATGCAGATTCACACGTAACGTGTGAATGTGTCCCACACGTTACGTGTGGAGCTATTTCACACGTAACGTGTGGATTTGCAGTTTTCCGGTGACTCTCCGGCGACTCTCAGGCGACTCTCCGGCGTAGTATTTATCCAGAATACAGAATATATTATTTTGATTAAAATGTGTGGATATAACCGCAGATGGAGCCTGGTGAAAGAACCGCACGCAGGAGCCGCCGCAACCTTGTCCGCGAACAGTCGTTAAGGACTGGTGAAGAGGTGAACATGACAGAGAGAAGGGTACGGAGGAATGTATGCTATGATGAGACTGGCGCTTATCAGACTGGAGCCGGTAGTAGTAGTGGGGTTGCGGGCATGATTCCCGCTTAATAGCTTAATGGCGGTGCCTTCGTTTCCAACTGGCGGTAGGGCAGATTCTGAGCCTCAGTTGTACCCGGACTACCGAACGAGCCCGCTGCATGGTTATTCTGATACAATAGATCAGAATAACTACTATGGGCGGACTTTTAGTCCATCGGTACTACCGCCGCATGTGAGCCCCCATCAGAGCCCTTCGTATTATTATCAGGGGGCTGTGGATCAGCACAACCCTTGGGAGAACCCGTACGCTCCCTACCATCAGCCTATGGTAAGTACATTTAGTATAATATGAATTTGTGGATTTGCAGTAATTACTTCTGATTTATTTAATAAATGCAGGATCAGGCCAGTACATGATGGACTCAGGACCAGGCCAGCAATGCCTGGATACCAAGAGATGACGCTCCGGACGTGGACGAGGAGCCTCAGGAAGCCTCTTCTTCGCGGGAAAAACCGCCCCGATCAAAGAAGAATGTGAGATATGACCCTGAATTGCAGGTGAGCCTTCTTGGAGGTCCGGAGAGCCTTGAACTCCTCAAGAGTTATGTCAACCACATTGCATACCTCATGTACCAGCGCATTATAAGTTGCATGAAACTGTATTTCTTGTAATTCTTAAACTTTATTTGTTGTAATTGCTTAAATATGTTCATATACAGCCGGTGCCACCGTTAAGGTTCCAACAGCGAGGCAAGCAGTTACGCTCATGGCGTATCACACCGAATGCCGAGTGGGGTAACATGGCATCTGCGTCCGGGCTATGTCATCTACCGGACATCATGCACGAGCATATGGATGAGACGCTGATTGGTGCCTTCGTCGAGCGTTGGCAACGAGAGACCAACTCATTCCACATGCCATGGGGAGAGATGACTATAACTCTCCATGATGTGTGGATGATCCTCCAGCTGAACATACAAGGGCAAGACATGGGTCCCCCAGAGAAATGGCACGAGCAGCTAGGCCTCAATGATTTTAAGAAGGCGTTGGTAGAGCAGGCGCAAGAGTTATTTGAGCTGCAGGGTCGTGATGTCGTCGCCGGTACCGTGCATGCGAGAGATTTTAAGGCTCATTGCCAGACCATAAATTATAGGGAGGAGCTGGATGTGATGCATGCTGAGAGTATAAGTGCATATACGGTCCTTATCTAGTATGTTAAAATATGAAATTATAGGCATGATTAGTTGTTTAAAATTCAATTATGTTTAGGTTGAGTGGATGTCATACAGCCCGATTGACTTCAACGATGGGATGTTTGCTTCATCGCGATTCCATGGAGTCATATCCTGTTTGTGGGTCACCGAGCCTTATATGCCGGATCGAGCAGCTAGGCAGTTTGGGCGTGCACAACAGTGTCCAAGACCGCCGATTGTGCCAATTAGGGCATGGAGGGGCACGAAGATTAGCAACTACACGGTGGAATACGATAGAGCCCAATTTGCATGGGATGCCCACAATCAACATTCCATTAGCCTATAAGCTATGGGCCCTCCAGTCGTTCAACCCCACCAGTGTAGCGGTGATTACATGCAGTAGTACCTCCAGCATACACATCCATTCATCATCCTTCCAGAGGGTGATCACGCTCAACAGCAGGTAAGAAATTGAATAATTATATCTTGTTTAATTTCGTCTACAAACTATTTTCTTAATCGTATCCACTTATCTTGTGTGCAGTGCATCGAGGGTTGCTATGGACGTCTGAATCCATATCGCGATCACCAACATGAAGATCAGCAATGTGAAGACGTAGCCGATGCGTTACGGCAATCATTGGAGCAAATGTATCCCTTCCTTCCAAACCATTGAACTTTGCATTAGGGCAATAATGATTGTTTATGACAAACCGTGCGCTTCACCGTGCTAGTTTACAGAATGAGTAAGCCATCCAAAAATAACTGACAAACCGTGCGCTTCACTGTGCTATTTCTGGCGATTTCTGTGCCTTCTGTAAAATTGAAACTTGTGGAAATTAAGAAAAATCGAGGAGAGTTCGAGACGACAACTCGGTCGAGCTTTGGATTAGATACGTCAAATTCATTGCATCATAATTCATACATATCAGTCATTACATAAATCGACCGTTTCAACTTTCTTCTTTCGTCTTGTCTTCTTTGGGGCAACAACTTCTTGGTACTTCATCAATCGATCAAGGATTATTTGATCTACGTAATCACCCGCAGACGGGTCATGATTTCTCACCCACGGCCCGTAAACAATCGGCAAGGGCGCGGTTTCGGTAAGGCCAATCTACATAAAAGTCAATGCATCATACATATATTTTAACATAAAATAGTTTCAACAAATGTGATTGTATTAACGTACCGCAATGAAATGTTGCTCTTCCTCGACATGGCAAATGCATATCGTCTTCAGCTTCTCGCCAATAGTGTGGTTTGGCTTCGCCCTCATAGGCATGTATGTCGTTCCCACACCTTTTTCGACGGAGACGAACACACAGTTGAACGCAGTTGCCACCAAACATCCCATATCCGGGAGGTCCAACCACGTCTCCAATGGGGCAGGCCTGCTGGGCGAAGGAAACCATGCAAGCTTCGCCTCCATTGCCTCAAGTGTCATCGTAGACATCCAAATTGGCGCAAATAGTGTGGTTTGGCTTGTTTCAACGTAGCGATCATGGTACGTCGAACAAAAGCCCACCGCTCTTGCCCTAAACCCAGACCATGCGCAATTGCTCTGTACCCGCAGTTTTCATCACCCACTATTTCCCATCATCCTCCCACGTGTGGTCTCATACACTTGGAAAACTGGGTAATATATCGCTTGGGGTTCTTGATCAATGATGTGTGATTCGAAGGCATAGTCGAAGCCTTCTTCGTTGGTCTTTCTTTTTGCTTTTTCGGAGGTGTTCCCTCCATCTGTTGGTCAGTGTACTCCCATGATGACAGTTGTCTTTTGGTGGCAAAGTTTAGAGCTCCTTGAGGCCGACCCTTATGCCTAACTTTAGCTGGCTCTTGCAGAGTAGTCCGCTCTGGATGTGTTATACTTGTTAGTGTTGAGACAGCTCTTTGTTGATCATGCACTGGCAATGTGGGGAAGACGCTTGCAACAAATTCTTCAAGCAACGACCTATTCACTCTGCGTTCTCTGGCTTCTTCTTCTTCTTCTTCTTCTTCTTCTTCTTCTTCTTCTTCTTCTTCTTCTTCTTCTTCTTCTTCTTCTTCTTCTTCTTCTTCTTCTTCTTCTTCTTCTTCTTCTTCTTCTTCTTCTTCTTCTTCTTCTTCTTCTTCTTCTTCTTCTTCTTCTTCTTCTTCTTCTTCTTCTATTCGCACTTCTGACAAGGTCAATTGCCTCCAGAACGGATGCAATGAGCTAGTTCAATTGGTTCCTGGTTCATCACATTCCGCGCCATGTCATGCACGCAAGGCAAGCCATCTCTGACCCTCATCTGGCATCTGCATATAGTGTTCCACAATGGAGCTTCGCCTTTCCTGTATTCCTCAATCAACCGAGCTAGTGCAATCGCAAAGACCTTGTAGTGCAGCTTGCAGAAAAGATGTGTGTTTGTTAGCAGCGTAAATCTCTTTCCTATGCTCTCATTCAATGCCCCCCTTATCTCACCAATATGAGTGCGCAACCGTGTATGATATTGATCGAATACAGTGCAAAGGTTGCCATCTTTGCTTGTGAAGAAGCTTTTCAGACTAGAATGGGCCCCTTCAACCCTGTATTACAATCAAGAATCCGAAATCAGTGTGTTGCTGTAAAAGTCTAAGTTCAAATAACCAATTAAATTTAGAAACATAATGCACAAACCTGTTAGTTATGGTAGTTCCGAGCGTGAACACTGTATTTGTCCATACGGAGACGATTCTTTCCTTGTATGGGTCAAGCCAGTTTTTTTGTACGTACTGGAGACATTTTGGAGATTTCCTCCAATCATACTGAATCTTCTCCAGTGTTGCTTCATACCCTTGTATGGTCGTTTCCTTGAAGAGTTGCATGCAGTCGTTGGAAAACGTTGTGCCCCTAAACTTGTCCATGTCCTTCTTCCCTAAGTCTTCAATATTCTTCCTCACATGCCGCCTACATAGAAGGAATTTTTCATCTGGAAACTGCTTATCTAAGGCGTTCATCAACGCCTTCTCCCGATCAGTGACCAAACATGTGGGTGCTCGTTGTACCTTGACAAACATTTTTGAAAGTTGTTCTATGGCCTACTTGTAACTCTCTTCGTCCTCATGCTCCAGAAATGCCCCGACAATATTGTAGTTTTTCCAAACAGATGTGATGCCGACAATTTCAAGGAAAGGCAAATTATAACTGCACACATAATGAGTGCGTTATGATATGCTCCACACGTAACGTGTGGAGCATATCAACACGTTACGTGTGGATATGCTCCACACGTTACGTGTGGATAGGTTTCACACGTAACGTGTGGTAAGGCTCCACACGTAACGTGTGGAGCCTATGCGCTGAAAGACAATTTTGCCTATGCGCCAAAAAGTAATCGTGAAATAAACCCAATTCTCCTTGTCTCCACACCTTCTTCCCAAATAACCCACATCTCTAACTCACCAGCCACTCCATCTCTTCTTCCTCCTCCTCTACCTCTCCATTTCGGTAAAATCAAAGCTTTTTCCAGTCCATCTCCTTGTTGTGGTGCATAGACAAAATAAAAGCCCACAATTGAACTAGTAAAACCCTAACCCGAAAATCCAGCAATTCGACCTTCCCATAAAATGTCACTTATACCAAGTACAGAACATGGATTTCACCATAATTCCAAGGACTTTATTTTCTTTCACACACCATTATGTTGTCAGTGTGAAAAGCACGTACCACATGTACATTTCCCATCATTGTCGATATACAACATTGGTTATAAAACCTCAATCATGTCTAGCTCTTCATGATTAACATGTCATAAAATTTTAGATATCATCAAATAAATTAAATACAAAGCACAAATAAAAAGAAGCAAGACCAATCTACACACACAGTATAGTAGGGTCTAAACCGACTAATCTGTATAGATACAGTAGAGTCAAATAGCCAATTTGTGAAAACAGTAGGGCCTAAACCAGTAGACCTAATAAGTAATCTGTCAAAGGAACATTAGACTTTAATTAGGTAATCTGATATCTAGTAGACATTACCCAAGTAATCTGTACTAAAATACAGTAGACTTGAAGTAAGTAATCTAGATTTAACCATGAGTAATCTATACACGAGGCATAGTAGACTCACAAGAGCAGTTCCCTTCAAAACTTATTCCCTGGTAGGGAACTTAGCCCTGAATAGAATCAGTTCCTTCCAAGGAACTTTCCTCATTCTCCAACATGAAAATGCTTTGGAAATCATCCATACAACATTCATCCCATAATTTGTATTATTAATGAAATCCAACCCTAGTGAAGTTTATCATCTAGGTCTCAATATCTAAACGCTTTGATTAAGTCTCTTCGGACTCTTGCTCTCTCAACCTTGGAATCCTCATGATCAATCCATGATAATAGCATTTATCATAAATCATATGGTTATATATATATACCATAAATTATCATATGTATAAACATATTTATGTAGTACAACACCATTTAACGAAAACAAGTTCCCAATAAGGGAACTCTTAAAGGACAAGTTTTAGCAACAAAGCAATACCTTAGACTATTGATTATACAACCATAAACATATAATCAGTATTATGTATCAAACAATACTTCAAAGAAAAAGGATCCTTTCAATACATAGTTCCCTCAATGAAATTATCGTTTCCCACTAAGGACTAGATCCGTTCAAAGGAACTCCCTTCAAGGTCCGAATTTCTTTATTAGAAAATCTTCTATCATCCTCAAATCTAGGATAATTAAGATATCATATGCCATAAGTTTATTTTATATAGCCAAAGGTTATAACACCTTTCATTCACCTAGATAAATGGTGAATACATGATCATGTTTTAGTTCCCATGATCACAGATTTATTTACATTTCCTTTTGCTTGAACCACATGACTTTAATGGAGTCACTCTTGCATCCAAATGCAATTGCCAAAGTCTCATCATCGTCCATTTAGGAAGACGTCGCCACGTTGGACACAATTCCCTATCAATGGACAATCATTCGAAATTCTCTTATCAAGTTTGGCCTTATATGATCATACAATATACTCTCATATATAATGTATCGAAATACAGGTTTACACCTATCATTTCCCATTAAATAATCATGAAACATCATGGAAATGTTTACATAACAAATCCATTGATGTAAGTTCCTTATCCCATAATCAAATGATCATGCATGGTTTACAGCTAACCATCGTCATATTATACATACCATTATATGAATAATATCAAAGCCAAAACATTATTTCAATTTTCCCAATAAAACTTGGGACAAATAATATCAAAGTTCCTTCGGATCAAGGGTTCTAATTTCCCTTCGATGGTAAGAAAACCAACTTCCTTTGGGAATCCACGAAATTTGAAGTGAGATAAGACAAACCAATCAGTTCCAATCAAGGCTCATGAAAGGAACTGAATTTTAAAGTTTATGTAATAATGGATTTGAGACTTTCAGCAAGTTCAGCAAGTTTTGTAGAATCACAGATTACTTGTGTAACACCAACACTAAATCCCGAAATCCTTTATATAGGCATTAGGGAGAACTTCCAAAAATCAGTTACGGAAGTTACGGGAAGTTACAGCGGCAGTTGAAAACGGTTACCAATTGAATTCAGCGGTTATCAACCGTTCCCAACCGACACACAACAGTTACCAACGGTTACTTTCAGTTATAAAACGGTTATGACGGTTATAGCGGTTACAAAGTTGGTTTTACCAACAGTTACAAGCACATTAAACACGTGCCAAGAAAATCAACCAGCCATACACATGTGTCTAGTCCCGTAGAAGGGAAATGACGCCCAGTTCCCTTCACAAGAAATAAACTAATATCTAGTTCCCTTTCCTGAAACTATTTCCAAGGAACTAGAGCTTTTGACAAGCTGTTTCAAGGGAACTTGACCCTTACATGTAACATATACTTTGTTTCCCTCTAGAACTCAAGTCGTTTACACAAGCGTGTACTCCACACACCCGAGCTCGTGTTATAACGAAATGAGTTCCCTTAGTGTCGCATGAATCCCGATCACACTAAATGGCAATGATTTCACTAAAATCACCAACACCTATTTCTCTCTCATTCTCATAATTTCATATTCCTCTCCGCTCTAAGTTTGAATTTCATCACTTTCCTTTCGAATTCGAAAAGAATACCAAAGTATTTCTATGGAGCAGATTTGCGTTCGCCGAGGAAGAAGAAGCTGATTCTTCAAATTTATGTTCAAGATTTGAAGGTTCGGTTGAGTTGTTCAACAATCTTGTGAAACTTTGTCCATTAAATTTGAGATTGAATATTTTTAAGGAGAGAAATCCCGCATTTGTAAATAGCTACTTCTTGTGTGGATTCTAAATTAGGTTACAACAGTACATTAGGCAATATCTTTCTATGTAATCTGTGTGGCATCTGCAATTAATCCTATTACTTAATCAAATTGTATAGGACCCAACTGAACAGAATGACATTAACAACTTCATGGTTCAAAAACTTGATGAAACTGTGAACGAGTGGAGGTGATTCAAGCAAAATGTATCTTTTTATTTCCCATACATCTTGATTTTTACACCTGACCTTGAAAGGATGGAATGCAGCACATTATTGAGCTTGCTGGAGACAAGAAATTGGTGTTGCATGTTCCTCCCTTTAACGTCATAAAGGGTGTGGGTCACATGCATGAAGCAAGCTTGCTATGCAGGTGCATGTTTTTATGTTAGTTTTGATAGCACGGTGTGTCCACAATTATTAACATATTTGTGCATATAGGAGTTCATGATCCTTCATGTGGGAGCTTTCTCCTTCAAAGAAGCCATGTAACTACAACATATGGGTCGTTGAATCGCCTACCAATTAATCTCTTTGCATCAGGAATTTATCAACATCAGGTGTGAGAAACATCATATAAGGGCCAGTTATTCATGTCACATAACATTATTTTCTTTAATCACTACCTACTTTAGCAATTACCAACACAACTTTTAAGAAAATCGTACTCGATCTTTGCAAAATTCAAGAGCATCTCGAGGTAGTATCATCGACGATTTTGTAGTTTGATGGTCTTTTCACGCCTTGGATTCTCTTCATTATATAGTAAAAGATGGTGAGAAAAGTAGTGTTTGTTTACTTGATTTCTGTTTGTATCTTAAAGTTTATTCATGTACAGTAAACTACTTTTTAGATGATCTTTTAGCTGCATAATTATGGGAATATAGAGTTATTTGGTCACTGACATGGCACTCTAGTTAGTTAGCCTTAGTTAGTGTTAACTCTAGTTTAGAGTTTGTTAGAGTTAGTTTAGCTTTAAATAGCTTTTCTGTTATGTACAGTGTAGTTCGACTTCTTGGATAGCTCTCCTTTGATCAATAGAAATCTCTCTGGTTTCTTCTCTTCTCTGTGTTCTCTTGTTATCATTAGAGTTGATTCTGGATTGATTCAACCATTTAACATGGTATCAGAGCAGTAGAAGATCCTGGATCGTAGTGATTGGCTTGAGATCAAGCATTCTTGAATCGCTAGAGTCGATTCTGCTTTTGATCTTTCGTTCTTGTTGTTTCACTAAAATTGACATTGACGATGGCGGATGATAGAGCTTCGATGACTGGAAATGGAAGCCGTGATCGGAATCCACGACGATCGGGAAATGAAGTACCGATTGCTGGAGATCAACGATCGATTGCCGACGATGAAAATCTTGTTCGAAGAGCACGACTCAGGCCTGGAGCAGGAGGAACATGTACTAGATTCGATCCTTTTACTCTAGCTAATTCAGATCACCCTGGGATGCAGCTTGTATCTGCAAGGTTTAATGGCATGAATTTCGCTAGTTGGAGGCGAAGTGTCAAATTAGCCCTAGGATCTAAGAAGAAATTAGGTTTTATCAATGGATTGATTAAGAAACCTGATTCCGATTCTGAGGATTATGAAGATTGGGAACGTTGTGATAATATGGTCATGAGTTGGCTTATCAATTCGATTGTTGATGAGATTTCACAGACCTTTTTGTTTGCTAATACTGCTAAGGAATTGTGGAATGAGTTGAATGAACGATTTGCTGAATCTGACACGCCGTTGATATATCAGTTGCGTAGAGAAATCTGTAATACTAGACAAGAAAATCTGTCTGTGGCTGCATATTACAGTAAATTGAAGAAACTGTGGGATGAACTGCAGACAATTGATGGTATTCCAGTTTGTAATTGTGAAGTCTTTGCTAGATGCTCTTGTGCTTTGATGAAACGTATAGTTGATCGTGAATCCAATGCCAAAGTGTTGCAGTTTCTGATGGGGCTCACTGATGCCTTTGAAAATATAAGGAGTACTATTCTTTCTGCTGATCCTTTGCCACCATTGAACAAGGTGTTTCATATGGTGTTGCAAATTGAGCGTCAAAAGGAGATTACTGGGAATATGTCTCAATCTCATGATGCCTTGGCAGTCAATAGGTTTGGAGGAAACAGTAAGTATCAACAGAGGAATGTTGGGACTGGGAATGGACAAGCTAAAGGTGGAGGTTTCACTAGAGACAACAGGGATTATAAACGAGTTAAGCTGGAAAGGAAATGTGATTACTGTCATGAGAATGGACACGTGAAGGAAACCTGTTTCAAACTAGTTGGATATCCTGACTGGTGGAAGGGACCTAAGGGTTCAAATACTGGAAATTTGATGGCTAATGTGCAGGAGAACACATTCGACAATCCTCTTGAAGCTGAAGAAGGAGAAGGTTCGGGCCATAAACCTGATAACACACTTGTTAATGTAGTCTTTCAAGAGATTTTGAAGATAATGAAGGGTAAAGGCCTAGCCGATGAGGCTGGAAATGTTGGTGGCTACATGAACACCATCAATTTTGCAGGTAACCTCGCTTTGCTTTCTCATGATTCTAATTCTATGGGAAACTCTTGTACATGGATAGTGGACTCTGGGGCCACAGACCATGTTACTTTCAACAAAAATATCCTTTGTGATATTCGACAATTGGCAAGACCAATCAGAATAGGACTACCTGATGGTTCAACTCAATTAGTTGAGCAACAAGGGACAGTCTATTTGTCGAACAAATTGAAGCTAGTGAATGTTCTGTATATGCCTGCTTTCAAACACAACTTGATTTCAGTTCCTCGATTGCTCCTTGACGATTCTCATGTCTTTGTGTTTGGGGTACATGGTTGTACTCTACAGGACCTTACAACTAAGGAAATAGTTGCTTCAGGAAAGAGGGAAGGTGGACTCTACAAGCTTTCTTCTGGTGATCATGAATTGAAGGTTGCTGTTGCTTCAAATACTGATTCTGTGGATTCTGTTTTTCCCTCATCAACTAACAATGTTTGTAATAATATAAGCAAAATGGATTTGCTTCATGCCCGGTTAGGACATATTTCTTTATCCAAGATGAGACATCTCTCTTGTTTTGATTGTTCAAAAATGCATCACTATGATTGTGACATTTGTGTGCTTGCTAAGCATCATAAACTCCCTTTTGCTAGAAGTGTTTCTGTGGCTTCTCGGATTTTTGAGCTTGTTCATTTTGATTTATGGGGGCCTTATCGCACTCAAACATATGGAGGTGCTAAGTACTTCCTTACTATTGTCGATGATCACTCACGAGCAACATGGACATATCTGCTAAACAACAAAGAACATGTTCCTCGATTGATTGGTCAGTTTTTGAACTATGTAGAGACTCAGTTTAGGGTCAAGGTTCAGAAGGTTCGTTCAGATAATGGGACAGAATTTGTGCAAAAGACTGTTGTTGATTTGTTTGCTGCAAAAGGTATTGTTCACCATCGATCCGCTCCTGGAGTTCCAGAGCAAAATGGTCGAGTTGAGCGAAAACACCGACACTTGATTGAGATTGCTCGTGCTTTGCGACTCCATGCTGGTTTACCTCATATGTTTTGGGGAGATTGTGTTCTGGCTGCTACACACCTCATCAACCTGCTTCCATCTTCTGTCATCCAATGGAAAATACCATATACTGTCTTATATGGAAAGGAACCTGATTACACCTTATTAAGGGTGTTCGGTTGTTTGTGTTTTGCTTTGCTACCCAAGACACACAGGACAAAGTTTGATGCCACGGCTAGACGCTGTGTTTTTCTGGGTTATCCACCAGGACAAAAGTCCTATAAGGTCTATGACTTGGACACAAAACAGGTTCTTATCTCACGACATGTAGTCTTCAGAGAAACTGTTTTTCCCTTTAAGACTCAATCTTCAAATTCCCCACATATTTCCCCAAACCTACCCATAGTTACTGCTGATGTTGGAGATCCCACATTCCCTGTTATACCTGGATCATCTGTTGCTCCTTCATCCTCTTCTCCTATCCCTCCTCCATATTCTTCTCATCCTTCCTCTCCAGATGCATCTTCTCCTGCATCTTTGCCTATTGATTCTTTTATTATTCCCTCTTCCTCCATTGATGAACAAACTCCAGCATTACCACCTCGTAGGTCAAGTCGACCTACCAAAATTCCTTCCACACTGGCTGATTTTGTTCATCCTACTTTACCCACCCGCAACCTGACTCTGGATGACAATGCCTCAGATTCTTTTTCCCAAGCCTTCCATGTTGTTTCTTTGCAAGATCTTCATGGCTATTCCAATGAATATGTACAGTCCCTTTTCAATGTTTTTTCAGTTCCTGAACCATCATCCTTTTCTCAAGCCAAGCTGGATAAAGATTGGATGTTAGCCATGGACAAAGAACTTTCTGCTCTAGAGTCTAACCACACTTGGGACCTTACTTCCCTGCCTCCAGGAAAACATGCCATTGGTTCTAAATGGGTTTACAAGGTGAAGTTTAAGCCCGATGGTCAGGTGGAACGTTATAAGGCCCGGTTGGTTGCAAAGGGGTACAATCAAGTCAAGAACAAGGATTATAAACACACTTTTTCCCCTGTTGCCAAGTTCTCTACTGTGAGAGTCTTGTTGGCGCTTGCTGCTGCTCGTTCCTGGGATATACATCAACTTGACATAAACAACGCGTTCCTCCATGGCTTCCTTGATGAGGAGGTCTACATGCTTCCTCCACCTGGTTATAGCAAAGCTCTCCCTGGGCAGGTTTGTCGACTGAAACGCTCTTTATACGGTCTAAAGCAAGCTAGTCGCCAATGGAATATTGAATTGACAAAGCATCTTGTTCAGCTGGGATTTGTTCAATCCAAGCAAGATTATTCCTTGTTTGTCAAACACTCTTCTGGTTGCATGACTCTTGCTCTGGTTTATGTTGACGATATGCTTCTTACTGGGGATAATGTGGCTGATATTGTTGCTACTAAGACTTCCTTGGATCGTGCCTTTACCATTAAGGATCTTGGCCTCGCCAGATATTTCTTGGGCTTAGAGATTGCTCGATCTCCTGCTGGCATTCAGCTCAACCAACGGAAGTATGTCATTGATCTTCTCACAGATTCTGGTCTTCTTGATTACAAAGCTTCACCTTTTCCTATGCAACGCAATTTGCACTTACAGCCAGATGTTGGGGAAGAAATTTCTGATCCTGAATCTTATCGTCGTATTGTGGGTCGTTTGCTCTATCTCACTCTCTCTCGCCCAGACATTTCTTACAGTGTACAACAACTTAGTCAATTTCTTTCCTCTCCACGAATTCCACATATGCAGGCTGCTTCCTATTTACTACGCTATCTCAAAGGCACGATTAACTGCTCCCTCTTCTACCCTTCCAGTAATGAGCTTTCCTTACTTGCATACTGTGATGCTGATTGGGGGAGTTGCTCCTACACTTGTCGATCTCTGACCGGCTATTGTGTCTTCCTCGGCAAAGCCTTAGTTTCCTGGAAGACTAAAAAGCAGCGCACTGTTTCCAAATCATCTGCTGAGAGTGAGTATCGTAGTATGTCCCAAACTGCGAGTGAGTTAGTCTGGCTTGAAGGTCTGCTGCAGGATCTGGGTGTTGCCATTCCACTTCCTATTCCCTTGCACTGTGATAATGTTGCAGCTCAGCAATTGGCGGCCAACCCTGTTTTTCATGAGAAAACGAAGCATTTGCGAATCGATTGCCACTATGTTCGTGACATGGTTCAAGCTGGCTTCATCTCCACTGTCCATGTTCGTTCTCAACTTCAATTGGCAGATCTTCTAACTAAGGCCTTGGGTTCCCAACAGCATTTCTTCTTGGCTCGCAAGCTTGGCCTTGTCCTCCCTAGTCCAGCTTGAGGGGGGTCTATGGGAATATAGAGTTATTTGGTCACTGACGTGGCACTCTAGTTAGTTAGCCTTAGTTAGTGTTAACTCTAGTTTAGAGTTTGTTAGAGTTAGTTTAGCTTTAAATAGCTTTTCTGTTATGTACAGTGTAGTTCGACTTCTTGGATAGCTCTCCTTTGATCAATAGAAATCTCTCTGGTTTCTTCTCTTCTCTGTGTTCTCCTGTTATCATTAGAGTTGATTCTGGATTGATTCAACCATTTAACAATAATGACTCGGACAATAGTTTGTTTCAAACTTGTTCCTTTCTGTTGGATTGGGGTTGAGGAAGACAGATTCGCCAGAAGCAAGATCGCTATAAAGTATGAGTAGTGAGAAGATTTTTTATGCTACCAACAATGAAGGATTTGTATCTCATAAATTAGGTTTGTCAGTTGTCTGCTCTATGCCTTTCCAATTGAGGGCCATTTCAACATGGTATTCCTTGCTTATACTTCAATAAAGTTTTATCTTTCCCTTTTCTATCTCTTCTATATTTGCTTCATTCGTACACCTCCCCAAGTGTCAATTATGTACTGCTGATATGTGTAGAGGTATTGGTTGATTATTAGCTTTTTATTGTATATAATTATTGTTCTATACTTGTATGTTGTAGTTCTACATATAGTTGGTCTATAATTTGACGTGTTTTTCAGTAAATTGTCTTTAGGGATTATTTCTCGGTCTATTTTGTTTTGTTTAGCCTGATGTAAAAAGGTCTTAATTTTGGTGATGCTTTGGATTGTTATTGCCGTGCTTAGAAAATTAGGGATGTTCGAGCGAGAAAGGAAGACATTTATGCTTTAGAGTGAATGAAACATTTTCTTAGTTTTTTACATGATCGTTTATTACTAAATTGTGAGTAGTGGATTGCTTTTGTCGGTTTATATGATTCACCTGCTAAGAACAAAATATTGTTGGCCTATTTTCTAACTCTTAGGAGCGTTTTCAGTTGCACAAGAGCTCCAAGATGAACTGATGTGACTTGTACTACTACTGTTGAGGAGTGTGCCCGTGAGATCAAGCAAGCAACTAAATCCTTCGCCTTTGCTAACTGGAAAGGTCGGCCTCAAGACCTCAGCAACTGGAGATGCTCTTTGACTCTCAATTGATCTTCTCCATCTCTCTATTGCTGAAGTACTCTTTGTGAAACATTATTAGCCTCTGGAGCCTTTTTTGACGGCTCATTTTGTCTGTGTTTGTTACTTGAGGCCATTTTGATCTTTGTATATCCTTTTGCTTTATCAATGCTAACCAGAAAGTTTTCAAAAAAAAAAGAGGTCTTTGTATGGCAATATGATTTAAATGAGTAGGATTGTATATTATTTTATTTCTTCTTATTTTGGTTTAGAGTGTACGTATGGGTTTGTTCATCAACAAACTCATGTTGTAAATATTAGCAAGTGAAAAGAATTTTATTTGGTATGGACGTGGTGGATTTGGTGTAGTTTACAAGGTATCTTTGCACTTGTAAATATTGGATAAATGAACGTGGTGGTTGGTCAGTCATTATAAGCTGACTAAGAATGAAGGGCACCTTTGTGGAATTGCTTGTGGAGATTTAATGGACATAACCGGAAGGACCCAAGCGAGGAAGCCGAGAATTGGATTGAATTTGTTAATGTCATTTGAAGGACCCAAGCAAATGCAGGATTTTTACAACGCAAAAACTTGATGGAACTGTGAAGGACCCAACCCAAGCAATTCAATCTTGCATTTGTTTGGTTAATGTCATTCTATTCGCTTGAATTGGATTGAATTGCTTGAAAATAGTAGCTATTTACAAATGCAGGATTTCTCTCCTTAAAAATATTCAATCTCAAATTTAATGGACAAAGTTTCACAAGATGATTAATACTCACCTTGCCAACCAAAGTTGGGCCAATAATTGTGTTCACATTATTAACTGCCTAAAATTTTCAAAAAGAAAAACCATTAGCCAGAAATCCTCAGAGAAGAAGAGCAAATTACAAAGTATTACTTCAAAAACACCTTTTTCGAGGTAGTCAGAACCACCATCCCTGAGCTCAAGAGCTTCATAAACTCATGTAGAAAATAGAAAAACAATTGTTGGAAAAGAGCATCACAACCAGAGATCATCAATAAGTTCAATCTTTCTGCTTCTATCTCCAGAGAAAAGTATACCTACAAAGTGTAGTACTATCCAATTACAAACAACAAATTAAGGCGACCAAAAAGCATTCCACAAATATTCCATCCACAAAGAGCAAGTTAAAGATATTTTTCTGATTTGGTGACTTACCAGTGGATGTACCACTTGGCACCGCAGATTGTATGGGCTGATCACTGAATAGTTGAATGCACCACTTGGCATCGCATCCCTAGCAACATCCTCTACTGTCCAAATATGTCACCATTTCAGAAAAATAAGAGCAAGTTAAAGATAACACCATAAGATTATTGTTTGGTAATTGTTATCTTAACTTTTTCTTTCCAATTTATTATATACATGTATATCACAACAATTATTACGGTAATAGATCTACTTATATCGGCTCCTTGACCATTATTGGTCAAGGAGCATATCGGCTTGAGACGAAGTACAAACAACTATTCCCACAAAGCTGGAACGCGACTCATCTAAAGTTGTATCACTTTTAAACTTTTTGCCTTGCATTTCATTTATATTCATTCGATTACATTTATCTATACCTTTTACTGACTTAAGCATCGGAGGGCTGTTGGGCTCACACCCAACGATCGCCCTTTGACATTTTCTATGTGTTTCAAACATTTTAAACAGAGAACAAGAGGCCTTGAAGACAAAATCGCAATTGTGTAGACAAATACTCTTATACATTAAAGCGCTTATATTACACGATCGATCGGTACACGAGGAATAGAGGAACGAAACAACACATACTTTTACAAAACTTGTCCTATATAAGGTACGTGTCTTTACCCAAAATAACAAAACTATTCCCTGGAACTACACGGCATGTCACACTAACAACTACAATAATAGGTCACCTCGACCAACATCGCGCAACTCGGCCAGGATGCGACTAACAAGCCCACCTGCAAAACAAAGCAAACAAAAGCAAAGTATGCAGAAAACAAAGCATTCATAAACACGCGACCCGCGATGGTGGACAGGTCATCAAAACATTTGTCCATCCCATCTACCTGATGGAGCACAACACAGAATGTCAAAGTTAACGCGTCAAACTATACGACGCAAACAAACTACTGTCATCACCATTACATTAAGCTCGTCGACATTTGCAGGAGCAATCTCCTGATCCTTTGCCACCACAGGGAGCACCTTTGACACGTCTTCAACAATTTCTTTGGTCGCCTCAGGATCCTCCTCTTCTTTCTGCTCGTCTTCACCCAGACCAAGGAGTTTGAACAGATCATCGCCAGGGTTGTCGTTGGGAAAGAGGAGATCCATGCTCGCCTTTTCCTCCTCAACATTCCAAGCTGAATGGGTCCCCGCAGCATACTCCCCATCATCTCGACCTGATATTTGATACAATAATATGCTCCGACATCGCTGGCGACCCGAGCATTCTTCATCTTGAGCTCCTCGACAGTACTCTCCTTCTCCTCAAACCGGGACTGGGCCTCCTTCAATCTCTTCTCAACAGAAGCCAACTTGTTCTCAGCAGCCTTCACACGACCATTAGTGACCTTAAGCTGACCCTCAGATTTGGCAATGTGCTTGTCGGCCCCATCGCTTAATGCTTGCACGGTCGAAAACGCCACAATGGAGTACTGAAGGGCCTGTGTACAAAAGAGAAACTTGTAATCAGTTACTGTAAAAAAATACGCATATACAGATGACTTTACAAATACCTTCCAAGCCGCAGCCCATTCTCGTCAATACAATCAATAGGATGTAGATCGCCAATCTCTTTCTTGGCCTTAAGGTCCAAAGTTTGGAGCAGATCGTTCAAAGATCTATTTTTAAGTTCACCTACCAGCGGTTCCACGACAACAGTCGCCTTCCTTTTCGCTCCGAAAGTCTTGGACGATGGCGAGTCCAGAGCGATGGCCTTAGCCGACACAGGCACCCTAGCCGACGCGGACACCTTAGCCGCCGAAAGCTTGTGATCCAAGAGACTCTTCCTAGAGAGGCGAGCATTGGACCTTCCACTGTGATACCCCGTAATTTTGTAAGGCTATTTTGGGAATTATGGATTTTTCCCGAGCGCCAGTTTGGTACGTCAGATTCAATTCTGAAGGTTTGAGACATTCTGTAATGTGCTATGTATCTGTAATATTTTTCTCAGTGAAGAATTATACAATCGAGATGTTTTGGAAGTTCATACTCATTCGTGTACGACTTTTGTTAACGCGGATTAAGATTGGTACAAGTTTATTGCCCAAGAGTTGTTATCTAATGGGCAATAGTACAAGATTCTTTATCCAAAGGTTATTGTCCAAGAGTTATTATCCAAGAGGCAAAGTGCAAGGTTATTACCCAAGGGACGGGAAGGAAGCTTCCTACCACCTTCCTCCTCCTTGGATTTGCCTATAAATAGAGAGCATTGGGTGAGAGTGAAAGGGGCTGAAAAACGCGGAAGCGCTGTCAAGCTCTCGTCTCTCAAAAACGTTCTCAAAACGCTCTCTCTCGGGAAGGCTCTAGTGGATCGTCGGAGCTCGTTTAGTGTCGTTTCTGGTGGCCAAGAGGAGCATTGGAGGCTCTCGGACGCCTAGAAGCCAAGCAAGGCGAAAGACGAGCCAAATCGATCGTCGAGGGTGAGTTTTCTCCTCTCGTATTTCTGTTTTCGTTCGCGACGGCGACCGCCGCGAGGATCACGGCGACCGCCGGCTCAAAGGCGGCGACCGCCGGCATGAGACGGCGCCCGCCGTGAGGAACACGGCGACCTCCGGCATGAGACGGCGCCCGCCGTGAAGATCCCGGCGCCTGCCGTGATGTTGTGGCCAGCCACCGTGAAGAAGGGCCAAGGAGCGGCGCCCGCCGCAGTTGAGCGGCGCCCGCCGTAGTTGGGCGGCGCCCGCCGTAGTTGGGCGGCGCCCGCCGTAGTTGGGCGGCGCCCGCCGTAGTTGGGCGGCGCCCGCCGCGTGGGAGGCGGCGCCCGCCGTGATTGTTGTGGCGCCCGCCGTGAAGTGTTGGTGGCCGTGGTTGTTGGTGTTGGCTTCCGTAGCCTTCGTTCGGGTTTCGTTTCCTTCGATTCCTTTCGTTCTTTCGTAGATCGGTATTGTTGTTTGTCGAATCTAACTTAGGGTTTCTGTATGGGTCGATCCGAAGGTACCGGAGTTGGCGGATTCGTCTCTGTGTCGAGCCCGGAATCCCGTCGTTAGACTTCGTTCAATCTCTGTGGATTCAGGCAAGTGGCGGTTCGCTCTTGCTCATCGTTCCATATTTACATTAATTATCAGTTGTTTATCTGAGTAATTAATTTGGAATGATTACTGTGTTTGTCTGGAATTGGTTTTATAAACTATTTTGGAAAATCATAATAGGTTGTATATCTGTTAGAACGACGCTATTATCTGTGATCGCCTTCCGGGCATTTATGTGGATTTATCTTGTACTGTGGTTGTGTTGTAACTGTAAGTTAGCACGAGTATTTGTAGGAACGCCTGGATCCTGAGAGTTCCATGCGCGTTCCTTTATAACTGTAAGGGCGATGAAGACCCAACGATTGTTGAAGTTTGAACTCAGTGAGGTTCATTCTTTTAAAGGGCGAGCAAGACCCTGCAATAGTAGAAGTTTGGACTCTGTAAGGTTCATTCTTTTGATGTAGATTCAGAGGTTTGGACTCGGTGAGGTTCATTCCTTAGATATGGGTCCTGCGTGACAGGGACATATATTAAAAGCTTTTAATGTGTTAATCGTTTTGGAATTAAATAAGATAAGGTGCCCGAGAGCACTTAATTAATATACCTTTGGCGAGTAGTGCAGCTAAGTAAATAGTGCAGCTAGGAAAGCTCGTCTTGACTTTTGATCAGAGTACGTTCTCTTTCCAATCTGGATTCGCTATAAGCGATGAGGTTGGTCGTGAACCGAAACATCTTAGTCAGTTTTTAAATCGTTATGTGGTTCTGTAAGATCCAGACTTGAATGTAGTACGTTCTCCTTCCGATATGGATTCGCTGTAAGCGGTGAGGTTGGTTGTGAGCCGAAGCATCTCAGTCAGCTTTTAATTGCTGTTGTTTGATTCTGTAAGCATTCCAGATTTGTCATATTTTCCTTAAAGACTCATTTCCTTTGGAGTCTTCTTTTGGGTCGATTTCTGTGAAGATTAAGTCTTCCAGAATCTTCTCTTGTGCATACCTCTTGTTGTTATTCCGTGAAAGTGTCGGGTTATGTATCGTCCCTTCGGTTATTATTCGAGGGACAATGATAGTAAACGGTTACGATCACTCGAACCACTCTGCTTTTTACCCTTGCTAGTCTATTCAAGTAGACTAACCCACGAACATTGTTCTCCGCATGTGGGCTGGTGTCATCCGTTCGATTCGGCACATCAGATAGAGCGAAGATATGAGGAGACTAGATTGACTATGAAGACGACGGTTATTTTTGGATGTTTTAATAATTTCTTTTAATCAGGTTGAGATCCTTGGACAGGTGATCATTACGATCACAACCCTTTTTGTAATATCTTTGTTTAAGACTTCTGCTGTACTTTGTTTAAACTCTATATTTGTCCTATTCGGGATTGGGATGTAATCCCGTAACTCATGTTTCATTTGATTGATGTTTTGATTTGAATACTTTGATCATTATGTATCAATTGTATTCCATGAATTGTATTTAAACCGGTAAAGTCTTGGGTGATCTCGATAAGGAACACTGGGGTCACTGGCGGTAATACCTTTCCAAATGGGTTAAGATTTGGGGGTGTTACAGTTATGGTATCAGAGCTAAAGTTTTTAAAACGGGTTGGGTATTTGAAAACCATTTACTCGTTTTCGATTGAAAGGTATTTCAAAAGGCTCTGAGTTTAAAAATAAAAACGGTGTTTTCATTTTCAACCGTTCATAGTCATGTCTTCTGTACAGTCTGATATAGTAAGCTTGCTTTTATATCTAGAAAGACTAATTCCTTCCCCGTTGCCCCGTTAGATATGGGTGCATTCCGTTCTCTTCATAGGAACCCGGGAGAAGCCGAGGTGGTTTCGCCATCTCCAGTTAGGCTTGATTCCCAGTTCGCTCGTTGTGAGTTGAGGTTGTAGAACCTAGTAACTCGGTTTGAGTCCATCAATAGAAATTACCAAGTTGATCTATTCTAAGTTGATTTTATTACGATAAATATATCAGAATGATATTAATGTGATAAAATCCTTGGAATTTGATCGGTAAACAGATGGTGAACACGAGGAACGTTATCCGTGCTGGTGCTGGGCCGAGTAATGACCCCAGACCAAACCCGAGGAATGTTGCAGACCCATCAGGAGAGCGTGAGTCTGTCTTCAATAATAATCCAGGAGGCAATGGCCAAGCTCAGGCCGACGCTCCAGTAGTGCTCGATGCAGCGACAGTCGCAACAATTCGGGGGATTGTTCTGCAAGCAATCACCGAGATAATGAGGCCAATCGCACCTCAGGCACAAGGAGTGTCAGTACCTCTAGAAGTTCCGAGGTTTGAGGAACAAGAGAACCAGGTACTACAGGGAGGCATGATCAGGAATAGAAGGGAGTATGGTCGAGCTCTGAAGGCCATTAACTCTATGAGACCTGACAGCTATGATGGAAAAGGAGAGCCAGTCAGAGTGGCTCATTGGTTCTCACATATGGAACGGTTGTTTCGTAATGTTGAGTGCACTGAAGCAGAGAGAGTGCACATAGCTTCTCTACAGTTGAAGGAAGAAGCCAGTGAATGGTGGGAGAGTACCGGCTTAGCTGATAGCCCGGTGTTGACCTGGTCAATGTTTAAGACTAAGATGATGGATCGTTTCTTCTCTCGAGCTATGAGGGAGGAGAAGCACAAGGAGTTCTTGTATCCTAAGACGGAAGGGTTGAAGGTGACAGAGCTCGCCACCAAGTTCAATCATTTGCTGCAGTATGCTGAACCGCAGATATCCAGTGAGGCACAAAAGATCTGGTACTTCCATGAATGGATGAGCCCGGATATTAAACCATGGATGATGCACCACACATGCTCTACTCTCGAGCAGTACGTGGATGCGGCCTACAAGTTGGAGGTAACTCTGGAGGAGTCCGCTCATAAGCGGGAGAATCAAGTTAAGGGAAAGGGTGTGCAACAGGATCGCCAGGTTGGTTCATTCAAACGACCGGCATCGCCTACCAAGTTTGAAAAGTCTGGTCGTGCTAAGACCGAGACAACTCAGTCTGACTCTGCCAGGGGCTCAGGTTGGAGCAGCGGAGTGATTCAGTGTCACAATTGTGGTGCATCTGGGCACAACAGTTTTGCATGTCGGAATGAGAGGAAGGCATGTTTTGGTTGTGGGAAGGAAGGGCATATTCAGAGGTTCTGTCGGCAGGGAATGCAGAAAGGAGCGGAGTCTCATTAAGGGTCTGTTAATCCAAACAACAGACCTAGGTTTAAACCAGCACAGACTTCCAATCCTTCGATGCAGACAACTGCGCAGGATAAGAGGAAAGCCCTAATGGCTTCTGGAAATCAGAGTCAACGTCTTTATGTGATGCGTGAGGCGGATGGACCCTATGCTCCAAATGCTTAGAGTACTTTGTATCTGCGTTCTACTTTTGTTAATGTGTTGTTGATATGGGTGCTACCCAGACTTTAATTTTGGATGGTTGTAAGTTAAGTTGTGTGTGCAAGAGGTTGTGAACCTTTTGTTGTAACTCTTCTTATATATGAACCTTTGGTTTATATCAGGTTAATGTTTCGTTGCTTGGTATGGGGTAAGGTCTCGTGTTCGAGACTCACCAACAACCTCTTAGGAGATGGCTGCCTATTAATTAAGTGGAGCTACCAAGGATGGGTTGAGATGTATGGACAGCGGCTCATGGCAACAGTGGACGCTGGTAATGGCTGGGCCTGGGCTCGGAGCCACTAGTGAGTCGTCTGTGAACCATGTAGTGGGCTGGTCCAAGATGGTGACCATTTAGTGGGAACCAATCGTCTGTCGGATTGTCGATTACCATCAAGGGTAAGAAATTGAAAGCGATTTGACCTAAATAACCATGGTCCCATACGATAATTATTCTCGGTATGGATTGACGGAAGCGTCATAAGGCAGTGATCGACTTCAGTTTTGATATTCCTGTGGTTAGAGGATTTCCGAGTGTCTTTCCAGAAGATATTCTTGGATACCCCGAATCGTGTTGTGGAGTTTGAAATTGATCTCGAGCCGAGTACCACGCCGATCTCAGAGGCACCGTACCGGATGGCTCATGTTGAGATGCAAGAGTTGAAGAAGCAACTCAAGGATCTTCTTGACAAAAGTTATATAAAGCTGAGTGCATCACCTTGAGTAGGAGTGCCCTAGTTTTATTTGTCAAAAAGAAAGATGGACCGTTTCGACTTTGTTTTGACTTTCGAGAGTTGAATAAAGTCACGATCAAGAGCAAGTATCTGTTGCCAAGAAGTGATGATCTGTTGGATCAACTACAGGGAGCAAAAGTTTTCTCCAAGATCGACCGGAGATCTGGTTTTTATCAGCTCAGGATTCGTGAGGATGATATTCCGAGGATTGCGTTCGGACGAGAGATGGTCACTATGAGTTTGTAGTCATGCCATCTGGGCTTCGAATGCTCCAGAAGTTTTCATGAACCTAGTGCATCGATGTTTTAGACCAGTACTTGAATAAGTTCATAGTGGTCTTCATCAATGGCATTTTGATATTTTTCCCGAGCAAGGAAGCTCACAGGAAACATCTGCGGATTGCTTTATCGGTCCTTAGACCAAGTCGGTTGTACGCAAAGTGGGCTAAGTATGATTGTTGGATCTAGAAGTGGCTTTCTTAGGCCATGTGATCAATAAGAATGAGGTTATGGTTATTCCCCAGAAGAGTGAATCAGTAGTTGTTTGGAAGCGGCCTCAGGGTGTGAGCGAGGTGCGCAGTTTCCCAGAGCTTGCTGAGCAGTATAGACGGTTCATGGAAGGATTTTTTTAAGATCACTCCACCTATGACCAGTCTGTTCCGCAAGGTCAACAAGAAGTTGTCTGGGATGACAAGTGCAAGACCAGTTTTCAAGAAGTTGAAACAGTGTCTGACTTATGCACCAGTTTTGGCATTGTCGGAAAGAATGATGGCTATATGGTCTATAGTTAATGCTTCGAGAAATGGGTTGGGACGTGTCTTTGATGCAGAGGGGCAAGGTTATTGCATACGCATCTAGACAATTGAAAACCTATGAAGCAAACTAACCAACACATGACCTAGAACTAGCAGCAATAGTGTCTGCATTGGAAACTGAGGTTACTTGGGTGACCCAGAGGTCAGCAGAAGTTTTTCTCCAGAAGATTGTTCGTTTACATGGCATTCCTAAGACCATTGTATCGGATCGAGATGACCGATTCATGTCAAGTTTATAGCAAGAACTTCACAAGGCCATGGGAACTGAATTGAGATTCAGCAGCATTTCATCCTCAGACAGATGGTCAGTCTGAAAAGACCATCTAGACCCTGGAGGATATGCTAAGAAGCATACGTACTCGATCATCCGACTAGCTGGGAAGACAGCCTAAGTCTGATTGAGCTCACATACGATAATAGCTGGCATGCTACGGTCAAGATGGCTTAGTTCGAAGCTTTGTATGGTCACAGATGTAGATCTCAGATTTGTTGGGTTGAGTACACCGACAAGATTCTACTTGGACCAGAGTTGGTCGAAAGGACAACTTCGAACATTGCTTGATTAGACAGAGATGTTGACCGCTCAGGGTCGACAAAAGTCTTACGCAGATCAGAAGCGTAGAAGTGTCAAGTTCGAGGTTGGTGGCAAAGTACTTGTCAGAGTATCGCCATCCAAGGTGTTTTCAAGTTTGGTAAGCGTGGGAAGCTTAACCCTCGCTAAGTGGGACCATTCGAGATTCTGGATAGAGTAAGATCTCTAACGTACCGTTTGGCATTGTCGCCATCGGCATACCCAGTGTATAATGTGTTCCACATATCATTGCTAAGGACATTCGTGCTAAGATGAGTCTCGTAGGCTGAGCTATAAGGACGTCGAGATTCAGGCAAATGGTACTTGAGAGGAGATGCCAGAGCGCATTCTCGAACGCCGTGTGAAGCAGCAGTGCAACAAGATCGTACTATTGGTACGGATTCTGTGGTCCAAGTTTGGGAAAGAGGAAGTTACTTGGGAAACTGAAGCAAAGATGCTCAGACGTCTTTCCAAGTTATTGGCGACCTAAGTTTCGAGGTCGAAACTTCTTTTAAGGGGGAGGTGATGTGATACCCCGTAATTTTGTAAGGCTATTTTGGGAATTATGGATTTTTCCCGAGCGCCAGTTTGGTACGTCGGATTTAATTCTGAAGGTTTGAGACATTCTGTAATGTGCTTTGTATCTGTAATATTTTTCTCAGTGAAGAATTATACAGTCGAGATGTTTTGAAAGTTCGTACTCATTCGTGTACGGTTTTTGTTAACGCGGATTAAGATTGGTATAAGTTTATTGTCCAAGAGTTGTTATCTAATGGGCAATAGTACAAGATTCTTTATCCAAAGGTTATTGTCCAAGAGCTATTATCCAAGAGGCAAAGTGCAAGGTTATTACCCAAGGGACGGGAAGGAAGCTTCCTACCACCTTCCTCCTCCTTGGATTTGCCTATAAATAGAGAGCATTGAGTGAGAGTGAAAGGGGCTGAAAAACGCGGAAGCGCTGTCAAGCTCTCGTCTCTCAAAAACGCTCTCTCTCGGGAAGGCTCTAGTGGATCGTCGGAGCTCGTTTAGTGTCGTTTTCGGTGGCCAAGAGGAGCATTGGAGGCTATCGGACGCCTAGAAGCCAAGCAAGGCGAAAGACGAGCCAAATCGATCGTCGAGGGTGAGTTTTTTCCTCTCGTATTTCTGTTTTCGTTCGCGACGGCGACCGCCGCGAGGATCACGGCGACCGCCGGCATGAGATGGCGCCCGCCGTGAGGAACACGGCGACCGCCGGCATGAGACGGCGCCTGCCGTGAAGATCCCGGCGCCCGTCGTGATGTTGTGGCCGGCCGCCGTGAAGAAGGGCCAAGGAGCGGCGCCCGCCGCTGTTGAGCGGCGCCCGCCGTAGTTGGGCGGCGCCCGCCGTAGTTGGGCGGCGCTCGCCGTAGTTGGGCGGTGCCCGCCGCGTGGGAGGCGGCGCCCGCCATGAATTAGGCGGCGCCCGCCGTGATTGTTGTGGCGCCCGTCGTGAAGTGTTGGTGGTCGTGGTTGTTGGTGTTGGCTTCTGTAGCCTTCGTTCGGGTTTCGTTTCCTTCGATTCCTTTCGTTCTTTGGTAGATCGGTATTGTTGTTTGTCGAATCTCACTTAGGGTTTCTGTATGGGTCAATCCGAAGGTACCGGAGTTGGCGGATTCGTCTCTGTGTCGAGCCCGGAATCCCGTCGTTAGACTTCGTTCAATCTCTGCGGATTCAGGCAAGTGGTGGTTCGCTCTTGCTCATCGTTCCATATTTACATTAATTATCAGTTGTTTATCTGAGTAATTAATTTGGAATGATTACTGTGTTTGTCTGGAATTGGTTTTATAAACTGTTTTGGAAAATCATATAATAGGTTGTATATCTGTTAGAACGACGCTATTATCTGTGATCGCCTTCCAGGCATTTATGTGGATTTATCCTGTACTGTGGTTGTGTTGTAACTGTAAGTTAGCACGAGTATTTGTAGGAATGCCTGGATCTTGAGAGTTCCATGCGCGTTCCTTTATAACTGTAAGGGCGATGAAGACCCAACGATTGTTGAAGTTTGAACTCAGTGAGGTTCATTCTTTTAAAGGGCGAGCAAGACCCTGCGATAGTAGAAGTTTGGACTCTGTGAGGTTCATTCTTTCGATGTAGATTCAGAGGTTTGGACTCGGTGAGGTTCATTCCTTAGATATGGGTCTTGCGTGACAGGGACATATATTAAAAGCTTTTAATGTGTTAATCGTTTTGGAATTAAATAAAATAAGGTGCCCGAGAGAACTTAATTAATATACCTTTGGCGAGTAGTGCAGCTAAGTAAATAGTGCAGCTAGGAAAGCTCGTCTTGACTTTTGATCAGAGTACGTTCTCTTTCCAATCTGGATTCGCTGTAAGCGATGAGGTTGGTCGTGAACCGAAACATCTTAGTCAGTTTTTAAATCGTTATGTGGTTCTGTAAGATCCAGACTTGAATGTAGTACGTTCTCCTTCCGATCTGGATTCGCTATAAGCGGTGAGGTTGGTTGTGAGCCGAAGCATCTCAGTCAGCTTTTAATCGCTGTTGTTTGATTCTGTAAGCATTCCAGATTTGTCATATTTTCCTTAAAGACTCATTTCCTTTGGAGTCTTCTTTCGGGTCGATTTTTGTGAAGATTAATTCTTCCAGAATCTTCTCTTGTGCATACCTCTTGTTGTTATTCCGTGAAAGTGTCGGGTTATGTATCGTCCCTTCGGTTATTATTCGAGGGACAATGATAATAAACGGTTACGATCACTCGAACCACTCTGCTTTTTACCCTTGCTAGTCTATTCAAGTAGACTAACCCACGAACATTGTTCTCCGCATGTGGGCTGGTGTCATCCGTTCGATTCGGCACATCAGATAGAGCGAAGATATGAGGAGACTAGATTGACTATGAAGACGACGGTTGTTTTTGAATGTTTTAATAATTTCTTTTAATCAGGTTGAGATCCTTGGGCAGGTGATCATTACGATCACAACCCTTTTTGTAATATCTTTGTTTAAGACTTCCGTTGTACTTTGTTTAAACTCTGTATTTGTCCTATTCGGGATTGGGATGTAATCCCGTAACTCATGTTTCATTTGATTGATGTTTTGATTTGAATACTTTGATCATTATGTATCAATTGCATTCCATGAATTGTATTTAAACCGGTAAAGCCTTGGGTGATCTCGGTAAGGAACACTGGGGTCATTGGCGGTAATACCTTTCCAAATGGGTTAAGATTTGGGGGTGTTACACCTCGGGATGTTGTCAGGAAAGCGCAACAATATAAGCAAACGATGACTCCAAAGACCAACCAAATGCATACTTGTAGGAACGAACAGGTGTCTTTGGTAATGGACGCAGAAGGGGTCGACATATCAACAGGGTCAGATGCCAGGAAATTGATATTCTTGAAAGACCGATCGGCCTCGGGAAAGGCAAACAGAGCAATAGTTTCTATTTCAAAACCTGCAGGCTCCTCTGGATCAGGCGCTGCAACAAAATACATGTGAGCAAAGGTTAGAGGACATTCGACAAAAAATCTGAAAGGACAAATACAATACTTGTCTTCCTCCAGCCCGAGAGCAAGAAAGAGCAGTCAACACCCCTTTCAAGCGACCTTCGCTCCACAAAGAAAAAGCAGGATCTCCACCCACGATCATTAACATCAATATTCAAAGCTATAGGAGATATGTTCCACCGGAGGCGTATTTAGAACCTAGATGACCCACGACTACTCAAATAATAAGTGTACCACAAGGCATCAAAATCAAAGTCAAAGTTGACGCTAGAAACCAAGAGGTCAACTACTCTAAGAAAGCGCCATGCGTGGGGCATGACCTGACAAGGGGCAAGTTTCAAGACGGCAAGGAGGTTCTGGACAAGGCTAGAGAAAGGGAAAGAATGACCGATCTTAAAAGGATACTCGAAAAAACAAACCCAACCTTCCAGGTGCCAGTCTGCTCGCCCGTGAGGGAGAGGAAGACGCGCCACGGTACCGTCCAGAAACTGACTGACCTCAAGAATCCTATCTAACTCTGGTTGGGTCAAGGTACCAGGCAAAGAATCTTCTGGACTCAGATGCCCTAAAGGGGTGAAGACGCCTTCCCTCTTGCCAGAGCCGCCAGATGAAACCCGACTCTTCTTGGATCTCAGAAGCACCATGAAAGAAGAAGCAAGGAACGGTAAGAAATTTGAAATTTTACCTTGAAAGTTGAAAGCTTTCTACAGAGAAAATACGGTGAAAAGAGAGGGTGAATGATGGCCTATTTAAGAAGGTTAAAATGTCGCATCTCCGGTCAATCTGATGGTCCAATAGGAAAGTGCAACGTCGCCTGGACATCTGCGGAAGAATCGGAGGAGAAGGTTTGTCATCGGGAGAGAATTTGGAAGATCAAACCGTCCCATCAACCGTCATTTCTGGCCCAATTTGATCTTGGGGCAATTGTTGGGCCATGATTTATCAGATCTAATAGGCTGACCAGAATGAGCTAATTAGGCTGACTTATAGAAGATCTGGAAAACAGAAGTGAACATTGGCAAAGAAGTCGTTGGAGAGGATCTCAGAGGACTGGTAGACGACTCCCACAAATCTCAGACAGACCAGTTAAGCATATCAAAGCCTTGGATTAGCATAAATACGAAGTAGATTATCGATGTAACACACATTATCTTCCTTACTCGATTCAAGCAACATTCTGCTATTGTTCTACTCAAAACAAGAGATCATTCTTTAGCTTAGTTCATTATTCCAATATTGAAGCAACCGACGACTAAATTCATGTATTTGATTACGTCTCTCTTTTCTGTGAGATAAGTTTATATTACGTCTGCTTAATCTTGTCTATTCGATTCTTGAGTTGGTTTGGAGTATTTAGATAAATTCGATCTCATTATTGTCTAGTTGCCCTTCTTAAGGTGATCTAGGTCGGTTCGATCTTTTCACCCCAAAACAAATACCTAATTCAGTTTTAACTTAATTTAGTCTCTGTGAACCGAACAAACCCTTATAGATAACCAACATTTGCAAGCAAACCCATATTAGCAATCTCTCTGAGTCACTCTCCCCATCTCCTAAGAAGGGTCTGTTTGGATTCCCTCTGGGAATGCATTATCTTGCATTAAGTTGTATTAAATCATCAATTTAATGCAAGATAATGCATTTTAATACATTATTTGGGGAATCCAAACGCACCCGAAGTGTACCAATCAGAAGCGTTTGTCAGCTAACTCATAAATGTTGACTATTAAGTGTACCAAACAGAAGCGTTTGACTATTAGCAACCTCTCTCACTCACTCTCCCCTGTCGGACCCAGCAAAAAATGGATCCTTCGAACCCTAATGAAGAAGACCATGCTGTGATCCACGACTTCTTCCTGCGGTTCCGGGTCTACAAATTGGGCCGGGTCGAGAGGTTCCGAGAATTCCAAATTGTCCTGGTGTCACCAAATCCGGATCAAAATGTCACCGTCATCTCCAAAGACGTCATCGTTTCGACGGATACCGGCGTATCTGTACGGATCTTCGTCCTTGCACAAGTCAGAAGAAGCTCCCTGAAGCTGTCGCTTCTGATTTACGCACATGGCGGCGCTTTCTGCTTGCAGTCAGCTTTCTCCTCCACCTTCCATAGCTATGTCAGCTCTCTTGTATCTGAGGCTAATGTCATCGCTGTCTCCATCGATTACAGGCCTGTTTTCGATTCAATCTTGCTTTCCATTTACAATTGAGTGCACAAAATTGGTCTGAGTTTGTAATTGAAGGAGTGAAAAGCTTGTTATATGAATTATTGTTTAGTAGAAATGGGTATGGGGTTGGGATGAGAAATTTGGTTGAAAAGATATGGGGTTGGGAATGATAGATTTCAATTTGATGTTTGTTTTTTAATTGGAAATGAAAATTTAAGTCATGAAGTCTTCTCAATTTTTCAAACCTACTCAAACTTTGAAAAATTGAGAGGTTTAAAAAATTCATACTTGTAAGGGGTTGGAAAATATGTATGATACCCAAAATCTTTTAAACAAACAACAAGTATGGGGTTATAATTCTTCAATCCTCCTCAACCCAAACCCATCTTACCAAACACTCCCTTATACTGTCTATATTGTGTTTTTAGTATAGTTAATTCACTAATTGACATCTATAAAACCTACCAATTATACAACGATTACATATGAAGTTGCAAAATTCTATGACCAAATAGACATAAATCGAGGTGACATTATCTATATATATTTAGCTCACTCATTTTGAGGTATGAGAGTGATTTTATGTCCAAGTTGTTGATTTTTTTATATTATATTAAATAATTAGTAAAATATATAGCCTCCTATATAACTTAGATATCTATTGATGACTAAAATGAACATAAATTTAATTTTTCATATAATTGCTCATTTTGAATTATTTACATTATTAACAACCTACAATAAATATATGTTAGAATAATAAATGTCTATTGATTTTTCATAAATTCTATCAACCTATTTAATTTTACACCACTGATTAAGATCAACTTATTCTTTTTTCATTTAGTATATATTTTAATTAAATCTTTGTACTCTATTTTTGAACTTATTTAAAGTAGTTATTTAATATAATCTTTCAATTGAATTTCCTAACTTTGATTGACTATTAATTACTATTGTTATTCCATCCATTCATTCACTCATTGATACATTCTACTCAACTTATAGGGCTGCAGTCCAGTGGATGGCAGTCCACCGAAACAGCAATGGACCCGAGCCGTGGTTAAACGACCACTCCGATTTCAACAGGGTCTTCCTTGCCGGGGACAGCGCTGGAGCAAACATCGCCCATAACATGTTGGTCCGAATCGGGTCGGATTTGGGTACCGACCCGCACCCGCTAAAGATCTGGGGCGCTGCATTAGTCCACCCCTTCTTCGATAACGACGAGCCGGACAAATTGTGGGCGTGCTTGTTCCCGGACAACACGTGTATCCATGACCCGAGGTTGAACCCAATTGGGGAGGAGCCCCGTGGACAAGGTGCTGGTATGTTTGGCCGGAAATGACCATTTGAGGGGGCGTGGGGTGAGTTACTATGAGGCGTTGAAGAAGAGTGGATGGAATGGGGAGGTGGAGGTGGAGGTGGAGGTGGAGGTGGAGGTGGTCGAATCGGAGGGCGAAGGCTATGTGTTTCATTTGTTTGACCAGAATTCTGACAAGGCCTTGGTTTTGTTGAAAAGGCTCGCTTTGTTTCTTAATGGATCCTAGTTCGGGAACTGGCCCGATGAGCTTGAGTTCGAGGAATAAGTATGGTTTTGTTGGACTTGTTATGTAAAAGTAGTTTGCCACGAATGAAGCCTATCTTGTTGTTGTAGTGTTGATGTCAAGTATCTCTTATAAGTCTAGGATACTTAGGTGGATTAGTTAGAATAGTTATATTTAACCCATTTGAACTAAACTCGTATATTATAACAAATCTTATATGATTCTCCAAGGCCTTGTTAAGCTTAAGCCTCAAAACCTAAGGTATGTTCAAGACAGAGATGGATGAGGCTTGATGAAGATGAAAGGAGATGGAATTTTTGCAAGTTTACCCCTCAAGCTTGGACAAGATGGAAGGGGGTGAATTTGGAAAAAAAGACAAGTTGTGCCCCTCTTTCATTTCAAAGCAACTCGTCTCCTCTCATTACTCCCCACTTCTGCAACTCGCCTCCTCTTGTTTGCAACTCTCCATAGGGGGAGACGGTTTAGCTTCTCGTTTCCCCTTTCTTGAGACTATTAACAATTTTTTAAGCGGAGCACTGATACAGAATATCTGTATCGAGAGAAATGATAGAGAAAATAGGAAGGAAAGGATCTAATGTTCTTGCAAAACAACAGAATCCCACATTTCAATTGAACACTTTCTTACAGATTGAATGAATGTTTCCCTCTCTCCCTCGTCTCTGTTATATTCTGTTACAAATAACAGAATTTATATTGTTAGCCCTCACTTTACTATTTATTACAAAAATAGCCCAACTACTATTTCCTATAACAAATCCTCCCCAACGAAACAACCTTGACCTCAAGGTTGAAAAGTAGGATATTTTTGCAGCAGATCATAAAAGAATTCCCAAGTAGCATCCTCTGTAGGCTGGTTCATCCACTTCACTAACACCTTGGTTGCTGCCCGACCTTGCCGATTCACCATTTTTCTTTCCAAAATCAGCTCTGGTTGTTTGACATGCACCTCATGAACAACAAAAGGAAATTCAGTAGAAGGAACTGTAGTACCAATGTGTTTCTTCAATTGAGAAACATGGAAAACAGGATGCACTCTGGAAGAAGTAGGCAATTGCAATTTATAAGCAACTTGTCCACACTTGTCAATCACCTTATAGGGCCCGAAATACTTAGGAGAGAGCTTCTGATTGTTCCTTGTAATCAAGCTTTGATGTCGATATGGCTGCAGCTTGACATAAACCAGATCATTAATATCAAATTGCCTATCACTTCTGTGTCTATTAGCAAGTTGTTCCATCCTATGCTGAGCACGAGTAAGATGAAATTTGAGAAGTTGAACCATATCTTCTCTATCCTGCAAACATCTAGCAACAACATCTACTTTGGATTCTCCTGGAAGATAAGGCAAATACACAGGAGGAGGTTGACCATAGACTACCTCATATGGAGTGAGCTGAGTAGTAGAGTGGTGATGTGACCCTGCCCTCCATGTCATCTACAGAGGAGGAAGACGCCATGAGACATCCACCTTGAGACTCCTCTACAGCTACATCTACCCCCGAGCTAGATTTAGGAGACTTATTATTTCTAGTTCTTATGATTGCGAGACATTCTTTCCTTAAGTACTTTCTATTTACAGTTATTTCTATTTTTAGTAGCTGCTAGTTCTGGGTGGTTTCCATTTATGTTAAATGGGCCGCCAGAGTTAGTAACTAGAGAGTCTGGCCCATTAGGTCAACTCTATAGTATAAATACTCTCTTTTGTAATTTTGTTTCAGTTTACGTCAAATTAAGCCTAAGTTTCAAGTCGAGTAAACTCCTTAAACCCCGGGCCCCGACGTCAACAATCTTTGCGTTCCTAGTCGAACTATCCTGGCGCATCGATTCAGTTAACGCGTTTCTAGTGAATTATCTTGGCGCGTTAACTCGGTTATCATCTATCCAGTTACTATCCGTAATCCCGAAACAAGAACTAACCCTAGTTCTCATCTCTCCCCAAACACGAACCCTAATTCCCTCACGGCCACCTCCACCTCCGACACCACTACCGCCGCTCCAACCACCACAGCACCGCCGATCTCCTCCCAGCCGCCGCCGTCCCCTTTCCCCTTGCTTCCGCCGATCTTCACCACCACTTCCTCCGCTGCTCTCGCCTCAGTTCGCTGCATCCGGACAGTCCACAGTCCACCGCGCATCAACTTCCTCCCGTTCCGAAGAGTGGTTCACCCCAATACGGATTCAATCGGTCCTTGACATCGAACCGTGGTCTTTCCCCGGACAAGGTCACATCAAGTGGGAAGATGTATTATACCAGAATTCAGCAAGTGGCAGCCACTTACTCCATAAAGAAGGTTTATCCCCACACATACATCTCAAATAGGTCTCCAAACAACGATTGACAACTTCAGTTTGTCCATCAGTTTGTGGATGGTAAGCAGTAGATAAATTCAAATCAACTCCTTGAACTGTAAACAATTCTTTCCAGAAGTCACTAACAAAAACTGCATCTCTGTCACTGACAATAGACCTTGGGAACCCATGTAGTTTAAAAACATTATCCAAGAAACACTGAGCTACTGTCAAAGCTGTATATGGATGAGAAAGAGCCATAAAATGGGCAGCCTTACTTAACCTGTCTACTACCACAAAGATAACTGATTTCCCTTGAGAAACTGGCAATCCCTCAATGAAATCCATAGAAATGTCAGTCCACACAGCTGAAGGAATGGGCAATGGTTGAAGTAATCCGGGGTATGCAGTTGGATCATACTTGTTTCGCTGACATACTACACAGCTCCTGATGAAAGATTGAACATCCTTAGCCAGCCCTTTCCAATAGAACAAGCTCTTAACCCGGAAAACTGTTACATATCTACCAGAGTGACCACAAACTCCAGAACTATGCAACCACAAAAGAATTTTATTCTTAAGTGCCACATTATTACCAATGACAAGCTTGCCCCTTCTTCTCAACTGATCATGAAACCAGGTATAATACTTCCTAGATTTCATATCAACCTTTAAATCAGCAATAATCTGCTTCAAATGCCCATCAGATTCATAGCATTGTTGTATTTCCTAAAGTAAATCAGATTCCACCACTGTTAAAGCCATGGATAAAATTTCAGAACCCTCTACTCTTGATAATGCATCAGCCACTAAATTCTCCTTGCCCTGTTTATATTGAATCTCATAATCAAACTCCAAGAGTTTGGGTAACAACTGTTGTTGAATTGGTGTATTCAACCTTTGTTCTAACAAATATTTAAGACTTCTTTGATCAGTCTTAATAATGAAATGGCTTACCAATAGATAATGCCTCCATTTCTGCAATGCAAATACAACAGCCAACAATTCTTTCTCATAAATGGACAAGTTGAGCTGTCTACCTTTAAGGTGCATGCTGATGTAAGCTAAAGGATGTCCTTCCTACATCAAAACAGCTCCAATACCATACCCACAAGCATCTGTTTCAACAACAAACTCCTTAGAAAAATCAGGAAGAGCTAAAACTGGTGCATTGCATAAGGCAATTTTAAGAGAAGCAAAGGTTACAGCAGCCTCTTCTGACCATAGAAAACTATCTTTTTTCAACAACAAGGTTAATGGTCTAGCAATTGCCCCATAATTCTACACAAACCTCTTATAATAACCTGCTAACCCCAAAAATCCTCTCAACTGCTTAAGTGTTGTTGGAATAGGCCACTGAGAAACTGCCAAAACCTTCTGTGGATCAGTAGCAATGCCCTCTGCAGAAATATAATGCCCCAAATACTCTACTCTCTCAACAACAAAGGCACATTTGCTCCTTTTTGCAAACAACAAATGTTTCCTCATGAGACCAAAAACCAGGGATAAGTGATAGACATGTTCCTCCATTGATGAACTGTAAATCAAGATGTCATCAAAAAATATGAGCACAAATTTCCTCAAGAACTCCTTGAAAACTGAGTTCATTAAGTATTGGAATGTAGCTGGAGCTACTGTCAAAGCTGTATATCACCCTCCGATGCTTGATACATAAAATCCTCCACTACCCTCCTTTCTTTTCACCGCATGAATCTCTGATCATTCCACCACCATCTAAAAATTGGTCAATTTTGGCCTTATCATTCTCTTCATCCACTTTCTTCAAATGATCAACCCTTTGGATTTGGGTTATACTGAATTTTAGTTCGCAGATGCATATGAGTCTCAACAATATTAGGTGAAATAAGAAACTATCAGAACTTGCAAAAGCGTTGATTTGGAGTTTTCTTACAAGTTTACTAACATGGTGATGAATGTATCACCCTAAATTACTTTGGGAATATTACCGTCACTGACTTCGGAACGCATATCCAAAATCATCCAAGGCTTACAGTATTGATCACAAATACAAATATAATACATAAACTTTCATAAATTCATAAAAATGTCTCACAAACGACGTTGCAGAAAATAACAACTGAATCAAATATCAAATATAGTTACTATCATTATCTCTCGAATAAAAGTCGATAGACGATATATAACTAAAAATACTTCCACTGAAACAAAGGAAGAGACATGATTCAAGAGAAGACTCCAATGAATTTGAGTCTTATAGGAATTATATGCATTTATTTGGGAACATCTATAATTATCACAACAAAATTTTAAAAACAACTCATTTGACTAATTGGGTCCTTAACCAACCTCACCGCATGCGTGTTGTGCAAATTCAGATTGGTAAGATGACCTTCTTAGGCAGGAGCCCGAGTGGTTTCCACGTTGTACTTCTCGTCCAAAGTTTATTAATTATGTGCATAAAAGCACTTATCTTATTTAATTTCAAAATATGCATTACGTTAAAGCTTTTAATCCACATCATCTCGATACGAGAATTTGTCATGAGACGAATCCCGAATAATGACACTAGCTAAGTGCACCACTACTTATATTCAAATAAGGGTACGATCATGACCAAAAATATTAGGGCAAAAATTCATAATACCAAGTTATAAAGAAACAACTAAACCTCGCAAGGTATATAACATTCCTACGAATACTCGTGCTAACTATGCATACAAGTCCACACCAATTTCCACACCAAAGTCCAACTAACACCCTATAGTAATAATAATATATACAATGGTCATCACTAGCAATATATACAACCTTATATATAATTCACTTTTTCTCACACCATTATATCACATAAGTTCTCAAACACAATTTATCAAAGTTTATCCCAACTTAATTAGAACAATTAATTAATTATCAATTAAGATAACTATGGAATAAATGAAAGAGTGAACCGCCACTTGCCTCGAGTTACGATGTTGGTTGAACGGCATAACGAAAGAAATTGCTCTTGACCAACAGACTGGATTCCTGGTTTGTTTTCGTTTCCAATAGCAATTCCGAGACGTAACCAATTCACACAAAAATAAATTATAATAAGATAAGTTATTCAATAACGGAAATTGAACATTACTCGTCTCGGTTTCTAATTGGATTTTTTGAAGTCTAAATAAATCAATTATCGAGGTTACACAAATATAACGATTATTTATACGATACTAAAAATCCTTTAGTCATATAACTAATCATACTACAAATAAATTAATTGTTTAATTTATTTACAACACTAATTAATTATTTAACCAAATATATTATCTAATTGTAATGTTAAAAATTAACATATTACAACCTAAGATAATACCATAAAAATATGTTTAATTTAATTTTAACATCAATAAAATTAAATTAACTCAATTTATCACCAATTAATCTCAATTAGCCAACTAATTAAGATTAAACTAAACTAAATAGATTTTGGGTAAAATACCGAACCGGGTTGAAACGATCGAGCGAAGATTGGCTCGATTCAGGCTCATCGGGGTCGGCGGCATTGGGTTCATGACTTCGAGTGTAATAAATACTATATTCTTTATTATAATTTAAATTACATTCATACCATTATATAAAAAATGAGTGTTATTATAATGAACTGGTGTTCAAGCCCGTGATGCGTTATGGTAAATTTTTTAGCTATGTTTTGTAAATCATGTTTTTGATTATTTTAGTTATTACTAACTTATACAAATTTCGAAGGTGATTGGCTCTTTTTTTTGCAAATAGTATATGTTTTGGGGCAAAAAGATCGGACGACCTAAATCGCCTTAGACGGGGTAACGAGTCGATCGGGTAATAGAAATCAATCCAAACAAGTAGACAATCAACGAATAAAGAAGAGATGCAAAATAGTAAAGTAATTTTATTAATATGTCGACGATAGAGTCGGATGTAAGTACAACTTATCCTTGGAGGATGAAAGATCGGATCTGGTCTGACCGGTGACTCGGGGGTTCGACCGGTGGAGATTTGAGTGATATTTCTAGTGGAGTAAGCTAGAGTGGGCGTGTTATTGGGTTCTTCTCGGAGCAAGTGAGCAGATGTCTTGTGTAATTGTGTGTAGATGAGTGTAGATGAGCGTAGATGTGCGTAGATGCCTTCGTTGTCCTCTTCGTGGTCTATATATGGTAAGCTTTAGCTTGTGATCGTTGCCTATTGATGACAATATCTCCCACTTAATTCTGGGAGTAATTGCTGGGATTTCTCCTTTAAATGCTCTTGATATCTCTTTAAATGCTCTTGATCTCTATATGGTAAGTCTTTAATCCATTTGACCGTTAACCTTTGATCACGTCCTTATCCTCAATGCTGGGAGTAATTGCAAAGATTTTGCCGCTAAATGCTGTTATTAAGGCGGTGTTGAATGTTGTGGTTGTTTGGAGATCTCGGAATAATAAAGGAGAAATTCTCGCTGGTCCGTTGCGTCTAGGAATCAGGCGACGGTCGCATGGCTCACGTCTGACGGGTCTGATGCGTCCGACCGATTGCGTCAAACAGTTGATGCCCATTGGACGAATGGTCGATTTTCCGACCCCAACAATAGCCCCAAAATTAAACTGGGCCAGAGCGTCAAGTGATGGGACGGTTTGATTTTATAACTTCTCTTTCTTCTGGCATGATCTTGATTTTGTTGTAGGCGTTCTGGCGACGGGGCCGTCATGTGTATTGCTCAAACTGAGAATCAACTCAATATAGCCAATAATCGTGTGAAGACGACTGAGAGCGTTTCTTGTGATAACGAAGGGTCAGGAGACCGCTCCTTGTTTGTCATTTGTTTTGTTTTACAGGTGGTCTCGCCAGTCGCTTCCTAATCAAGTCGTGTGATGTTGGTCGTGTAAACCTATAATTGTTATACAACGTTGGTCGTGTAGACCTGTTGTTGGTCGTATAGACCTGTTGTTGGTCGTATAGACCTGTCATCGGTCGTCTAGATCTGTAATTGTTTGCGACATTTGGTCGTGTAGACCTATCGTCATTTGTGCGACGTTGGTCGTGTAGACCTGTAATTGTTGTACGACGTTGGTCGTGTAGACCTGTTGTTGGTCGTATAGACCTGTCATCGGTCGTCTAGATCTGTAATTGTTTGCGACATTTGGTCGTGTAGACCTATCGTCATTTGTGCGACGTTGGTCGTGTAGACCTGTAGTCATTTGTGCGACGTTGGTCGTGTAGACCTATAGTCGTTTGTGCGACGCTGGTCATATAGACCTGTCGTTGTGTGCGACGTTGGTTGTATAGACCTGTCGTTGTGTACGACGTTGGTCGTATAGACCTGTCGTTGTGTACGACGTTGGTCGTATAGACCTGTAATTGTTTGTGACACGTCGTGTAGTTCCAAGGAAGAGCATTGTAGTACTTGTATAAGACGTATACCTCAAGCGGGATAGGTCTTGAAAACATGTGTCGTGTTTTTGTCCCTCTGTTCCTTGTGCACCGATCGATCGCGTAAGGTATAAGCGCTATGTGCAATTGTGTTTTGTGTGCGTTGATCAACTTGTTTTGTTAGTCGCGCCTTGGTAGTGACGCGAAATGTTTGGTCATGATGACCTGTAATGTAGCATACTTTGTCTATCCGAGGAAGAGTTGTATGTATGTGTAGGAAAAGACGAGTGCATTTGGACAGGACAAGTCTTGTAAGCAGTTCGTAGTATGCTGTTTCTCTTTGTTTTGCTTGTGTTTTATGCATTATCTGTCAGCGTCTCCGGCTGGTCGAGTTGCAGGCGTCATAGGCGCTTTTTACGTGTTGAAGTCTCGTGTCGAGATGATGAAAAGAGTTTGAAGAGGGCAAGCAAGGAACCTGAGATTTGAAGGCGGGTAAGGAGACCATGGAGGTCTTGTTTCAGAAGGGGAATCCAAGCTCGGAGCTTTCCCATCTGGCCGACGTCGGAGAGGAATCTCTGGTCGAAAGTGCCGGTGAGGACGAGGTTTATTCTGGTGACATCGTACCGCTTGAGCCCCAGTCTTCTCCCGACTTAGCCCCTGTTGCTGATGGCGTTTGTAAACCCTGATGCTTGATTATTTTTTTTCATAATTTGTTTTGTCCAAACTCATCCTGCTACGTAGATAGTCGACGATTTGATGTGATGTGACGTTGCTTGTGTAAAAGCTTTTGTCTTTTGAAAGCGTTGAATTGAAGTTTTCAGCCATCGGGCGTTAACTCCGTAAAGGTATATTTGTATTGTACCACCGTTTGCGTAAAAGCTTTTGTTTGGTGAGTCGTGTGTAAGTTGTAGCCGTATGAGGCATTTAACTTTGTAAATGTGTACTGCGCATGTTTGTGTATTTATAGGTACCGTATGTAGGGTTTGTCACCCGTAATGTGTGTTTAGTCATGACGTTTGTGTAAACCGAGGAGGAAAGCAGTTTGTTTGTTGCGTAAATAAGGTGGGTTCCCTCGTGTAAGGTGGGCAATGTGTCGCTGAACCGTAAGTCATCTCCCCGTGTACCAATCGATCGTGTAGTGTAAGCGCTTTTTACGGATGACTGGATCCAGTATGTATGCAAATGTAATGTGACATGTCAAGTCGATTTGTTCGTAGTTGATTTGTGTGTCGGGTTTGCCCGTGTACTCCGTCGAGTAGGGCTTACCGTATGTATGTCGGGTTTGCCCGTGTACTCCGTCGAGTAGGGCTTACTGTATGTATGTCGGGTTTGCTCGTGTGCTCCGTCGAGTAGGGCTTACCGTATGTATGTCGGGTTTGCCCGCGTACTCCGTCGAGTAGGGCTTACCGTATGTATGTCGGGTTTGCCCGTGTGCTCCGTCGAGTAGGGCTTACCGTATGTATGTAAAGAAAGACTAAGGTGTATATTGTATTGTACCACCGTTTGCGTAAAAGCTTTTGTTGGTGGATCATTTGTAAGTTGCAGCCGTGTGAGGCGTTAACTTTGTAGATGTGTACTGCGCAAGTTTGTGTATTTGTAGGTACCGTATGTAGGGTGTGTCACCCGTAATGTATATTTAGTCATGACGTTATGCCGGGGAGGTAAGCAATATGTAATAAGGTGTTTGTTCCTTATGTTTTATTGCATGAATGTAATAAGGTGTATTAACCTTACGTAATGTGTAAGGCAAACGGTGTGTCGACGTGCCTGTGTTTGTTCATCTCTACCCGTGTTCCGATCGATCGTGTAATGTAATGTAGCGCTTTTTGCGGATGACTGGATCCAATGTGTATGTTAAGGGTCGTCACCCGTATGTATGTAAATGTGATGCGACAATAAGCAAAGTATGACATGTGAATATATGTATTTGCTAATGCGACGATAAGCAGTATATGACATATGAAGATATGTAGTTGCACATGCGACGATAAGCAATGTATGACATATGAAGATATGTAGTTGCGCATGCGACGATAAGCAATGTATGACATATGAAGATATGTTAGTGTCTTACCTTGTTGGTTCAGAAATGGTATAATTTCATATGTGTTGCGTTCTTTGGAGTGGTCCCGTCGGATCAGAGAATGAACGGGAGTTCATCCGCCCATTTGCCTTTAGCCCCTGTGAGGCATTTCGTGAGGTTGTTGATGATGATCTTGTTGCCGGATTCGGCATGTCCGTTGGATCGTGGATACCGAGGTGTGGAGGTGACCAACTTGATGTTCCATTGGTCGTAGAAGGCTTGTGGGAGTATCCCTGTGACAAATCTTTTGTACAAGATGTTATCTACGGTATCGAAAGAGAGTGCTTGTACCTTGAGCTTTTTTGCTTTTGTTTTGTCGTCGGGTAGGATGCCGTCTTTTAACCATCTGATGTAAGGCAGCATCCAGTTGTCATTGGTATCGACGATGTCTTCTTCTGGTCGGTCGCCTACTTCCATGACGACGAGTTCTTCAAGTGGTATTGTCAACTCGACGGATGTCCTTGGTACGGCTGGCGTCATGATGTGGGCCAATGGTATGTGTGGAAATTCTTTCGGGTCTAGGACAGATCCTAGATTAGCGAGTGTGTCAGCTTGGGAGTTAAGATCCCTGGGCACCTGTCGGATGTTGAATGTCTGGAATTGTCCGATCAGTTTCTTGGCTACCTCCAGGTAGGCTATCATTCTGATGTCCTTTGCATTGTACGATCCTTGTATTTGGTTCATGACTAGCAGGGAGTCGCAAATGACTTCGATCTCTCGGACTCAGCTGACGGCCTGAGTTATCTTGTCCCCTTGTGGCGATTTTAGCACGACCCTTAGCCCCGGTCCTCTAGCATTTGACGCACCATCGGTGTGGAGTTCCCATATGCATGTTTCTGTTGCGAGCAACTGTGTTGCTCTTTGTTCTTGGATGTGTAGTACGATGACTTTCGTAGATCGTATTGCATCGACTAGCTTGATGGGGATGGCTCGGGCATCATTATTTGTGAACCTGCTTCATCTAAAAGAGTAGAAGCTAGAAAGGGTTGTGAGGAGCCGGTTATCGGCTTCCTCATCGGTCTCTCCGTGTACACGTTAGTATGCATTAGTCAGAGTATATTCAGATCGAAGACGATGCAAGTATGGAGGAGATGATACACATGAATGAATAGAGGTGAAGAGTTTAGAAATGGTAAACGTTTTGATATGTTTGCGAGATATGGTTACTTACCTTTGGTATCGTACCTCACTTGATCTCACCCTTTTCTGGGGTTCGTAGATCCAGATTGATCAGTCGACGCCATTGTACCTTTGAGTTTGTAAGTCATACCTGGTTGCCAGAGATAAGGCTCGTGATGGGATAGAGTTTGCTTGCTCATTCACCCCTTGCCCCAAGGAGGCATTTGTTGATGTTCTTGATGTTGATCATGTTGATGGATTGATTTTTGAATCTAGTTTGACTAATGCATTGGCTTGAGTCTTCGACTCAAGATTATGTTTGTTATCCTCTTGTCTCTAGAGGTGTGTGTTTCCTGCATTGGAATGAGGATTATGGTGAGGTAGTAATTGCTTTAATACCTTGTATGGATGACCTTCGGGCAGTTTAAGCCAAGAGATTAGAGTCTTGTAGTCCTGATTTGTCGTTGGTCGCTTTCAGCTATGACGGATGTCTTGAACTATCTTGTCTTCTTGTTTTATGACTCTTGGATCTTCATCTGCCATTTTTCATGTGTGAAGTTTGGCTTGCGTGGTCTTTTTCTATGTCAAAGCGATGTGACGCTTCAGATGTGAGACTTGTTTGAAGATATGCTTATCCTGTCACTTGATTTGTAGATTTTGGTTTTCTCATGATAGATTTCATGGGATGGTTAGTTCGCAAAATAATAGCATGTGATTCAAGATGTGACCTCAATCTAATTAAGGATACCTTCAATGTTTGATATTCTAAGTGACGGACTACGTAGTGTGTGTAGGTAGGGGTAATGCACTTACTTGGTGGTTTGGTAACTGTCATCCGACCCGTCGGTGGTTGATGTCTTCTAAGCATTTGTGTGACCTTGGAATGATGACCATTATGACTTGACCTAGGCTTACCTTGGTGTTGCCTTGAGTCGCCACGTATGCTGAGAGGTTCCGTCATCCATCATGCGTTTAGGTCTTGACCGTTGTCTCATTCATGGGTCTTTGGAAGATTGCCCCTGGCGTATTTGTTAGTCCGAGTTATATGACTCTATAATAGTGCGTACCTTGTTTGCTTTTACAGTATATCTGTCTAGATGGACGTGACCTGCTCGTTCCGTCGTATTGACATGAAGAGGTCGTCCAAGATGCAGAAAGTTGTGACATGAGCTGTGACTGAGGATCGAAGAATGAAATGAAAGAATAGATGCAAGCCCATCAGAGAGTGTTTCTCTAGCAAGTGATAAACATCTGACTCAGTAGCTAACTCTCTTGATTCAGGAAAGGCATATGAATGCATTGGATAACACGATGAGCATGAGATGTCAGACGTGGTTGCAAAAGACTACTTAGATGAGCCTTGGATCGGTCAATTTCATGATTAGGCATATCAAGGTGCAAGAATCGCAAAAAAGTGTATGACATGACACACATGTGCTAGTAGCTTAGATGTACTGCATGCGGATATGTATGACATATATGCAAGAATACGAAGTAGTACATGACATATGCTTTTATATCGTATAATAGGTGTGGGAGAGCACTATATGGACACATGATGAATAAGAGATATGGAATAATGATCTTGCACTAGTATGCATGTATTTGACGATATATAAAACGTGTGGGTGCCCCGACAATCTGAATGCTACATGCTCAAATATAATAGTCGTGTCATTAAGAGTTGCGGGAAAAATGAATTCCATGAATAAGTACTATATTATTGGCGTATGTAAAAGTTATATATGCATGCACTAGACAGTATATACGACATACGCGGATTTGAACAATAATAGTGTAGCATAATCAAGCATAATAGAAGTGACATGTATGTAAACGTATTCGAGAAAAACGAATTATGATTGTACAAACAAGTCAAGTGAGCGTAATCATAAAGCAGGACTAGACAATAGTATTAATTGAAGGTGCATAGAAAGAGACTTATCTTTCAAGATGGATGAATGCGTCCTCCGATGGTCTGAATGTCGTCACCATTTAGATATTTTGGAGTGAAAGGGTATCATGTGTGACCCTTTGGTTTACGAGTCTAGAGACGTTTTCCTCAACGGTTTTCATTTGTCGGTGTTGGACAGCTAATGGGGTCCGGTCGAATCGTTAGATCTGTCGGATCGTTAGATTTGTCGGATCGTTAGATCTGGTCGGATCGTTAGATCTGGTCGGATCGTTAGATCTGTTCATACTGTCCATGTCGAGGCGTGTTCGGACGCTGCCATGGATGGGCATGTTCCTGGACCCTGAGGCCATCGATTGTACCTGCGACTTAAGAGACTCATTTTCGCGGGTTAGTTGTGTGATCTCGGCCTCGGATTGGGTTGACAAAACGGCTAGGGCTTTGGTCTTTTGGCGTTGCTGGGCTAGTTCCTCTTGAAGGGTGGCCATTTTCTGGGAAAGTTCTTGGAACTGGGTTGGAGTAGGATTTTTGGTTGATAGTCATGGTTGGAAAGTTTCGGAAGGGTGATCGGCAAGTTGCCCCACGGTGGGCACCAAATTGTTTTGGGGCGAAAAGATCGGACGACCTAAATCGCCTTAGACGGGGTAACGAGTCGATCGGGTAATAGAAATCAATCCAAACAAGTAGACAATCAACGAATAAAGAAGAGATGCAAAATAGTAAAGTAATTTTATCAATATGTCGACGATAGAGTCGGATGTAAGTACAACTTATCCTTGGAGGATGAAAGATCGGATCTGATCTGATCGGTGACTCGGGGGTTCGACCGGTGGAGATTTGAGTGATATTTCTAGTGGAGTAAGCTAGAGTGGGCGTGTTCTTGGGTTCTTCTCGGAGCAAGTGAGCATATGTCTTGTGTAATTGTGTGTAGATGAGTGTAGATGAGCGTAGATGTGCGTAGATGTGCCTTCGTTGTCCTCTTCGTGGTCTATATATGGTAAGCTTTAGCTTGTGATCGTTGCCTATTGATGACAATATCTCCCACTTAATTCCGGGAGTAATTGCTGGGATTTCTCCTTTAAATGCTCTTGATATCTCTTTAAATGCTCTTGATCTCTATATGGTAAGTCTTTAATCCATTTGACCGTTAACCTTTGATCACGTCCTTATCCTCAACGCTGGGAGTAATTGCAAAGATTTCGCCGCTAAATGATGTTATTAAGGCGGTGTTGAATGTTGTGGTTGTTTGGAGATCTCGGAATAATAAAGGAGAAATTCTCGCTGGTCCGTTGCGTCTAGGAATCAGGTGACGGTCGCATGGCTCACGTCTGACGGGTCTGATGCGTCCGACAGGTCTGATGCATCCGACCGATTGCGTCAAACAGTTGATGCCCATTGGACGAATGGTCGATTTTCCGATCCCAACAGTATATAATCATATTATTCATTTTATTATGTAGGCAATACACAAATTAGAGTAAATACCACAATTTTTCTCATAATATATATATATATATCAATTTTGAGTTTATATGATTGCGTTAGAATTCGGGTTTTGTTGAACCACATTGTATATTGTTTTAGGGAGTATCGGTGTATTTATAACCATTTTTTGTTGTAAAATATTATAGTTTATTTCATATGAAAGCTAGATAGTTCTATACATGATTTGAACGGGCTTAAAATGTTATTATTTTGTGTTTATATAACACGTAACATTTTATTAGTTGTGGTAGAATGAGAATAGGCTTTTATGTTGTTTTTGTGGGTATAGAGGGACCTTGACATATACCTAGTATTTAAGTTTGTGGAGAATATCATGACAAGTTTGGCTTACTCTTTTTCATGTTAATAAGCATGAATTCTTTTCGTAAATTATTATAGAGAAAGAAAATATAAATGAATACAAATGAAACATATAATGATTAATTCATCTATATTTTGTTCACACTGACCAAAAGTTCACATCTCCTAATTTGATTTGATTTTTTTAAAATAAAACAGACAAATATTTATTCTCAACTAATTGATTTTAATAGGTATTGTGTTTCCAATTTATATATAATATATATATATATTGTATGTTTTATATAATTACATAGTAATAAACAATCGATAAATGGTTTAAAACTCCATTATCTTTGATGAGTTTATTTTCTGTAGTCATAGTGATTCATTCATATGAAAAGTCATTGCTTTTGATCATTAATTCCCTAATTTATATTTTAAGAGATTAGATTGTGCTTATTTGAAAAAATATGATAGAGATTAGGTGTTAGTGAAAGTTTGAAAGAAAAGTTCATTGTCTTTTAAATTTTGATTTGGGAAATTTCTTTTGTCAAAAAATTATAGCTAGTGAGATACAATATTTTTTTAGTAATTACAAGCAATGTAGAATATCTAAGGTGTGTTTTCAGATAAACAAATGAAATAAAGTAATAGGGATAAAAGTTGATGTTTATTATTTGTAAATGTTTATTGCATGACCGAGTGATTTAGGATTTTTAAATTCATGTAAATCATTTCTGTTATGGTTCAGTTGAATGGGTGCATTTGATTTGCATGTTTAAAGTTGTAGTGGAGTTAAGAGCATTTGTAGGATTTTGGATTGTAACAGTTTCATTGAAGTTAATTAAGAGAAATTGTTGAATTTTAAATTATAACAGTCGTTTTAAAGGCACGGGTATGACCATATATTTTAAGAATGAATATAAATTTGTTTATAGTATGTAAAATATAAAAGAGAATCATATAGGGAAATTAACATGATGTATCGAAAAGATAATTTCTTGATTGGAATTATTTATAAGGTATATTGTATGATGAAAATTGAAGGTAGATATGTGAATTCATATTAATAGAAGAAAATATAAATTAGGAATTTTATATAAATATTAAAAATAAAACTACACTAAAATAAAACTACATATTGTATTCTTTATAATGGAGTTTACGGACAATCTATTCACCCTTATTAAATCATGAACACTAATTAAGTATGATAATAATGTTTTTGGCAAATGCATAATTATATGTATGTTGGTTGATGAACTGTATAACGTTAACTATTTACGGACAATCTATATATATACATATCTTTATAATGGAGTTTACAGACCATTAACGTACATATTATATTATGGACACTAATTAAGTATGATAATAATATTTTTGGTAAGTGCAAAATTATCATGTACAAATTGTACAATGGAAAATATTTTATTGTAGTAATTTAGGAAAATTGTATAAATAAAAGATAAAATAAATTATAAATAAAATAAAGGTGAATAGGTAAATGTACATAATTATTTGATGATGTGGCATATTTAGATGAACGATACGTATGAGAGATAATTACGACTTTAGTAGTAGTATATAGATAGATTACAAATTATTAAACCTCAGATAAATTTTAATTGGGTTTTAGATTCTAAATGAACTGAATGAGCATTACATGCTAGATAGATTTTCGGAAAATTATATATATATGTATATATGTTATTTTGGGTGAAAAATTAAAGAAATGCGGAAGGCTGGCGGCTTTGTGTGTAATGTTCCTATGTAATTGCAATTGATTGTTGAGCAATGAGTGACAATTATTTTTGTAGGAAAAAGATGTTGGAATGTGAAAGGTATTTGGTGGATTAAAATTGGATTTAAATTAAATTAAAATCGTAAATAAATGTTAACTAACTCAATTGTGAGATTCATAAATTCATCCAATGCTGGAAAAAATGTTAACTTTATATGTTATTAGATTAGATTAGATAGATTAGAATATTAGATTAGATAAGTAGGTAGATGCATGTTAAGACTCTTTTTGTGAAAATAAGTTTGATTTTACATGTGATATTTCTAAGGTGTAATTGAATAAGTATTTACCAAGATTTTTTTTATTTATACAAATATATAATTAGAGAGATTCTATTAGAATTGGGAGTATATTATTATATATTGTATATGTTGTTATTTAGCCTAAAAATCTTTCTTCTAATTTTAATCTTTTGTGTTGATTTGATATGTGATAATTCTAAGGTGTAATTAAGAGGAAAATTATTGGTTTTGTCTTTTAAAGTTAGCATTCAATTACCTAAAATGCTAACTTTTAAATATAGATAGATTTAGGAACTACTTTGTTTGTTAAGTCCGAAGCTCAATTGATTGTTGAAATTCATTTTGTTGTGCATTTCCTTTGTTGGGAATGGTTTGATTGACAATAGCAAAATAAATCCAATTGATTCATAAAAAAATGATGAATTTCTACAAGTATGAAAATGTGTTACCGGAGAGGATTGAAAGTTTTTAATCGTTAGATAGGCGAAAGAATACATGTGAGAGAGAAAGGGGGTTTATCATCTTTTTTTTTAATGGAAGGCATGACTTATATATTAAGAAATAAAAGGTAGCAATCTACAAGCTAAAATAGTTGGCAGTTGTGATACATGGATGAAGTAGACCATTGCCTAAGGGGGCAAGGGAGACCATACTGTGCAAGGGAGTGAGCCAAGAAATTATCCCTCATAGGAACAAAATCTAGCTTACAAAAGTGAAAGGTGAGCATCAACTGCTTCAGTAGAAGCAGAAACATGCCAGTAGTGGAGCGAACAGAAGATGATGAAGCACAAGAGGCCACAATTGACTTGCAATCAAAAGTGATGCGAAGAGACTGAACACCAAAATTAGCTGCAGTTTGCAGACCCCAAATAATAGCTTGTAATTCCAACACATTAATGGTTGAGTTAGATTTTGAGGACTTACTCCCTAGGGCAATCATTGAACCATTGGAATCAAACAGAGCGAAAGCAATTGCAGCAGAACCATCTGGAGTTTGGCTAGCGTCACAAGCAAGGTGACGACAAACAGGCAGGGAAGAAGAATAAGGGCATGATGATGGAGGGGGAAGAGGAATGCTGGGATTGAAAGTAGAAGAAAGGGAGTAGGGGACAAGTAGTACCGAAGAGACAAAAAGAAACAAAGAGTCTGAACCAACATCAATGCCTTCAAAAGTTCTGGAGTTCATGTTCTTCCAAAGAACCTAAATAGAAACTGCCCATAAATTCAGATCAGATGAGGAGAGCAAATCACACACTGAACACCACCAATCCCAGAAGGAGCGAGCCTTGAGAATGATAACATGCTGGAACTGAGGCACAAGATCCCAGAAAGATTTTGCAAAAGGACAACTCTTTAAAACACGTAAAAGTGATTCAGCTTTACGTTGGCATAAGGTGCAGACATTAAAATGTATCAGTTTCCTATGCTTTAGGACTTCAAGACAAGGAACAAATTGATTAGGGAATCTCCATAGAAAATTTCTCACCTTAGGAATTACATTTAGATTCCAGACCTTCTTCCAATGAGCAGCATAAGCAGATTGGGGGCTAGAATTGGATGTACTCGTAGAAGATCTAGAGGCAAGAATTATTTTATATGCTGACTTCACAGAATAATTCCCATCTTTGGAATAAAACCACCTTCGAATATCAGGAGTTTGAGGAGAGACAACATGGATATAATGCAAAATTTGGTTATCACAGTCAAGCAGTCTAGAAGACAGCAAATCCCAGTTCCAATCAGCAGTATTCCAGCCAATGAAGTTAGCAACTGAGAGATGAGCTTTTGTTGGATTCGGTTTGGAAATAAGAGAGAAATTATGAGGCCTAGGAAACCACCTGTCATACCAGAAACTGATACTCAAATCGTTTCCAATTTCCCAGTAGAAACCTTTCTTGACCACCCAAATAGCTTGGTGGATGCTCCTCCAAACATAACTTGGATTGCTACCTAAGGTGGCATGTAGAACTTCAAAATGAGGAAAATAACGGGCTTTCATAATAAGGCTAGAAATAGATGAAGGATTATCAAGTAGCCTCTAGACTTGTTTAGCAAGGAGGGCCAGATTAAAGGCTTCAAATTGTCTGAACCATATTCCTCCATAGTCTATTGAAACACAGAGCTTGTCCCATTTCAACCAATGATTTTTTTCCCCTCCTAAGAACCCTACCAGAACTTGGACACAATACAATCCAGTTCATGACACATAAATTGCGGAAGCTTGTATCAACTCATTATATAATTGGGAATGGACTGTAAAACTGCCTTAATAAGCACTTCACGAGCAGCTAGGGATAAAGACGAACATTTCCAGCCTTTGGCCTTCTTTCTAACCCTGTCAACAATGTGACAAAAAATGATCTTTTTTGATCTTCCAAAGACTGTAGGTAGACCCAGATATTTGTCATGCGTATCCACTTCTCTGAATCCAAATAACTGAAGCAGACTGTCTTGCTGAGGCCTCAAGACATTAGGACTGAAGGATATCTGATATTTGTGAAGATTAACTTTATGCCCAGTAGCTGACTCAAAAAGAGAGAGAATATCCTTAATATGATATCCTTCAACTAAGTTAGCCCTTGCGAAGATAATGCAGTCATCAACAAATAAGAGATGAGAAACTTGTGGTGTTGTGGAAGCAACCTTGATTCCATGGATGACACCCCTTTCCTAAAAAACCATGAAAAGACTGGAAAACCCTTCCATAACAAATAAGAAGAGATAAGGAGACATAGTGATATGATTCCCCTAGGATCTTGAAGTTGGTGCCTTGAAGGAGTGTCGATCTTGGAAGGGAAGAAGATGGCTTTATTCGGGAAGGACTCCTTTGATGACAAGAGGACGATTTTGAGAAGGATCTTAGAATAATATTCACGTGAGAGGACTGATGGAATTGGATATGCAATCAACCCCTCAAGTGAATCCACTCCTAATACTAAGTTATAAAGAAACAACTAAACCTCGCGAGATATATGTGTTCTTACGAATACTCGTGCTAACTAAGCATACAAATCCACACCAAAGTTCAACTAGCACCCTACGATAATAATAATATATACAAGGGTCATCACCAACAATATATACAACATAATATATAATTCATATTTACCACACCATTTTAACACACAAGTTCCCAAACACAATATAGAAATATTTATTCCAACTTAATTAAAACAATTATTTAACTGTCAATTAAGAAAAATATGGAATAAATGCAAGAGAGAACCGCGACTTGCCTGAATTTAAGATGTCAGTTGAATGGCATAACGTCGTACGGAAGAAAGTTGCTTAGAACCAATGAACTGGATTCCTGATTCATTTCCATTTGCAATAGCGATTCCGAGACATACCCAATTCACACAAAAATAAATTATAATTAGATAATTTATTCATAAACGGAATTTGACCAATTGAATTTATTTAAATATAAATAAATCAAGTATCGAGGCTACACAATTTAACGATTATTTATACGATACTAAAAATCCTTTAGTCGTATATTCTAAATAATCATATTATAAATAAATAAATAATTTAATTTATTTACAACACCAATTAATTATTTAACAAAATATATTATCTAATTGTAATGTTAAAATTAACATTTTACAACCTAAGATAATATCATAAAAATTAAGTTTAATTTAGTTTTAATATCAATAAAATTAAATTAACGCAAATTATTCCTAAGTAATCTTAATAATTAACTAAATAATGAAGATTAAACTTACAAAAACACAAAAACCCAATTCGATTGTTTACCGAAACAGAGGACGAGCAGGTCGCGTACAAATCGACTCGATTTGGGCTCGATTGACCACCAAATGGCTCGTGGTTGGTGGCGTTGGATTCTTGACTTCGAGGCGGAGATTTAAACATTTTCATCGTGAGTAGAGATGCTCTGTGGAGGGGGAATTTTACCCTGGAACAACCAAAAACGCTATGAAATTACACGAACCCTAGATCTTGAAATTGGATGATATTTGTGAACGATTGAAGGCGTATTAAATAGGATAATGTATCGTTCAGTGCCCTCGACACAATCATTCAAACCTCTTCTCCCAATTCAAGCCAATGAGGTCAAATTTTTGAGAATTCAATTCGCACGATTCAGATGAAATTCATGCTTTTCGGACAAAATCCCGTTGATTTAGCCCATCAAAACACAAATTAATTGAGGGGTTAATGCACAACATACTAATCTTCATTTCCCATTAATTAATTGAAAAAAACGAGTCAAAATCAGGACGAAATCGGCCATGGATGCAAGCTTGAGGTCGCGCGAGCTGAGGTTGAAGAAGTGGCCAGTTCTTACAGTCGCCCTCCCTAAATCTGGCTTATTTGCACATGTTTGCCCAACTTTTCAAGTTCTTGCAAAAATGCCCATATTTTACTTTTCAAAAATTACAAAAATTACTCAAACTTATTTATAACTTATCCTAAGTTTATATATCCATTTTAACCTAATTTTAAGATGAAAGAAAAATTAACTTAGGCTATTTTTAAGCTTACATCACATTTGCTTATAAATTTAACCATATTTAAATCTTACTTAACATTTTGTTAATTTTAACTCAAACAATTTATGTTAAATTGATAAGTTTATTTAAATTTAAATTAACATAATGTAAAAATAAATTTGAATAAATTATGACTTAAAGGTATACCATATCCTTTGTTATTTTTAAAATATATTACACTAATATCCGTATGTAGAAATAAGGGTTATTATAAGATTGCTATCACAACAGACATGTGGATCACATCTCACCAAACGATTGCTATCACAAGATTGTATTGATGATTGCTATCATAATGAACGTGTGGATCACATCTCACCAAAATAAGGGTTATATGGCGTTCACCTATCATTTTATTGATGATCATTGGGTTTTGCATAACAAAACTTTGAGGTGAACTTTCTATATTTAACTTGTATTTATGATTTTTTTATATATAAATTCATGTGTTTTTGGTTTTCATGATTGCTTATTTCATCATTATTATTATGTTTTTAGGTTTGCTTGGTGCCTTGTCCCTACACAAAAATGGGGAAGAATTCAGATGATTACCTGGGAGATGGCTTCGAATTCAGAAGTGAAATTGTCAAACCACTGCTCCTAAAACTCGATTTGGGGATATTTGGGATGAAGAAGCTAGCTCAAACATAAGTGAGGAGCATCACGTGCGGGTGCAAAAGAGGCACGTGACATGTAAATTCCAAAAAATATAATGCCTTTTTAGCTAATTACACACTAAAAATACCTAACTTCAACTCTCGTAATTACTACTTAACGAACACACCATTTTCTAACTTCAACTCCTACTTCCACTTCAACTACAACTTTCACTTCAACTCCTATTTCCACTTTCTTCCACTTCCACTCGGTTTTACTCACTACTTACCGAAGGGACCCTTTATATAAGTTGTTGTTATTTAAAAAGACTTCCGCTATTGTTTTATTAGTATGATTTTATTACATATTTTACAAAACTTTGTTCGATGTTAAGCCTTGGGTGACTTCGGACATTAAAGTATGGGGTCACTGGCGTGTGACACTTTCAACATAAGTCGGGGGTGTTACAAAATCTTTATGATTTGATTGGATATGATTTAGTATATCTTGATGTAATATTTTTCTTTATTAATTCACTTAAAAGTTATATAGATTATTAATTAATAAATATAATAAAATTTGAAATCAATTACTATAAGTTTTAATTAATCTACTATATATCTACTAAAACAATACTTTCCTATGTCATACTTTTTTTTGCCACATGACACCGCTACAATAAATTAGCAACATGTCATTTTCTTAAAATTTTATATTTTTTTAAACGTCAAATCAACTATATATATATATATATATATATATATTAAAGCAAAATATACTAATGCCACATGGCACTCCTACATTCGATTTGCCACATGCCATTTTCTCATTTTTTATTTTTTTTAAAATAAATTTATTTATATATCAAAATTTCATATTCTAAACCTATTATCAATCTTTCCTTATTTAAATACAAATCAATTAGGAAGATTACAAATGAATTAGCAAGATTACAAATCAATTATGAATATTAAAAATAAATTACTAAAGATTGCAAATTTAAAAATGGACTAAATTGCATGTATCTTCTTCAACAAAATATAATCGACAGAACTCCATTTGAGTTTTCTTCCTATGGAGACTCCACGGGTTTTAGATCTTTATTTGCAGAAGATGAGAATTAGGGTGAGCTTTTGTAAGGTACACATTATCTGATGATGTAAACAAAAAAAATCTAGCGAAATATACATTTCATTCGGTAATTAAAAAGATTCAATTTTGTATTGATCAAAATGGACACTTAAATATGATTCCCAACATATCAAACACAACAACAAAACGAATGATACATACATTCAACAATAGAGCAAGTAACACATTGTTCTGTTAAATTTCAAAATTTATGATTAAAGAACTGTTTTTCTCAAAATTATAACGTAATTCGTTCGGATCATTCTCAACTTACAATCTATAGACCGAATCGAATAGTAGGTTCATTAAAATTATTGAATTTAACTAAGAAAATAAATTTGTCATAATAAAATTATTCCTATAATGAGAATTGAGTTTAGTTTAAACGAATGATTGAAGAGAACTCAAGATGTAAATACAAACATCTACTAAGGAGCATGTGTTGTAGTTTCTTATACTATGAATTTGTTATGATAATATTCCTACAATGAGAATTGATTTTGAAGAAGAACACTCAACACTAGAATTTAATGGTCGATAGAGTTGTATTCACAAAATATTATACAACACGTTTGAATAACTTATTAGGAAAGAAAAGACTAGAAGAATATTATATATAATCAGCAAGATCATTTTGTATATTTTTAGATAGTTTTTAGTAGGTATTATCTTTGGGAAAAGTTCAAATGAGGACAGCTCCCCGTGTCAGGACTCAGGATGCACCAAGCGCGTCCAAAAATTCGGCCCGGCCGAATTATTCGCGAATTTTTCGGAAAATATTTTTCAAAAATTCGAATTTTTTGCAAAAAAAATCGATTTTGTGTGCATATGAAATACACTGTTGTGTGCATATGTCAGAACGTATGTGTGCATATGTTAGGCTCGGTGTGTGCATGTGGTTTTCAGAATGTGTGCATGTCTGGGAACAGTTGTTAATGCTAGAGACATGTGTGCATATCAAATACACATCTGTGTGCATACGCGAAAAAGTGTGTGTGCACATATAACCAACAAGGTGGATGATTTTCTGGGTATGAACACATGATTTCTGCGGTATGAACACATGATTCATGGGCTTATATTTGATACGCACACGCACGTAGTGGATATGCACACAACAAGGTGGATGATATGCACACAATAGTCTATTTGACATGCACATAACGAGTATTTGATATGCACACATGGTTTGTGTGCATCAACACTTGAGACCATATGCACACACGAGGTATGCACACATGGTTTGTGTGCATCAACACTTGAGACCATATGCACACACGAGGTATGCACACGATAGTGTAATGGATGTGCACACGACAGGTTATTTGATTTGCACACATGGTTTGTGTGCATCAACACTTGTTTCCATGTATGCACATGACTTGAGACCATATGCACACACAAGGTCTGCACACGATAGTATAATGGATGTGCACATGACAAGTTATTTGGTATGCACACACATGTGTGCATACCAACACTTGTTTTCGGGTATGCACACGACCCGAGACCATATGAACACACGGAGTATGCACACAACAGTATAATTGATGTGCATGCACACACAGGTTATTTGATGTGTACACAGTCTTCTAAGCATAAACATTATGTTAAAGGCATTCACAATTTCAGAAACCATATGTACACACACATAGTTACATATGCACACAACAGTGCATCTGATATGCACACACACGTTATATGATATGCACACAAAATCGATTTTTTTGGGAAAATTTTTGACTTGGATTTTTTTTTTTCCGAATTATTCGCGAATTATACGCAAAAAATTCGGCAATTGTACTGCAAGGCCGAATTGAAGCTTTTCCCTATAAGGGCGCGCGCCTCCGCCACTGTTCACTCCATTTTTTTTGTTTTTCCCTCTAATTTTTTCCTCTTCTCTCATACATCCTCAATCCTATCATGAAGCACCGTCCTCACCGGAACCAGACCCATTATCTTTTTACCACACTGCTAGGTTTTTCATTATTATATTATAATTACAAATGCTTTCTTCAACGTATCAGACTCCCCAAAAACCATAGACTGGAGAGAGTATACAATAACTCCATTTCAATCGTGAGCATGTATTTGCCTCTTTGGTGCCATTTAGTTTTGACTCTTTGTAAATTTAGATATGATAGTAATTTTTGGTGTTTCGGATTTATGACTCTTCTCCCTATCATGCTCTCAAGGTTGAATTTCTCTTTTCTATTTTTTAATATACTATACATATAAACTGATGCGAACAACCCCTGAAGTGTCGTTGCAATCGCAAGATCTTCGTTTCCTCAAGCTTGTAGTCGATTCTCCTCTTGCGTAGCCAAAGAGATGACTTTCTTGAAGGTGCGTGACAGACCAAAGTGATGGCCAAACTCGTCCAAATAAATGGACGTAAGGATCAATGTGATGATCGTGAGATACCGAAGAGACGGTGTTTGATTGCTCGAAGCGACGAGCTACGGGATAGTTAGATCCGTGGGATCGTAGGAAGATGCAAGGGATTTTGGAAAGGAGTATGACTCAACTTAATTCTCAAAATCTGCATAACATTACAAACTAGGGTTTGCTAGCTTAAATAACTACTTAGAAATAATAATAAGTTTAGGAATAAAAGCGTATGTCGCTGAAGCCCAGCCCAACTCCCGCGGGCGCAGAAACAAAACCGCGGGCGCGGATTGACCTCTGCAAAAGGGGGTCTTCTGCAGTGTCGAATCCGCGGGCGCGGATGGGGCTTCCGCGGTCGCGGAAAACATGCTGTAACAGTGGTCTTCACCCGTATTGAATCCGCGTGCGCGGATGGGGCTTCCGCGGGCGCGAAAAACATTCTGTAAAGGGGTATTCATCAGCGACGAATCCGCGGGCGCGGATGTGGCTTCCGCGGGCGCGGAAAACCTTCTGTAAAGTGGCTTAGGCGCGACCTCACCCAAACTTTCATAGGTCAGGCGAAGGACCCATTTAGGACTAGATGAACCCGAGTCACTCGCGTAAGCCCGGGACACTAAGGATTGAGTCGCGCGTTCCATTGCCCTTGCGCGAGCTCTTGTTATCGGGCCATTCGAGCGCACTCCCATTGCTTCCTCTTTGTCCTTCGCCGTCATCGAGGGGGTAATGGAGCTATCATAAACTAAACTACAACCTAATTACACCACATGACACCCCCTCATTAAAAATGCAACATGTAAACACATATCAAAATTCATGCATTTTTTTAAATTATAATTTTTTTCTTAGTACAATATCTAAATCAAAATTCATTTTTATTATTTTGATTTTTCATTTTTAGATTTGAAATTCAATCTAATCATAAATATCTCATCTAAATGATATATTATATATACTAGGATTTAATGTTGCTTTAATTAATAGTAACCAAGTATCTCAATTTTTTTAGTAGATATTTATTGTTTGGGGAATTATTTCAAAAATAATTAAATAGTATTAAGAGACAATATATTATCATATATTTTAACTAATTTTTCATACCTATATATTTCTAAATTTTCAAGGTTAACCATTTATATGATTGGTTTGAACTAATAATGTCTAATCTACTATATAATACTAAAGTAAAACTTAGCTAAGACTACTTGTCATTTTGACATTGCGCTACATCATTTATTGTCACATGTCTACTCCACATCGTGTCACGTCACTAAATTATATATTTATATTATTATTACTATGTAAAATATTTTAGATATGATCCTAATTTCTTTCTCTTTTTGTTTTTCCAATTAATTAGTCACATTTTATTCAAATTTATTTTTAATTCATTAATTTATAGTACAAGACCTAATTCAACATACTACGTATGTACGAAATCACATTGATCCTTATTAATTGATTATTAGTAGATATTTTTATATATTATCGTACTTATCTTAATTTCATTTACATTGTAAATATTAGATATGCTTTCCATTTATTAATATTTTCTAAATTAAATTGATATATTTTAAATAATTAAAAAATATCAATATAAAATTTATCCAAGCCTCGTGCACGACACGGAAAACTAAGCTAGTTTTGTAAAAAAAAAAACATTTTAATAAAACCTAAATTCATAGCATTCATAATCGATTTTACGGTTAACCGATTCCAACCATGTCCGTAAAACGATCCTTAGGATTTTTGACCCCTTAAGGGGGGTCAAATAACAAGTTTGGACTCCTAATTAAATAAATTAGCTCCTTAACCCCCTAAGCCTTTAAAAACCCATAAATCCTAAACCCTACATCCTAAACCCTAACCCTAAACCTTAAATCCTAAAAAAAACACTTCCACCCCTATTTGGACCATATATATAATAATAGGATATCATACTTATAATTTTAGAAAAAATAGACCTAAACTTGCTATTTTTTCCCTTACAATCTTCGCGCCCAATTTTCTCTCCCTAAAATAACACTTCTCACTGGACTTGGGCCAAATAGTGGGAGGACATGCTCGGGCTTCGTCAGGCCCAATTTTCAATGGCCTAACCCTAAAAATTGCCTCTTCGCTGAGCACTGAGCTGGAATTGCAGCAACAATGGCGACGGGAAGATGCTTGAGCGCCATTGCTCGCCATGGCACTGCGCTACTCTCTTCTAATTCGCAGTCTCTTCGACCTCTCAAAGGACTCACAAGCTTCCACCATCTCCTTCTTCAACGCCTTGCCCTCGATCCCGCTCCTAGACTCAATCCCGCATTGCTGTGCGCTCACAGCTTTTCGTCTCGAACCAGAGACCCTAGGAACCCGCTCGTTGAGGATGAAGAGGATGAATACACTGAGAGTGAGGAAGATGATGAAGACGAGGATGGAGAAATGGAGTCGGATGATGAGGAAGGAAGCGGGAGCATGTCGACCTCAGCAGTTGAGAGAGCATATTCAGTAGAGGAGAAGATTCAGGAAGCTACCGACATTGGATATAAGGTGATCGGCCCCCTCGAACCTTCCGATCGAGTATTTACGCCCTATGAACCTGTTTTTGCGGTAGTTCAGGTTAGGTTACTAACTTTGCTTTTGGAGAACAAGAAATTGCGATCCATTTTGGTTTGGTTTGAGGCGTGGATGTAATTTTTGTTCAATTCTTCATTTTTTTAGATCGGTTCTCATCAGTTCAAAGTCAGCAATGGGGACTGCATATACACAGAGAGGCTGAAGCACTGTGATGTCAATGATAAGGTAAGTTTTTTCTCTTCCGTTAGTTAAGTTCGTGGTTTTCTTTTGTATGTCAATGTTCATATGAATGTCAATGAGTTTGTTAGATGTCTTTATGGATTATTGCAGGCAAGTTTTTGGTTCCTGGTTAGTTTGTTGAAGCATTATGTCCATTATATGCATGTTTTGGAGTTTGTGGTTAGGAGCTAGAAAGTCATATGCCATTCCAAATTGTTGCTTGATGAGGATTTTGAATTGTTTAATGGGGATGCGTTAAAAAGAACAGTGACTGATGGGAAGTATTCTCCATTGCATGTTATTCATGATGAAATTGGAATGATATTTTAGCTAGTAGCTACAACCATGTGTCTGTAAGGATGTGGCAAGGAAGTCCGGCTTCTATCATGCTAGGATATTTTACTGAACTGAGAATTCAAAATTTGACTTTTGGGGTCAGATTCCAATGTTTGTTTTCATGTTTTTGTGCATTTCGATTATTTTAAAGCTAGAAGTTTATTAAGTGCCTTAACAATGTGTGTGAAGAGAAAAGTCAGAAAACTAGTGGACAGTGATAAATACTTGATGCATAAGTTGGAGTAGCAGCTTTTTTTTCAAATGAATCAGTAGCTTTAAGTTGGCCTACTGCTTGACTGACTACCAACTTCTTGTGGTGAAAACAATGATTAATCTACTGGAGTAAGAGGAATTTAATCGTCTCTGTATAAATACATGATTCTTTTTGTTTGTTTAAATTTTCTAGAGATCTTTCTTATTTGCTTTCCAAATCAATGTCCTTTTCTATTTAGTTATTTCTTTTGAAAGAGCATGTTAGCTACTTCTGTCATTCTGTGTACTTCATTTTGGAAAGGCATTTGCTTTAAGCATAGAATTATTTTTAAAGAGCTTCTCGTGTTTCCTTACACTCCAGAACTTATGGAGAAATTGCATTTCAAACTCTCCTTTAATGACAGAATTCAGATGAATTTAAGAAGAAAGAACAAAGATGAGAAGAGATAGAGAGATGAGAGCTCGATAGCTAAAGCATTTTCACACTGTTTGGTATATTGATTTCAACTGAGCTTACAACAACTTACAAAGTCAATTTATATCTAGCTACTTAGTGACATATGCTGACATCACCAATATAACTAAGTACTGAACTCGCATCATCCTTCATCTAGTAGGGAGAAAATGAAGGAGCAGCAGAACAATTTCAATGATGATTATAAGAAGCCTTTTATAGATTAAGATTTTCTCCTCAGCCACATTTACCAATGTAAGGCTGAAATTGATGAAACATAGGCTGGAATTGTTGAAACATAAACCACTTCGCACTCTGTCACTACACACACCAATTGGGTTGATGAGAAAGTGTAAATGACACACCTTTTTGCAAACATTGTCTATCAAGTTATGTTGCATCAAGCTCAAGGAGCATGCAACTGAGCTAATACGCTTTATTGATTAGTGAAGAAATGCCACAATTTGATTGATTATGCTTAGTCTTTCTCCATTGACAGACTGTTAAGCAGCGGCATGATGCATTATTCAAGAATAGAAAATTCTTCTTAAGCTTTTTTTAATGTTCATGCTCTGAGTTATGCTTGCTCGAGTTCATCATTTACTTGTGAATGTGGATGATCTAAGCATGCCAGTCATGTTGCTTGATTATGCTTACTTTTTCTCCTTGGAACTTTGACACGCTTTTAAGCAGCAGCATGATACATTATATAGGGAGAGTAAATTTTATAAGCTTTCTTTAATGTTCATAGGCTGATTTATGCTTGTTCGAGTTCATCCATGCGCGTTTTGCTGATTGCATATGATAATATGAACAGTCGTCGATACTTAGTTAAGCATTGCTGTTGATTTATGTTACAAGTGTGTGGCTGTGTTTATATTATCAAATATGTTCTCACTGTTACTGTTACGACTTTATGTGCTACAGCTAATTTTGAACAAAGTCATGTTGCTTGGTTCACAAACTCAAACCATTGTTGGAAGGCCTATACTGGAAGATGCTGCAGTTCATGCAGTTGTTGAGGAGCATGTGAGACCAGCACAAACTAACATCTTATCTCTGCTTTTTTATTTTGAATTGACTTTTATATTGTGTGTCTTGATTCATTCACATACTTATAAATTTGTCTTAACCAAGCAAGAAAGAGGTCATTATACAAGAATAAAATAATGAAGCTCGACTGAATTTAAGCTGACAACAAACAAAATTCTTCTGGTGAAGCTAGAGGTTGACAACAAACAACATTAGTCTGGTGATGCCATGCAGTAAATCAGCAGCAGCAACTAGTAGTGAAGATTGGCTGAATATAAGCTGCACAAATGATGATTCACACTTGAAACTTTTGGCCGGTCTGTGTTTGTGTTCCCAAGGGTGATAGTGTAGAATCTAGATGCTTCCACCCTTCTAGCAATGAGATTAGTTTCAAAACTTGAAAGGTTGATTTTGTATGTCATGTCAGGATGGCGGTAGATCTACACCACACTAACAAAAATGATGAGATAAATGAAGTTGGCAAATTGATTGGGATGCTTATAACTTGTTCTAGATAATAAGGATTTTCTTTTTTAATGTTTTCCTTTCTAGAGGGTAGGTCATAAATTCTTTTTAACTTGTGCTCTGATGATTCATTCCCTTGTGATCTTTACATCTAACAATCAGGGTTGTCTCATAGTAATAAATTGGCACTATGTATTCATTAACTATCTGATGGAAAGTTTGAGATGGATGGACTGGCATTAATGTATTGTATGGTGTATATCTGACAAAAAATGTCCTCATTTCCCTGTACCAAGTTAGTATATCTGGAATGGAATAATTAACAAATTGTTGATAGCTTGAGTACAGAATCATCTTCTACAAAGACTTCATGTCAGTGGTTACATCCCTCTTCTGTACAAATGTAACTTACTCTTCTTCCCTTTAGGCCTTGGATGCTAAGGTGATTATATTCAAGAAGAAGAGAAGAAAGAACTACAGAAGAACTAAAGGGCACCGACAGGTAGGCCTTTCTTACAATAAAATCTTGTGTGTCCTGGTATGTTTATATAATTATATCTTAAGTGATTGGTTGATTGATGATTGACATTTGTAGGAGTTAACTCGATTGAGAATAACTGATATCCAAGGCATTGAGAAGCCTGAAAGACCTCCAGTTGAGAAGAAGGAAAAATCGGCCAGTAAGAAGACAGAAAATGTAGCAGTAGCCACATAGTTATTTACACTAAACTCGGCAGTCCTCGGCTAACTGTTTTGTTTGCTTAATGTATTCTGACATGTAACGCCCGGGAGATGAAATCAGGCCTGTGACTTGACGAGTCCATTTTTGTGTGTAGGCACTTGATTTCTTTTTACCTGAAAGAATCGCCCAAGGCAAAACCAAGTATGTCTGTTCTTGCATGATGTAAAGAATTTGTGGCTTTGGGTTATGATTCTTTCAATGGTTTTGTGATGGGTGGATCTGCTGTATGCTGCGGAGGTTGATCTCAACATGATAATTTTTTTCTTGTTGACGTTTGCATTTTGAGTCTTGACCATTACAGCTGTAAGATGTTCAACTATTGATCGATTCTCTTGGGCATATTTGGCGGTAGTTTTAATCTGAACTAGTGTTGTACCCGTACGATGTACGGGTAACTACACAAACATATAAATCAGATCATATTACCAAGAAAATAATATACCTTAATGTTAAATTTGAGAGAAGAATTCAAACTACATTAGTTACAATTGTTTTGATTATAGCGGCAATAACATCATAATTTAAGAATGTGTGAAAAACATTTAGTTGTTCATCACTCGCTTTGCTTGGTCTTGTGTAGAAAGAATGCTCGTATACACAATATATTATCCATCCAATACCAAAGTGATAGCAACATGCATGGGAGACTTTATCAAAGACCTACAAGAAAGAGGCTCAAGCAAATGGTGAAGTCTTGTGCAAGTTCGGAATAGTTACTGTCGATTTGGTTCTGGACACTCTTCGGTAAAACGGCCATAACTATGACTAGAAAATTGATCTCGTGATGATTCAAGATGCGTTGAAAAACTGATTCAAAGATCTACAACTTCATAGTTTACGTCGAATCAAGATTCCAACAAGAAGATGGTCAAAATCGAGTTTTACTGTGAGATGTGCCTGTCTTCCGCGACCGCAGAATAATATCCACGACCGCGGAACGTTGTTGCTTTTCTCGGAAAATTGTGTTGCTTCTCCGCGATCGCGGCGGTATTTTCTGCGTTCGCGGATTTGCCTCGACCTGTTAATTCCAATCATTTTCCGCGATCGCGGAATTATTTCCGAGACCGCGGATTTGCCTCGACCTTTTTATTCCAATGATTTTCCGCGATCGCGAACGTAATTCCGCGACCGCGGAAACGAGCCTGCGCGCTCATTTAGACGTCTTTATTTCCGAAGTTTTCTTATATTTTTATTATTATCTTTGTTGCTATATAAACCCTGGAACCCTAGTTTGTAATCTTCACGTTGAATTTGAATAGTAAAGTTGAGTACGCTCCTTCCCTTGAGTTCTAACGTCAACTCTTCGATCCCACGGATCGTCTATCCCGTAGCACGTTGCTTCGAGCAATTCATACATCGTCTCTTCGGTGTTTCAAGATCATTTTTTTGATATCTACGTCATCTCTTTGACGCGTTTGAAGGCTATCTCCTTAGCCCTAGGAAAGCCATCACTTTGGCTACGGAAGAGGAGAATCGAATTCAAGCTTGAGGAATCAAAGATCCTGCTTTGCAGACAACACTTCAGGGATTGTTCGCATCAACTGGCATCAGAGCCTATCCAAGCTAAGTTTGTTCTTCTCTCTTATTGTGATTCTTTGAAATTTTCCGCTCGCAAACCCTGGAATTTTTTTTCTTACCACCACCACCGTTCGCCGCCACCACCACTCCGTCCGCCACTCCCTCTCCCTCTCACGGCTGAAACCCTAATTTCCTTTAGGTTTTGGTTACTTTTCCAACAACCCTAAACTCTATCCTCTAGCAAATCTTGTTTCCTTATTTGCATATTTTAATTTCCTTGTTTCTTGTTGATCAAGTTTTGCTTCATCTTTGGATTAATTGCTAGATTAGTTGTTCGATTTAATTCCCTCATAGTTGTTTTGTCTCTTCTTTCTTCTCCTACACTTGCTTGTGTGGTTCTTTCTTGCTTGATTTGCCATCATATCAAAAAAAAAAAAAAACAGTGTGACCGTATAAACAAAAACAAACATACTATTCTCACCTTCCATCCAACAAAACAAAAGGTTTGGGAAGACGGAAGCCTCAAAAACACAAAGAAACAAAAGAAAAGGCAGAGAACGCACCATACGGTCATACTGCATCTTCTCTTCTTTCATGTCTCTATGCAACTCTCTTTGAAAAGGGCAAAAAAAAAAATCAACTCTCTTGTGATTAATTATGAGAAACTTGTTTTGATCTACTTGACCTTGGAAATTTTGTGTGTTGTTTGAGATTTGATTTGCTAGTTTTTGCTTTGTTGCCTTCCGTTCAAGCCTCTCCCTCCTCACGAGCAACCAAAATTAGTACGCCCAGCGGAAAATTTCTTGGTTCACTTTTGAGACAAGGACTTGGCTTGGACTTGTTCTTTTGCTTGGTGCACCTTACTCCTTGTGTTATATGCTTTGTATAGGTACTATAGAGGTTCCTACGACAAGCCACTCTCCTTCTACGGGCAACCGAAGCCCCGGACACATGGACTTCGTTTATGAACACATTGACACACTTCACCGCCAACTGGCCGAGCTGACTGCCGAGAATGAGCACCTTCGTCGAGCCATGAGTGGCATGAAGTGGCCCACGGTTGACCCAATGTTGAACCCTCCGGTCACAACTAGCCGGCCAATGGACCGCAAGGGTCCCCTTCTCAATGTCCTCTTCTCGAACACCTCCGGCTACGAGTCTTTTGACGAGGACACCCCCGACGCCGGACCGATATTTGACACCTACGACGATGAGGAGGAGGAGGAGATGGACAACTACATATGCAACTCTATGGACGAGCAAGATAACGTGCCTATTGGCTTGGTTCCACGCAACGTTATTACCGCCAACGAAGATGGTGGGAGTTACCGCAACATCATCAATACAAAGGTGATCCAGTACTTCACGTTTGAGACGCCTCCACAACCCGACATTCACGGCAAATGCGAGAACCGGCTTCTCTTAGCCCGGTCCCGGGATGTCTCTCCAATAATTCAGTGACGTCTTGCTTTTTACTTGTTCCTTTCGCGTGTCTTTTAACTGTTAAAGATCATGTTGATTTACCCCCTATCGTGACTTCTCTTTAGCAGGACCTTGGGGATGTGATGCCCGAGGAGCTGCCCGAGGGATTGCCCCCTATACCCGATGACTATGGTGCGCATCCTACATTCAATGTCGCTGATCTTTCTCCTTATACGCCTCCTGCTTCTGACGAAGAGGACGAAGCGGGGACGCTTCGAAGCCAAGAAGGGGAGATTGATAGCAACATGCATGGGAGACTTAATCAAAGACCTACAAGGAAGAGGCTCAAGCAAATGGTGAAGTCTTGTGCAAGTTCGGAATAGTTACTGTCAATTTGGTTCTGGACAGTCTTCGTTAAAACGGCCATAACTATGGCTAGAAAATTGATCTCGTGATGATTCAAAATGCGTTGGAAAGCTGATTGAAAGATCTACAACTTCATAGTTTACATCGAATCAAGATTCCAACAAGAAAATGGTCAAAATCGATTTTACTGTGAGATGTGCATGTCTTCCGCGACCGCGGAATAATATCCGCGACCGCAGAACGTTGTTGCTTTTCTCAGAAAATTGTGTTGCTTCTCCGCGACAGCGGATTTGCCTCGACCTTTTTATTCCAATGATTTTCCGGGATCGCGGACGTAATTCCGCGACCGCGGAAACTAGCCTGCGCGCTCATTTAGACGTCTTTATTTTCGAAGTTTTCTTATATTTTGATTATTATCTTTGTTGCTATATAAACCCTGGAACCCTAGTTTGTAATCTTCACGTTGAATTTGAGTTGTAAAGTTGAGTACGCTCCTTCCCTTGAGTTTTAACGTCAACTCTTCGATCCCACGGACCGTCTATCCCGTAGCTCATCGCTTCGAGCAATTCATACATCGTCTCTTCGGTGTTTCAAGATCATCTCTTTGATCTCTCCGTCATCAATTTGACGCATTTGAAGGCTATCTCTTTAGCCCTAGGAAAGCCATCACTTTGGCTACGGAAGAGGAGAATCGAATTCAAGCTTGAGGAATCAAAGATCCTGCGTTGCAGACAACACTTCAGGGGTTGTTCGCATCAACTGACATCAGAGCCTATCCAAGCTAAGTTTGTTCTTCTCTCTTATTGTGATTCTTTGAAATTTTCCGCTCGCAAACCCTGGAAATTTTTTTCTTACCACCACCACCGTTCGCCACCACCACCATCGTCCGCCATCACCACTCCGTCCGCCACTCCCTCTCCCTCTCACGGCTGAAATCCTAATTTCCTTTAGGTTTTGGTTACTTTTCCAACAGCCCTAAACTCTATCCTCTAGCAAATCTTGTTTCCTTATTTGCATATTTTGATTTCCTTGTTTCTTGTTGATCGTGTTTTGCTTCATCTTTGGATTAATTGCTAGATTAGTTGTTCGATTTAATTCCCTCATAGTTGTTTTGTCTCTTCTTTCTTCTCCTACACTTGCTTGTGTGGTTCTTTCTTGCTTGATTCGCCATCATATATATAAAAAAAAAAACACAGTGTGACCGTATAAACAAAAACAAACGTACTATTCTCACCTTCCATCCAACAAAACAAAAGGTTTGGGAAGACGGAAGCCTCAAAAACACAAAGAAACAAAAGAAAAGGCAGAGAACGCACCATACGGTCATACTCCATCTTCTCTTCTTTCATGTCTCTATGCAACTCTCTTTGAAAATGGCAAATAAAAAAATTTCAACTCTCTTGTGATTAATTATGAGAAACTTGTTTTGATCTACTTGACCTTGGAAATTTTGTGTGTTGTTTGAGATTTGATTTGCTAGTTTTTGCTTTGTTGCCTTCCGTTCAAGCCTCTCCTTCCTCACGAGCAACCAAAATTAGTACGCCCAGCGGAAAATTTATTGGTTCACTTTTGAGACAAGGACTTGGCTTGGACTTGTTCTTTTGCTTGGTGCACCTTACTCCTTGTGTTATATGCTTTGTATAGGTACTATAGAGGTTCCTACGACAAGCCACTCTCCTTCTACGGGCAACCGAAGACCCGGACACATGGACTTCGTTTATGAACACATTGACACACTTCACCGCCAACTGGCCGAGCTGACTGCCGAGAATGAGCACCTTCGTCGGGCCATGAGTGGCATGAAGTGGCCCACGGCTGACCCAATGTTGAACCCTCCGGTCACAACTAGCCGGCCAATGGACCGCAAGGGTCCCTTTCTCAATGTCCTCTTCTCGAACACCTCCGGCTACGAGTCTTTTGACGAGGACACCCCCGACGCCGGACCGATATTTGATACCTACGACAATGAGGAGGAGGAGGAGATGGACAACTACATATGCAACTCTATGGACGAGCAAGATAACGTGCCTATTGTCTTGGTTCCACGCATCGTTATTACCGCCAACGAAGATGGTAGGAGTTACCGCAACATCATCAATACAAAGGTGATCAAGTACTTCACGTTTGAGACGCCTCCATAACCCGACATTCACGGCAAATGCGAGAACCGGCTTCTCTTAGCCCGGTCCCGGGATGTCTATCCAATAATTCAGTGACGTCTTGCTTTTTACTTGTTCCTTTCGTGTGTCTTTTAATTGTTAAAGATCATGTTGATTTACCCCCTACCGTGACTTCTCTTTAGCAGGACCTTGGGGATGTGATGCCCGAGGAGCAGCCTGAGGGATTGCCCCCTATACCCGATGACTATGGTGCGCATCCTACGTTCAACGTCGTTGATCTTTCTCCTTATACGCCTCCTGCTTCTGACGACGAGGACGAAGCGGGGACGCTTCGCAGCCAAGAAGGGGAGATTGATAGCAACATGCATGGGAGACTTAATCAAAGACATACAAGGAAGAGGCTCAAGCAAATGGTGAAGTCTTGTGCAAGTTCGGAATAGTTACTGTCGATTTGGTTCTGGACAGTCTTCGGTAAAACGGCCATAACTATGGCTAGAAAATTGATCTCGTGATGACTCAAAATGAGTTGGAAAGCTGATTCAAAGATCTACAACTTCATAGTTTACGTCGAATTAAGATTCCAACAAGAAGATGGTCATAATCGAGTTTTACTATGAGATGTGCTTGTCTTCCGCGACCGCGGAATAATATCCGCGACCGTGGAACGTTGTTGCTTTTCTCAGAAAATTGTGTTGCTTCTCCGCGATCGCGGCGGTATTTTCCGCGATCGCGGATTTGCCTCGACCTGTTAATTCCAATCATTTTCCGCGATCGCGGAAGTATTTCCGCGACCGCGGATTTGCCTCGACCTTTTTATTCCAATGATTTTCCGCGATCGCGGACGTAATTCCGTGACCGCGGAAACGAGCCTGCGCGCTCATTTAGACGTCTTTATTTCCGAAGTTTTCTTATATTTTTATTATTATCTTTGTTGCTATATATACCCTGGAACCCTAGTTTGTAATCTTCACGTTGAATTTGAGTAGTAAAGTTGAGTACACTCCTTCCCTTGAGTTCTAACGTCAACTCTTCGATCCCACGGACCGTCTATCCCGTAGCTCATCGCTTCGAGCAATTCATACATCGTCTCTTCGGTGTTTCAAGATCATCTATTTGATCTCTCCGTCATCTCTTTGACGCGTTTGAAGGCTATCTCTTTAGCCCTAGGAAAGCCATCACTTTGGCTACGGAAGAGGAGAATCAAATTCAAGCTTGAAGAATCAAAGATCCTGCGTTGCAGACAAAACTTCAGGGGTTGTTCGCATCACAAAACATCAACTCAATGACCGAGGGAGTGATAGTCCTCTAATGTTCATTGTTCTTCTCTTTCGAGATTGTCATCGTGTTCTTTGTTATAGTTATAATTTTTTCTCCAAATAATAAGAAAGTTAACATCAAAACAAAGAGTCTCAACAACTAAACCCATAAAAAGAAAGCAAGTCATGTGATAATCGTGAAAGTAATCAAACTATAATGAGAAGGATCATATACCACTTCAATAAGAAAGCCTTTTTATTATTTATACCTACAAGTTTCATCAAAATTAGTAGTCCCACATCTTTAAGCCATAAATTCAAAATCAAGCCATTTATTTTCTAGAATGATTTTGATCCATGAGAAGCGTTAGTCCAAGTTGTTAGCCTGTTATTTGTCTCTAGTGTCCCTTAGTAATAAACTTGATTGAAAATGAAATCAGTTGTCAAATGCAAGTTTATGATGCATTTGTCATTTATTCTGAGCTAGTTCCAAAAAAAATTGGTGGTGGTTATTAATATGCAAGTTTTAGACATTAGACCACTAGTGCTGCTAGTTTCAAGAATAAATTATCTGATTGGTGATACTGGATATCTATGTCCCTCTTTTATTATATGAATGCTCACCCAGACTAGCACACCAAGAACTCATATATATCACCACACCAGTACACCAAGCACCCCTATAGAGGAGCAAGCAAGCGAGCTTATATATCTAATTTCATGCAAAGATACAAAGAGCAAAAAAGCTTATTTAGCAGAACATTTGTATAAAGATAAAGAGTGAAAGATGGAAAACGGCTCATCAATTACAGTGAAGGATATTACATTATATAGGTACATGGATTTCAACAATAGTGACCTAGAATCATTGGGATGGTGCCAAGTGTAAGGTCTAGAACTTTCCTATTACATCACCAATAGTGACAGCACATATATGTGACAGCTATGCCTTATTATGCCCCCTCGATCCGAGCTGGGTGTAGGCAAAGCTGGGATCGCAGATGAAGAAAGCGTGCACTGGAGAGTGGCTTGGTGAGAAGGTCTACAAGTTGTTCCTTGGAGGAGATGAATGCTACTTGCAAGGACTTGCCTTGGACACGCTCGCGGACAAAATGATAATCAAGAGACAAGTGTTTGATCCTGTGATGTAACACAGGATTAACCGCAAGATAGGTAGCACCCAAGTTGCCGCACCAAAGAATAGGTGCTTTAGGGAGACAGATGCCCAGTTCTGATAAGAGAGATTGAACCCACAACAATTCACATGTAGCAGTGGCCATGCTGCGATATTCTGCTTCTGTGGTGGATTTGGCAACAGTTGGCTGTTTGCGAGAAGACCAGGAAACCAGGTTTGAGCCGAGAAAGATGCAATAGGCGCCAGTGGAACGCCGATCATTTTGATCACCTCCCCAATCCGCATCGGAATAAGCCGAAAGTAAGGAACCACCCTTGGAGGAGATGTGAAATTGCATATCAGCGGTGGAATTCAAATATCGGAGTATGCGTTTCACGGCTTGCCAGTGATGCTGTTGAGGAGATTGCATGAATTGACATACTTTGTTAACAGAAAAAGAGATATACGGCCTAGTAAAAGCAATATATTAGAGGCTCCCGACAATGCTCCGATAGAGATGCGGATCTTCATAGGGGTCGGAGTGCAATGGTGGGGTAGCGGTGGCCATTGGAGTGGCAACAACTTTAGAGTTATGCATCTTAGCCTTGGTGCATAATTCTTTGATGTAGCGTGTCTGAGAGAGATAGAAGCCATCGGATTTGCAAAGCACTTCAATTCCGAGGAAATAGTGGAGATGCCCAAGATCTTTGACTGGAAACTTGGCACTGAGAGCACAAATAAATTGATCTGCAAGACAAGGGTTAGACGAAACTACAAGGAAATCATCAACATACACCAAGATGAAAACAAAGTGGATCCCTTGGCGAAAGGTAAAGAGGGAAGTGTCAACAAGATAGAGATGAAAACCGAGGGCAATAAGGGCATCACTAAGTTTTGCAAACCATGCCCGAGGAGCATGTTTGAGGCCATAGAGGGATTTGCGTAATTTACAAATGAAGTTTGGGTAGGAAGGATGAGAAAAACCTGGGGGTTGCTCGATGAACACATCCTCGCTCAAATCGCCATGAAGGAAAGCGTTCTGGATGTCAAGCTGGCGGGCAGACCAACCTCTCATGGCGGCAATGGATAGCAGAAGACGGATGGTGGTGGGTTTGGCAACCGGGCTAAAAGTCTCGGTGAAATCGACCCCATGAAGTTGGTGGAACCCCTTTGTTACTAATTGATTGGTGCTATTTTGTAGCACATATCTAAGGGTTATTACCAGGTTTGAGACGCCATTTGGTTGGATTTAGAGCACAATTGGAGATTATGGAGTTGGAGCAGAAAAGTGTGGTTTTGGTGGTCTAGAGGAGCTAATTGGAGACATCCAGAGGAAGAGGAGTTGACCACCTGAGAAGACGACGAAGATCCATGAAGGAACCACAATGAAGAGCTGAAGAAAGGAGTGGGCGAGTTTCACCGCCCCGCGCCAGAGCCACCGCGACCCGGCGGTGGGTCTCAGAGAAGGATGCCGCCCCGCGGTGGGAGTTGGCGCCCCGCGGCCACGTGAGGCGAAGAAATTAATTAAGTGAATGTCGTGTGCTGATGCTGGAATTTGGAAGGAAGAGCTCGGCCTAGTTGAAGAAGAAAGGCCCATGAAGTTCGGCCCATGAAGATGCCGCGTGAGTTGATTCGGGAAGCAGCGGAAGCGGAGTGAATTGGTGATGACGTCAGCGCTGATGCAGGCGAGAGGATGAGCTGCTTGTTGGAGAGTTGGGCCGAGTGTTATTGTGGGCCGAGGGCATGTGGAAGCCGAGCGAGAACGTCAAATTAGATGTTGATGTTCGTTTGTTTATTTTTGGCTATTAGTTTTATTATTATTTCCTTTTATTATTTTTATCACTTTTAGATTTAGGTTAAATACTCTTTAGTTAACCTAGTTGCCACAAGACACAATCTATCATTCAGTTTTACAAGTTCATTCTTTCATTCCCAACTCTAGGGTTTGAACGAATGGAGAACTAAACACCTTTGTTCTGCTAGACGTTTGAAGCAATACAGTTGATTCAGTTGTGAGATTTCTATTATTTGTTCTTATTCTTATGTGTGTTGGTTTGATTCTCTTGGTTATATTGATTATTGATTTATCATTGTTCTTCATAGTCTGGCCATCTAGGTTGAGTAATATTTATCAATTGCTAGGATTGCATATAGGGGTTCCGAGTGCATATCTAGTGGCAAACACGATTGTTGTGTATAGGGGTTCTGAGCGTACAATCGTGAGTGAGAATCAGTTGCATGTTAAGTAGTAAGGTGTCTTTCTATTTGCATGTATCCTATATCCTTGTGTGTATTGCTATTGCTTTGTTGGTGGTAAAGTATACCGACAACTGTGAGAATCAGAGGTACTTTACCAGTGACATAGTGATAAGTCTATCGACAACTGTGAGAATCGATAGTGCTTAAGATCAGGATGGGAACAACCATAAGAATAGTTAAAGAACTTGGATTGAATAGATTTCAGTGATCAACTTATATCTCTGTATTGTGGATCTCGTTCTAGTGGAACTACTTTCCCCATTCATATTCTCAAGTCAACTAAACCTGTTTACTTTGCTCTGTTTGATACTCAAAAACCCCCTTGTTACCTTGCATGCTTATAAACACATAGATTGATTACTTCCTCCCTGTGGGATCGACCCTTGCTTGCCTCTACTACTTGTTTAGGTTTGTTAGGATTATTTTGTTTAGGTGTCACGCCAACACCTATCACTAATCGAGCCTTGCGACGCTCAATTGTGCCATTGGAATGGCGCTTTGTCTTGAATACCCACTTGACCCCTAGGACATTTAAGGAGGTGGTAGGAGGGACAAGGGTCCAGGTGTCGGTTGCCAAAAGAGCATTGTACTCGGAGGACATGGCTTGGCGCCATTCACTGTATTTGGATGCCTCGGAGTAGCAGGTGGGGTCATCAGGGATGATAGACAAGGAGGAGCATGAGGGTGAAGACCATGGAATGGTTCCATCAGACTGAATTTTGGGTTTAGAAATGGCATTTTATAGGCGTGTGGTCATAGGATGGGTGGGAGCAGGGGTGGTGTCGGGTGCAGCAGAGGCAATATGTTGTGGGGAATTAGGTTGAGCAGAAGAGGAGATGGATGTATTGGAGTGGGCCGTAAGGGAGGAATGAGGTGAAGGGTGTTGTTGGGCATGTGTTATTAGGCCAGATAAAAGAGAGGGGGAAGAAGATGGATTGGGGTTATGGGCTAGTGGAGGGATGTTTGGGCCGTGTGGGCCATAAGGGAAATGAGGGAGATGGACTTCAGCAGATGTAGGAGATGTGGGTTGAGTTGGGAAAGGGGTTGAAAAGGGAAAGGTGTGTTCATGAAATATGACATCCCGAGAGATGTAAGATTTGGAGGCAACCCAATCAAAACAAATGTAGCCTTTATGAAGACTACTGTAGCCGAGAAATATTGTGGGGGTGGAGCAAAAATCAAGTTTGTGACGATGGTAGGGACGGAGATTTGGAAAGGCAAGGCAACCAAAAACCCGAAGGAGGGAGTAATCGGGAATTTTGCCAAAAAGGAGCTCATATGGGGTGCGATTTTGGAGAGTAGGAGTAGGTAGACGATTTTGGAGGTAAACGGCGGCCTCAAAGGCATAATCCCAAAACTTGAGGGGAAGGGAGGAGTGTTTGAGGAGAGTGAGGCCCATATCAACAATGCGTCGGTGGCGTGATTCAACACTTCCATTTTGTTGGTGGGAATAGGGACAAGTGAGGCGATGTGAGATACCAAGGGATTGAAAAATAGGGATAAGCGGTTTAAATTCTATGCCTCCGTCAGTTTGGATACTAGAAATGGAAGTAGAAAAATGTTTGGTGTTGAAAGTAATAAAGGAATACAGAATGGAAGCAACACTAGATTTAGTAGCAATAGGAAATATCCATATAAATTTACTAAAATAATCTACGATAGACATATAGTAGCGGAAGCCAGTTTGAGAAATATGTTGGGCCGGGCCCCAGAGATCCACAAAAAGAAGAGCAAAAGGCCGGTTGGAACGGCTGTTTGTTGAAGGATGAGAAAGAGCGTGGGCCTTGGCCCATGAACATGATCTGCAAGAGAAACCATGATCCAGTGGACTGGTAGGTGGGCCTTTTTGAAGGTTGGTCTGAAGACTAGGGTTGAGTTTGTTGAAAAGAAGACGAGTTATTCTTTCTGACGGATGGCCGAGACGGAAGTGCCACAAGGAGACGGCGACAGTGGTGGTGGAGTTGAGTTGCGGTGGTGGAGAGGTGGTCGCCGGAAGCTTGTAAACGCCTCCTTCAACGGGTCCCTTGAGCAGAGGAAGATGCGTTCGAGAATCCTTCACAAAGAAATGAGAAGCATGAAATTCAAAATAAACTGAGTTATTTGAGCAAAATTGATGAACAGATAAAAGATTTTTAGAGATGAAGGGAGTGTGTAAAAGGTGAGTAAGGCGAAAGCTACGGTTCTGTGAGTAGAGATCAGCGGAGCCATGGTGGTGAATTGGAATGGTAGAGCCATCGCCAAGAGCCACCTGTTCAGAGCCGCCGTAAGGAAGAGCATCCAGGCGGAGATTCGAGACATCCGGTGTAAAATGATGAGATGCTGCAATGTCGGGAAGCCAAGGTCGCGAGACCGTTGTGTTGTTTGCTTGAAGGGATCTAGGCGGTGGAGCTTGGAAAGACTGATCGAAGCGGTGCCAGCAGTTCAAGGCGATATGACCAGTCTTAGAGCATACCTGGCAGGTTGGGCGAGCATCAGGGGCACCAGTGAAGTTGGTTGGGTGAGCATCGGGAGCTCCATTGAAGTTGGGTGGGCCACGACCACGAGATTGACCGCGCCCACGATCTCGGTGCTGGGATCGACTACGACCACGGCCACCGGTGACATTGGTGTCGTTCGCCTCAGGTGCACGAGAGTCGTTGTCAGAGGACGGTGGCCTCCCAAGAATGGACGATGTCTGGTGAGAGAGCCTAGACTCATGGACCAACAAGTGAGAGTGAATCTGGGTTGAAGAGGGGAGAACAGGTTGGGTGGAGAGAGAGGTAACCACCGACTCGTAATCAGCACCAAGACCCGCAAGAAGATACACCGAGAACTCGGAATTTGTGACATGGTGACCGGCGGCATTGAGAGTCGTCACCAGAGCTTTGGCTCGAGAGAAGAAAGCGGTGACCGTCTCGGAGCCCTTCTTAAGAGAAGCAAGCTGGAGCCTAGCTTGCACCACCTGGGCGCTAGACCGAGCGACAAAGAGCTCATGTAGGTTTGCCCAAATTTGAGCAGAGGAAGTGCAGTCCATGACTTGAACAAGCACTGGTTCAGTGAAATAGGAGGTTAATATGGCCATTACGAGTTGGTCCTTAGAGATCCACTCGTTGAAGGCAGGATTGGTCTCACTAGAAGAGAGGGTATGAGGAGGACGGATGTGGGTGCCATCAACGAAGGGGAATAAGCCTTGGGCTCTCAGGTAAGGAGAGACTTGGAGCTTCCAGATAGGGAAGTTTTCAGTGGTAAGTTTAATGGTAATGAAGCTTGAAAAGGATGGAATAGGAGTGTTGGTAGCCGCCATTAAAGCCTTCTTTTGAGACTGGTGGGTAGGTGAGAAAAGAAATCAGAGGACGTTAGTCTAAAGCTCTGATACCATAGCAGAGCATTTGTATAAAGATAAAGAGTGAAAGATGGAAAACGGCTCATCAATTACAGTGAAGGATATTACATTATATAGGTACATGGGTTTCCACAATAGTGACCTAGAATCATTGGGATGGTGCCAAGTGTAAGGTCTAGAACCTTCTTATTACATCACCAATAGTGACAGCACATATATGTGACAGCTATGCCTTATTATTATTTAACCTCCAATCTGTGATTAGAGAGAATGATATGTCCAAAAAATTGGAATTCAAATCCTTCAAAGTTGGCCTTGTTGGTATTATGTAAATTGGATACATGTAAGAGTTCTAATAAAGCAACGTGGAAAATTTCATATTAAACCATACACATCAACAACCACAATGACATGAAAGTACATACCATGCTACATAAACCCAACTCAAAGGCAATATATCACTGCTATAAAATTCTTTAGATCCATGGAATGCAAAGTACAATTGAGAGTATAAGGCAATTAAGTTATGGCCCAATTCACTCCTTCTTAAGCAATTGAAATATTGTGGAATTTCCCTGAGATTGAATGGAAGGACAATTGAGAGTATAAGGCAATTTAAGTTATTCCTGAAAAATATACAAGAACAACGATAATAAGATTGAATTCATCAAAAATAGAAATTGAGAAAGCAATATATACAGTTAGAAGCCAGACGAATACCTAAAGTGACGAAATCAAAAGAAACGCGGTCGTTATAACTGAGAATAATAGCATCATTTTAAAAACAAAACTCTCGCATTTAGTTGCGAATAAACATTTGAAGATCACAAAAGAGACACACATAAAATTAAGACATGTAAATCAAGAAACAAAATTTAGATTGTGAAAGACTTACCAAGGACAAATTGAGCAGAATTTCAGTACAGAGGCAAAGGAGAGAGAGTTGTAGATGATTGTGAAAAACTCTCACTTTGCTTCCCCCTTGGCTAACTGGGCAAAAAAAGACTAATGCTTCCTTGTAACAATCAGGTGAAGTAGACGAAATGAGGAATAGTTGGCTTACCAGATAAGAAAGTCAACAATGTTAAATTTCAAATTAACTTTTGATTGATTGAATAATTAAAATGCTTAAGCATGAACGTTGAGAGAGTTTTAGATGATATATTCTGTAGATTTTATCTAAAAAAAGCTATAATCAAAACTCTAAATTCAACTACTTTATAACAGAGGGCTGTATGCATGACAATTCAAATTTAAACTATTTCCCTATTAAGAAACCAAAGGTAAAAAGATAGAAAAACACATAAAATTGTCTTTCAGGACATCCACTCATCACAACTACTTTGAGGCATAAAAGGCAAACCTTCTATTCTACTTTACCTATACAAACCCAATTCAAAGATCACTTTATGCAATTCCCTTCAAATTTATCTTATATGCTCTTGCAATCAATCTCCAAGAATAACAAATAGATAAAATATAATCCAAAACCCAGCAGAATTATCAAAAGTCATACTACATTTTGCACTTCATAATTTGTACAAACAACAGTGCGAGTATGATACACAATATTTGCAACTCTTCTCATCTGACCATCCCAATGTATCTCTCCTCCCCTTTTCAACCTCCATATGCAAACTCTCCTCCTTGATATCAACCAACACGAACAATCGCTTTGATCTTTCAGAGATTTGCACAAAGCTTCACAGCATAGATCTCCTAAACCTAGAATGATTGATTGATCTCACCCAAATCCCTCTTCCTACATCACCATGTATGGAGCATTCAACTAACATCACCATCCGACAACAACATCAAACATCTAAATGACAGCAAAAAAAATCAGCAAAGATTTCAACAAAATGACTACTTACAACCTGTTGTCGATACCCGCAATGAAATTTCGTCAAAACACAGAGCGCCAGCAAGGAGACACCAGGAAAAATTGCTCTGTTAATAGTTGAATCTGAGTTCGGCACTGCGCCAATGAACCGTTTTGCACAAAACTATTCTTATCTCCTCGAGCGACATCATCATTCCTGTTCAGTTCCGCACCGGCGATCGAGCAAGAAGACTCAACATACAAAATCTCCAACACCTCGGCTTCTCCTCCGATCTTCCATTCTCTCTCGATCTTATTCTGCTTGGAATACGACATCGTCACTCTTTGAAACTTGCTGTTTCGGATTACAACACTGCTAACGACGCCAACGACCGAGTCCTTGGTGGTGGTGCACGAGACCTCGTCGCATGCCAAGGGTTGATTGCACGAGACCTCGTCAACATCTAGAAGTGACGACGATGTTGGTGGAAGAACAATGAGCAATTTGAGAGAAGAGGGCTGTTGCATATATACTACAAACCCAAATCAAAGAAGGAGGGTTGACTGCAAATTTACTACAAACCCAATTCAGAGAAGGAGGGTTGATTGCAAATTTAATACAAAAAATTGAGCAATTTTTGTGATTGATTCGAAAAACAGAGCACCTGCATATAGTATTTGAAGGTTTTTGGAACAATTTCTCTACTATGTCGATTTTTCCCTATTATACATTGGAGCAAGCAGTTGTACAAAATAGTTTTGAGAAGCTCCGATTTTGGTGACAGGGTGGGCATGATGGAGAGTAACGGTTGCACAGATTGTGGAGTGTATCAGTTACCCTAATTTTGGTTTTTAAAAAAAGTAGGATATGTGTCAAGTTCAGAATTTGCCAAGTGACGCAAAAATTTGTGAAGACTTGGTTTCTCTCTTATAATGTATTAGGGCTGATATGTAAAGTTTCGTTGAAATATAGAAGAAAGATAAACGAATCCTAGTCGACTCTGTGCGAAATTTGGGGGAAGAAAGGATTGTGTCACCACCCTAAAAATGGAAGCCTACTATAAGCAGAGGATTTCTATTTCCATCGCCGAAACAAGATTGAGTCTGTTTGGACCACAAGGATAGTTGAGTTAGGGAAGATCAAGATACAAACTGCAAAAAATTGCCCAAAATAATTGACAAATGACGGTAAGAAAATTGTTGGATGAAACTTGGGGGTGCAGAAAGCAATAATGGATACCAATTTGAGCAAAAGTTTAATTGCGGTGAGCGTGGATCGAACACGCGACCTTCAGATCTTCAGTCTGACGCTCTCCCAACTGAGCTATCCCCGCTGTTGTGCTGCTACATTCAGTATTACAAATATATCATATGATGCCTGTTGTTATGCTTAGCTCTGTCAGGCAAACCTATTTACTGAGTTCGAGGATATCAAGTCGATCTTGAAAGAGGTTTGATTTCATATAAAGGTGTTTCAGACTTTAAACCTTTTCTCTTCAATATGGGAACAAGTATATTCAATTTCCTTGTCGCCTACAATTTCACAACAGCTGTTACCTACCCCGGGTTTTGGTTCAGTCAAGACAGAAAATGAAAGCCTATATAGTACATTATGACAAGATGTGAACGTCATTTACCCTTCCTACTTCCAAGTCCTTGATGAAGCCTTGAACCCCATTTGCATTGTGATGCATTGCGTGGTACGGTGCTCACATAACCGAGTAGCTGATAAGATATGAACCTACAAGGTTTATTCCATCTACACTTTCCATGAGAGGGAAAAAATTGAAATACTATCTTTTCTACTAATTTCAGTCCGTCTATAACGAATCACTTCATTTACTACCAAGCAAGCTTCTTCCCTCGCTTGGATATAGCTATCATCATTCAGGTGATAAAGCACAGCTATATATGAAGTTTCAATTTGGAAGGCACGTGGGCAAACTTGATACGCACATCTCTAAATACCCATGAAATCAAATTGTGGAATCAGAAAGAATTCGCCATGGAGCTAATCAAACCAGCTATGGCTCACTTGATGCAACTTATAGGCTATAGCTTAGAGGTCATCATTGGGTATTTGACCAATTTCAGACTGCTCGACTCGCTGAATATTTATGTTAGCTGCAGAGAAATCATAAATTTCATGGCCATGGTCACATGATAAACAGTTGCCCTGTGCCAATCACCACGAGTAGAGTTAATGAAAGGAAAAATTCTATCCAAAATCACCCAAAGAAGACAGAATCAATTATTTCCGGAAACCTAGCATCATGGATCTATGCTTTCTCTTCTCGTGAGTCCATACAACAGAATTGAGTACTTCGTTCTAATCAAATGAAAGTACCTCGGCTGTAGCCACAGATATCCCAATCAATTTCCAAAGGAACTTATGGCCATTTGAAACTGCATGCATGCCAACACAACAATCACCCATCTACAAACGAAAGAAGAAGAAAAGTATGACTTACAAAATAATCTGAAATAGTATCATTTTAATGTTTGAAAAAAATGTGAAATTCTGTTACTATTTCATTTCAATCTCCGAGACCAATATATGTTTTGAAATTTATTGCACAATGGAATTAGTGTACACTGAATAGTTTGAATTGCAGTAAGAATTCATAAAGCATTATGATGCTCACAAAAACAAAGAAAATGAAGGTAGGAAATAAATCTGACAAGCTCTAGAGCTCTAACACTTATCAGCAAATGCCAGAGTTTTAAACTCATAACGCTCCAGCACTATCAGAACTAATATCGAAGAAACAGAAAAGGGGAAAAAGTGATGCTTCTCCAGAGGTCTTTCAATACTTCTAAGCTATCAGATTTGTCTTAGAGCGCATGTACACTAGAATCTGCTCGTAGCTTCTGTCATCATACATCATCATTGCAATCTGAATGTATGGGCCTCATTAGTGTGATTATCATATGACATTGCAGGCATATTATTATACACAGACAATATATATGTTCATTCTGTACTTTCTGACACATCAACTTGAAATTTATACATTCGGAGAAGTTAAAATTAACAAAACTAGAGCAAACCAGTCTACTTTAGATTGAGAAAGAAGGAATGCCTTCCGGACTTGGTGCCACCTATACTCTGAGAATAAATCTCTTTGATTGTATACATGTTGAAAAGACCAACAGTGAAGAAAATAACAAGTAATAGGTTCACAAAATCCACTGATTAGGAGCAACAGAGTTGATTCATATGTCGAATTAGTTTCTAGATTAAAAAAAACGTAAAGGATTGATGATAAAAATTGAGTTCAAACCTATGAAAAGTGGAGAAAGAAAGGCCATTAAAGCAAAGAATCTGACAGGCAATTAGGTCAAATTATCTTCCATTTCTCATCAGCCAATCAAAATTTCTTCCAGCTCTGTAAATGTTGGCAGATGGCAATGGTAATCTAAAAGCGAATTCCCAGCATATCAAAAGCCATACATCCAAACTAACACATAGCTCTAACACTTATCTGAGTACGGGAAAATATAAAATTAATGAATAGGCAAACACAAAGTAACATCTTTATTGCACTGTAATTTACATCAAATCAAATACAGAGACAAAGAAGGAGAGAGGTTACCTTCAAGAGTCCAACCATAGCAACGAGGCGTGGCAGACAACAAAGAAGTAAGCAATGCAGAGGCGGTCGCCGTGTGATACGGAAGCAACGATTCAACGCAGCAGCTCAATTCAACTGGAGATCTGCTTTCAACACAACAAAAAATCACATTATTCAAACTGCAAAATATCAAACATAAAAAAACCTAACTTTCTGTAATTAAATCGATCAAGAAACTGGTGAAATTTGTCGAAGGAGAAGATCCAGATCGGGAATTGTACCTCAGAATGCGGGGGCTGGAAATGAGGTTTTGCGAGGGCATGCGGAACGGGGATTGAGCGGCTCTGGGCTTGGAAGCAGCGGTGGAGGTTCTCGAAGCGGCGGTCCTGGTGGTGGAAGATCGGATCAGAGACCTGGCAGCGGCGGCGTAAGCGGTGGCCATGCTGTCGCAGTTTTCAGGTGCTTCAGAGGTCGCTGGGGGAAGAAAGGGTTTTGGGTCGAGAGGTTTTTGGGGTGAGTTTCCAGCTGCTCCACTTTTTGGCACCAAAAAATAAAGAAACTCTTTAATTTACCGTAAATTATGCAAAAGTAGCAAAATTACCCAAAATTGTAGAAATCATCCATTTTCAATCTTTATCAATTAATTATAAGATCGGTTTTTTTGCCTGATACCCATGAAGTACGGCGAAATTCGCGAAATGTATCAAAGTTTTACTCATTTCGCGCGGTACCCTCGAGGTTTGTATTTTTTTCGCCAAATACCATTCCGTCAAAACCACTAATAGAAAAGGTTAAAAAAAACCCATCCATCTTCCGAGAGTCTCTCGCCCGCCGCCTCTGTGTTCTTCGTGGTCGACTCACTCTGTCACTCAACCCACCGCCCCCTATCGTCTTCTTCCAAGTTTTCCGGTGGCCTCCCCATTCTGTCGGCCCTCGACCCGGCGGCCCTTCTGCCGCCCTCGACCCGACGACGCCTTCGAGCCCTTCCCATCGAGCCACGATGACAAGCCGGCTTGCCTCCGACTCCACGACGACATTCCATACTCCTTGAATTTATATATATATATATAAAGAATGAATGTAAATTTAATTACATGGAGAAAAGCAGGGGAAGGCAGGATTGACGTTGATGTTGAAGAAGCCATGAAGGCATTCACATGACCAATCGAACGTTAACTTCATCTTGCAACTCCCTCTCTCGCAACTCACCCACCGGCAAGCTGCACATCCATCCAATCCAAACATCATTATTACTTGATCGAAATCCAACTCATTACAATACTTCAATTAACACAAGCAAATGAAGAGATCGAGGGGGAAAATGCACATATACGCACGGTTTTAGAGAGAGAGATCATAGGCGGGAGGCGATTCCATTGTTGCCGGAAACGGAGAACTCAAACTCGCGCATGGTAAGTCAAGGCTACCTTCAATTCCATAACACAATTCAAAGCTCTAACTAAGTCCAGGCTACCATCAATTGCGTTCCGGTGCCATGATTCCCAAGCTTGTCGTCGTGGAGTCGGAGGCAAAGGTGAGCGGTGGAGGCAGAGACGAGCCAACTTGTCGTCGTGGCTCGAAGGGAAGGGCTCGAAGGTAAGGCTCGAAGGCGTCGCCGGGTCGAGGGTGGCAGAAGGGCCGTCGGGTCGAGGGCCGGCATAATGGGGAGGCCACCAAAAAACTTGGAAGAAGATGAGAGGGGGCGGTGGGTTGAGTGAGTCGACCACGAAGAACACAGAGGCGGCGGGCGAGAGACTATCGGAAGATGGGATGGGTTTTTTTATAGGTTTTTCATTTTTTTAACGTTTTCTGTTAGTAGTTTTGACGGAAGGGCATTTGGCAAAAAAAAAAAACCTCGAGGGTACCGCGCGAAATGGATAAAACTTTGGTACATTTCGCGAATTTTGTCGTACCTCAGGGATACCAGGCGAAAAAACCGTTATAAGATTTATGATTTATCACTTGAAAACACGGAGTAAGGCTCAAGTGCATAATGGTGTAAAATGAGAAATAATTGTGGCCACAAGAGTATGACTCAAGTGCATAATCACATTGTAAATATCGTAGTTTTTATAATATTTTTTTTATAAAAATTATATTTTTTCAGAAAAAATTTATTTCTATTTTTTTTGAAATTATATTTTCTCAACAATATTTTTTTTTGAATATTTTTTTTGATTTTTTTTTTTTAAAATATTTTTCTTAATATGCTAAAAAACATGTTAAAGTGCATATTTATTATGTTAAAGTACATACTTAATATGCTAAAAAGTGCATATGTAATTATGTTAAAGTGAATTTCAATATTCCAATTTAAGTGGATGTGTAAGTATATTAAAGTGCAAGAGGGAAGGATAAACCCAAAAAACAAGAGTAAAATCAAGTGTTGGAATTGTGATGAGAACGATCATTACAAGAGTGAATGTAAGGCACTGTCAAATGATAAATCAGTGAATTCAACCACAGAAGACATTGAAGATGCATTGATCCTGAGCATGAGCATCCCATTAGAGTCTTGGGTGTTAGATTCTGGAGCTTCGTTTCACTCGTGCAGCAGTGTTGATATAATTGAACACTATACTTTTGGAGATTTCGGAAAGGTCTATCTTGCTGATGATGAACCCTTAGAAATCGTGGGGAAAGGAGATGTTCGAATCAAAGCACCGAATGAATATGTGTTGCAGTTGCATGGAGTGAGGCATATTTCTGGTTTAAAAAGAAACTTGCTTGCGGTTGGGCAATTGGATGACGAGGGTTATGTTGTAACCTTCGGCTGCAGGAACTGGAAGATAACCAAAGGAGCTATGGTAGTAGCTCGTGGTAAGAAGGAGGGGAACTTGTACATGACGAGCAACGTCCGTGATAGTATTATTGTTGCAAGAGCGAATGGTGATGCAGATTTGTGGCATTGTCGTATTGGCCACATGAGTGAGAAAGGGATGAAAGTTCTGTGTTCGAAAGGTTTGCTACCAGGCCTCAAATCTGTTAAAATCGGATTGTGTGAAGATTGTGTTATTGGAAAACAGAAAAGGGTGAGTTTTTTGGAGGGTAGGAGAACTTTGAAGAAGCAGAAACTGGAGTTGGTCCACAATGACTTATGGGGACCAACACCTATGACATCTCTTGGTGGAGCGTCTTATTACACAACCTTCATTGACGACTCCACAAGAAAGGTATGGGTTTACTTTTTGAAACAAAAGTTTGATGTCTTCGACTCTTTCAGAAAGTGGAAGGCCATAGTAGAGACTGAATCGGGTCTTAAAGTAAAGTGTTTAAGATCCGATAATGGTGGGGAGTATGAGCTTCGCGAGTTCAAGGAGTTTTGTGCTGAGAATGCCATTTGCATGAGGAAAACCTTGAGAGGAACCCCTCAGCAGAACGGTGTGGCAGAACGTATGAATATGACCTTGAATGAACATGCTACGAGCATGAGGTTAAAGTGTGGACTTTAGAAGATGTTCTAGGCGGATGGAATTAACACTGTTGCATTCTTGATTAACCGAGGACCATCGACTCCCTTGGAGAATGACATTCCAGAGGAGGCTTGGAGTGGTAAAGGGGTAAATCTGTCCTTTCTTCGTATATTTTGGTGTGTTTCATATGTTCATGTAGCTTCTGTTGAGAGAAGTAAAATGGATGCTAAGTCTGTCAAATGCATATTTATTGGATATGATGGTGATGATTTCGGATATCGGTTTTGGGATGAACAGAACAAGAAGGTTATTCGTAGTCGAGATGTTGTATTTGATGAGCGGGTTTTGTATAAAGACATCATGGGTGCATCAAAAATTGGTAGTTCAGAATCTGAGGTTGTGGAGTTAGACATCTCGAACTCGGGTGGGAGTAAGGTGGTTCAAAATTACCAGGAGATAAGGATGGGCAAAAGTAGACCGGACCGTAATACCGGACCGGAAATTTTACATTTCCGGTCTTACGGTCCGGTCTGGACCGTAAAAATTAAAAAAAAGGTTTAAAACATTTTTGGGCGTAATTTTTACGGTCCGGTCCATAATTTTTACGGTTCGGTCCGGACCGTAATCAAACAATTTAAATGCCGAAAATTATGAAATCCGGTCTTCCCGGTCCAGACCGTGGACCGGACCGTATCGGTCCGGTCCGATCCACGATCCATACATTAAAATGTTTACGGTCCGCCGGTTCGGACCAGATGCCCATCGTGGCCAGGAGGTTGTTGAGGAAGAACCACACACCCCGGTAGTTTCGCTGCGGAGGTCCACTAGAGAGTGTGGATCGCCTGATAGATTTACGCCTTCTAATTACTATTTATTGTTGATTGATGGTGGTGAACCGGAGTGTTATGCAGAGGCGTCTCGTGGTGAACATGTGAGCAAGCGAAAGCTTGCAATGGACGATGAGATGGATTCGTTGATGGCCAACGAAACTTGGGAACTAGTTGAGCTCCCAAAGGGTAAGAAGGCATTGCTTAAGAAGTGGGTTTACATAATCAAGGAGGAGGCTAATGGAAGCAAGCGTTACAAGGCAAGGCTGGTTGTGAAAGAATTTCAGCAGAAATATGGTATTGACTATACTGATGTTTTTACTCCTGTGGTGAAATTGACTACTATTCGATTAGTATTGAGTATGGTGGCTGTAGAAAACCTAGAGCTACAACAGTTGGATGTAAAAACGGCCTTTCTTCATGGTGATTTAGATGAAGATATCTACATGAAGCAACTAGAGGGCTACTTGTCTGAGGGTAACGGTGAACTTGTGTGCAAGTTGAAGAAGAGGTTGTACAGTCTGAAACAAGCTCCTAGACAGTGGTATAAGAAGTTTGATGGATTCATGCACGAAATTGAGTTCGTGAGGAGTGAGGCTGACCATTATTGCTATTTCAAGAAGTCTGACAATGGATACATCATATTGTTGCTATATGTTGATGACATGTTGATAACAAGCTCTAGTGCTCGAGAAGTGAACAAGTTGAAGAAGCAGTTGTCTGAACGGTTTGCTATGAAGGATCTTGGAGAGGCTAAGCAGATTTTGGGTATGAGGATTGATCGAGATAGGGTGGCTGAAAAGTTGTATCTTTCGCAGGCTGAGTACATCAAGAAGGTCTTGAAGAGGTTCAGTATGCAGGATGCTAAGCCAGCTAAAGTCCCATTAGGTAGCCATTTCAAGCTATCTAATAAGGACTCGCCTAAAAATCAAGAAGAACGTGCCCAAATACAGAGGACTCTATACGCTTCAGCAATTGGCAGTTTGATGTATGCAATGGTGTGTACGAGGCCAGACATTGCACATGCAGTGGGCATAGTTAGTCGATTAATGGGCAATCCGGGGAAAGAGCATTGGGAATCAGTGAAGTGGGTCCTTAGATACTTGAGGGGTACTACTGAGCATGGCTTATGTTTTGAAGGCAAGGAAGTCGAGTTAGCAGGGTATGTTGATGCAGACTTGGCATCAAGTGATCTTGACAAAAGGAAAAGTACAACCGGATATGTTTTTACATTGGATGGTGTTGCAATTTCTTGGGCTTCTAAGTTGTAGAAAATCATGGCTTTGTCTACTGCAGAAGCTAAGTATGTTGTAGTGACTGAGGTTAGTAAGGAGATGGTATGGTTGTAGAACTTCTTACATGAATTGGGGAAGGAGCAGGGGAATAGCATTCTCTATAGTGAAAGTCAGAGTGCCATTCACTTGGCTAAGAATCCAGCTTTGCATTCGAGGACTAAGCACATAGAGCTTAAGTATCATTACATACTCCATATCTTGGAGAGAGATTTTGCAGCTGATGAAGATTCTAAGAAGTGAGAATCCTGCAGACATGTTGACTAAGGTTGTGACCTTAGAGAAATTGAAGATTTGCATGGCTTCAACTGGCCTTGGTACTTGAGTTGAAGGCATGGCGCTGCTGCCGGATGTGGGTTGCTGTTGAAGGTGAAGACGATTATGATTGGAATTAGTCTCCAGGTGTATTACTCTAGTTCGATGTTATAGCACACTACATGATTTGTATCATAATTAACTCAATATTAGTACCAATTTTAGTAATCGTTTAATTATGACTTGTCAATGACCATTTCGACCAAAACACGAATTGTCAATGGCTATTTCGACCAATTAAAAAACGAATTGTTTTTAATATGAATATTGTTGGGTTATGGAGCCTGATGGACTATACATCAAAGCCCAAACTACAGCGATCCGACTCGCCGTTGAGTTGGCCGGGGTACGGGGGCAGAGCCCCTGGGAAAAAATTTGGGCCTTTTGTACGGACGGGTTTGTTGGGCCGGATTAGGGTTTCGATCCTTAGTATTTATACCCACTGGATTATTGTAATCGTTATCACAAAATAGTAGAAAAAACTATGGCTTGGCAACGCCCCCAGACGTAGTCACTTTTTCGTGGCGAACTGGGTTAACAATTCTCGTGTTCGTTTTCTCTCATTATTGTGTTTGAATCCTAACAAATATAATGAAAAATTCCACTATTACTATTGAGGTTTTGTACGTAATTGGGAAAATATAAGTTGAGGATGAGAAGGGATGAGAGGAATCAGGATGCATGTGGGTCGTTGGATAAACGGAGGGTCGAGATCAATTTTCAAAAATTTTGTCAAAAATTTGGATAAAGTTCGGAACATACGAATTTTTGGTGAAACATTCGTCAACAATTTGGATAAAAGCGTGTCTTGCGTGCACACACATTTTTTTTCGTATGCACACATACGTTGTTTCACATGCACACACGTTTTCATGTGCACACACAAGTCATTTCTGTATGCATACACATGTCTTTTTTGTATGCAATGCACATATACGTTATTTCACATGCACACATGAGCTGTTCACATGCACACATATATTTGTTGGATTTATATATATGCATACATGTATTGTTTCACATGCACACCTACGTTGTTTCACATGCACACATAGCACATAGTGCATTTCGTATGCACAAACATGCCATTTTCACATGCACACGTTAGTATACTCGCATGCACACGATAGTATACTTCGCATGCACACAGTCGTGTTTTCATGTGCACACGTTATGTTTATTCCGTATGGATGCACGTGTTTTATGCATGCACACAACAATGTATTTCACGTGTACACGGTAGTGTATTTGGCATGCACACAATAGTGTATTTGGCATGCACACAAATCTGTACTTTGAGTGCACGCAAATCTGTCTTTTTTACGGACGGATTTTTCGCGAATAATTCCTCCGTTCTGATTTTTTGCCGAATTATTCCCAAATTTTTGAGACGCAATCTCGACCCTCCGTTTTCCTCATATCTGATGGCCCTCATGCGTCCTTATTACTTTTCTCCCTTTCTATACTAAGTGGATCTCAACTCTTTGTAATTTTGATCAGGATCCTTGTTTATATAACTCAAATATTAATAGTGATATTAAAAGTCAGTTTCTTATATCATTAAGAAAACGTAAATTGAGATAATCAAAGCAATGAATCTCTTATTTATCTTAATTACATAGGTTTAATAGGTAAATTTTGATAATTTTTTATATAAATGTTCTAGGAGACTCACCGTAAAATATGCTTTTAGGTGCGTGAGGTTTTGGCAAAATCTTCACCTTGGGTATTGAGGCATAAAGAGTTCCACTTAATATTCTGACTTAAGAAAATGATCATATCTTAACATCTTTATTTTACGTCAATAACTAATTGCAAAATTTCATAAATTACGTATATTACCGCGAAGTGGTATTTGATCAAGCCTTAATACAGTAAGTAAACTCTTATATCAATTTTTAAATATGATGAGAAAAACATATTTAAAATTTAAGACCTTATAAATGATATTTGGCAAACGAGCCCATATGTTCATATATATTTTCCAACTGAACCAGCAGGTGGGGGATAAGCACGTTCGTGATCAACGCAACTCACGCAAAACATCAATTTCTTGTTTGCTGTATTTAAATCCACTCCAATCAGCCTTCGTTTATATTGTTCTTTTCTCAAAAAACAAACAAAAACACAACAATCCGTGCTTAATTATATATAGATTTTTTTTAGTGTGTGTCCATGTACACATTCTAAGAATTTTTTTTTTTACAATTATTTGATTAGCTATTAATTTAATCTTATTTATTAAGAATTTATTAATTCTCTATTAGAAAATATTTTAAAGATAAATTTCTTATTTAAATTTATTAACATGTGTTCATGGACACACACTAGAAAAAATCGATATATATATAACTCCCACTAACATGGGCTAATTTCAGATCATATGTATATGATATTGGTTATTGGTTATTGACTTATTGTTTTCCAAATTAATCAGAGGTTGAATCAGCTTTTAATGAGTTTTAGATTTGATTCAATTTTTTCACAATAGTATGATATTTTAAGTTTTGCTATAACTGAATTGACGTGATGCTTAGGTATTTCAAATTTTTTAACGTTTTACTAGCTATTTAGTTTTAGTTTTTTGTCTTTAGAAGGAAAGCGATTTGGATATATAATTGACTATTCCAAATCGACCGGGCTGTTCATTGTAAGACATCACTGTAAATTCGCACGAGTAATTTCAATTTCGTTTTTGGTATTTGATTTGTGTCTATTATCAAACACAAATTAAGATATGAAATTATTTTCAAATCAGGAATCAAAATAAAGCTTGAAAAATACGACCAAAAGGAGATTTACCCTGAATCATGCATAGGGAAGAAACACCCTACTTGATGCTCAAAAAAATTTATGCTTTGAATTGGCCCATCCCTTGAGGCTCAATAATAGAAAGGCAGATCGAGAAAGAACAGTAGAAGAAGCCAATTTCCACAATTCATTAATCGAATACGAATTCTCTCGAACTATAATCAATGTAATATGAATTGTAGCATAATGAAAAAAAACAATATCTTTATTGTTTTATGTTTCCTAAAGCCATTAATCACAAAAACAACTAAGAAAACTTGAAAACCCCCGGCCCTTTACAAATCGAGTTCTGATTGAACAACAACTCGTTTACATTTCATTTTTCTCCTCAAAAATTTGCTTGATCCGAAAAGAAAACGGTTGACAATCAACTGCTATACCAAACAAGGCAAAAGGAAAACACCTTTGTTAATTTGACACCCCTCCTCAAACGCATTTTCCTATCTAAACCCTTTCCGGCCGGCCGGTTTCAGGATTCAAGGAAACCCGTCATTCGAAGAATCGAATTCCTCACTTCACGCAAATTTCTGCCTCTGAGATTACTTCCCGTTTTCATCAAATTCCTCCTCGCTACAATCAAATGAGGCGGGACCATCTCCCCGTTGTTGCCCTCGTAATCATCCTCATCGCTTCCGCCCGAAATAATTCCGTTTCTTGGGGAAATCATTTCAGGGATATCGAGTGGGATAGAAGATCTTTTCGTCTTTCTGATAGAGGCTGTTTGGTAGTCTCTGGAGTAGCTATTCCGGTAAGAATATCCAAAAGTGTGCTGTGTGTTAGGTGATTGGGGGTTTTGATCGGAGTCGGAATCGGATTCGGAGAACATGACTTCTGATTCCAGGAACTCTGCTTCCATTGCTGCTAATGAGTACTTTGGGGATGTTTCTTTGGTTTCGGAAGTTTAAACGGAAACGGAATCCAATTGTTTGAATAAGGGGAAGAAATGGAAATGGGGATTGGAATTTGGAACTGCAGAGATTTGGGCATGGAGAGGGCTGTTTTATAGGCTGTGGCTTTCAAAGTGGGATTGGAATAGGACTACGTGGCTTGATTCCAGTGGTCCTTCTCCGAGGGAAAAATTCTCAAGATGCAAGTTTTATGTTATATTATTTTTTATTAATATAATATGATTAAACTAAAAACATTTGATTTTTTCTTTTTTGTCCTGGTAATTGAAAGTTTGGTTCCTAGCTTATAATTGATCAATAAGCTTATCTGCCGACCAAGTAAAATGAAGACAGCGCATCATTGATTGAATTAAATAAATTTAAGCATTTATTAATTGATCAACATACAAAAGCAACGATTATTTTTTGCTAAAACAAATTATTAGTTAAATGAATGCAGGATTATATATTCGATAGGCTCTGATCTGTTAAAGATTTGGAAAACAAAAGATTAGTTAATTGGAGCATTAAATAATTTATCTACTTAAGCTGTTTGGTCTTGAGGTTGTTTCTCAACTCTAACTTGAATTTCCTGTGTGCCGGTGTTATATCGTAAGTCAATATGTTGAACAATAAATAATCATTGACCATATCAAGCCTTTTGTGATTAAGAGAACATCTACAAAGTGAGATGTTTTAAGATTACTAGTACGGGTTTTTATGTCTTGAATCAAAAGTATTAATAATTATTAAAGATAATCTAGATGCTATTGATATTAAAATCAATTTCGGATCAGTAATTTCGTATCTCAATCATCCATATAATTGGAAAATTTTGGATTTATATATAATTAGAAAATTTGAGATTTGTATAAAATTAAAAAATTTGGGATTTGTATATAATTAGAAAATTTGGGATTTGTATATAATTAGGAAATTTTGAATTTGTAATCTTTGTGATTAACTTGTAATCTTTGTGCTTGAAATGTATTTACAATAAAGAAAAAAATGAGTGAAAAGTTTAGGATAATCATCTTTAATTTATAATTAGATTTAATTAAAAAAATTGAAAAAATCAGAAAATAACATGTTGTGGTTTTAATAAGGGAATGTCATGTGGCGGTTTTAATGAGGGGGTGTCATGTGGTGTAATTAGGTTCTAGTTTAGTAGATATATAGTATATTAAGAAATTTTGGATTTGTATATAATTAGAAAATTTTGAATTTGTAATCTTTGTGATTAACTTGTAATCTTTGTACTTGATTTGTATTTAAATTAGGAAAAAATGAGTGATAAGTTTAGGATAATAATATTTGATTTATAATTAGATTTATTTAAAAAAAATTGAAAAAGCAGAAAATGACATTTGGCGGTTTTAATGATGGAGTGCCATGTGACGGTTTTAATGAGGGAGTGTCATGTGGTGTAATTAGATTCTAGTTTAGTAGATATATAGTAGATTGTCTCAAATACGTAGATTACTTAAAAATATCATAACTGGATAACAAATACTCGATCAAGAATATCAATAAATAAAAGTAATTGTTACTTTGTTTAGAGAATTGGATATCACCATATCCAAGCCTAGTGATCCAACTACTTTGTTTAGAGAATATCAAAACAATAAAATTAATTGTTACGATTTAGTCCACCTCTTTATCAAAAATCTAATTTTATTTTGAAAGTAAATAAGCTGAAAGCAAACTTGAACAAATTCTTATTTATAAATAAAATTAAAATCACATAGTCACAATATTTTGATAATATAACTAATATATATTAATCAAGTTTTAAGATTATTTGTAAAAATAAATTATCTATTACCCCCAAATTAAATCGTTAAATTATATATGAAATATAATTTTTTATATGAAAAGACTAAATGCTAAAACTTAGAATCTGATTCATGTCCAACAATATGAAGAATTGAATATGGTGACGATACGTAGGCGAATTGAATGTAGAGATGCCAATTTTAAGATTATTATATATGTTTCATTTACGAAAAACGACTTATAATTTATATACATATTAGGCTTGCCTTGACACAAATTTTAAAAATACATATAACTTTACTAATTATAAACTGCAATAAACGTATATATATATATATATATGTGTGTGTGAATGTTAATTGTACGTGCTTATAGTGATATTAATACAAAGTTATAACAACCTCTTAAATATGAATATTTGTTTTAATGTGTATCGTCACCTTATTTATGTTAATCTCGTAATGGTTCATTTAAATATTTTGGATTTGCAAACAAAAAAAGATTTGATATTAAGATATTGATGTATAACTAATAAGATTTTGAAGAAATGTGTTTATATAATTTAATCGGGGTTGTATGTTGAATAAAATGGGTTGATATAGTTTAAAAAAAATCTGTAATTAATAATTAATTATTTTATTATATGTTTGTTAGAGGTTGTTAAGATAATTTATTTAGATATTTGGTGATAAATTAAAATTAAATTAGCTAAATTATAGAAGCATAAAAAAATTTTAAAAAAAATTATCATAAAGTGACACGTAAGATTTATGGGGCCAAAATTATTCTAAGAACTCAAAAGAAAAAAAACTTTAATATATAGTAATAGATACTCTGAGATTGAGATAGTACTGCACTAACAATCGTATTCAGTGGCGGAACCAGGAAAATTTAAAAGGGGGGGCCGGGGCACATTGCGTGGGAGTAGTGGTGGAACCAAAGATTCCTGAAAGAGGGGGTACAATTTTTTTTATATTATATTAATATTAAATAAAATAATTATAAATAATATTAATATTAATCTCACATACATTCTTCTAATCTTATTTCATACTTTTCTTTCTTGAAATTGATAATCTCTTACTCGCACAATAAATTTGTCTATATTCCTTTTTAGAATAATTCAATTTAATAAAAGTTTGTTAACACGTCAATCAAATTAAATTAAGTTTGAATTATAAATAAATTAATTCAAGCAAATCTATAGCAAAATCGAAATACCCTAACCATCATGATTCAAGTTTATAAGATTGAAAATGAGTTGTTATTTCAGAATTCAAATTGAGATGGTCCGGGTATGAATTTAGATGTTTTATTAGCAAATTCTCCTAATTTGAATATAAGAAATACGTGAAGTTGGACCGAAATACCCTTAAATTCAAATATACTCACCGAAATTCCTAAAAAAGATTAATATAAAAACTGAGCGAAAAAAAAAAAAAACTCAGGACGAAGGGAGGGGGGGGGAGGGCACAGGACCCCTCTAGCCCCCCCTCAGTTCCGCCCTGATCGTATTGCTGATGGCTATCTAATCGATCAACTATTCATTAAAAATATGTATTGGCATATTTATCATAGTATATATTTCCAACATTCTACATAAACTAAAGGAAAATGACAAACAATACTCCAACTATATATCAAATCTTAATTATTAAAACATAGAAAAAAACTAATTTAATATTATGATACAAAGTATTCATATATCTACTAGCTAGGATAATATGAAACTTTTCTCCGATTCTATTTTTTTTACATATTTAAGCACTAGACTGTCTTTCTGAGAAAGGTCCAGCCTAAATTATCCTTTCAAATAATTATAAAAAAAAATCCTTCAACATAGGATGAAGGTTCACATTACCACTACCAATACCAGAAGAGCATAACTGGCGTGTAGTGTGTAGATTACAAGCTTGGGAGGCCAGAAAGTCAACAGCTTGATTGGCTTCATGGAAGCAATGACAAATTTTTACATCTTCAAAGTAAGGTATAAATCTTCTTGTGTCTTTGATTATCATGTCAATCTCCCTAGGTGTATCCCAAATTCCTTGTACAACATTTATGACGGTGAGGTTGTCTCATTCTATCGTAATCTTCTTGATGCCCAGTCGAGGTGCCCGAACAACACCTACCCACATCGAAATTGCTTCTGCCTCTAAAACAGAAGTTGGCAGAATGTTTTGACTGTCCATAAATATGATGTTGCTACACCTATCCCTATAAATCAACCCTATTTTCGTATCACCATTTTGACTCTTTGATCCATCAAAATTCAATTTTAAATAGTCCCGTGTCGGTTTTGTCCAAGCAACTTGTCTGGATTTTTTTTTATAGGTTTGACATTATTCTTGTTAGATTCGAGATTTTTGAATAATCTATAAGATGCAACAATGTGCCAACACCTAGGATTATCATTCGTTGCTAAATATTAGGGCGTTTCTAAAGTTTCAGACATGCCACCATACAAAGCAAGCTAGTTCGAAGTTGGGTATAGCCCATCTGTTAAAGGAAAAATTATCATTAAAAAAATCATCCGAATGTATTGTCGTTAAGTCTTCATTAAACATTTGCATGTTTCACATAAAAACGTTTTTGTTTATTTGCATTTGAAGAAGATATGATTCCTTGTAGAGGATACATTCTGCAGGGACTCTATTATAGTGTCTATTTAGTCTTTCAGTAGTGGGCAGAGAGTCAGAGCAAGCTTTCCATAGGAAATGTTTGATTTTTGGTGTAAGATTTAAGTGCCAAATCCATGAAAATGATTGACAAATAACTTGATGTATTCTTGCCTACGATGACAAGCCAATTGTCAAAGGCGACACCTTTGGATCTAGTCTTGGGCGAGAAGTCACTCCTTCATTGTCAAACCTGCCGTGGAATCCTTGGGTGCAAACCCGCGTTGTCTTGCACGAAAGGTTGACAAGATGGTGGCGAAGCGAACCCGGTGGAGGTGGTCTGGATGGTCGCGGCGTCGGCGAGGCTGAGTGTCACAACAGCGAAGACGACGTCGAAGGCGAAGGCGATGGAGAAGGCGATGGAATTGGTGGCGATTGTGGGTGCGATGGAAGCGATTGATGAGGCGAATGGATAGCGATGGCGGAAGCGATTTGATGAGGGATAGGTGACTTGAAAAAGACAAGGCTTTGGTGTCGTAGCGTCGACTGCGGGAGAAGGGAGATGCAAAAGAAGACTTGGCTTGAAGGTTCAAGCAATTGCCGTAGAGTCGGCGGCAGAGGGAATGAGGATGCGAAGATAGAGGGTGACGTCCGATCAAGGGAATGAGGATAAACACTCTACTTGAAACCTTGATTAAAACTGAATGTGCTAAAACCAATAACATAGTTTGACTTAAATACTAGGGCGAGACATCGGATGGGCCGAGTCGAGCCTAGTGGGCTAGCCCATGCAAGCATGCAAAAGGCACAAACCCTAAAATAGAAATGACTATAGAAGGAAACTATCTAAAATAAGCAATAATACCAAATATAGAAAGTGTCTCAAAACTATGCCAAAACAAAGGCAATAAACCTCTAAGTGTCAAAACGACGCGGCGAAGGAATGCATGCAAATACCGCGAGGAACAACGATGAAGGGTCGATGGCCTCGTGAGTGGGTGCACGCGATGCCGGCTGCGATGATCGCGATGTTTCGATGCCGATGGTGGCAAGGACGACAAGTCTTGGGTTGGCGTCTGGGCTTCCTTGGCCAGTGACAACGCGTGCGACAAGTGACGCGACGGCGGCGGCGATGGCTTTGGACCTAGACCTTGTCACTGGGCCCTTTGAGCGTAGGCTCATGGCTTCTTCCTCGTCTTGGGCCGTCATGGGAGGCAGGGTCACATCACCCTCCCCTACTTGGCTGTGAAGCGTCCCCGCTTCACCATCATCAAACTCAGGCGCAACATAAGGTGTCAAGTCCGCCACGTTGAAGGACGCGTGGACTCCAAAATCTGGTGGAAGCTCGAGTTGGTAGGTATTGTCCCCTATGGCCTTTATCACGCGGAATGGACCATCTCCACGCGGTGCCAATTTGTGCTTACTCCGCGAGGGGAACCTTTCTTTTCGCATGTGCACCCAGACGAGGTCCCCGGGTGATGTGACCATGGGTCACCCCTTAAGGACATGCCAAAGTCGGTTCAATGAAGAGGAAGAAGCAATCGAGCTGCATGGATGTGACCATGAGTCACCTCAGTAAAAGTGCCATATCTTCTTATTCCCAACTCCGATCACTCTCAAATTTTGAGGAGTGAAACTAGACTTCAAGATCTATCTCTGGGCGTTGGAATCACTCCATTCCGATCACGGACGGGAGAGAACGAACCTTCTGAAACTAGGCCAGAAACTGTCTCCGCGGAAGATGTTTGATTTGTGTTTGTTGTTTAGTTATTTTTAATTTCGTTAATTAATTAGTTAGTTGTAGCTAGTTAAATTATTGTTTTTGTTATTTTTGTAATTAATTAGCTAGATAGTTGTTTTAATTAGTGGCCTCTCTAGTGGCTTAAGTCATGCTTAGGTTAGTGGGTAGGTTAGTGGAGTTAATTAGTTGATTTTCTTATTTTGTATTTTGACACCTATATAATGGTGGCCATGCATTGAAATTCCTTAAGCTTGAATTGGAGATTAATTAAAAAAAAACGTGAGTGTTTTGTTCATTTCAAGCCTCTTGGACGATGGCTTCAAGGTGTGTGATATCCTTGAGTGCCTTAGTCTTGTTTCGGTGAGTCGTATCCGAAACACCCTTTGGTGTGTCATATCCGAAGGTGGTTGGGTGTTTATGGTGTGTTATATCCATGAGTGTTCAACCTCGTCTCAAGGTTCTTGGTGAGTTGCATCCGAGGGTCGTGAGATACATATCCCAAACTCTTCATGAACCTCGTTCATGAGAGTTATATCCATTTCCTTTTTGAGTCAAATCTCCATCAAGTTCTTGTTAGAGTCACAATGAAACACAACAAATGTCCTGTTTTGAGAGTTTCGCCAAGAAGTTGCCAAATCAATGTCTTGGTGCCCTTCGTCTTGTACTGTACGAATCCTGGCATGTGCTTACGCACAACATTTGGTATCAGAGCCATCTCAAGGCGAGGGGATGTTCGTGTGCTCGGAGAGTGCGAGGAAGGCTTAACAGCCACACCCGCACCAAAGGCAAAGGAAAACCGCACCGCGGCATCTCAGGCAGCGACAGCGACCTCTCAGTAAAATCGTCATAACTTTCGTTTCTGTGATCCAATTGCTCTCCAATTTCTAGGACAGAAACTAGACTTCATTATCTAACTACTGTCGCCGGAATCATCCAATTTGACGTTTGGAGCAAGGAGAACGATCCTGTTGAAGTCAGGACAATTTTCTGGGAAGTTGCTGTCGGCCCTGTTGTGCTCACTCCTCGATTTTCTGGCAAGCAAAGACAACGAAGATTCGAGGACAAATCTTTCTTAAAGGAGGGGAGGATGATGTGACCATGGGTCACCCCTCAAGGACATGCCAAAGTCGGTTCAATGAAGAGGAAGAAGCAATCGAGCTGCATGGATGTGACCATGGGTCACATCAGTAAAAGTGCCTTATCTTCTTATTCCCAACTCCGATCACTCTCAAATTTTGAGGAGTGAAACTAGACTTCAAGATCTATCTCTGGGCATTGGAATCACTCCATTCCGATCACGGACGGGAGAGAACGAACCTTCTGAAACTAGGTCAGAAACTGTCTCCGCGGAAGATGTTTGATTTGTGTTTTATTGTTATTTTCATTAATTAATTAGCTAGTTAGTTTCTAATTAGTGGCATACGTAGTGGCCTTAGTGGTTTAGCTACGTTAGTGGGTAGGTTAGTGGGTAGTTAATTAGTATTAATTTACAATTTACGTATTGTTATTTGGCACTTATTTAAAGGTTGCCTAGCATTGTATTTGTAAGCTTGAATTGGAGATTAAAAAAAACGTGAGTGTTTTGTTCATTTCAAGCCTCTTGGACGATGGCTTCAAGGTGTGTGATATCCTTGAGTGCCTTAGTCTTGTTTCGGTGAGTCGTATCCGAAACACCCTTTGGTGTGTCATATCCGAAGGTGGTTGGGTGTTTATGGTGTGTCATATCCATGAGTGTTCAACCTCGTCTCAAGGTTCTTGGTGAGTTGCATCCGAGGGTCGTGAGATACCTATCCCAAACTCTTCATGAACCTCGTTCATGAGAGTTATATCGATTTCCTTTTTGAGTCAAATCTCCATCAAGTTCTTGTTAGAGTCACAATGAAACACAACAAATGTCTTATTTTGAGAGTTTCGCCAAGAAGTTGCCAAATCAATGTCTTGGTGCCCTTCGTCTTGTACTGTACGGATCCTGGCATGTGCTCACCGTCATAAATGTTGTACAAGGAATTTGGGATACACCTAGGGAGATTGACATGATAATCAAAGACACAAGAAGATTTATACCTTACTTTGAAGATGTAAAAATTTGTCATTGCTTCCATGAAGCCAATCAAGCTGTTGACTTTCTGGCCTCCCAAGCTTGTAATCTACACACTACATGCCAGTTATGCTCTTCTGGTATTGGTAGTGGTAATGTGAACCTTCACCCTATGTTGAAGGATTTTTTTTATAATTATTTGAAAGGATAATTTAGGTTGGATCTTTCTCAGAAAGACAGTCTAGTGCTTAAATATGTAAAAAAAAATAGAATCGGAGAAAAGTTTCATATTATCCTAGCTAGTAGATATATGAATACTTTGTATCATAATATTAAATTAGTTTTTTTCTATGTTTTAATAATTAAGATTTGATATATAGTTGGAGTATTGTTTGTCATTTTCCTTTAGTTTATGTAGAATGTTGGAAATATATACTATGATAAATATGCCAATACATATTTTTAATGAATAGTTGATCGATTAGATAGCCATCAGCAATACGATTGTTAGTGCAGTACTATTCAATCTCAGAGTATCTATTACTATATATTAAAGTTTTTTTTTTGAGTTTTTAGAACGATTTTGGCCCCATAAATCTTACGTGTCACTTTATGATAACTTTTTTTTTAATTTTTTATGCTTTTATAATTTAGCTAACTTAATTTTAATTTATCACCAAATATCTAAATAAATTATCTTAACAACCTCTAACAAACATATAATAAAATAATTAATTATTAATTATAGATTTTTTTTAACTTATATCAACCCATTTTATTCAACATACAACCCCGATTAAATTATATCAACACATTTCTTTAAAATCTTATTAGTTATACATCAATATCTTAATATCAAATCTTTTTTTGTTTGCAAATCCAAAATATTTAAATGAACCATTACGAGATTAACATAAATAAGGTGACGATACACATTAAAACAAATATTCATATTTAAGAGGTTGTTATAACTTTGTATTAATATCACTATAAGCACATACAATTAACATTCACACACACACAAGCACATACAATTAACATTCATAACTTAATTTTAATTTGATTGCAGTTTATAATTAGTAAAGTTATATGTATTTTTAAAATTTGTGTCAAGGCAAGCCTGGTATGTATATAAATTATAAGTCGTTTTTCGTAAATGAAACATATATAATAATCTTAAAATTGGCATCTCTACATTCAATTCGCTTACGTATCGTCACCATATTCAATTCTTCATATTGTTGGACATGAATCAGATTCTAAGTTTTAGCATTTAGTCTTTTCATATAAAAAATTATATTTCATATATAATTTAACGATTTAATTTGGGGGTAATAGATAAATTTATTTTTACAAATAATCTTAAAACTTGATTAATATATATTAGTTATATTATCAAAATATTGTGACTATGTGATTTTAATTTTATTTATAAATAAGAATTTGTTCAAGTTTGCTTTCAGCTTATTTACTTTCAAAATAAAATTAGATTTTTGATAAAGAGGTGGACTAAATCGTAATAATTAATTTTATTGTTTTGATATTCTCTAAACAAAGTAGTTGGATCACTAGGCTTGGATATGGTGATATCCAATTCTCTAAACAAAGTAACAATTACTTTTATTTATTGATATTCTTGATCGAGTATTTGTTATCCAGTTATGATATTTTTAAGTAATCTACGTATTTGAGACAATCTACTATATATCTATTAAACTAGAATCTAATTACACCACATGACACTCCCTCATTAAAACTGCCACATGGCACTCCATCATTAAAACCGCCAAATGTCATTTTCTGCTTTTTTCAAATTTTTTAAATAAATCTAATTATAAATCAAATATTATTATCCTAAACTTATCACTCATTTTTTCCTAATTTAAATACAAATCAAGCACAAAGATTACAAGTTAATCACAAAGATTACAAATTCAAAAATTTCTAATTATATACAAATCCAAAATTTCTTAATATACTATATATCTACTAAACTAGAACCTAATTACACCACATGACACCCCCTCATTAAAACCGCCACATGACACTCCCTCATTAAAACCATCCATGGGCGACCTTCAGAACATAATTCATGAACTCACAATTGTTATTCGTCAGAATATTGTACCGATTTGTTGAAAGAGAAGTGTGACCGCTCCTATTTCTCAAACCCTGCATCTTTCAAGTACTCCCTAGCGTTCATGACACATCGCAATTTTTTTCAAAATTATGCCTAAATTCTTTATTGGTGTATGGACAGGAAGCCTTGATAAACATTTTGCCCACCAACGCACAACTGAACTTTGATTTAACATTCTTGTATAAATGTCATTTGCAATGGCCATGGCTGGCGAAGACATAGTTCCTTCTCAGGCCGTTGGTGATGCTTCTATGGCGATCAAACACAAATACCATATCCGTGGCGTGTTCAATTACTCGCAGCAGGTTACATAAGAAGAAAACATAAGCAATATCGTTTTCCCCATCCACCACTGTGTACGCTACGTGATATACCTGGTTGTTTGCATCATTCAATGTTACAACTAATAGAGTTCCCATGTACTTAGCTTATAGATCCGTCTCGTCAATGCAAATGACCTACGAAAAAGAGTTACCAATGTTACACTTATTATATGGCTAATTGTAGATATGTAATTAATATACATATTTGGATTCAACTAACCCTATGTATCACACTTATCCCTCTAACCCATGCTCCAAGGCTTATAAATGCATATTTGAACTAATCATTCGAAACAATCTCAAATGTCATCATGGTCTCCAGACTAACCTTCTCCATCATGTACAAATATGATAGGAGATTCTTATAACTCACAATAATGGTACCTCTTACTTTATCTTTGGCTTTCAATAGCCCCCAATATGCCTTTGAATAATTACACGTCATTCCATAATTAGATGTGAACATCCTTTGGATTTGCTTTGGCTTTAATAGTTGTGCCTTGAAAAATTGTACAATTTATGGTGTCACCATAAGGATATGCAACTAAAACTTATAAGAAATATAACAACAAACAAATATCAACATACAATAAACCGTGAAACGAGTTTCTTGGCTATTAATTCTGATCCACCCTGATGTTTTAGCTTATGATTCACAATCCAACAAGTATGCTTTTTCCATATATAGTTGTATCTTAAACAAATTTGTGTTGCCTGCTTCCTCGGCATGTCGAGATACATGCACACTCCTCCACTGCGCATATCACATAAAGAAATTTTGGGCTAGACCTCTCGACCCTCGCGTTGAAGAAAGTTGTAACCACCAACCAATCCAAAGCCTTTTTCGGTTCTTGTTTTGAGGGATATGTTTTACCCACAAAAAATGGATGTTTTCCATCTTAGTATCGCCTTCCTCCTATTTCCATTGCTCACACTTTTTCCTCTTCTTCGTATGTTGTACTATGTTTGCATATTTTCTCTTCACCTCTATCAAATCCTTCTCATCCACATAGATAACCAACATGTCTATTTTATCTTCATTTTCATATATAACAATTATGGATGACCCTTATTTATTGGGCCGATAAATCGCGCAGTCGATTTTTTTTAGCCGCGCACTTCCTCCTGGGCGGCTCTACATGCCGCCCAGAATACCTTTCCCAAAACCCGGTTTGCACATGGGCGGCACCTAATGCCGCCCATGCAAACCGGTTTTTTATGAACCCGATTTGGACCTGGGCGGCATTATGGGCCGCCCAGTTTTATTGGTTTTTGTAGAACCCGGTTTTATAATTTAATTTATTTATTTATTTAAAAAAATATGGTTTTCTGGAAACCGGGTTAAACCTCGGCGGGACTGTAAGCCATCGAGTGTAAACCCTAAATTGTGGGCGGCTCAACAGGCCGCCGAAAGTGGAATTTGAAATTAAAATGTGGGCGGCTTAGTAGGCCGCCCAGACCCTAAACCGCCAAAAAATTCGAAACATCGCCGTTATAGAAGGCCGCCCAGGGTCGTCTTCTCCGGATGCGATTTCCAACGTTCGAAATACACAAAAATGGAGCCGGGCCAATATTCAGTGGACGACCTATTTGCGATATTGGATGAGCAAGAGGCGTTGGAGGCGGCGGCGGGAGTGCTAGGCGGAGACGGCGGCGATTCGACGGCCGATTCGACGTTGGCGGCGGCGGCGGCCAATCTCTGTGTGACGGGGGGAAGCAGCGACGATTCTGGGCCGCCTGCGGAGCCGCCCACTATGGGGGAATCTGGGCTGCCTGTGGAGCCGCCCACTACGGTGGAATCTGGGCCGCCTGCGGAGCCGCCCAGGACCGAGGGCGAGGAGGGCGATATCGCGGCGGAGAATGCCTTCGACGTCGCGTGCGCGGTTGGTCAGGAGGCCATTTCAGACTTGGGTGAAATTCCAGTTCGCAAAAAGCGAAAATATGAACGGAGGGCAACTGAAAAGGTATGGTGTTTTTTAAATTTGTAATCGTTAAATCTAATTTATTTAATTAAATTGTTTCTGCACTTGTAGATTTATATACTTGGATTTTAGATTATTAAATCATTATCTTATAAAAAATAGTATAGGTAATATGCTCAATTATACTGTTAAAAACAGTATAGGTAATATGCTCAATTATACTGTTAAATAATATTTAATATATCATTGTAATGAAAATTGTAATATATTATTTTGTTTGTATGAAAATAATATTTGGACATATGTAAATAGGTTATAGTGGGTAAAATGAATATAGTTATATTTGTAAATTTGGTTTTTATTGTATTTAATCATTATAAAAAATAGTATAGGTAAATTGCGACAATTATACTGTAATATTAAATATGTTATTGTAATGAAAATTTTAATATATTGATTTTGTTTGTAAGAAAACAATTTTCTATATTTTTAATGCAAAAATAGGAAGTTTTGTGTAAGATCGTACGGTCCGATCGAGATAGTCGCCCTACTACTGCATCTGCTCGCAAGAGGAGGGTTGACGGTGTATCGCAAGGCCATAGTGAGGCCGATAGTGAGGGTGCTAGTGAGGACGATGTTGGTCCCGTCCGCTCAGATGAGGACGTGGTTATGGAGGACCCACCTCAGCAGTCACATCAGAAGGACCCACCTCTTGAGGACTCGCCTCAGCAGCGGCTACACATGGAGGAGTCACCTGAGCCATCTCAGCAGGCCCCGTCTCAGCCTGAGTCAGCCACACAGGCCCCATCTCCCACTGAGCCACATCAGGAGACTCCATCTCAGCAGGCCCCGTCTCAGCCTGAGCCAGCCACGCAGGACCCACCTCCTCCTGAGCCAGCTGAGCAGTTTCCTTCTTTGTTGAGGAACTTTGACACGCACATTGCAGAGCTGATATGGACGAAGACGTCGTTGGACCCACCCGAGGACGTTGTTAGGAATTTGAGGGTCCAGACACGCCCTTCGCAGTTTGCATTTTGGAGGGATCGTATTCCCAGAGGGGTCCCTGCGGAGGGGTCCTAGTTTTGGATTGCACAGCAGACGGGGTTGACCGGTTTACTTGATTTCCAGTTCGGCCATGTTGATCACAACCTCATTTCAGCGTTCGTTGAAAGATGGCATCCAGAGACGAACACCTTCTACTTTCCCTGGGGTGAGATAGGTCCTACGCTACATGACGTGCTGATGATTCTAGGGCTGCCGATCGAGGGATTTGAGGTGACATCGCCATGGACCGGTCAGGATATCGAGTTGGCGGAGTGTGAGGCTTTGTTCGGCTATTTGTTTGGGATAGATTCGGACTACAGCTTTGATGAGGATGATGATGACATGGTCTACGACCTTAGGAAGGGTTGGGTCAAGCAATTCCAGCTTGGGAGGCATGTGATGAGGATGATTGAGGAGGGTGCCCACCCAGAGGATATAGCAACCGATTTCTTATGGCACGCCATGTCGGCTAGCATCTTCGTTGACAAGTCAACGAACGAGCTGAAGACCACACTGCTACCTCTTTTTGTGGACTGGGAGCGTGTCGTTCATACTGCTTGGGGTACCGGGGTTCTGGCTCTCCTTTATAGGAACCTCGGAGAGGGTTCTCGGGCCGGAGCTGCACAGTTCGCCGGCTACGCACGTCTTTTGGAGGTAGGCCTTTAATATAGTTAACTTATAATTTAGATTATTAATATACATTATTGAATTGTTTATAACTAGTGGTTGTCTTTCTCTGTACACAGGTTTGGATTTGGACGTACTTTGTATACTTCCCGGGCAACCCTAACCTCAACGAAGGTGCGGACGATGACATACGATGCGCTGGACGATACTGCATTGGCCGGACACCTCTCCGGTCGCTCCGTGATCAGTCATGCTACAAACGAATTCTGGACGAGTATAGGCCAGAGGATGTACGTATTCTTTTTCAATTTTAATTTACAGTAAGAAAGTGTAATGAATTAATTTATGGTCCATCATGTTTTGTTAATTGCAGATACGGTGGATGCCGTACGAGGGTCTTGATTTTCGAGGTCGTCACAGGTCCTCCACTTATCGAGGGACTATTCATTTTCTCGGTGTAGAGGAGGCCTACATGCCAGATCGGCTTACACGCCAGTTCGGTTATCGACAGAGCAGGCCGATGGAGATCATAGAGCCTCTGGTTGTAGTGCGTCCTCTTAATTTCAGGGGGACGAGGCGATACCAGTTGCACTTTGACCCGCGTTGGCACAGGTGGGACCAGCGTGAGCATCATCTTTGCCCCCACATCTTGGCAAGTCCTCCTGCGACGATGGCTTGGGATGTCCACGATGCATACCTGGACTGGTATCTATAGGTGTCGCATCCTTACGTGAGTCCGCATGCGCCAGTCCAGCCTCGTATCAGTAGAGGACCACCTCCGGCTATCAACTTGCAAAGGGTATGTTTTTTTCCCATTTTATTCTTTTAAATTATTTTATGAAAGTCTATGTTTTTAAAATGTTTGTTTTCATTTGCAGCGTCATGCGATGAGCCAGGCCTATCTTTAGGAGCTTATGTCTGGAGGAGGTTGTTTAGGGTGTAGGGAGCACTTTCAGCATTTGCATGACATCCTTTTCAGTGACGTCATTCCTGTAGCTCCACCGCTTGTACGGGCTTCACAGATGCCTTCCCATGCATATAGTGCAGACGCTACTATATTTGAGAGAGCCGAATCATCTAGGATGGCGGAAGAGCGTGCAGCAGCTCAGCAGGCATCGTCTCAGCCGACCTCTTCTGTTCCTCCAGTATGGGCACCGGGCGTGGGTTCGGGTGTAGGTGTGTCCTTAGCTAGTGCTTCCACTCCACATCTAGATGACTCATATGATAGTGAGATGGAGAGTTCGTAGTATGACTTTTGACTTTTGTGTTTGTACGTTTTTGGGGATTGAAATTCCAGTAAATTAAGTATGACTTTTGGCTTTATTGGTTTCGTATTTAGATATTTGTTCCGTCGTTTCTAATTTGTTCCGTCGTTTCTAGTTTTAGTTCTTTGCTTATTGGTTTGTTGGATTTTCGTGCGTTATTTCTAAAAAACACATGTATATTCTTAAATTACATACACAGAGTTTGGATCATATGCGGAGCACTCTTCCCGTACGGACGTGCGGAACATGCACTTTAGGGCCTTATTTGTGCACTTTAACGTCTTATTTGTGCACTTTTTCAAAAAAAAAAATAATTTCTTTTTCAAATTTTTTTCCAAGCATTTTTCAATTTTTTTGCAAAAGTGCACAAATAAGGCCCTAAAGTGTACAAATAAGGCCCTATAGTGCATGTCCGCACGTCCGCACGGGAAGAGTGCTCCGCACCGGAACCGCACTCTACATACACATACTAAAAACACGTACAAATTCTAAAAACACATATACATTCACCGATGGCTTAAATTACATACACATACTAAAAACACGTACAAATTCTAAAAACACATATACATTCACTGATGGCTTACACACTTAAAAAAAAATACATACACACTGGAACAAATGACATACACAACTCTTGCACTATACATATACATTCACTCAAGAGCCCAGGATGAACCTCCTAGGACCACGGCGTTCATGCTGATATGCTCCTTCTCCTAGATGCATCACAGAAAAACTTGAAATCCTACAAATACTGAAATATGGAGATCCCATGTTTTTCTGTGCTGCAGCCAGGAAAAAAGAGCAGATCAGCATGTACGCCATGGCCCAAGGAGGTTCGTCCTAGGACTCTTGACTTGGTCAAGAGGGACACAAACAACCGCATTTTCCACCTTCACTAGTGAGCTTAAACCGAACTGTCTTGTATTCATTGTAGATTCACGTCATGTTGTGGTCATTTTCAATAGTGCGTTAAGATGGATGCGATTGCCTTATGGACATTATCCTCTTGACCGAGTCAAGAGTCCTAGGACGAACCTCCTTGGGCCATGTCGTTCATGCTGATCTGCTCTTTTTTTCTTGCTGCATCACATAAAAACTTGAAATCCTACAAATACCAAAATTTGAAGATCCCATGTTTTTCTGTGCTGCAGCGAGGAAAAAAGAGCAGATCAGCATGCACGACATGGCCGAAGGAGGTTCGTCCTAGGACTCTTGACTCGGTCAAGAGGATAATGACCACAAGGCAATCACATCCATCTTAACGCACTGTTGGAAATGACCACAACATGACGTGAGTCTACAATGAATACAAGACAGTTCGGTTTAAGCTCACAAGTGAAGGTGGAAAAGGCGGTTGACTGTGTTCCTCCGGGACCGAAGTTCTGAAAATGCTAGACGACGAAACCCACGATATTGAATTCTTGTATCTGAAATAAAATATTATTTAATTAGATTCCAACGAATACTACAACCTAATAGCGTAAATAATCAATAAAATACATATATTTATTTTTCTTACCGCGATCAAACACATCCCTTCCTCTTGGATGTGGAAGCTTGCCTCTTTGGGTGAGACAAGCTTGGTAGAAAGGGGACATCGTATGGCCTATTTATAGGCATCTTGGGCGGCACGCTGTACAGCCCATGGGCTGCACACTGTGCCGCCCATGGGCTGTACAGCGTGCCACCCAGAGTTGTGGTGATGAAATGATATGGGCGGCTCAACACGCCGCCCATGCTAATGTTTCATGTTAAACTAGTGTACGCTTTAATGTTTTCGTGAACGTGTTTTTGTTAATGATTAGTAATATTGTTGTCTCGTATAGCATTTTCCTGATTTTTTTCAATTCTCAAAAACAAATGATTAAAAACACAATATACGATCAATCTCAATCAAACTTTCACACAAAAGGAAATACAATATCATATATAAAGTCGATTATAATCCAAAAAACCTAGGTAAGTATGTCAGGTCGCCCATGATATGCTCGCTCCTCTATATAATTCTTGAACCTATCCTTGAAGCGCTCATGACTATCCCATCCATCAACACTTGGATCCTTGTAAATGCGCCACTGTCTTGGAGGCGGTGGAATGGGACAATGGTCATTAACAAGCCAAATCTGTACATGTAAACAATACAGTTACTAAAAAAATTATGAAAGAATAAGTAAATACGAGAGAGTAGGACTCCACGTACCGGTACATAATGGTCTCTTCTGCCTACATGTGCTATCGCATAAACCTTTGTCGGAGGCTCGGCACCCGGAGGGGCCCACAATGGAAGACATGTGTGTGATCTGAACCATGATAAGACAACAACAGCCACTTGGTGTTCCGTTGCAAACGCCAACCCAGTAATAGGCATTATACACCAGAAGTTTGCCGTGCACGGTGAAGGAATATAATTCAATTTCCTAACAAATTCTTCCAACGTCAACGCTTTCTCCTCAAGCATCGCTACGTAGTTCACTCCATGTGCCTGGACGTGCTTCGAAAGCCCTAACCGGACATCAATGTACTCGTCTTCTTGGCGACACAGCAAAACGGCAAGAGAACGGAACCCACAATGACCATCACCTTTGACATTTTGAACTCCAGAAATGTAGACGAGCATGAAATGATCAATATTCTCGTGCCCCCAGTTGAAGCCGAGATACTTGACCGGCTTGTTTGAACCCGACTTGGACTTGGTTGAAGCAGATTTCGGCTTTGCAGGTTTAGTGGCACTCCCCTTTGCTGTTGAAACTCCACTGTGAGGTCGTTCGCTAGAAGGGCATCCTTTCGATCCCGGGGATCCAACAGACGATTTCACATTGGTCGTCTCTTTCTCTGCAGGCTCATCCTCCTCATCCACTCCCAGCTCCTCATCCTCCATCTTCATCTTCTGCTTCTCCTTCTTCATGTTTGCATCCACATGCTCGTCCCAACACATTTTCCCCTTCGTACCGGTCTTTCTCGCATTCATCCTAGGCCTCCCCTTCTTGGTCTCACCACGTGGCGGGTCTTGAATATCGCACGATGTAGGGTCCTTTGACTCACGCCACTTTTCCGCCATCTTCTTCAAATCAAATCCCTCAACTGTCCCACATAAATACTCTTCAACGAAGTCATCCACCGTGACATTGTCCGCTGTCAGTGAAACACCATCATCGACATCAAGATCCTTAGCATCCACCCCTTCCCATCGGATCTGCTTCCAGAAAATATCAACCTCTTCAGGCACTAACGGATAACCCGTCTCCACGTAGACCTTAATTGTGTGTGGGCAAGGCAGCCCCAGTGTGGACCTCCACCAAAAATTAGCACATTTGTTCCCAATTTTCCCCTCCTTTGCTAACACAGCTTGGGCATACAACATCCTCAGGCATTTTTCAGAGCACTTTTCAAGGATGTGCTTGAAGAACACCTTAACCCACTCATGGCCTTTCACTATCTCCATGGGAAAGGCAGTGCAGTTCTTGGTCATCTCATATCGGATCTTCCGATGCTGATCAATAAACATGTTATCGATGTGCTGCACAAGTGTGTCGAACCCTCCGACGGATGTCTCAATCATGTCCTTAAGCATAGAGTGCTGACCCTCAACCCTGAAAATAATATATTCGTATACAATTAACTAAATAAATTTTATAACCCAATTTGATTGCAAATGTTTGTATGAAAGTTACCTGTTTGATGTTCTTGTGGCAAAATGGAGAACATCATCACACCATGCCGCAACCAGCTTCTTCTTATGCTCATTAAACCAAGTTTGCTCCACATATCGCACCAAGCCTTCACTCCATATCCCCTTAAAGTGAGCAAGCCGCTCTCTGTACTCCTCCTTTGTGTGAGACCTTATCACCCGACGAACACTTCCCGAGAATTTCTTCTCGTCAATCTTCATCGTCTTAGCATATGCCTTCACATTACGGTCTACATGGACCTGACACAAGTGATGATGAACCTTCGGAAACACCAGTTTGGCAGCCTTGATCAGTCCTAGCTCTCGATCAGACATGATGCATACGGGATTTTTCTCCCCGTACAACCACTTCAATCGTCTCAGCGCCCATGCATAGTGGTTTGTCGTCTCCCTTTCCATGAACACAAGAGCAATGCAATATGTGTAGTTGGTGCAAGTAAACCCAACAATCTGGAACAGAGGCATACCGTACCTATAAATGCAACACAAAAAAAAATTAAAACCCGCAGAAAATACCATTATCTACACATAATACAAAAAAGACTAAGGTTTACTTGTTGGTTTTGTAGGTCGAATCCATAATGACGATATTAGGAAACATGCACAACAAATGTCGAGCGTCTGGATGAGAAATAAACAAGCACGCCAAAACCTCCTTCCTATCTTCCCTCGTCTTAGTAGAAGTGTCCAACAAATAGCCTTTCTCATTCAAAAATCCCAATGACCATTGTGTCACATTCAGATTGCCCAGGGATTTCAACCTCTCCTTAGCCCTAACAGTGTACACATGATTCATCGAACTCGTTGCACTCGAATATTCATTCCTAAGATGTGTAAAATAACCTTGGGTCTTGCACCCGCCGCAGTATCAATCATCACTTTCCTATGCTGCTCCTTCGTAAGTCGGGTAGCAAATGCATGGCCGGTCAAGGTGGTAGAAAGCACATGGTTATGGGATCCACTAACAACCGATAAGGTCCACCCAGGATCTCTAATAACATTTCCTTCCCTAAAAAGTACCATGCAGCAAAAAGGGACAACCCTTCTTTTTTGACCTAGTTTTATTCACTCGTATCGGGCTGACCTTTATACCATTGACTAACACCTTCTTCTTGCCGGACCTAGGTAACCCGGATCTCTCACAGTGAAGTATAATCTTTTTAGGATTTGATGATTTAGTAGTGATTATCATAAAAAGACTAAAACCTATCCTTTGCACCCAATCTCTCAATCGTTCCTTACTAGGAAATATCTCAGTAGTAGTAAAATGGGATGAGAAGTCGATAGCTATAAATCCATCATCACTAGAATCACCCTATTTATATACAAAAATTACCACATTAGAGACTAATTAATAATTAAATTTCTAAAAACTAATGTCAACAAATTAAATATTATTTCAAAACAGTTTAACATTTCAAAGACTAAGTACATTTAAGATCTAATTATTTTATACAGTAAAAATTACAATATTACATACCTTGAAGTACTCGGGAGAAATTAGCGCATGCAAATCACCCTCATCATCTACATATGTGTTAGCGCTCGAAGAGGACTCCGACAATCCCCTCCAACCAGAACCGCTTGACGACGACATTTATTATGAAAATGAGTTTCTAGGTTTGGATACAATACAATACCATCATCCCTAATTTATATAGCCGGCTACACCTGTATTGGGCGGCCCTACGTGCAGCCCACATCGACCGTTGGGAGTGAAACGTATACTCACTGGGCGGCACCACGTGCCGTCCATGAACCCTGGGCGGCAGGAAGTGCCGCCTATGCACCTTGTCCCCCCAAAAAACCCGGTTCACTGACCTAGTTTCTTGGGCGGCATTTCGTGCCGCCCACAACCCCGGTTTCAATGAACCGGTTTTTAAAAACACATTTTTATTTATTTCAAAAAAAAATCCCTAAACTGAACCCATCATGGGCGGCTCGTAGAGCCGCCCATGGAACTCGGGTTTTCTCGGCGGCATGTCGAGCCGCCCATGGGGAAGTGCGCGGCTAAAAAAAAGCGACTGTGCGGTTTTACGCCGTATTTATTGTGCATATTTGTTGTGGTTGGTGGCCGCTTCCTCGATCCCCGATGCGTATTGGCATCTCATTCTTCGTCGTTGGATATCATAACTACTGACTTTCCTTTGTCCTTCACTTCTTGGCCCCTCCACATCGAACAATATTTTTGAGATGATACCGTGCCATCGTACATAATACCTTTGTCACCGAGGCTCACATTACTGTCGCAATATGAGTGCTCAAGATCGCAATCAACTATAATAGTGCGTTGGCTTTCATTCATGGTTTGTCTTCCTATCCTCGCACCCAATCAAATGGATCCAATCGGGATAGTTGTTGGGGTATCCATTTCTTCAACATTCTTGATATTGAGTTACGAGTGGGTAACTGCACCCAAACCAAATCCTTATGCCCCTTCATCTACTCTTCTTTTCAAATTCGCATATATCTCTATGCACCATACTTCTTTCTATCCTCGTGCATTGAAGAACTTATAAGCCCCAAAATCTCCTTCATCATTTATTTCAAAAGGTCTGAAATTTTCTTTTTCGGGTTGTACGTACATGAACTGTAAGTCAAATTCATTGCTTTTTCACCTTTAACTTCTCCATCACCAATGACTTCAACACCTCAAAGGTTACACTTTGATCTACAACCATAGACTTTGATAAGTTTCTACCTTCGAACAACCATGTATTGTTTTCCTTCTTCTACTCACCATCGAAAATCATTATAACCAACCTACAATCTGTAGAAAATTGGAATTCTTGTCAAATGTTCATGTTTTGAATGACACAAACCAAAATTCATCTACAACTAATCAATTATGCAGATGAACATGTTCTAAAATACATTAACATGGGCCTTCAGAACATTTAATACTACATAAATTCTATACATTTTATGCATATTCTATCCAAAAACCAACTTACCTATTACGACTATTGTTCTTTCATCCCAAAGTAATGCGCATCCATGACGGGCCTTTTAATAAATGTATGGAAGTTGATTGAACGTATTGACTGGCATAAAACTCCTTTGTCTCCTCTACATCGACTTCTTAAACTGGTCCGATAACACAACTCTTAACCACCCAGCCACATGTAAAGACCCTAAAGTTTATTTCTCTTAACCGTGTCTACTTAACAAGCCTTTTTAATATGCCTTTGAAATTCTCACCCCTATAAAGCCCGACCACACACTCTTCACTAAACCCTGCTATATTTTTTTGCCACCAATTTGCATTTTTTTGGAACAAATATGATCTTACAACCATCAACATGTCACTCAATATCAGTCACATCTGGTTTGGTTGATTTCAACATTTTACCCAACTTCTTATTTTTTAATCATTGTACTTTCCTTATGTTTATCAACCACGCATCTTATCTAACATAGTTGGTACTTCATATCTATGCATCGCATTAAATGTACATCTTATTTACGCTAGATCACACACAAGAAACTAATAACAAACACGATAATACCTCTCCATTGACAATACAAATTCACTCATTTAAGTAGTTACCAAATTTCCTTTAATGTAAATACATCCGATGACCTTTTGAAATTCTTTCACAAGTAAATGATCATAACATTAATATTTAACGTTTTCACCTCATTATAATTGTATAATTAGACCTTTACTATCTACGTATGTATGACTCACCTTCAAATTCCCATTTCTTAACCTCTCTAACATTGACAATATATTATCATCAATCGACACGATCATTGCAAATACATACCATCGTCTTCTTTAACCTAAAAAACATTTTACTGTCTGAATTCCTATATCTTTTTCCAATTTCCCTTCATCCAAAAAAACTTCCCTTCAAGTGAGAACCATTCATTAGGAGAGAACTGAGAACACATCAAAGGAGCTCCCTTGCTCGCGCTCGTGATTGTTGCAAGTGAACACATATGTTCACCGCTTTGTTTGTAGATATTCATCACAATGTATAAGCAATGTTCACCACTTTAAAACTATAAAATACGGAATTTTATTGTTTTTGTATTCCTATGTTTGTGTTTTCTAAACTATCAAATTTTATTAAAATGACCATTTGATGTTCATTGCATGTTGATTTGACACAAAATTGATAATCTTCAACATATAATCAAGTCAAAAGTTAGTAAAAAGATATGTTTTTATGGCTTTTCTGATGCATATATATGCCTACACTAGTGATGCATATTAAGACATGAGAATGATGCACATTAAGGCATGAGAGTCACAAACATTAAGGCATAAGAGTGATGAACATTAAGGCGTAAGAGTGATGAACATGAATGCATAAAAACATGATGAACATCTGGGCATAAAAGGTATGCACAAAACTGATGAACATCTAAGACATGTTCACATCGAAAAGTGATAAATGTATAAGAGAACATAGATGAACATGTATTCTTAAAAAAGTGGTAAAGATCTAGGTACTAAAGTGGTTAGCGTCTATGTACTAAAGAGGTGAATATCTATGAACAAAAGTGATAAACATCTAAGACATATTCACGCGAATAATGATGAAGGTATACGAGAAAAACGATTCTGAGAGTAATTATGTAGGAGGAAAATAAGAACCATTTTGTATCGTTATATTTTAGAGAAAGAAGGGCCCAAATTAGATTTTCATTAAAAGGGCTAAAATTCGGCCGTGCCCGAATTTATTCCGTATTATATGCGTTTTTTGGAAAAAAATGTTTGCACTTCGCTGTGAATATATTTTCGATGTTCATCATTTTTTTCCTTAAAATTTGTCAAATTTAATTTCCAGATGTTCATCACTTTTTTATGCATGCATGTTCATCGCTTTTCTCTTATACGTTCATCATTGTTTGCGTTGACATGTTTTCGATGTTCATCACTTTTGTCCTTTGATGTTCATCACTTCATGCTCAGATGTTCACCACTTTTGTATCTAGATGTTCATCACTTTTTTATGCATTCATGTTCGTCATTTTCCTCCTACACGTTCATCACTTTCCGCTCGAACATGTATTAGATGTTCATCACTTTTATCCTTTGAAGTTCATCTCTTTCATGCCCAAATGTTCACCAGTTTTTTACCTAGATGTTCCTCACTTTTTATGCATTTATGACCCATGTTTATCATTTTTCTCCTATACGTTCATCATTTTTCGCGTGAACCTCTCTTTGATGTTTATTACTTTTGTTCATATATGTTCACCTCTTTAGTACCTAAATGCTTACCACTTTAGTACCTAGATGTTCATCACTTTTTAATGCATACATGTTCATCGATTTTCTCCTATACATTCATCACATTTCGCAATGAGCATCACTTAGATGTTCATCAGTTTTGTGCGTTCACCACTTCTATGCCCAAATGTTCATACCTTTTATGCCTAGACGGTCATCACATTTTTATGCATGCATATTCATCACTCGTACTAATCTCAATTACGATTTCATGTTCATGACTTTCATGCCTTAATGTGCATCACTCTCATGCCTTAATATGCATCGCTTGTTTAGGCATATAAGTGCATCACAAAAAGCCATAAAAAACATATTGTTTTACTTACTTTAGACTGGAATTCACATTGAAGATTATCAATTTTGTTTCAAATAAACATGCAATGAACATCAAATGGTCATTTTAATAAGATTTGAAAGTTTAGAAAACAAAACAAATGAGCATAGAAACACTATGGAATTCTGTATTTTTCAGTTGTAAAGTGGTGAATGTTGGACCTCTATTTCTCAAGACAAGCTCATAAGCCGGTTCATGGATCTTTGGTCCATAACCCACTAGAAAAAAGTCCAGAATAGCAGTCATTGATCTTATTATGATATGATAAGGCGACGCCAACGACAACACGATCAGATGACAGTTGTGGGCGAGAAGATCACGTAGGATGGCGAGATCTAGGGGAATGACGATAATGGGTGAAAGAGTCGGGATCACTGACGGATGGGTTTTTAGTCGTCTTAAACCCGGTCAAAATAAAACCTAACAAACCTAAACAAGTAGTAGAGGCAAGCAATGGTCGAATCCCACATGGAGGAAGTAATCTTTCTAAGTGTTGATTAGCATGCAAAAGACGTGTAACTGACAAGTAACAGGGGGGGTTTTGTATGATTGCAGAGTAACAAGGATACAAGCTTTAGAGAAAGAATAAGTATGATGGGTGGAAGTATTCCACTAGACAAATATCCACACTGCAAATAAAACTGGTTGATCACTGATAACTATTGTTCCAAGTTCTTTTCACAATCTTATAGTCATTCCCATCCTGATCGTAATTAACTACCAATTCAGACAGTTGTTGGTAGTACTTACCACAATATCAATAGAAGAAAACCTTACTATCAATAAAGCAATAACATTCAAACAAGAATATAGGATACATGCAAATAGAAGAAAACCTTACTACTTAACATGCAAATAACTCTCTCTCACAATTGCACACTCGTATTCCACTATATGTAACAATTGTGTTTGCTACTAGATATGTACTCGCATTCCGCTATATGCAAATCCTAGCACTATGATAAATATCGATAAACCTAGTTAGAAACTCTAGATAAATCAATACAAACCAATAGACAACATGCTCAAGAGAATTAAACCAACTTAATAAGACATAGAACAAGGAATATAAATCTCACAACCAATCCATTGCAATGCTTCAATCGTCTAGTAGAACAAAGGTGTTTAGTTCTCCATGGGTTAAAACCCTAGAGGTAGAATGAAAAACGAGTCTCCTATCTAAGACCTGGAAAAGATCTTAAATAGGCTAACGAAATAAACTTGACCTAAAAAATAATAAAGGAAACAAGATAATAGAACTAGAAAATCCGAAATTGCAAAATAGGAAATAATATCTTCGCTGGCCGCGAGGCATTACGTGCCCACCGCGGGGCGTCAGTTCCTTCTCTGAGATCCACCGCCGGGTCGCGGTGGCTTCTGGCGCGGGGCGTCAGACGGTGTCTTCTTCAGCTTCTGCGATACTTTCGTAAAAATGCCATAACTTTTGATTCCCAACTCGGATTGCGCTCATATTTTGAGGACTTGCAGTAGACTTCAAGATCTAACTCCTTGAATTGGAATCACTTCATTTGGACATCTGAGTAGAGAGAACGAACCATTTGAATTCAGCACATTGTTCTTCTACTCTTCAATACACTTCAAACCTCTATAAATCCCATGATTTCTTCACTTCTCCACTCTAACTCCATAATCCACGATTGTGCTCTAAATCCATCCAAATGGCGCCTCAAACCTGGTAATAACCCCCAGATATGCACTACAAAATAGCACTGATCAATCACACGAAAAGTATCGTTGCAAATCCTCTATTAATATAACAAGATGATGCATTAGATGAGGGACAAGATCTAGCAATGTTCAAACTTATACTTTGAACTCGATACTCAAGTTTTGTAACGATCTCAACATCTTGAATTACTTGTAAACGATATCTTTATGTCAAACGGTGAAGACAAGTTTTTGCCTAAAACAATTTGGCGCCCACCGTGGGGTAATTAGTATGTTAGTAAATTGATCCTTTCCACCCTACTACGATGGCCGAGGTTACCAATCCCCAACCTACCACTAAAACCTGAACCGAAAACCAAATCCAGACCAATGTTGTAGATCAAGACATTAGCCATAAATCCTAAAGATAACATGCCAACCGGCCGAACCAGCCAAGTACAACAACTCAAGAGCATGATGGAAACCCTTAGTAATGAACTCGACCAACAACGTATCCTTATTGAATCCCTTATCCACCAAAGGACCCAATCCGACACGAGGGTTTCGCGACTAATCCCTAAAAATGAGCTCTTGAAATCACATGTATAATCGGTCGCATCAGCCCCAGGAAACACTATGATGTGATCCGGGTCCACATCAAGCTGCAAGAAGAGACCATGAGATACACCACACTAAAGGAAACGCGTACACGGCCAACAACGTGACTCAAATTAGGGTTTATCAAGTTTACCGAGCCAACCTCCTCCAAAGCAAGTCTCAATAGTTCCAACCATCATAAGGGAAAAGTTGAAGGGTCCACACCAAAGAAGAAACCATTAGAAGGAGGAATGCTTGGAGTACAGCCCTTGAGCACTATGCGAGTGGCACCACCGAGGCCAAGAGAGAGAAACGACGACCAAAATAAAGTTTCGTACCACTTGCTCGGACATGCCTTAGCCATAGGCGATGAAAGGTGTCTAGGAGCATAGGGATCTCTACATGGCCGAGGGAAATGAAAGAGGGATCGGAGGAATCAAGCCCACCAAGCCTAGTGGCGGCACCGGGCATTTCAGCCTGCGAGGCCCAACCTTGGCCAAAGGCCCATTTCTTATTTATTCGATCATTTGGGCTGAATTTTGGATATATTTTAGTTGTTCGATATTTTTAGCCCGTGTCCAAAATTCAGGCCTAACGGAGAAAGTAAAGATACATTTTTTGGCATTTCTCATTTTAGGGTATTTTTTCGGTGAAACATTTGGTTATTTATAGGTTGTGTTATTTTCATTTTAAAACTAAGCTTTGATTAATTTGAATACACAACAGGTGAGTTTCTCAATTAACTCTGAGCTTCCCGGTCTTTGAGTGATTTGTCTTAGTGAGTCATATCCAAGTCTATTGAACTCGGTTTTGGTGAGTTATATCCAAAACCGGCGTGAAACCCTGGTGAGTCATATCCTTGGTGGATCTTCAATAGCTCATTGTGAATCTATTGATGAATAATATCCAATAGATCCACTCTACTTATCCATTTATTTTCTTTTGCATTCGAAAACCCAAAAACGTCCATAAAAAGATTAGTTTTGTTATTTTCTTATGTTGAAATCAAGAACATCAAGAACGTGGCTTGAAGGTGACTTTCCTTGAACCAGAGCACATATCCTTATGGGAAACGCATCATACTAGGCGTCCCCTCAACATCGAAGGTATCCAAGTGCGACTCAATCTGGATAATGTGACGATGACACCGCTAGTCCCACCATTACAGGCCAACAATGTCACCACAAATGACGGTATTTTCCATACTCCTCAAATCAATTCATTTGTGGCTAATACTATTGCTCATCCATAACTCAACGCAATCGAGCCGATCCCGGCTCGAGTAGCGCCAATGCAGGTCGACCTAGTCAGTACAGGCTCCATGAGCATGAAAGCGCTCATAGAGCGAAAAATCCAAGAACAACTCAAGGCTTTGGACGATATGATCGCCAAAATCCATGGCGTCCCACAACCAATCGAGAAGGAAGTCGTCGATTGCTACAAAGACTTGCCTTTCGTGGATGCGATTGCACTGATCGAGATTCCTAAGAAATTCCACGTCCCCAACATGTCCAACTCCGATGGGACAGGGGACCTCGACGATCGTATATCTATTTATGAACAAAAACTTCTGACTAGTTCGATCCCATGAGGAAACCGCGAAGCCGTCATGTGCAAAAGTTTTGGCACAACGCTCACAGGACCCGCACTAACTTGGTTTATGCATTTGCCACAACGATCAATCACATTTTTTGGAGAATGAGTCAACTCCTTTAAGATCCAGTTCTCGAGTAGTTAGCGACTCGAGAAACAATATAGCAATCTTTACCGGATCATGCAAAGGTATGGAGAACCCCTCCATGAATATCTCAACAGGAACAACAAAGAAAAAGTTGCGATCCAAATTGCGATGTTCCAACCTCGATCAAAGCCTTCCATCGAGGGTTAATTCAAAGGAGAGAACTCTATAGGAAACTCACCAAGTACCCTTGTTGACGCTTCGAGGATGTTCAAGCCAAGACAATGGCCCTGGTGAGCCTCGAAGAAGATGAAGAATAGGAAAAGTCGACAAAAGCCCTGATTACGTCGATAGAAGACCTATTTCCGACTACCGTTGAAGCAGAATGCATCAACCCTACCCAGAGGGCCATACCGATAACCCTCGGGAAACACTCCTCACGACATGAACGAAGATTGGAAAAACAACCATTGCTACCTCCCAAGGTTCACTCTTACAACTTTAATATATCCATATTGGAACTGGTTAAAAGTTTCGACAAATACGGGAAAGAGGTAAAATGGCCTCAGAAAAGCGACTAGCCAGATTCAAGGAAAGACATCTCGAAATGGTTTGAGTTCCACGGAGACCACAGACATGGAACGGATGAGAGCATAGCATTACGCAAGAAAGTTGCATGTTTGCTGGCACAAGGATTCCTACGTGACGTGATATCCGACAAAGAAAAATCAATAATTGAACGACGAGATCAGGTAACGGTTGATATACCTCCTTCTCTTGTACATGCAAAAACTATTAACACTATTGTAGGAGGATCAGACATATGTGGAAACACATACTCTGCAGCCAAACGCCATGCTAAAGAAAGCAAAGGAGACCGACCCCTGACGTCGAAAAACCGGGAAACCGACATTAGGCATACCACCACCATCAACTTTGACGACTCGGAGGCCGACGAGCTTGCTTTCCTTCACGACGGTTTAGTTATCTCCCTATCTATTGGAAATTGCCTAACTCGAAGAGTACTAATCGACACTGGCAGCTCCACGAACTTGTTAACACTAGATGCCTTGTTAAGAATGGACTCAGCGAGGATGACTTCCTTAAGAAATCGACTCCATTGGTCGGATTTAGTAGAGAAGTGAAGCATACTTTAGGCGAAATAGTGTTAACAACGTACGCTGATGGTGTCAACCTATAGGTAAAATTTCTTGTACTTAACTGTCCTTCCCCATATAATGTCATCCTTGGCAGACTGTGGATACATGCCCTAAAAGTTGTACCATCAACTTACCATTAGTCGATTACGTTTTCGAAGAAGTAGGGGTACAAGAAATAAAAGGCGACCAATGATCTGCTAAGGAGTGCTATGTCACCTCAATGAAGGCATCAGTGAGGACATGACATGCATATCAATTACAAAATGATAAAGGGTCTACACGATACATTGAACCCGAAATAGGCCCATTAGATGAGATTGCGTTACACCCTTCAGAGCCGACACGGGTGATAAGAGTCGGGTCATATCTAAGCGACGAAAACATATTGCGTTTGGTCAAATTCTTACAACTCAATGTCAACTGCTTCGCATGATCACATGAAGATATGGTCGTAATAAGCCCAAACGTAATCACACATAAATTAAACGTCGACCCGACCTATCCACCTATGAAACAAAAACGACATAAGTTTGCGCCCGAGCAAAACAAGATAGTCGACGATGAAGTGAAAAATCTTCTAGAAACATGTAAAATCAAAGAAGTCAAGTATGCAGAAAGGCTTGCTAACGTCGTTGTGGTACATAAAAAGTACAACAAATGGAGGATTTGCATCGACTTCACGTATCTGAATTAAGCATGCCCAAAAGATTCATTTTCATTGCCCCACATCGACACAATGGTAGACGCGACATCGGGACACGAAATGCTCACATACATGGACGCCTTCTGTGGCTATAATCAGATCCTCATGGACCGCGACAACCAATAAAAAATAGCATTCATCACAAGCCAAGGCACGTACTGTTATAAAGTTACTTCATTTGGACTAAAGATTGCAGGGACCAAATTGGAGACACCGTGGAGGTGTACATCGACGACATGTTAGTGAAGTCGAAAGTCACCTCGGATCATATCGCACACTTAAAAGGAGCCTTTGCGGTGCTCAAAAGATACACCATGAAGCTCAACCCGAAAAAATGCTCATTTGGAGTGTCGTTGGGAAAGTTTCTAGGATACATGGTGACTTAGCGAGGAATCGAAGCAAGTCTCGGTCAATACAAGGCGATCATGGACCCAAAATCACTCTGATGCACAAAAGATGTACAACGCCTAATTGTTCGAATGGCCGTACTCAACAGGTTCATTTCTAAATCATCTGATAAATGCAAACTTTTTTATAATGTCCTTAAAAAGAACAAAACATTCGAGTAGACAGGAGAACATGAAAAAGCATTCTAAGATCTTAAAGCTTATCTGGAAATCCCACTACTGTTCTCCAAGCCAAAATACGACGAACCGCTGCCGTTATACTTAGCATTATCTTAAGCGACGGTAAGAGCCGTCTTAATCAGAGAAGAAGACGACAACCAATTACCAATCTACTATGTAAGTAAATCATTACTACCAGCTGAAACACGTTATTCATCGCTTGAAAAACTTGTACTAGCTCTATTTATGGATTTAAATAAATTACGACCTTATTTTGAATCACATACCATCATTATGCGTACTAACCATCGCATGAAGACAGTCATGAGAAAGCCAGAGTTTATAGGTCTAATGGAAAAATGGGAGATACATTTGAGTGGATTCGACATCCAATATGAGCCAAGAACATCCATTAAGTCTATGGATTTAACCGATTTTATGGCCGACTTCAATCCGACACTAGAGCAGGAAGCCGTCTAAGAGACATTGCAACTGTCTCAACGGTCTCATAACGATACGTTAAGGCGACGCCAATTGTAACACGATTGGATGACAGTTACGGGCGAGAATATCACGTAGGATGGTGAGATCTATGGGAATGACATTAATGAGAAAAAGAGTCGAGATCACATGAAAAGTGCCGTTGAAGATCCTCTATAAATATAACAAGATGAAGTAATAGATGAGGGACAAGCTCTAGCAATGTTCAAACTAATACTTTAGACTCGATACTCAAGTTTTGTAACGATCTCAGCATCCTGAATTACTTACTTGTAAACTATATCTTCAAGTTTTGTAATGATCTCAGTTTGTTATCGATTCTTCTACTTTGGATCGCCTTACTTCGAATAGTTGTCCCTCAATAAAGCAAATTGAGATATATTGATATTTTTTTCCCCAAAATAGTGAACATCACTTATATACTGTGATGAACATTTACACAACAAAGCAGTGAACATCAGTGTTCACTGGCAACAAAACGTAAGCGCAAGTGCGAAAATGCCTATGATGCGTCATCAGATCTCTCCTAATTAATTCACTTGAACCTTCCCCATATATAAAGTTTGGTATAATTAACTAAGCCTAGCTTTAGATACAATTTGTTTTGAAATTAAACTGTTTTTGAATTGTGTGAACTAGTGGTGGTTCATCGAACATTCATTGTTTTTTTTGGGTCAAGAAGACGGGCCTAGCCCAGGATGGTTATATTATTATCATGGAGGTAAAGTATCCTCCATGGAAGCCAATAAATCAAGTTCATACAGAGAGCAAATGCTAGTAGGCAGAACAATCATAATCTTAAGAGCAAAAGGAGAAAGAAGACAATTAAGCTAAACCATCAACAACCATATTATTGGACCTGCGTATGTGCTGAAAATGAACCATCCAGGGGTTGTCATCAACAAGCTTCCAACAACGCATGATTAAGAAATAAAGGGGATGTGTAAGTAATTGTCGTTGTTGAAGGAAAGTGCAGGCTTCAGCGCAATCAGATTCGACAATAAGTCTCGTGAACCCCTTCGTGACAGCAAGTTCAAGGCCATGTGCTATGGCAAGGAGTTCCGCCACCAAAGCAGGTGCCAAATCCTGTGAAAAGGCATAGTCTTTGAGAAATAAACCAATTGAGTCGCGAAACACCACCACCACCACCCAACAATCCAGGATTCCCTTTCGAAGCACCAACAGAATTCAGCTTGATCCAACCCCGAGGCAGGCGTGTCCAGCAAGGCACCGACTGAACAGAGGAGCGAATCAGAGCATGATTTCAGTAAGCTTTGCAGCAAAGGCCGCCTTATAGATAGAGCCCGTTCTACGACACAACAGTTGAGGACAACGAAGAAACAAAATCCACCCCCTCAAAGATCAGTTTGTTTCGGCATTTCCACGTGAACCAAGTCATGGTGGTGAATAAAGCTCCCTATTCAGCATCGCCTTTGACATTCAAGAGGATCCAGTCTGCAACATCATCAACAGGAAAAAAAGAAGACGAAAATAAATTACCGGCAAGAGCTGCCCAAGTTTGCTTGATAACACCACAGTCCCGCAAAGCATGAAGAGGATTCTCATCAGTGCCACACCCCCGCGTCGGATGTGAGATGTCTACGGACCCGATTTGAGTTGCATAAAATCCCATTATGAGCAACCATATAGAGGAAGAAACGCCTCTGCTCCTGAGCATGGACCTTCCATAAATGGTGCTAGAGAGAGTCCAGAGAAGAGGCAGCAAGAGAACCTCTTAAAATCTTCAAAGCAGATCGAGAGGACAACAAGCCAGAAGGAGTGCCACCCCAAAAATACTCGTGTGTAGCATCCGGACAATTTTCAGTTCGGACATCGAACAATCATTGTTGAAATTAGAGTATCTCAATAATAAATCATGAAGTAAATTATATATAAAACGGTTAAAAAATGACCCTAACTCTAAGGATGATATTTCTTACCCTCAAATTTTTATTATATATAGTATCTATAAATACATAAAGTAGACTCAGGTTGCAATTAATACCAAATAAATATGAAAAATTATCTCTTATTTTTTTGTTGATCTTTCATCTACTATATATCTACTAAACGCAAAGGCTCGGCTATGCCACGTGGCACCCCAACAATGCACCAATTTTTTTCATGCCACGTGTCATCTCCCAAGCACATTTGCCACGTGTCATTCAATCCATTTATTCCGGTTAATTCCTTTTATTTTCAATATAAATCTATCAAGAATGCGTGGAATCATATATTTCCCAAATTCATAACGTAGATCTGGTATGTGATTTTGTTTCCATAATTTATATTACATAATCGGTTTTTTTGAAGATCTTAGTAAATTAGTAAATAAAACCGATTACCTTATTTATTTGTATACAAAAGAATCAATTGCATACAAAATTGCTAATAAAAAAGAAATTGCAGCATATAAAAAACTGAAATACTAAAACCTGTAGACATTACAAAACCCACCCAGACAATTGCTAAAACCCACCCAGAAATTACCCAAAAACAATGCACAAAATCTGTAGACATATTACAAAACACATATACCAAAAATGAAGCATAAACATATTACATAAGCATTACATAAAATTTTGCACATAAATTATTACAAAATTGCTTAAAATCTGAAACAAAATGTGTGCCATATGTTTGGCACATGGCAGAATTCTGCAAAAATAAACCTGCACAGATGTAACACATAAAACTGAGAATACATAATGGACTAAAATCACCCAAAACCAGAAATAAATCACCCCAAAACAAGTCATAAAATCTGCACATATATTACAAGACCTGGATATATATAAATGCTACAAAAAATTCAATTCGAAGCATATTAAAAACCAAAATACTAAACCCCAACCAGAAATCCTAAACCCAAAGATAATTCACAAAACCTACACACATATTACAAGATCTGAACATATCCATAAAGTGAATGAAACTTTGTTTCCTATTTCATTACCCTATGGCAGAAATTCTCCAAATCACAACATATCCATAAAAAGCCAAATTGATTACAAGATCTGAACAAGAAAATCATATATAATATACTATATAATAATTATTAGTCCTGCACAACACAATTAAAAAGATTACTATGAAGATTTGATATTGGAAAATATGTGCATTCCAAAATTACTCTATTATCTCTTTCATATATCGGCCTATAACTTCATCTATAAATATACGTGTAGAGCTTCTCAGTTATGTGAAGAAGATTAGCTATAACAGAATACAGAGTTTCAAGAGGTAATGCTTATATCAATTATAATTTGTAATGCTTATATCATTTCAAACAACAACCCAGTTTCTGCACAGATTCAACATCGAATAACTACTTTTTAGGCTTGCATTCATTCTACTCTATGCAACATTTAATATATATTGCAAACATAACTGATATTACTTTATTTTCTTTGGTTCAGTGTTACTCAGGCAATTCAAAACAGAGTTACAAGGTAATAATTCAGGATCTATATTTTTCATTTAAATAACTACTTTTCAGTCTTTAGTTCTTTCTACTCTATGCAACATTGAATATATTTATTTGTCATGTTGACCTAAATGTTAGTATAGTATCCGTACCTTTAGGTTTTCAGTTGTACATCTTTGAACTGCATGAGTTGTTTTAAACCCCAGTTTGATTTCCCATATTTATTCCTACACCAACAATAAACAAAGACAGATTTCAGAAATTAAGGACTACATTGATAGAATCATGAACTGAACATATGCTTCACCACATAAAAGCATGGATATTCGTACAATAACAAATTTCAGTAATTAAGTTGAATAAATATCATATTATCAAACCAGGAAATACATAACAGATTTCAGAAATTGATATTTTAAAAATATATTTATCACACTGTGACTGATTTTTCTGCATTTACATAATAATGTGCTAAACGTTCTGACATTTTCCCCATCTGCATTGATTTTGTCCATTACTGATTTTGCTCATTTCTCATTACTGATTTTGTCCATTAATGATTTTTCATTTACATAGCATGCAAATACTGAACAGAAATAATGTGCAATTACAGATGGTTTTTTGCATTTACATAATAAGTATTTTTTGTTTTGCACATTTGTAGCAATGTCAAAACAGCAACAAGAAATAAAAGATATTACGGGTACCCGAGGAAATTATGAGCTAAAGGTTAGAGTAATTCGATTGTTCAAGGTTCCAAAGAAAGAAGACTGTACCTAATACAGTACAACTGAAATCATTTTAATGGATGAAAAGGTAATAATTTTCTGTTCTTTATTAATTTGTATTTAATATATCATATTTATAAAGGACTAACACAAATTTCTCATTGTCTCAAGGGTGAGAAAATTCATGGAGTAATTAAAGAAGCTTTTATGGCGAATCTTGGAATATTAGAGGAAGGAGGTGTATATTTGATTTCAAACTTTGGAGTAACTCTTTATGATATACCTTTCAAGTTCTCTAATCATAAATAAAAGATAATATTTTATCGCAACACTACAATTAAGCGGAGTTCATCAATTTCTATACCTATTCATGGATTCCAATTCGCTGATTTTGAAAAAATCCTCGATGAGTCACTGGATCAAGTATATCTCTATGGTTAGTAAATCTTTCAATTTAAGATTTGTTATATTATAACAATTAACATTTCAATAGGTTTAATATTTTACTTTACACATAATATTATTCATTGTGTAGATGTTATTGGGCAATTGGTTGGAATTGGAGACAGCATTGTTACATTCACTAATAGGAACGGAAAAGAGGGTAAAAGGATCAATATACAATTGATGGATACAAGGTATTTATGTTTTTTTTTTATTTCTCCATTGTAATAGAATTTAATTTGTTATTTTATATTCGGTTGTGTTAAATTTGTCGTTATTTTATATTGTATACTGTTGCAGGGATAATGTCATCAATTGTACATTATGGGATGATTATGCCGAATTATGTCGCCCATTTGTTGGGGCATCAACACAGAATTTGGTCGTAGTTATTATACAATTTGGAAAGCTGGGAAAATTGAATAATATACCTAATGTGTCAAATGGTTATTATGGCACAAGGATTTTTTTTGATGATGATAGCATATGTGAGATTGCTGAATTTAAGAAAAGGTAATATTATTATTACTACATAAAATATGCAGCAGTGCAATATCCAATATCTTATAATTTTTTTTTTAATTATCCTATACTATATCTTTACATTGTAGTTTATCAGAAAAGGAATGGTCAAAAGCTGGCCAAAGTTGTGTTCAATTGACAAATGAGCCGTCCTACTCCCAAGCCGACCTTTTCTTAAACGCAAAAGAGAGAAAAACTTTAGATGAACTCTACGAACATCTTCACGAACGGGGAACGGTTAGTTCAGTTCATTTGCTTATTATGTGTTAATAAAGAGTATGTACATTTATGTACACTATCTTACATATTTATATAATATATAAACTAGGTTTTGCAAGCTATTACTCTTGCCACCATTGATCATATTGAAGATTCCTACGAATGGTACTATAATTCTTGCAAACGTTGTAAAAGTAAGGTGCAATCGCAAGAGGAAAAGTTTTGGTGTAAAAAATGTGAAACTTTGGTTAGCTATGCAGTCCCTAGGTACAGAATTCTTTCATTAAAAATTTTCTTTTAAATTCAGATATGTTAATGTTTGTTCATGATATTGTGGTTTTTTCTAATACGCAGATTTAGTGTTCAAGTTAGTGTTATAGACGGATCTGGTACCGCTCAGTTCACTATATTTGATAAGGAAATTTCACAAATCTTGAAGAAAAGTGTTTCAAGCATTCTCGAATCAATGTATAAGGTATATAAACATCAATTTTAATGCATTACTTATTAATTTCTGTTTTTATTGAACTTATTATTTTTTCAGGATGAGGACATAAATAATATCCCGAAAGAGTTAAATGTCTTGCTGAACAAAAATATGCTATTTAGAGTTCTTATTTCGAAATTCAACATCAGTAGACTTCCTACACATTCTGCATATACCGTGATGAATATGACCGACGATACCACTCTCATTGAGAAATTTGAGCAAACTATCAAAGAAACTGAGGTATCTTTCGCAGAATTAAGATTATGATATTTATGAGTTATTTTAATACTAATCACAAATTATATATGATTAATTTTTTATTGATAGGAAAATCTGGAATCATTCACCCTAGACAATGATGTTATGTCAAAAGTTTCATCAAATGAAATGGTTTCACCCCGCAAGCGTCGTTATATTAATATCGACCAAGATGATGATAATGGTGACTCGGATGAAGAGGAGATTACTAAAGCTGATCGTGGCGAGCACTCAACTACCAGGAAGAGGCTTATTTTCAAGAAAGTGAAAGAGGAAAAGCTAGATGAATAAATAATTTCATATTAGGAAGAGGTTGCATTATTTCGTATGACCATTTATTTTTAAAGTTCAGAAAGACAGTTTTCATATAAGTTTCATGTTTATTAATTCCTCCAAGTTAAACTATTTGTTTTGATTCTATTGCAGAATTCTGTTTAATTTATATCATTTTGCCTCCATGATTTTGTTTTTGCTTAATGAAATTTGTTTACTTAACCTAAATCAAAAACAAGGGTGGATAAATGGTAAAAACTGTGTTCTTTATTTTTGTTCTGTTTGCTGTGTAAAGTCTGATTTTTTTAGATATTAATAATTAAAATTAAAATTAAATCAATAGTGTACTTAAATGATGTAGGCTATAGGATTTAGTTTATAGAGTAAAGTATATTATCTATGGATAACCAAATTAGGGTTTATACAAGTGTATTAAAGAATATGAGTTATAGAATTGTGAAATCAGAAATTCATTATTTTTGTTTTGTTTGCTTTGTAAAGTCTAATTTTGTTAGACTTCAATAATCATATCTGATATCTGCATACAAAGTGATACAGATAGAAAAAGAGACAAAGAAATACATAAATTAGGTTTAATAAGGCATGTTTACCTAAGTCGGTGTAGAATATGCACAGAGAGAATATTTCATTAGTCCTTTTTCTAATGAAACAAATACACTCTCTGTACATATTCTACACCGACTAACAACACACCATCTTTTGCAAAGAATTCGTTATTTTCAACTAACTTCAGAAATCATATACAAAGATTACTATATTCTTTGTAAAGTCTGATTGTTTTAGAGATTAATAAGTAATGAATATGAGTTAAAAAATTGTGAAATCAGCAATTTCCATATTTAATAAAGCAAAACATACGAAAATTCTTTTTTCTGGGGTTCATATATGTATATTGATATACTTACAGAATATATTCTTTATTTTAAAGAGAAACATTATAATTAATATGTGGCTGTTGGTATATAAATTTCCCTATATGTATATATCATACTTACATAATATAGTATTTATATTACATGGAAACATGATAATAGAAATTTCCTTACGTGTTGAATGCAAATTTTTGTTCAAGTAAATTTAGGTCATAAATTTTATTTACTGATATCATACTCTGCAGAACATACGAATTTTAATTTTGGGGGTTCAGATATGTATATTGATATACATACAGGATATATTCTTTATATTAAATGGAAACATAATAATTTTCATATTACACTGTTGGTATATAAATTTCCCTATATGTAAATATTATACATTCATAATATAGTATTTATATTACATGGAAACATTATAATATAAATTTCCTAAGCTGTTGTATGCAGAATTTCGTTTAAGTAAATTTAGATCATAAAGTTTATTTACTTATATCCTACTATGCAGAAATTTCCTTTCCTTTCCTGTTTGTTTTTTATAATATCTCAAAATATGGACAAAATTACAAATCATTAAATAAAGACTATAAGTACCACATTCTTAAGGTCTTATATCACGTTCTAAACTATAAACTTCTCCAGGCTCTCATTTATAGTATTCAGTATGGTGCATCCCATTCCGCATGATGTCTCAATTGATATCGAGTTACTTTTCCTTACTGATATTGTACCAGAGAGCCATTTTTTTAGGTTTCCAAGTATCGCAAACAGTTTTTACATTGGACTTTCCTTTCCAATTGATTTATCAGATGATGAACATTACATAAAATGTTCAGTTACTATGCCGAGTGATCTATCAAATGCAACACAAATGTATCTTTATTATACTGTATTTTTTAATTAAATAATATTATATGTCATTTTGTGTTAATGTAATATTATAATTTTTTTTTTTTTTTATGCATGTGCAGGTTGAAAGATGCTTTGGATGAAATGAACAAGAGATATACTCCATTTATTTATGAGAGGGATCCTATTATATTCCCAAACATTCATATGAATGTTGCAATAAGAAATGTGGTAGGTTTTTTCGGTCCAACTCAACTGGCAGGATTTCATTCAACGTTTACATCCTATAATCCTATGATTATTGTGCTTACACATGCTGAACTGGACGAATGTCTTCTTGAACAAATGTTTTTACCATATGGCCATGACCGCTATATACGTATTGATTCATTGTACAACAATGAACACAATTACATCACATGGCGCAGCCGTGATGTAAATATATGGATTGACAGGGAAGGAAATGATTATATATTGAAATTCAATAGCAAGTCTGTGGAGCCGTGGCAACTTTCATGTATCTATGAAGTGGATAATGAAATATCCGGACTACTACTATGGAGTTGTTTGGAAGAATTTGCAAGGCTTAATTTTCTACCTTGGCAATACATAAACGGGAGAGAGGAAGTGATAAATTTAAGTGATGAAGAACAAGTCAACGAAGAGGAAGAAGACGATATTAAAAAAGGAGACGAAGAAGAACAAGTCAACTTAGAGGAAGAAGAAGATATTGAAGACGCATGCGATGAAGATGAAGAACAATTTGAGGAAGAAGAAGAAGGCAATTCAGATTAGATTAGCATTATTGTTATTTGTTTCTAACTTTGCTGTTTTTAATTTCCAGTATGTAATTTTTTTAAATCATTGAACTCTTAGTTATGTTAATTTGTTTGTTCTTTTCACATGCAGTTTTCAGACTTTTACAAGTAGGCATAATTAATTGAATGTCCTTTCAAAATACTTATTAGTTGCAATTATAGTTTATTCTTTTTTGTGATGAAACTATTAACTTATCCAAGCCTACGAAGCAGTAACTAATACCCTCAGAGAGATATAATCCACCAGTCCTACTATCTAGAAATAATATACCTTTATATGTGATATTGAGTTATTATTTTTTAAATATAGAATTTAGAGAGAGAGAGAGAGAGAGAGAGAGAGAGAGAGAGAGAGAGAGAGAGAGAGAGAGAGAGAGAGAGAGAGAGAGAATGGTGAATTGGATGAAAATAGATGACTAACCCGAAGTTTTTCCTTTAGTCAATCGTGTGGAGCACTAAAGTATCAGGAATAAATTTATATTCAAGAAATTGAAAGAGGTTGCATTATTTCGTATGACCACTTATTTTTTAAGTTCAGAATGGAAGTTTTCATATAAGTTTTATGTTTATTAATTCCTCCAAGTTAGACTAATTTTTTTTAATCTGTTGCAGAATTCTGTTTAATATATAGTAGATTTTGCATCCATGATTTTATTTATTGTCAAAGCATATTTTGTTACTTAACCTAAATAAATAACAGGGGTGGATATATGACTAATGTTCTATGATAAGAGAGAGAGAGAGAGATAGAGAGAGAGAGAGAGAGAGAGAGAGAGAGAGAGAGAGAGAGAGAGAGAGAGAGAGAGAGAGAGAGAGAGAGTGGAACATACATGGTCGCATGCAGATAACTATATCCTCTTCTTCAAATTCCACTCCATATTCAATCAACTAGGACAGTCAATGATCTGTTTCCAGCCTACAAACATCCTCATCAAGGAAAGAAAAAAAAAGATGTTAGAATGAAAAACAGAGTAGAAAAAAATAGACAGATACATCCTAAGCAAGTGTAGAAATCGCTATGAGAGACCATTGAATTAGTCCTTTTGCACTGCTGCATGTAGCCTTATTACTATTTTTTACAATTTTGTAACCTTATTACTATTAATGAGGAGGCATGTATACCAAGTCGGTGTAGATTATACTCCAAGAGACTATTACATTAGTCCTTTTGCCAATGAAACAAATACTCTCTCGAAGCATATTCTACACTGACTTATAATACCCTCTCAATTTTCAACAATGTTATTTAACTTCAATTCTGCTATCTACTTACAAATTTCTATCAAGTTTCAAAAAGATGTATTTCCTATATACATTGCAACACATTTAAATATTGATAATTTTCATTACTATATGACATGGGAGCCTTGAGCAAATAGATATATAGACATAGAAAGCTTAACTTGTGAGCATGGCAGCACATGTCCTGTTTGATATTTATTCACCAACCTCTAGATCTGTTCAAATGAAATGAAGTATTTCATTAGATTTTTGAATTATATGATCCATGAGAGAAAAAGATATAAACCAACAAAGACATATATTAACACAATGTATACATGTTTAGAAAATGTTTACAAGCCCATTAATGTAATCTGTCCATTAACTCAATGAAATAAATGTTTAGAAAAAGTCATAGCTCTACCTTAAAGCCCATTGACCGAATAAATTTAAGCATTAATAAATTTAACATATTTGGGCCTTATAGAAATCATTATCCAATGTAGTATAATTTAGAGTCCATATATGATTACCAAATCAGTTTATATATTATTTAGGTCCATATACGACTACCAAATCAGATAATATAGTTGATTACAAGTATAATTAAGTCAAGTTCTATAATTTCCTTTATTGATCGAATTATGATGGAGTTGTATATAAGGTTTGCTGATTATAGACCAAGACACAAAGACAAAACAAAGAAAACGGCTGCAACCTAGAGACTTTGAGCAGAGATTCTATTGTGAAGGTATTTTAGTGTTTTAAGTATTTCTATTTCAAAATTGTATCTTGGTAGCTTTGTACTTTATAAGATTTCTGAAACATGCAATGATTCTAATCTATTATCTTTGATAAACACTAATGTTAATAATGTTAACCTACAGTAAGATTAAATAATCTGTATTATTTAAACGATTTAGAAAAGTTGTAGTAGTTTGAACAAGTATAAAGATAAAGTTGTAGTAATTCTGCTGTCTACTCACAAATTTCTATCAACTTTAAAAAAGATGTATTTCCTATATACATTGCAACACATTTAAATATTCATAGTTTTCATTACTATATGACATGGGAGCCATGAGCAAATAGATATATAGACATAGATATCTTACGTTTTGACCTTTGCAGCACATGTCCTGATTGATATTTTTTCACCAACCTATAGATCTGTTCAAATGAAATGAAGTATCTCATTAGTTTTTTGAATTATATGAACCAGGAGAGAAAAAGATATAAATCTAATATGTCCATTAATCTAATCTGTTCATTAACCCAATGAAATAAATGTTTAGAAAAAGTCAAGCTGTAACTTAAACCCCACTAATCCAATAAATTTAAGCATTAATAAATCTAACATATTTGAACCTTATAGAAATCTTTATCCAGTGTAGTATAATTTAGAGTCCATATATGATTACCAAATCAGTTTATATAATATTTAAGTCCATATATGGAACCTGTACATTTTCAGGTTCAATCATATTAAGTTTGTTTCAAAATAAAATAAAAAAAGAGACGAGAAGCCTACATGATTGAATTATGACAATGTAGCAAGTAGAAATGTCTATATAAGACCATGAACCATCAAATAATTGCAAGTTTAAAACAAAAGATAAAAAACAGTTGCAAGATCAGAAAGATTGAAGAGGGAAATATTGTAAAAAGGAACTCCTAGAGACATACTCCAGGTAAAAATGAAGCAGATCTTGGTCCTGTTGTATTCTGAGTAGAGCCGTGCGGATATCATCATCACTTAAATCTTCACATGGATCCACTTCCTATAAGATTGAAAGAACAATGCAAATTATCAATATAAACGAGAGAGAGAGAGAGAGAGAGAGAGAGAGAGAGAGAGAGAGAGAGAGAGAGAGAGAGAGAGAGAGAGAGAGAGAGAGAGATCAGATGCATGTAAAGATTGTAGCAGAAAACCCAATAACGATAACGAAATGAAATTGGCCCATAAGCCCAATGACATCTAGGCACAGCTGTTAATTTGTTTCATGCTATTAATTAATTCCGTTATTTAAAGATTGGACAAGTACGCCGATATTTTTTTTTATTGGCCCATAATTGGTTGCACATTTGGGCCGTCGTTAAAGAAGGCCTTACAAAAAATGGGCCACTTAGCCGTTATATCTAAGATAGAAATGAAGTTATAAATTATATGACTGGGCCTAAGTTGTCATGTAAGCAGGCCCAATATAAATTTGGCCCACTAACCCGTTATAGCAAATCAATGTTTTTTCTGAATCCAATTCAATTCGTATCCTAATCATATATAAATGTAATAGTAGATTCTATTATTGAACTCGGTTTATATATTATTATTACTAAACCCATTATACTAAATATAATATAATTATAACAAATATAATGTATAAATTGAGCGACAAGTTTCTAGATATAAAATTTATAATACAATACAGTATCCTAATCAATTCAGACATGAAAAAAAACCAAACACATTTTTCAAACAGATCTTGAATGATTAATGAAAGAGATTGATGATTTAGGGTTTATTTTGAAGCAAGGTAACATAGCAGAAGAAATGAACATTAAAACATGATGAAGAACAAGCATGAATGATTGTTAAACAAAGCATTGAAACAAATTCGTGGTGATATTAAAATCGAATGGAAATCCAGAGAATGAAATTTATTTGGGACATATATACTCAGAGAGATAGGTAAACGAAGGTGCGAGAGAGACATAGAGAGAAGGATATTTTACATTTCTAATGGATTGTGCTCTCCACAACCTCCGAATTCAAGATGGTCTGCAAAATCGAAAACAAAATCCGAGAATCAACAAAAGAGAGATAAATATACTGAGAGAGAGAGAGAGAGAGAGAGAGAGAGAGAGAGAGAGAGAGAGAGAGAGAGAGAGAGAGAGAGAGAGAGAGAGAGAGAGAGAGAGAGAGAGAGAGAGAGAGAGAGAGAGAGAGCTTACGATTTTAGGGTTTTTCTGTAGATCTGCATAACATCCCACGAGCAGATCCAAATCCTTGCGATCATTGACGTTTCCAGAGAAAAAGAAAGAGAAAGAGAGGGTTTCTGGAAAAGCACAAAATTGATATTTCCAATCGCCATGGATGGCGAGATCTGGAAATGGAACGAAAAATTACGGTTTTATCTTGACTTAGGTTTATGATCTGGAAATGGCGACATCTTGGTTTGAAAACGCCATGGATGGCGAGATCTGGAAAATGGAACGAGACACATGGTGACGAGATCTGGAAAAGGAAAGAGAGATTTGGGGAAAGCTAGGGTTTGAGGCTGGAAATGGAGCGAGGAAGGGGATGAGGAGAGGTCTGGAAATGGCGACAACTGAGATTCAAATCGCCATGGATGGTCGATCTGGAAATGAACGAGAGGCAGGTGGGGAGATCTGAAAAAGGAAAGAGGAAAGAGAGATTTCTGGAAACTAGGGTTTGAGGCCGAGTGAAATGAGCGAAATTTGTTGGTTAGTGGACGGGTAATGCGTCTCAGTGTTGGGCTAATGGGCTTGCTTGATATATTTGGCCCAGAGTGAGGGATTGAGTTCTGGGCCGGGTTACATAGTAATTGTGGGCTTTTGATTTAATGGTAAAATCATATATTAATAATTTATGTTTTCATAAGTAAATCCGGCACATGAGTCAATTATTTATTTTATACTTTTTTTAACAATTATATAGTAATACAATAATAAATAAATATTGACATTTATTAATGCAATGTTGAGTGATTTTTTAAAGTATTTTCATGTATTATAAAAATTATAAATTATGTAGGTAATCATGTTAATGTATTTGAATAAGATGATTCTTGTGTAGATATATTTATTTAAATATTTATATCTTAATTTATCAGGGTGATTTTGTTATGGACGAATTAACCCAACGTAATAGAACGTTGAGATCGCCTGTTGTTAGAGAGAAACGACAACGGACAGTTTCTAATGGATCAGGTTAATATATTGCATTTTTTTAATTTTGTATACTAAATAGTAATATGAATTTTAATATAAATACTAATTATGCAGGATCTACACTTGGAGGTACTGGCAATTATTATGTTAATGATCGTATCGCAATGTCCGATATTTCAAATGGTTAGTAATATTTATTACAGTAGATTATCTATTTACTTCAAATTTTCTTTTATATAGTAGTTAGTGTCAAATATTTCTCTGATACATAATAGCATTGTGTCGGAACAAAAAAAAGTTTAAAATATATTTATTTATTTTTTGTTTTAAATTTATAAAAAATTATTTAGATTGTTTGCTTCTTTATAAACAAAAACTATATACCATTATTTAATTCTTTAATGTTCAGGTAGAAGAAATTCGTCTACTCCGACGACTCTGCACTACATAACTGATCAAAACGTTCATAATTCACATTTACCTATTAGTGTTCGAGACAAAGAAAACTATGGTGAAGCTCAAATGCAAAATGTCATGCTTACAGAACATAATCGTACGCAAAATGTCGAACAAGGTATGGTATTTTTAAAAGTGGTATAAATTAGTGATTTATTAATTTATATTGTTCCTTATTTAATTCTCATGCTACAATTAGCTCGATTGAGGAGAAAATTGCGAATGAATGTGATAAGGGATAAGCGGTATGGAACACCGCTAATCGAATCAGGTTAGAAAAAAATATATTATATTTAATTACAATGTAAATCACTAAAGGGTACCATGCGTAATTACAATTTTATGCAGCAAATACACTTGGAAATATGAGTGACTCCGTTCTTATCCAAGCTAGACCATTATCTATTTCATTTAATGGTTAGTCACGAATGAATTTTTGTTTCTTATTGTTTAATAGGTATACATGCATAATCTTGAAGTTTGAGATTATTACTAATCTATCCTTATTTTGATACTTTAATGTTTAGGTACTTCCAAGTATTCCGTTAATGATCGTATCCCAACGTCCGATATTTCAAATGGTTAGTAATGTTTGTTTTAGTATATTATCTATTTACTTCAATTTTTCATTTATATGGTAGTTATTGTTTGATACTCCTCGAACACATAAAACCATTGTTTCTGAAAATAATTAATGTTTAAAATAAATTTCATTTCGTTTTGTGAATGAGAACAAAAATTATGTAAATTAGATTGTTTGCATTTTTTTATAAACAAAACTATATATAGTTATTTAATTCTTTATTTTCAGGTAGAAGAATTTCATCTACTCCGACAACTCTTCAATACCGAACTTATGAAAACGTTCATAATTCACATTTACCTATTAGTGTTCGAGAAAAAGACAACTATGGTGCATCTCAATTGCAAAATGTCATGCTTACAGAACAAAATCTTATGCAAAACGCCGAACAAGGTATGGTATTTTTTAACGTGGTATGAATGAGTGTTCTCTTAATTTATAATATTTAATATTTATTGTCATGCTCAAATCAGCTCGATTGAGGAGGAAATTGTGAATGAATGTGATAAGGCATAAGCGGCATGGAACACCGCTAATCGAATCAGGTTAGAAAATATATATTATATTTAATTATAATGTAATACAATCCAGGGTAGCATGCGTAACCATAAAGTTATGCAGCAAATATACTTGGAAATAGGAGCGACTCCGTACTTATCAAATCTAGACCATTGTCTATTTCAATTAATGGTTAGTTATTAACCTACATTGTTTTGTATAAGTTTTTAATGGCTACTCATGCATGATCATTATTTTAGATTATTACTAATCTCGCAGTATGTAATACTTTAATGACAGGTACAAGAAATTCATCTACATTATCAGGATGTTCATCTAATGTACCACAAATAAGTGATGGTAGTATTCAATTATGGTTATAAGTATACTAAATATAGTAGTTATGTTATAATCGTCGATAAGTTTAATTTATAAAGATAAATTTTAATAACCATGTATTTACGCAGTGTGCGTCAACGTTACGCCGACAGATTTACATTTACCATTAGTGGATCAAACTCATACAAACTTGGTTCCACGTATAAGCCTCAATGACAAGGAAAACGAGGGTAACAAATTATGTTTTATAAAGTCATGTACATTAAGGATTATACTATATTTATCTTACATCAATATTTATACTATGCTATATTTATTTTCATTTACAGATCCGTTACAAAACGCGAGTCTTACCAATCAAATTGATGTAACAAAAGCTGAAAAGGTATGATTTTGTTCAATAAATAAAGTCATTTATTGTCGTACAATATTTGTAATTATTTTCCTTTTACAAATTAGCTCGACGCAAGAGAATGTTGAGAATGAATAAGATTAGGCATAAGAGGCATGGAACACCATTAATTGAATCAGGTAAGCATAAATATTATTAGTTAATGAACATTACAAAATATTATATAACATACACAGTATCGACATTTGTGCAGGATTTATACTTGGAAATATTGAGAAA